>CM034361.1:18910785-19658089 GCA_019925275.1 Mytilus edulis | reverse complement strand
TCTGTCGGGTGGATATGTACACCTTACAATCATTTCAATAATCCATACACCAAATATAGATGACTTACTACTTATAGTATCTAGATACGGTCTTGCTTAAGTTACTTTATTTTTGATAACTGATCCATGGAATAAGGTCGAAGTCAGGTTAACCCTACATGTACCTAGCTGACGAACATGTAAATGTTGCTAGGAACCCATATCCCAAACAAAGTTATCATATTACTCATAATAAGTGAGTTTTTCATTTAACAAAACAAAATGTATCAAGCAGTTACTGAACCATGAAAATGAGGTTGCCGGGACAATGACATATGACAGACGGAAATTTCGTAACATAAGGTATGAAGCATTTAGATTGTCTAACTTATAAAATATAATGCTTCCAGGCGCGTAGCTCCCTATACGCTAACACGCAGTTGCGTGCACATCGATTCGGCATGCAAAAAAAAAAATGGCAAAATACAAATTTATAGATTGAATGTTAAAGGAAACACCTATGTTGTCACTTTTTTAATTGATGAAATATCATTAAATAACGGCATTTGGTTTCAAAATAAAAGTGTTATTGGAGGTTATGACTAAATCGGACAATAACTTGTATCTTTTACAAGATTTGAATTTGTAATACTCAGTCTAAGACATGTAGTTTTTGGAGCCCATTTTACAGTGTACGGTTCATTAGTTTGGAATGAGATGTACCAATCGGCATTAGAATTATCAGAACCCTTCGATATCGTTGAAAATATGCCGAGGCGATGTGGTCGACAGACTACCAGAGCCGGCTCAATCACCCTGCAAACACGCCAAAACAGTATTGGAAAGTCTCATTATTTTTTGTGTATGTTGAAAACAAATGTAAGATAAACAACGAACGACGACTTACTAGCATTACTGCATATTTATTGGCATTTCAGTGTGAATATTGACAATTAAAGTAATAGAGAAGTTTGTTTCTGCCTAGACCCGAAGAGCAGATTTTGGACAATTTTGAGTAAATTCTGTATCACAAATATGTGTTGTTTATGTATTACTCTATTTAGAAGATTTATTAATAGTTTTACATTCATAAATTTTTTATAAGTCCTATCTACATATAGCTCCCCTTTTAACCGTCCTATGACCGAAAACCGGAAAAGAAAACATTTTTCTGCATAAAAGGGTCCCAAAATTTTTTCGCCTCGCTACGCTCGGCGATATTTGCTTGCACATCGTTTCTTTTTAGCTACGCCCCTGGCTTCAAACAAATAGTGTACACCATCGTCGCCGCCGTTGCTTGGTTGTAATACCTACCATGCCATGTCTCGCATACAGGCGGGAAAAAAAACCCAAATCACTGCACAACATACATCAACGTTTCATATAAACCTCTGAAGAAAGAGATACCTTTCTGAGAAATTTTTTTTCCTGAAAGGACCCTTTAATTTGTATTCATGCTGGACTATATATCTTCCAGAGTTTAATCATTAATACACATGATATATATGCTATACTTTTACTATTTTATATAATATTTATGAAGAATTTACTATTGTTAAAGTGTGTACATTTCCCTCGAGATACAATGTATACTATTTACCATTTAAAATTCCTTGCAGTCAGAATAAATACATTTATTTTTAAATTATTCGAAAATGCCTGCCCATAACAAGTATTAATTTGATGACCATTCGGGCATTCATTTGAGAAGAAAGATTCGACTGAGGTGCGTTTTTTCAGGGAGGTTCTTTTAGTTCGAAAAGGACATCTGTGGTCTACTAAAACAGTGCATAGTTATGAAAATTTGTCAACAGAAGGCATGAAAGGCTTATAATATCTATGTTAAGATATAATTACATAAAATAAATACTTACAAACTTCTGTTGTCTATCCTGATATGATCCTGGTGCCGTTTCAACCACGACAAATACAATACACAAACGGACATTGAATCGTCGCTCCTAATCTTTGAACATTTTGAATAACATTCGAAACAGACCTTTCCTCCATGTACTAACTCGAATAATTCAGCGCCCCCTATCCACTACTTTTCTTGAGGAAATGGTTTATGGAGTGATCGAAGTGATCGTAATATAAAGACTGGATTATTCGGGTTATCTATGTACTGACAAATATATTAAGATAGAGTCAAATGCACACGCTGTGAATTTATTATGTAATTTCCGTCGTTTGTTTGTCATTATCTATCGTGCGAAATTTTACATTCGGATGTTTATAATTTATTAGGTTTATATGATCACGATGGCTACAGTATGTGGTCAATAACTACTAGATGATGAGAAACATTTCTTAATAAATTGTTCTCATAATTCAAATATTAGATTAACATATTTTGATTGCATTAACAGAGAAAGTAATTCATTTGCTAATCTCACTGACAATGACAAAGTTATATATATACTTAAACCATCAACACCAACACAAGTGAATAAACTAGGATCCTTTATAAAAAAAGTCAATGGAACTGAGGACAGGGGACCCTTTAATATTTACCTGAATTTGTGTATATATATTGAGTTACTTAGTTATTGTCTTTATTTGTTTTTTGTTGTTGTTATATTATGTCACAAACTGTAAAGTTTATATGGCAATAAAACTTTGAATTTGAATTTGAATTTGAATTAAAATATGATATGGGTAATTAGAATATGATAACAAATCGTGTTTGAAGAAAGAATCGTAAGATTTTATATTACAATTATCTTTTTCGTTTAGTTCTTAAAATTAAAAATCATTTACGTTATTAAAAAAATCGAAGTTTTGAATATACCAATATTTTTGTTGTTGTATAGGAACATTTATTCCATAGAAAAACAAAAGAATATTGTGTATCGATCCGTGACACAAAATGAATATAAGCACATTATAAAACACATACACAAAATAAGCAAAAGAACGCGCTTTAATTGCTCAAAGTCACATAAAACCTTCAACATGCAACAAAAAGGATCTCACCGCACTGCAAATGTAAGTTGACCACTAGCAACAGCCAGAGCGAAATAGTTTGCAAAAACAATTTGAATAGACTTCGTAAGATGTTACACCACCATTTTGGGCACGTTAAAAAAGGAAAGAAGTACGTATTTAAAACAAAGTAGTTCTTACGTATTTAAATCAAACTTTATTATATGCAGAATAATTTTTTGTAAGTTATATAGATATCAAATGAAAGGGTAAGGACTGCTGATCCTTGTAGAACACACACATTTGACAGATGAATACAAATGATACAGTCAAATAGTTATGAACTAATTCTATAAAATTGAGGGCGTATATTGCCTGTTACTCAGATATGAAGTACCTAGTTTGGTGTATCCAAAGTTATAATATAATAAGTACAGTCTGATGTGTAAATAATGGTATACTTATCCCCCATATATATATTTGCATGCTGTTTTTTTTTTTGTGTTGACGTTCGAAATACTGCCCTGTAGACTTACAGTTAGGGGTTTTTTGCTTGTGAGAGAAACATGTTTAACCCCGCCACATTATTTATGTATGTGCCTGTCCCAAGTCAGGAGCCTGTAATTCGGTGGTTGTCGTTTGTTTATGTGTTACATATTTTTCGTTCATTTTTTTACATAAATAAGGCCGTTAGTTTTCTCGTTTGAATTGTTTTACATTGTCTTATCGGGGCCTATTATAGCTGACTGTGCGGTGTGGGCTTTGCTCATTGTTGAAGGCCGTACGGTGACCTATAGTTGTTGATGTCTGTGTCATTTTGGTCTTTTGTAGATAGTTGTCTCATTGGCAATCATACCACATCTTCTTTTTTATATTAGCTTATTGTTCCTGCTTTGGCTTTTCAATGATATTCTATGTTACATTGCTCCTACCAAACAAATAATGAAGGTTAAGAAAACACTCGTTTATATGTAATGAAATCATTTGAAAACTGGTACGATTGAAGTTAGAATAATGTGTCTTGGCAGAGTGGCATATCTTCTTACAAAGTTATTTGTATCTTCTAAAAAAACGCGTTAAAAAATCTGACGCAGTTTGTCTAGTACAAAACGTGTTAATAACATAAAGCATGTTGTCATTCTGGGTGTATGTATGTAAAAGCTACCACTGGACATCAGACATCGTTATTATCGTCATCCTCATCATTCTTTATATAAATAATGACCGGAGTATCTTATGGTAAAAAGGGACATAAAAAAGTGGTAAAAACTTTGCTCCATCAAGGTTATATATCAATCTAAATAAATATAATTCTCTAATTTCGTTATCCTCATATAAAATACAAGCACTATCATGGTTCTGGAATGATTTATCGGGTTATTGTTTCATATGTAAATTTTAAAATAATAAATGGCGAATTAACTAAAAAAATTATAAACTATGAAAGAACGAAGCACTTACTTTAAAGTTGATTAAACCCGCGGGGATTTCAAGAAAGCTTTTTACACAAGATAAAGTCAATGAAGAGATTTCATTACGAACCTATCTACTTGATTTATTGTTATTTTGTTCAAGTCCTGAATATGCACGTAATTTTAGCCACATCACGTTCAGCAAACTTAAAAATCGTCTCCTTAATTTTTTTTATCTGAAAACGATGAAAGCTCATTTAGTTGAGGGTTGCGTTGTATAATTAATCAAGCCCCCCCCCCCCCCCCACCCGTAGTATCTTTGTCCGCACTGATGCCGTTTCCTCCTTCGACTCACTAAAAATCGAGGTATATTAGTCAAGTTACCGCCACTGGATACGAAGCATGTACAATGTACAGATTTATCATTAGCTTTGAAGAGAATGGGATATCAAACAACATATCCATATTTTTGTTTCGCCTATATATTTTTTAGCCTTAAAGTTCTTTTACATATTTTTAAATTGTTGAAATTTCTATTAAAATTAATGCACTTTTGATTATAAGTTGAAACAATATATATATAATTAATTATATATAATATTACCTTAAAAACACATGCACGCGATTTTTTTGTTTCTTGATCTTTTCGTTTTTAGGGGCCTGAGGTTGTGATGGTTCAAACCTCGCACATGGCAGTTGCGTTCAAATGCAATCTTAAAAAATAAAGTTGAGAATGGAAATGGGGAATGTGTCAAAAAGACAACAACCCGACCATAGCACAAACAACAGCAGAAGGTCACCAACAGGTCTTCAATGCAACGAGAAATTCCCGCACCCGGAGTCGTCCTTCAGCTGGCCCCAAACAAATATATATACTAGTTCAGTGATAATGAACGCCATACTAAACTTCAATTTGTACACAAGAAACTAAAATTAAAAATAATACAAGACTAGCAAAGGCCAGAGGGTCCTGACTTGGGACAGGCGCAAAAATGCGGCGGGGTTAAACATGTTTATGGGATCTCAACCCTCACCCTATACCTCTAGCCAATGTAGAAAAGTAAACGCATAACAACAGGCACATTAAAATTCAGTTCAACAGAAGTCCGAGTCTGATGTCGGAAGATGTAAACAAAGAAAATAAACAAAATGACAATAATATACAAATAACAACAGACTACTAGCAGTTAACTGACATGCAAGCTCCAGACTTCAATTAAACTGATTGAAAGATTATGTCTTCATCATATGAATATCAGGCACAATCATTCCCGTTAGTGGTTTAGTATCATTTATTTAGTAATGATTCTTTAAGTCGTAACTACAATTCCGTTCCCTTTTCAGGATTGTGACCCGCCGAATTATTACCGAGTTTGTAATAACATGACCAATACGACGGGTGCCTCACGTGAAATTCTTCCCGTTAGGGGTTTAGTAAATTGATTGAATATAATTATCAGTTTTCACGACAAAAATCTTAGATTCTCTCTTGGCATTCCGGCTTTCTCCACCATTACAGTTTGATAACCACGAGATGAACAATATTGTGCTGAAAGTTACGTTTAACACTAATAAATCGATATTTCGGTTTTAGCACCCAGACTCAAGGCATAGGGTTTGAAGATCGATTTGGAAAAAGCAACCGTTTCTAATCACAATGTTTCATAATCAAAATAATGCTTTATACTTTGAATACATGGAGGGCAAGGCCTCAACCTATATATACGTTCTCACAAGTACGAGGGTCAGGATGGGGTCAAATTTAAACCATTTTTCTCATACTATTCTTTCTATTTTTTTGTTCATTATTCTCTATTCTGTAAACCCCCATCCACAGCCTCAGGTATAGATGAAGTGTCATATACATGTGGCCTGGTCTAGTAATGTCAGCAGTGTGATCTGCACATTTATCATTTTGTAGAAAAAGATGAACGGGTGGTGTTTATACATTGTTTTGATGTAAGATATGATACATCTTTTCTATAAAATCGATTGATTGACAGATTGTTGGTTGCTTAACGTGCAGTGTCAAATAGTTCATGCATGCATGCACGGAACGAGAAGCTATTTTAAAACAATACATACCATGGGGAATACCTGTAATAAGGGTAGACCGGGATGAAGTGCGGTAAGCTTTTTACAAATCTTTAAAAACAAATAAAAGAAAGGATAAGACAAAATGGTACACATTCTCAAACGCCTATTTATCGGTAATAATACTTGAGGGTCTTGTTGGAGTTGATAGAATATCGAATCACGGGACTGGGAAACGCAGAATAAAGGACAAAACATATAGCATATACAAAAAAAATATAAAGAATAGAAAATAAAAGGATGATCAAATAGAGAATAATGAGCAAATTTATAAAGAATAGAAATAATGTTTTAAAAATTAAAAGAATACAAAATCGATGGACATTATACTTTTGTAGTTGTCCATTTTTGCTTAACATATTATTCTATTAGAATGATATAAAATGACCACACATTAATAACCTCTATGAAATGACACAGATTCAAATAATTTACAATTTTCGATTTGTTTAATTCATGTTAGCAAACAAGTGCCGCATATCTATCTGAAGTTGTTAAAATAATTATTGCTAATTATAACAAACGCGGCTTAACAGCCTTATCATTTTATGTAATGCACGCGTACGTTGATTGTAGGCCCCTAGTGTTACCACATGCCGAGAAGACTTCAAATGGAAACACAAGATAATTAATGACAAGACGTAGGACACTGATCTGTAATTTTGTATGATATGATCACTTGGTATTTCTCGTTATGTACGTGCAATGAAGATGACAGACAAGTGGAAATTAAAAGGAGGGAAGACAAGTTGAACATAGACGGGATAGTTTTCCAGTTTCGTTTATGAAACATTTATCACAGTTCAAGAAATTGGAGGTTAGTTTTGCTCAGTATACTAGAGGTGGGATTAGGGGTGGGGTCAAGGATACTGGGATCCCCTCATAGATCCCCGACATATATGCTCAATGCATACTAGACGTTTTATAAGTCTCTGCGTATGCCCCTTTTCAAATCCTCGATCGATCTGCATCTGCGAATATCAATTTGCATATTTTTGTACGATATTACTATTACTAGATTTATTTCACTTGACTGGGCGGAGTTTAAGAAGTTCGCTTATTTAAGACCAGTCCATCTATAGACAGGAGTTTTGGGATAAGATCATCAATGAAGTGTCCAGTTATTCGTCTCATATCATACACTCAGTTCCTCAGTTCTATTGTATATGCGTTTGGTGACACTGACGGTGCTTTTCATTTGCGCCAATTGGCATTTCATTTGCGCCAAAAAAATCTTTCATTTGCGCCACAAACCATATTTCAATTGCGCCAAAAACTAAATCTTTCATTTGCGCCAATATTACAGGTAAGTACAGGTAAATACAGTTAATAATAGTATAAAACCTAACATTTTTCAAAAAGTCTTTTAATAATGAAGAAACATACTCCTCAGAAATACAGGTAATAAGATTATACAACATCATACAAGTTATGCTAAAACCTCGATAAAATCATACAAGTAATGCTAAAACCTCGATAAAATCATACAAGTAATGTTAAAACCTGAATAAAACCTTGGTAAAATCATGAAAGTAATGTTAAAACCTTGATAAAAACAGAAAAGAAAGCACTATACACTGGAGTACATTACTGAGACATTTGTTAGCACTATAGTAAAGTTACAAGTCTGTTCTGGCACAAAATTTATATGCAACGGTCTTGATGTAGTCATGCCTTGAAATTTCCTCTCTTAGGTACATGCCATGTTTCTCCATAAGATAGTCAGTTTTCTCTTTCTCCCATCGTCGAACTGCAGCCGGTGTGTCCATAGATCGGATTTTGATGTATGTTGTAGCCTGAATCTTCTTTACAACGTCAACATAAATAAACATGTTTGGATGTTTTGAATAAAATTGTTCATTAAAATGTGCATGGAATGACTCCGGTCCATTGTTGGTTCGTTTAAAATTAGCAGTGGGTGTAGCAGCCCAAAATGACGGTGGATATCTAGATTCCGGGCTTATATAAGTTTCCAAAACATAATCAGCAAATTTTATGCATCTGCTATCAGTTGGAGATTCAGTCATAATATCATCTACGAAGCAGTCTTCAATTTGATCAGGCGGTAGATATGGTAACCCAAAAAATTATGATAACCATTTACCAATTTCGCAGGTCTTTTCCTTATACTCGGTACTTAATCCAAGATCTTGAATTTTCCGCCACCAATTTTGGCCAAGGTGAAATCTACAGCAATCGATTTTCGATCCTGGCAACATTCGCAAAATAACATTATGCATGGCTCTCAGTTTTGTATTAGAAATGAGTATGAACTCACACATATATCCAGGGGGAGTTATGTACAAACAAAAAACAAAATAAATCGTAAATAATATTTTACTTTTCCGTTATATTACCTGTCATACCTGTAAAATGGCGCAAATGAAGGTTTTTTTTTTGGCGCAAATGATATATAACCTTGTGGCGCAAATGAAAGGTTTGATTTTTTTAAAATTGGCGCAAATGAAATGCGCCCGACACTGATTAGTGATTAGAATTCAAAATAATTATAACGACAATCATCCTTATCACACACATCTTCAAATAGACTGTCCTTATGCGAAATAAAACATAAGCTCCGCCCGATCAGTTGAAAAAAAACTTTGGTAAATATACATCAGAATATCGATCATTCCATAATAAAAAAGAACAATTTGGAATATAACATTTATGGAACGCCACAACTGCCTATGATAACGATAATCATATCATTAAGGAAAGAGGTATATCATGAAGCAAATTAAATTAAATGTTCATTCTATAACTAAATTTGACTATTATACTACTCTGACAATTTGTAATATCACTAAGATAAATTAATATACTACAAGTGTGGACACAGATCAGTGTGGATAGTATGTTTGGATGTTTGACAGTGTTTTGTATGACAAAAGAAGTTCTATGTTTTTCCCATTGGTTTCTATATTATTAACTATGTTGCATAATATGACAACCAACCTGAGCATTGGGAGAGTTGTTTATTTTATATTTAGTTTTTTACTATTTGTATGGTTCTATTTATATTACTTTGTGGAGAATCAACATTATCATAAGTAAAAGATTTCGTTTAAATGTCGAAATTGTATCTCAGATAAGAAGACATTTAATAGTTTTTAGTAATTCATTTACTCAGATTAGAAGACATTAGTAATGACAATGCCTGACATGATGCTTGGGGCTAGATGAGACTTTATTGTTAATTACCCCCCCCCCCCCCCCTTTTAAACATCCCTGGATCCGACTCTGAAGACTATGCCTTAAAGCAAGGAATTGTATATTTAAATATAATGATTCCATGCTTAAAGTGAAGAATATATATAAAAGATTGGGTACATGTTTTCTCTTTTTAATTCATAAGTTTGAACGTAAATTTATTAGATAAATATTATTTATTATCTTTTAATTATTATGATAGTAATAATGTTTCTAATTGGTAATCTCATTATTATTTACTACGGGTGAAAGTTGAAGTAATCTTTAAACATTTAAAAAATTAAATGTTCACTTTCTTCACGCTTAGTCTTAGAACAGCTGTTAGGACACATTAGCTATGAAATTGTTGCATAGAAAGATGGAACATGTTCCTATTATTTGAGCAAAAAGTGAAAGATACCCAGGGGCGGGACCAGCCATTTTTAAAAGAGGGTTCTAAACATTTGTTCCAATTTAAAACCATTGATCGTCAAAAAAGGGGGCTTTCAAAGCACGGAACCCATTACTCAGTCTGGCTCCGCCACTGAATCCAAAGGATATTTATACTCATAAGTCTATGAAACCATAAAACACCATTGCGAAAAACAAATAAACGACCAATAGACTATTTTATGTAAAAAAGTCTCCATCTTCATGGATAATATGACCATTTCAGTCAAAATATAATACGCTGTTCTTTATAGGTCACCAGACACTTCTATCAAAAGGAATTTATAAAGAAACACAAAAGTTTAGAAGGCAGACAAAATGACAGAAGTTACTACAACCACAGAGAACATTAGTGAAGGATACATTTTGAGAAAAATCTACAGAGGTAATTTAAAAGATTAAACTTTTAACTGGCTTGCAAGAAATATCTTAGAATGCTGAAATTAAGAATCATAATTGTTGTTTTATAAAAAGTGTTCTTTCTTATCTCATCGCAAAAGGTTTTGAAAGTGCTAATATAATTCATATTTTGACAATTGTAGTTCGGCCGGAATTGTTATAAGTGAATTAAAAGTCATTATTTTAAGAATGCGTGCAATGTATCGGTTACTCTATGAAAAGGAATATATTATGAATTTTAGAGCGAGGTCCTGATATGTGATGTGCAGTTGTACAATCATTTGCATATCTTATTTATACGGCGATCAGATCCGGCTGCTCCTTTAGTCCTTGTACATCTCTCTGAAACATTTGCTTACTTTACAAGTTACAGTTCGTTTTTGACAAGGAATATATTATGTGTAAGATGTTGCATGGGTGGCATAACTTTTACCATTTTGAGTTATGCCCATTTATAAATATAAAAATTGCTGGATTTTTCGCTTCTGTTCTCCAACTTTAGTTTGCCTCAAGCAAATGTAATAAATCGTATACACAATGCATATTACCATAAAACACAGATCAAGGCTTAAATTGAGTGGCATCAATTCTACCGTTCTTGAGTTAAGGCCATTTATAAACATAAAAAATGCTGAATTTTTCGTTTCCGTTCACTAACTTTAGTTTGCCTCAACCCAATGTTAAAATCACAAATCAGCCTTAACTACTTTAATCGTGTACATGTATCTGAATGTGGAAGTTGACACGTGTATATTTACGAGCGGGGGCATTTGTAGCCCATAGACACATTTTCCAATTTTTTGTATATGCACTGTATTTTTTATTTGATCTTTCAGATAGCTTTGGTTTAACGGAATAATGGAAACATGTATTTGGGAATATTAGAAGATAAAATGTTGACATTTACAAAGATAATTGTTCGAAAAGTTAAGAAGAGTTTGAAGATGAATAATTCCAACTACAGATCTGTATGTCAATAAAAGATCAGATTACTTAACGATTAGTACCAGTTGCATTATAACGAAGCTTGTCTCTTGTGTGAAAAAAAACCCCAAAATTATTCTAACAGATGACCAGTGACAAAACATTGAACAAAATCTTCAGGATTATATAAGCAAACAAAAAAGACTTAGATGTATTTTTGAACTTTTTGTATGCCATCACATGACAAATCGAAACGATAAGGATTTTTGGCCATATAGCAATTCTATTGTTTTACATGCATTCTGAACTGTTCCGCTAGAATATTTGTGATAAGATAAACTGGACAGAAATTGGGGGGGGGGGGGGGTAATTTTCACTCATTACAGATTTCAGAAATTGAAAAAGAAAATTTCAAATATCATGTTGCCAAAAAAAAGAGGGGCAAGGGTATATTTTTTGGGGTGAGGGTTCAAATAGCAACAGCATAGTGTATTGCACAAAAGCATAAAAAAGAGGTAAATTTATTTATTTATTTTTATTTTTTTTTGTGGGGGGGGGGGGCAATTCACAACAGCATAGTGTATTGCACAAAAGCCAAAAATTAAATATAAATTCAAATGATATAACCAATTCTAAGTTTTTTGGCTACCGTTATTCTGTGTCAGAAACCTATATTGCATCAAGTATTTAATTACAATCCAAATTCAGACCTGTATCATGCACGAACATTGTGTCCATTTTTGTCCCAAATGTTTAGGATTTGACCTCTGCGGTCGTATCCAGCTGCGCTTGACGAAGCAATTTATTGTATCAGTTTGTCTGTAATAAATAAGACCGATGGAATTTTCCTTTAACTTATTTTAATTTTTTATCATGAGATATTTTTAAGATTATTTTCATATAGAACAAAATTCATATTGAATGTAGAATAAATTAATTCTGTGTCTCAGCCATACAGATAACTTTACTTCAAAATAAATTTATTTTATATTTTATCATAATCCGAAATCGCATTGAAACTAGAATAAATTTATTCTGTGTCACAGCTTTACCATACAGATAACTTTACTTCAAAATAAATTTATTTTATATTATTATAATCCGAAATCGTATTGAATGTAGAATAAATTTATTCTGTGTCTCAGCCTCGCCATACAGATAACTTTACTTCAAAATAAATTTATTTTATATTTTATCATAATCCGAAATCGCATTGAAACTAGAATAAATTTATTCTGTGTCACAGCCTCACCATACAGATAACTTTACTTCAAAATAAATGTATCTTATATATTATTATAATCCGAAATCGCATTGAATGTAGAATCAATTTATTCTGTGTCTCAACCTCACCATACAGATAAATATTATCATAATCATAAATGACATTGAATGAAGAATAAATTTATTCTATGATTTTCTCGAACTAATAATAGATATTATGGCTCTATATAATAAATTTATTTTATACATGATCATATACAGTAAGCACCATGCATTTAGAATAAATTTATTCTATGTTGTATCCTTTACAGAGAGTTGACTAAAAATGGACAGCTAAGTGTAGAATTCAGTATAAATTTATTTTGAAATGTAACAAATAAATACTAATATAACAGAATTGTCTTTGTTTTTCATGATTTTTTCTCAAATACATGGGTTATAGAATAAATTTATTACGTTCTGGTCCGATTTTGGCCTCTAATTGCACTTGTCAGAATTAAGAGTGAAAAAAGAGGAAAATTGGTTTTTTCCTTTTTTATTCTGCTCTCAGTTATATATGATCTGTTTAGGAAATAGCCATGTCCTTAACATTTTACAGTATTTTACCTTTTCTATTTTTTTAACCTTGATTGTATATTACAAATTCGTTTATGTGCTGGCGTTGTTGTGGTAGTAAATAGAAAGATAGAAACGGTAAATTAACCAATTAGCATGTATCTAATATTTAAGAATAACCAAATAAAACGTTGTTGTAAATGCAACGCAGTTAGTTCCCCTGGATGCATCGTTTGCAATCAAAGGGAGGTAAACTCTACGAACATAGGGATACAATTTTGGATCATACTAAGCAAAACTAGATGTATGCTAAACAGTTACAACATATGCTAATTTATTGCAAAAATTAAAACCCTGACAGTACTGATAATGGAAAGGAATATAAATAATGCCGAATAATATACGAATGATTAAACAGTTTAATAGCATAATACACCATATTTGATGTTTATGAAAATAAGGAGATGTGGCATATTTGCCAATGAGACAACATAGCCAGAAATTAGTAGTGGTTTTGCTAATTAATATTCATAATATGTAAATGAGAATTGAACCACGTGATAGTACTTTGAACTGGACTGGCTTGATAGGCTTGATATCATTAAAATCTTTAAAACACGGATATTATAAGTTGCCCGTCACAGAGTCCTTATTTACAATCACTTTGATATTTCCGTAAAGTTGTCAGGCGGTCAAAATCAAAACAATGAACGCGAATTTAGTGAATTTTTCGTGCTTTCGTGAGTTTATTCTTCTTGAAATAGTGACATTTTAATTTTACGTGGGAACCTAGAGTTCAACGACTACACATACAAGGTTTGGACTTGCTTATTCTTTGGAAATTCAAGTTTCATATTTCACCCCGGCAACCTGTTTTTGTAATGACCTTGTATGCCAATTTTCAACACGAAGTTTGCAAATTTGACGTTTCAGCCATTTTAGCCTGTATTTTACACTGCAATGTTAAAAGCCTCTCGCTTCGATTTTTAAAATAGCTCAGGAACCTGTATTTTTGCAACAACAGTCATTATGTTTCGTTTAAATGGTGTATATTGTTGTGTATATTCATTTTCTGCCCCGGCAACCTGTCTATCACTTAAATAAAAATTAAAACAGACATTTTTTCAAAATTCCCTATCATTTTTATGTAATTTCCGTGACCCGTATCCGATTTCTTTAGTATAATATTCAAATAAGCAAAGTGGCGTTGATTTCTGGATATGACTAAGATTAAACTATATATATATATATATATATATATATAAGTACGTCTGAGTCAGTGACAACCCTACAACAGATGTATCCATCGGATCGCCATCAATGATGGTGATACATGGCTGTGTACATAATGTATATACAACTCGTCTAAACATCAACCCAACAATGTTAGATCTGTAAATTTGCTTTCGCAAATTTTTGGTTCTTCCCTCGACGGGATTCGAACCCATGCTACTGTGATATCGTGACACCAAATCGCCTGCACTGCAGCCGTCCCGCTAGACCACACGACCACCTGGGCTCTCAAAAAAGAGCTTTCGCTGGCCGTGTGTTACCTTTCCACGTCAGTTTTAATCTAGCGGCGTACTGCAGTACATGATATATAAGGCATGAAGATGTTATTGTTACAGATCAGCTAAATTATCTATAGTAAAGGATCCTACAAATGAATGTAAGATACAGTCACAGAAAATAATTATATTTATAAGTTTTTTGAGAGCCCAGGTGGTCGTGTGGTCTAGCGGGACGGCTGCAGTGCAGGCGATTTGGTGTCACGATATCACAGTAGCATGGGTTCGAATCCCGTCGAGGGAAGAACCAAAAACTTGCGAAAGCAAATTTACAGATCTAACATTGTTGGGTTGATGTTTAGACGAGTTGTATATACATTATGTACACAGCCATGTATCACCATCATTGATGGCGATCCGATGGATACATCTGTTGTAGGGTTGTCACTGACTCAGACGTACTTATAAATATAATTATTTTCTGTGACTGTATCTTACATTCATTTGTAGGATCCTTTACTATAGATAATTTAGCTGATCTGTAACAATAACATCTTCATGCCTTATATATCATGTACTGCAGTACGCCGCTAGATTAAAACTGACGTGGAAAGGTAACACACGGCCAGCGAAAGCTCTTTTTTGAGAGCCCAGGTGGTCGTGTGGTCTAGCGGGACGGCTGCAGTGCAGGCGATTTGGTGTCACGATATCACAGTAGCATGGGTTCGAATCCCGTCGAGGGAAGAACCAAAAATTTGCGAAAGCAAATTTACAGATCTAACATTGTTGGGTTGATGTTTAGACGAGTTGTATATACATTATGTACACAGCCATGTATCACCATCATTGATGGCGATCCGATGGATACATCTGTTGTAGGGTTGTCACTGACTCAGACGTACTTATAAATATAATTATTTTCTGTGACTGTATCTTACATTCATTTGTAGGATCCTTTACTATAGATAATTTAGCTGATCTGTAACAATAACATCTTCATGCCTTATATATCATGTACTGCAGTACGCCGATAGATTAAAACTGACGTGGAAAGGTAACACACGGCCAGCGAAAGCTCTTTTTTGAGAGCCCAGGTGGTCGTGTGGTCTAGCGGGACGGCTGCAGTGCAGGCGATTTGGTGTCACGATATCACAGTAGCATGGGTTCGAATCCCGTCGAGGGAAGAACCAAAAATTTGCGAAAGCAAATTTACAGATCTAACATTGTTGGGTTGATGTTTAGACGAGTTGTATATACATTATGTACACAGCCATGTATCACCATCATTGATGGCGATCCGATGGATACATCTGTTGTAGGGTTGTCACTGACTCAGACGTACTTATAAATATAATTATTTTCTGTGACTGTATCTTACATTCATTTGTAGGATCCTTTACTATAGATAATTTAGCTGATCTGTAACAATAACATCTTCATGCCTTATATATCATGTACTGCAGTACGCCGCTAGATTAAAACTGACGTGGAAAGGTAACACACGGCCAGCGAAAGCTCTTTTTTGAGAGCCCAGGTGGTCGTGTGGTCTAGCGGGACGGCTGCAGTGCAGGCGATTTGGTGTCACGATATCACAGTAGCATGGGTTCGAATCCCGTCGAGGGAAGAACAAAGCAAATTTACAGATCTAACATTGTTGGGTTGATGTTTAGACGAGTTATATATATATATATATATATATATATACATATATCCATCAAAATTCAGATGAAGTGGATTTAAGTTATAGGCAACCGTACAGAACGTCCTTCAACCATGAGAAAACCCCTATACCGTATAGTCGGCTAGAATAAGCCCTGACATAAAAACTATGAAACAATTAAATTGAGAAAACCAAAAGCCTTATTTCTTAATAACCCCAAAATTGTTAAATTATGTACGAGGAAAATAGGAATTTGCAATGTAAAAGAAGTTATATGATAATGGAAAGGGGAGTAAAGAATTAGTATCAACTTCTTGAAATTTGACCCAAACATAGTCTTTTTTAATAAATGATTTATTAGCGATATATCCAACCTCAGATTAAATTTTTACTGTTGTCTCAAATGTCTGCACAAAAGTAATGTATAGTAACTTTCCTCGTTATCCGATAATTCAGTGAACAAATGCAAAGACGAAAAAAGAATAGAATAACTTGAATATAAAAAAACATAACAAATTAAATTCTCATAAATTAGAAGTAGAAAATATTTTAAATTCGAGTTATTCGTTATTCAATTCCAACTAAAAAACTTTTTATAAATTCTGATAAACTTGAAATATATTGTATTGTAAATTTACTTTAATGTGAATTAATTTTCAAATCGAATCAATTCAGTATTTTCTGACAAACTTGTAGTATAATTTGCCTTAAATTTCAAGTATATTTCTAAACTTCAGTAGAAAGAAATTTATTGAAAAATTAAATGTTAGTAAACGCATGCGTTCATGCAGTGTGACAAACATTGCAACTTTCTTCTAGACACTGGTGCAACAGTTAACCTTCTTGACCAGAAAACATATCACAAGATAGGAGCACCTAAGATGAAAAAGGGCAATAATCCAAATTTATTACCGTATGGAGGAAGTGATCCATTAAAGGTCATGGGTCAATGTCAGCTGAGTGTCGAGACAAAAAGTACAATTGACTGTGACACTTTCTTCGTAGTTGAAGGAAATCATGGAGCTTTATTAGGATATCCATTTGCAAGCAAGCTAGGGCTTGTAAAGATAATAAACCAAATTACAGATCCTAAAGAAAAATATCCAAAATTATTTCAAGTCATAGGCAAATACAAGGGAAAACCAATCAAATTGCACATCAATGAAGATGTGAAACCAGTAGCGCAGAGACACCGCAGGACACCATTTCACCTTCGTGATAAGGTTGAAAAAGAACTTAAAAAATTACAAGAGCAAGATATCATTGAGAAAATAGAAGATACACCTACACCTTGGATATCACCGATAGTGACCCCACCCAAGAAAAACCCAGATGAAATTAGACTGTGTGTTGATATGCGTCAGCCAAATAAGGCCATATCTCGTGAACGTCATCTTTTACCAACTATAGATGAACTTATACATGACTTAACTGGAGCGAAACTCTTCACAAAGCTGGACCTACGGTCAGGATATCACCAGCTGGAACTCCATCCTTCGTCTCGTTACATAACAACATTTAGTACACATGCAGGTCTATTTCGCTACAAACGTCTCAATTTTGGCATATCGTCAGCGTCAGAAATTTTCCAAGAAGTAATACGCAACGTTATAAGTGGTATACCTGGAGTTAAAAACATTTCAGACGACATAATCATATATGGCAGATCACAAGCAGAACATGATAAAGCGTTAGATGCCACATTCAAGAGATTACTTGAAAACGGACTAACTTTAAATCTTGAAAAGTGTGAGTTCAATAAAGATCAAGTAGTGTTCTTTGGAGTCACATTTTCGAAAGAAGGCATTTCGCCAGATCCAAAGAAGGTTAGCGCAATCAAAGACATGTCTCCACCGAAAAATGTACCAGAACTACGTAGCTTTCTAGGTATGACTACATACTCATCTAGATTCATACAGAATTATGCAACATTATGTGAGCCGTTAAGAAGACTAACACGCCAAGATACAAACTGGAACTGGGACTCTGAACAAGAAGCAGCTTTCGAAAAGTTGAAATGTGAACTATCTAGTGACACTGTCATAACATATTATAATCCAAAACATGAGATTGATATTTTAGTAGATGCCAGTCCTGTTGGGCTTGGGGCAATAATGTCACAAGAAGGAAAAACTGTAGCTTATGCAAGCAGGAGTCTTACTGACACGGAAACAAGGTACAGCCAAACTGAACGAGAAGCTCTGGCTATTGTTTGGGCATGTGAACACTTTGATATGTATATAAGAGGTGCACCAAACGTGAACATTATAACCGATCACAAGCCACTAGAGCGTATTTGGCAGAAACCAAAGCCACCACTGAGAATTGAACGTTGGGGTTTGAGATTACAACCTTACAAACTAAAGATAACGTATCGACCAGGAAGTGAAAATCCTGCAGATTTTATGTCAAGACACCCATCAGACAACCCTGTCAAATCCCGAGAACAATCTATAGCAGAACAGTATGTGAGATTTGTTATGTCTGAAGCAGTCCCTCGTGCAATGACACTTGATGAAGTTAAAATGGCTTCTTCAAAGGACAAAACTATTCAAAAGGCAATAGAATTCGTAAGAACTGGACAATGGTTTAAAATCAAAAACATAACAGATCTGGAAATTGACATTGAGGAACTACAAGCATTAAGGAGCATCAGCGGTGAACTTGTAACCTATGGTGACACTATTTTACTGAGAGACAATCGTATTGTACTCCCATCTGAACTCCGTGTGCGAGCTGTTAACATTGCGCATGAAGGCCATCAGGGTATCACCAAAACTAAAGCATTCTTACGTTCCAAGATATGGTTTCCAGGACTTAACGACAGAGTTGATAATGCAATTAAAGACTGTTCAGCATGTCAATCTGTAACACACACCAAAAGAATTGAACCGTTAAGAATGTCTGAATTGCCAGAAAAGCCATGGGCAAATTTGAGTGCTGATTTTTGTGGTCCATTACCTAGCGGAGACCTCTTATTCGTTATTACAGATGAATATTCACGTTATCCAGTAGTTGAAGTAATAAAATCAGACTCTGCTTCAACTGTTATTCCTGTTTTGGACAAAGTTATATCTACTTTTGGAATTCCTAAAGTAATCAAAACAGATAATGGTCCTCCGTTTAACTCTCATGCATTCAGACAATATGCTGAGAATACTGGATTTGAACACCGCCGTGTAACACCATTATGGCCGCGTGCCAATGCTCAGGCCGAAGCATTCAACAAACCTATGATGAAGACAATTAAAGCAGCTCATGTAGAGAGAAAAAGCTGGAAACAAGAACTATTTAAATTTCTCCGACAATTTAGAGCAACGCCACACACAAGCACAGGTTACCCGCCGTTTCAGTTTATATTCAACCGGGAACCAGTTACTAAACTTCCACAAGTGAACAAACCAAACAGTACCAACAAACAAATGGATGAAAATGCAAGACAGAATGATGAAAGTGAAAAATGCAAAATGAAAAAACAATTTGATGAGAGAAATCATGCAAAGCCGAGTAATATTGAAATAGGAAATTATGTGTTAAGAAAGACCGATCGTAAAGAAAACAAACTTACACCAGCTTACGAACCGAATCCCTATAGTGTAATGAACAAGAAAGGAAATATGATCACCGCTACAAATGGAGAGAAAGTAATTACTCGTAACTCGTCGAAATTCAAAAAAGTGAATCGTCAACCTATCCAAAACGATAATGAAATTGAAGAACAATTTGAAAATATAATACCGTCAAATATTCAAGATCAAACACCACCCTCTTCAGGAACAGAACAACAGTCAACTACTCCGCAACAAAGTGAAAGACCAGTGCGACAAAAACATGTTCCTAAATATTTAGAAGACTATATGCGTTAATTCTAATCAAACCATTGAAATTTATTGCGTGTGCATGGGGCATAATAATCCCCTATAATTATATCAGTGAAGTCAGTGAATGGGGCATAATAATCCCCTAGATTAGTGAAAGAGTAAAAAGGCTCTAAGTTTCATAAAATATGTTTTGTTGATTATATTTAGTATCATTTAGAATAGTATAGTAGTGAACTAGACATTAGTTTGTTAGCAATCATTCTGTGGATTCTAGTCAAGAAATTCTAGTCAAGAAACTCTAGTCAGAACATTTGAACTTTATATGATAGAAAATTTGAAATCCATTTTTATGACAATCAAAGACTTCATTTCATTCTTTTGATAGATATTTTAAACGACAACAAAAATTATAAATATTTTATATTTCAATTATTTTTAAATGAAAATTATTTCTTTATCTAAGTTGAGGAGGGATGTAATATCCTAACTTTAATATTGATCCGGAATATATGTCCGTCATTTCATTCCGTATATTACTATGTACAATGTTTAACACAGTTATCTACCTTGATTAAAGTATCAGAAATCCAGCATGGTTTGCGTCTTTATAAACAAAGACATCTACAACATAATACACAAAATACCCTTGTAACAATACACTATCGCCTTACAGATCATTTCAGTCCAGACACAACTTGTTCCTGAACATCCCATACACTCGGCCTGCCGGAGGCCGCCATATTTGTTATTGTCGCATGTTATTACATTTGTGTACACGTGTGAGAATCTCATGAATATTCATCGATTAAGTGTATAATTACCGCCCATTTTCTACGATAAGCACTGGTAATTGTCTCATTTATTGATTTTTAAATGTCACAACATTTATTTGTACGTTAAATTTTTACATTAACGTTTTGAAGACAAGATACATGAAAAGCGTAGGAAAGCGTAGTTGCGGGGGAAGGGGATAAGCGTAAAAAGCGTATACGCGGTGTAAGGGGGTAAGCGTAAAAAGCGTATCTGCGTGGTAAAGTATTAAATGATAAAGTTTGAATATTATAGCAGAAAAAGGCCAGTGTACCTGAAGTACATTCAAAGACCAGGTTATATATATTACATAAATACAGCATAGTAAAGCTGGTTTGAATTACTATATCCGTTAGAAATTCTCATATGCCACTTAACTTATTTTTGTGTGAAAAGGCTACAAAATTTGGGATTATTGATATATTTCGCGTAAAAAACTCACTGTATAGCATTAACAATATCTGTTTGTCATCTTTTGGCAAGATTTGTGATGATCTGTGATCTTTCTTTGTAAATGCGAACCAAAATTTCATTATTTTATCATAAACCTTTTTTTATAGGATGCTAGAATGAACTATTTTGACACCAAGGAAATAGTTAAAGTAAATAAACATTAAAAAGATACTCATTCTGCATTTTTATTATACTTTTATGTCAGTTTTGAAATATATACATAACATAGCATTTACTCATCTTTATTTCAGATGTTTCAATGAAAAGAATGCTAAATTAAGTCTTTTTTCTCTTACTTGTATTTGTCAGGTCTGTATGTCTGCATACCACCCTGGTGTATGCTAAAACCTCACTGTATGTGTATACTAGAATTTGTCAGGTCTGTATGCCAGCATACCGACCTGGTTAATGCTAAACTCTCACTCTATGCATATATACTTATATTTCAGGTCTGAATGCTAGCATACCGACCTGGTTAATGCTAAACTCTCACTCTATACATATACTAGCATTTTCCAGGTCTGTATGCTAGCATACCGACCTGGTGTATGTTAAACTCTCACTCTATGCATATATACTAGTATTTGTCAGGTCTGTATGCTAGCATACCGACCTCGTGTATGTTAAACTCTCACTCTATGCATATACTAGTATTTGTCAGGTCTGTATGCTAGCATACCGACCTGGTGTATGTTAAACTTTCTGCGTATATAACTAAGTATGTGTCAGGTCTGTATTCCTGCATTCAAATCTGGTGTATTTAGAACCTTAATATATTTATTTTGGCATAGTTAAGGTCTGTATGCCTGTAAACGAACCTGGGATATGTAAACCGATTTTTTAAATTTATTTATGTTTTTTTTTCTGCTAGGTACTTGTATGCCTGCATGGATTCTAAAATTTTATTCTGGATTCATGTTTGTATTGGCAAGTCTGTATGCCTGAATGCTAAGTATTTACTGAGTTGTAACATTTCTTATTTAATTAACGTTTGCATACCTACCTTAGAAAATAAGGAGATGTGTAATCTTTCAGTCAGTTTAATTGAAGTCTGGAGCTGGCATGTCAGTTAACTGCTAGTAGTTTGTTGTTATTTATGTATTATTGTCATTTTGTTTATTTTCTTTGGTTACATCTTCTGACATCAGAATCGGACTTCTCTTGAACTGAATTTGAATGTGCGTATTGTTATGCGTTTACTTTTCTACATTGAATAGAGGTATAGGGGGAGGGTTGAGATCTCACAAACATGTTTAACCCCACCGCATTTTTGCGCCTGTCCCAAGTCAGGAGCCTATGGCCTTTGTTAGTCTTGTATTATTTTGATTTTAGTTTCTTGTGTACAATTTGAAAATTAGTATGGCGTTCATTATCACTGAACTAGTATATATTTGTTTAGGGGCCGGCTGAAGGAATTTCTCGCTACATTGAAGACCTGTTGGTGACCTTCTGCTGTTGATTTTTTTTATTTGGTCGGGTTGTTGTCTCTTTGACACATTCCCCATTTCCATTCTCAATTTTATTTTTATGATTGTGAAATGAAAAGGTCGAAGTACATGGATGTAAGGAATTACTTATGTATAGCCTTCAACTTCATTTGAATTTGAAAGAAAGCTCTTTTTAAAATTCTTAACTGCAACACTCAGGGGTTTATTCCCGTATACCAACCCGCTTTTCAATAAACCCTTGTTGATTATCGGCATACCAACATATAATCTTATACCCATTGGAACATAAAAGTTTGCATATTTGTTTGCCATTTTCAGTTCACGGTATTCTTGCATACAACACTGGTGTACGGTGAAAACTTATTTTTCTTGCATGGATACATACAAGCTTTAATTGCTTGTATACCAATCTATGTTTTATTGAATTGTAGTTTTACATACATTCTAGTATTGTCAAACCAAACTGGTGTTCAGTAATTAAGTGTATGGTTTGCCCCCAGTCTTAAATGTCTGCATATACAAATTAAAGTACACAAGAAACAGCATAGAAAACAAACAAAGTCTGAGCAACACGAACCCTAATCAAAAACTAGGGATTATCTCAGGTGCTCCAGAAGGGTAAGCAGATACTGCTCCACATGTCCAATAGTGGCACCGTCGGGTTGCTCATGTTTTTACAAACCCGATAACTAGCTTTATACAGTAAGCCAAATCCATGAAAAGGGAAGGGGATTGTAGTTATGACGTGAGAAACATATCAGCAATCATCTTTGAAACGGTTATTCCATAACGGTCAACCAAGTTGAACTATATACTATGGTAACAATTGTGTATACACTGGAGTTGTAAAAACAAATCCTTCAACCAGGAAAGCCAAAGAATTGATGCATTTTCTAGTGAAGCCATGCATACATTATTAGCAGGAACAGCAACAGACTGGTGTTGTTCATTGGTGTCATAGTTTTTCTAGGAAGGCATTGGTTTAACCTATCCAGTCACTAAGAAGTGTTACAATTAAATTCATAAGCAACACATAAATAGTTACATGAAAGGTATAGCCAATGTTTGAAAAATGCTGAAACGAGAAATGGAAACTACATATTATATACATATATATATATGCGAGTAAATATTTTACACCTCACAAATTTAACATTGATGTGGCGTGGTCAACTACATCAAAGATTTGATGGTCACTTATACTTAATTTGTTGAATGATCTTTTATCATGATTATTAAATATGACAGTTTGTACGGTACATGAGTTGCACAGTAGAATTGTAATAACATTTGGACGTTTATCAAAGCAAGGTTTAATCTAATTTAAGGACAGCGGTTCATAGCACGATTTTGTAAGAAATTTTTTGCATTGATCACGTATATTGGTGTAGTAGCTTGAAGTAACACTTAAGTTGCGATATAGATTATAATGAAGTAACATGTTGTTTTATAGAGTTGGAACTAAGTAACGTTTTGTATTGGAATTTATAACTGTGAACCTGAGCTGTGAACCTTTTAAATTTATCATATATAATACATGTACTTTAATATGATTAAACATGTGAACCTTAAACAGACTTCGTTACTAGTATATAGACGGTAGTGAGCCTATATATATATACGGTGAAATATTTAATAGCTATTTCCTTATGTAAACGGGCAAGAAGGATTAGATCCTAGATATATCCAAAATAATGACTGTCCAAAATACACAGAACAAAGACCCATAAAGGGTTACATTTAAATCACAATTACTGATTTAAAAGTTTATATGAACTAAAGGTTCTTTATAGTGGTTGAATTGAACTCGTTCCCTTGAAAAACAAATTGTCGCCATGCATGTGATTGATTGAAGATATATGTCATTTCCTTAGTAACATTCATTTTTCCAATTTGACCACTCTTGAAATGTGCTGTTCATACATACGTTTTCTGATTGAGTTAAGTCTGCCAATTGATATTTTATCGTATGTTTTTCTATGTTGTGATGTTATGCTATTGTTTCAGAAAAAGGGAGATCCATTAAAACGTTTAATCCCGCTGCAAATGTTTGCACCTGTCTTAAGTCAGGAATCTGATGTACAGTAGTTGTCGTTTGTTTATGTAATATATACGTGTTTCTCGTTTCTCGTTTTGTTTATATAGATTAGATCGTTGGTTTTCCCGTTTGAAGGGTTTTACACTAGTAATTTTGGGGCCCTTTATAGCTTGTTGTTCGGTGTAAGCCAATGCTCCGTGTTGAAGGCCGTACTTTAACCTATAACGGTTTACTTTTTTAATTGTTATTTGGATGGAGAGTCGTCTCATTGGCACTCACACCACATCTTCCTATATCTATGTTCTAATCCTTTTGCAATAAATTTATGTATAATTTGTTTGAATTACTTCTTTTCAAAAAAAAACTAAAAAGCTAAACAAAAAACGGTCGAAGTCGAAGCTACGTTTTCATTTTCATTGTATACATGTATTAAAATTGTAACTAAGGGAGCTACCATTTTATTTTTAGGGGGGGCTTAGGATGAAATTTGAAAAAAAATAGGCAGGACAGGAGTTTTGAGTGAAAAAAGGGCAGGGTGAGACACTTGCAAAAAAAAAAGTCAGGACGACAATTTAGGTAAAAAAAAAGTCAGAATAAACTAAAAAAAAAGAGGCAGGACTGAACAGAGTGAAAAATAAAAAGGCAGTACAGAGATTACAGCTAAAAAAAAATGCAGGACAACATTGTTCATCCAAGCCCCCCCCCCCCCCCCCCCTCCCCCCAATAAAAATCAAATGGTAGCTCCCCAACACGTAATAATATATAGATTTATAAAAAGTTTGCTAATGAAATCTCCTTGTTTTATTGGTCATTAACAATACAGGGATGAACCTTAGTGCTATTGTTGTACATTAAGGGGCTTTATCACAACTATTAGTGAAATAAAGTATCTGAAGTATCTTAAAAAAAAGATCTTCATAAATTACCTTGTTACAGTATTGATTTAAACAGTCTAGTGGCGGATTAGATATTTTCATAAAGGGGGGAGGGGGTTCCTATATAATCAACCAAATGTTTCCCATAAAAGGGGGACAGGTACCTTTTTGTATCCGCCTATGGGACCCAACATCATGAAAAAGAAGAAATAATAATGTATAGCAAAACAATTTACGAAAAGAAAAACCGGGAAAATATGAACCAATGACATCTTCAACAGTCAGGACCCTGACTTGGGACAGGCTATAAAGACTATATAGTGTGGCCGGTTTTAACATGTAAGTGCTCAGCTCCCCCCCTGTTTTTTTTTTTTTACCTGGGACAGTTGTTTCCCTAAGGCCATGGAAAAATAATTGATGGTTTCCCCTAACCCGACCGGGTCTTTAAAATTTTCCCATGTTAGGGGAAACCAACAATTAATTTTCCATGGCCTAAAAGTGAGGGGGAGGACAGGGGTAAGGGAGAAAGGGAGAAAGGGGGTAGGAGAAAGGAGAAAGGGGGTAGGAGAAAGGAGAGGAAGGCTGGGAGAAAGTAGAAAAAGTTGGAGAAAGGAGAAAAAATACAATATCTCTCCTTTTAAGAAATGATCTAATATTTCAAGAAAAATATCAAAACATTATCATTTAATCGAATTTCAATTTAAAAGTGATACCGAGAGCTTAAATGATCAATCTAGTATGAATTAGACGTTCCATTAGATTAAATCCGGAATTTAACTCAACGTTTGATTACGTTTTGACTTCGTTATTTACAATTTTACGTTGAACGTTATCATTTCTGGTTTTCTATAATGAAAACAATTAGTGCTGGGGTCCATATATTTGGACGGATGCAAGGAAAGGCCTTGAATAATCATTTCATTTATCTGGAAATATCGGTGGAAAATGATTTCGCATCATTCCTGAAAACCTTAAGGTTGAATAATGGATTTAGGGAAAGGTGCGCGAAGTTTGGAATAACTAACTTTGACGGACAGAGCTGTCCATTTTAGAAAGAAAAAGACCGTAAACTTGTTCACAACAATTCATCATTCAAGCATGCTGTTAAACTGCTTCTTAAGGAAGAGGCTGATCTTCATGGTATTTTAATAAACTTAATTAATTTATGAAATCACACATTTGTGACAACTGTATTTCTTTTTTCGTACTATGTCTATGATCTACTATGAAATTGAGAAGACCATTGTCAGTTAATTGCCTAGTTTGTAAAACTGGGACTGTTTTAACAGAGAGAGATTCCTTTACAGTCAGTTTGGCAAATAGCCTTTAGATATCACAGTCGATAAACGGCCAATTGACAACGGTTTAATTTGATTTCAATTACTTGTGGGTCGGTCGACACACTTATAGTTAGTTATGTTACATGTTTTCTCATTGCTTCAAATGATAATTTTTATTTACGACAGCAAAACAGCAAAATTACAGCTTATTTAGTCTCCATTTTTTTCCGTATCCTTTAACTGAATTTGACATTTTACCCGTTTCCATTCTTATTCAATGAACAACTGCTTTTAGGGACTGTAATCTAATTCTGATCAAAATATTAATCATAGGGGTAAGACCTATTTCTACAACCAAAAAAAAAATGCAAAAGTATATTTTTGTTTGAATAAAGTACGCTAACAGGATTTTATTTTGATCAAATTAAATTAGAGCGATTAGAGCGATTAAAAAATGCTAGTGTGAACTGGGTCCAACTCGAAAAATGAGTTGTCATCAAAAAGTAAACGAACCTTGGGACCTTATAACAACTCTGTAATTAAACTTTGAAGCAATTACAGTAAGGCATCTAAAGATATACATGTAGCTTCACATGTGAACAGCCATTCCTTTTCTCAAAGAAAAATGCCATAACTCGAAAACAAAACATGACTGCATAAAAAAGCATTATAATAAACACGTTTGTAAAGTTTGAAGTTATTCGACTGAGCTGTTCTCAAGTTTTGGCGCGATACAGACTGACAGACGAACAATTGTTTGCCATGATATGCACGTCCTAAAAGAAGAAGGACGTATGTTCAAAAACAGTTCTAAAATTATTTATCTATTGTATTACATAATGATATATACACTTGTGAGTGTCAGAGAAGAGAATCTGTTGGTTGATCTCGAAGTAGTCAAATTGCGGTTTAAAGTTCCGATATGGATAGATAAGGCACCTATCCTAAGTCAGGGACCTATTGTTCAGTGGTTGTCGCTTGTTGGTATGTTTCTAGATGTCTATCGTTTCTCGTATCTCGTTTTGTAAATAGACCGTTGGTTTTCCTGTTTGAATTGTGTAACACTGGTTATTTTGGGGCCCTTTATAGCTTACTGCTCGGTATGAGCTAATGCTCCGTGCTGAAGGCCGTACTTTGAGCTATGATTGTTAACTTTTTATATATTGTGACTTGGATGGAGAGATACCACATTTTCCTTAATATTTAGATTTCATTTATGTATGTCAGACCGCTCTTGTTTTGGTGTAACTGTCATTTTTTGTAAAAAAAAACAACATTTCTTTAATGAAATGAGGGGTAATGATCGATAATGGTTAAGAGACTTTTTTTTTATTTCAAATGAACAATACAGAAAAACAGGTTACAATAAAGCGATATATATATATGTGCATGGTCATTCGCCTGAACGTCCGTATCAGGTGCACCATAACTTGAGAACCTCTTAGTTGAATTACTTCAAACTGTACAGAGTTGGTCATTTCGGGGTCATTTATAGCTTGCCCATTCGGTGTGAGACAAGGCTCCGTGTTGAAGGCGTTGCTTTGACATGTAATTTCTAACTTTAAATACTTTGTAACTTGGATAGAGAGTTGTCTCTTTTGGCACGCAAAACAGACTCATACCATATCTTCAGTTCTTATTTATATGGGACAAAATCGCACATAATACATAGAAAAAACAAATTATCGGCAATGAAAATGACTTTTATTAGAATATTATATTTTATATCGCAGGGCAATGTGCAAACGGGTGACATCCGCTTTTCTTCGCATGGCAAGTCTAGTTCTTTTTACTTTGGTTCATCTATGTGTTTCGAAGTAAAGGGTGGCGGCCATTTTCTTGATCTAGTATACATTAATGGTAAGGGGACTGGTCAAGACCGCCTCTGGGTGCGGGATTTCTCGCTTGTCGAAGACCCGTTGATGGCTTTGAGTTGTTTGTACATTTTGGTCGGTTTATTGTCTCTTTGACATATTCTGCGTTTCCATTCTTTATTCTATATGATAAAATTTGAAGAAGCGCTGAACATTGTACTAATTCTCAGAAAATCTTGCATCTCGAAGTTTACAAGCGTTTTTAAACTAAACTATAAAATGATTAAATATTCTTAATTTTAAAAGATGGAAAGCTAAAAACTTTTAGATTGTTTTGATATCTCTTTCTATCTATTTATGTTTCTGGTAAAGGCGTTTGATTGGGTATTAGTTTGAGGTAGGCGTGTTTTCGTAAACATTCCTCCAATCAACTGACCTATTTGACATACATGTTTGCGCTGATGCGTGTACACTGGCTATTGTAACGGCACGTGTGACTGTCTCACATCGAAATCTGTCGAGCGTGACTAATGTTTATTGTAGAAATTTTTGTCATGTGGTCAAATTATTTGACATACAAGTTTTAAAGGCTAAAACTTAAATTTGCATTTTAAAAGATTATTTTCGGAAGTGGTCCCTATATACTATTCTAAAGTGTTAGAGAAAAAACAAGACTTTATAGGAAAGATACATATCAACGGAGAATATAACCTGAGAAAACTATACTAGTCTACTAGGATAGTAGTCAAAGATATAAAACATGTATTATATGGCTCTGATATTAACTTTAACGTGTTCTGGAAAAAAAATATATGGGTGCGATTATTTGAATTACCTGATAAAGGCATCTCGATCACTTTTGACAAAATATAATTGCACGAATTTTTAATCGATCGCTGACCTTTAATTCTAGAAGTGACTTGTGACTGTTATAAACATGCAGAGACAATTCTATGCATTATGGTTTAAGTTTACAATGAACACACTATAGTTATACATTTTCCTTTTAAATATCAAATAGACAATCACCTTTCGGACAGACTTCCTTTTTTCTTTCTATTCGTAAAAATTATCATTCGTTCATTTAGAGACATGAATTAAAAGTTATATATGTCTCTGGTTTATTATATTTGAACACTTCAAAAATGCTTTAAAATACTATGAGCCTGTATTGGGGTCCCAACCGAGCACAACAAAAAGGGGCGAGTTCCAACTATATGTCCCCATTCAAATGCATTGATCTTTTTAAAAGTTTATGATTCGACGGTTTCCTCCAACAATATGGTTTGATAAATTTCTTTCGAAATTCATTATACTTTTCACATACTAAAATAAAATGATATTCATCTTCAATTATACTTGTTTATCACACATATTACAAAATCTCGGATATGTCTCAATATTATAAAATCGACAAGTTTCTATATTCAAACAGTGAGCAGATATATGCGGTATTTACAAATGAATGGTTTTATAAATATAATTTACAGCATGATCTAAATAAAATTGTTGGGGTCAAATACATCTATGCAACATACATTTAGGCGAGTCTTCAAAAAATAGTACATTTCACTATTAAAGCTACCGTTTAATCTATCTTTGAATTCAAATTAAAACAAATTCACATTTTTTACACCCTGATGTAACCGTATTTTTAAAGCGTTGTCATCCGTATCAATAAATTGTTTAATAAAATTAATATTTGAAGTGCATGAGTATTATTAACGTCTAGGATAAGTGTGAGATTTCTCTGTTGATGGGAATAAACAAAATTTAGCTGAATTTGTATTATTTAAATTAAAGAAAAGGCAAGCTAGTGTGTGTTTGAAATGATATTTTTGAAATGGATTTATAGCATGAAAAATGTGTGTAACCAATTTTACGTTGACTTGGACTGCGAATTTGAAAAAAATATATTTGTGAAATCACATTCTACAAGATGACATATTTTGTAAGTACGTTATACTCTATAACCTTTTATTCTAATTATAGTATCTTTGAAATGCATTTTATAGCTGACTATGCGGTATGGGCTTTGCTCATTGTTGACGGCCGTACGGTGACATATAGTTGTTAATGTCTGTGTAATTTTGGTTTCTTGTGGACAGTTGTCTCATTCACAATCATACCACATCTTCTCTTTTATCTTTATATAGCTATTACTTGCAACTGCCATGTGTACATGTTCCAGACTCGTGCCGCTGAAAGAGGTCTCCTTTCAAGTTTGAAAATAGGTGGAGAGGTCGGGAAAACTATCAGAAATATACTAGTCTATGATAATAGTTAAGCAGCTTACCACACAAATCATGCAAATGGTGATACAAGCATGAAACTTTTTAAGAACATGCCTTTAGGTGTTTGTAATCATATCAGAGGGGTAGCCACGAAAAAAAAATCCTCCAATCATGGCGGCCATCTTAGATTTTCGAAATGACGTCTTCACAGGGAAAAGATACCATATGTATGGCCCATTTTGCTTGTATTGTATCCAAAAGTGTTACAAAATGGAGTAAATCATTGTTATATAAGATAAAGTATCACATTCGGTCAAACATCGGTTGATAACCCACTCCTGGTTTTATGAATATCCCGAATATGACTGTTTTATAACCCAAATAATGTCAGTCGTTATATTCCACAAATCTTCGACTAATTTTCGATTGCTACATTAGGTTCGATAGGTTATAGGCCAATAGAGGGCGCAATTTTATTCAAGTTAACCTTTTTGAGAGTACTGTATGTGTTCTCATTGATATAAGACGTGGCTCGGTCCTTGTCTATCCACCGTTCACATTTTTAGTTACGAAGTTTTATTTGCAATTCTGATCGGATATTGATTTGAAGGAATTCTATCCTTATTACTAACACAGTTCTATAATAATAATGTTGTTAATACATCAAATAAAATAATAAGAAAATAATATTGAATGTTATACAATTTCTATTGAGGGAAAGCGGATGGATAGAGGCTTTATCAGAAGCAGAATGTTGCATCCTCTGGGACTGCAGAAACGTTGTTGTCACATTCTAATACTCCTTAAACTAGACTATATAGCTAGCACATCAAGTAAAAGAGAAAAAAAATAAAACCACTATGCAATATCTTAAAATAAATCAAATGCCTATCGGAAATCCTCATCAGATCTGGCAGCTAGTACCCAATACAACTATCGAAGTGAAAAAGCCCGAAATTAAAGCAAGGTTAATTACAAGAACCTACACATTTCAATCAGACAGAGAAAAATTCACAAGAGGTCGAGAAAGTGACAAGTGCCTGCTATGTGAAACAAGTCGTGAAGATACACACCACTTTCTGATAACGTGTACTGCCTTAAAGACTGATCGAGATAGGCGTTTGTCAGTTCTTAAATCCTAATTGAAGAACAACACACCAGTTGGAACATTTGACAGAGTAGAGGAACAAGGATTGCTGTTACTATTTATTCTTAATCCATCAGCAACAAAGTTTAAAGAGCTATTCAAACTGAAGAAATCAAACTGTAAAGATATTGAATCAATAACAAGAACATTATGTTACAGCCTCATATAAAACGTACTTTATTAAATCAGACCAAGGCTTGATTCGATTATAAATTTATCACATAAGAGCAGTATACTTAATATCAAAATGACAATCCAAAGATAAGGATATTTTGAAAGAGTAACAAGTATCAAAAGACATTGTATATTTGAGAATGTGGCGTAATATAGTAATCAGGGCATCATAATTTAAGAAAAATACTACATACAGTGAAATGACTTTTGATATGGGTAATGGTGCTACTAACAGGCCCCTGTAAATATTCATATCATGTAAATAATCATATTCTTATCCTTCGGGAGTGCTCCTTAGATAGGAGGAACCTACCAGTAACAGTAACAGTAACCGCATGTGTATTGTTTGATTTACTAATGTCTGCTTATGAATCTTCTAATAACGAAGATCCGGATGAATCAATAGAATTTGACAAATGTATACAATGGTGTGAAGAAAGAAAAGTAGGTAGACCTCATTTTGAGTTTTGGTATTCGGTTCTTGAAATTCAACTGTTGGTTTTTTCTTACATTCGATCATTAAGAGAAGCGGATTGTGAGCTTTACAAACAAACGTTGTCTTCCTAGATCCCATACTTTTTTGGACTAAATCATATCAACTATGCTAGATGGCTTCCTATTCATCTTCGCGATATGGCTTCATTAGAAACAAAATACCCAGATATTTACAGAGAATTTATTAAAGGGCATTTCACTGTAAAAAAAATTGCATCGTGTTTTCTCAAACATGGCGAAAGACCAGGTTCATGAACAGAATAACGCTATTGTTATATGTGATGGTGGTGCTGTAGGGCTGACTGAGCATCCCGCCGCTGTGCGACGGTGGATGGTAGCCGGTCCAGAAATCAGTAGACTGATAAGCCAGTTCGAGGAATATTCGTCTAGAAGAAAGAACACAGATGATAGACATCATGACAATTCTATGTCTATGCAAAAAGATTTCATTGACAAAGTGAAAAGTCTTAAGACTGTCATGAATGATTATGGAAATCCATTTCTTGAGGGTTCTGAAGATATTTACAAGATAGACAGTAAAGATATTGTACAAGCAGGTACAGGGAAACTAACAAATTAAACAACTTGGATGCAATCAGCATGCATACTTCAGAAACAGAATGCAGAACACGGCAAGCATCTATGAGCTTATCAAGAAAAGTACGTTTCTGTTGTTCAGTCGCCAACCAAAGAAAAGTTCATGTGAAACAAAAAGCAAGCTTGACCTCGCCCGAGAAGATTGCAAATTGTTTCCAGGGCTTTTCATATCCTGCCAAAGCAGACAATGTGACTTGGAAGAGTTTTTCAACCACGAAAATCAGAAATTTCCTCCATCTTTATCTCAAAGTTGAAAAATCAATATTGAAGTCAAATCACAGCTGATGGAAATCCTAGAAGCTAAGGGAGATTTACCAAGAGAAGAACCTCAGACAGACATGATACGTAGTTGTTGATGGTGCGGCTATGGTCAATTCAAGACCACCGCGTGGAACACACTTTTGATGAATACGCATAAGATGTGATTTTGCCGTACAATATCCACCTTACTTCAAAACATGCCATAGTAGATGTTATATATGATATTTACATAGAAAACAGTCTTAAAGCACAAACACGACAAGAGGGGTGCTGAATCGAGGAGGAAAGTTGTCGGCACCAGTAAGACTCCGAAAGCTTGGTCAAGCTTCCTTCGAGTTGACGAAAACAAAACGAAATTGTTTTATTGCATTGCCGATAAAATTTGCTCGATTCAATCTGACAAAAATATTTTTGTGACAAAAGGCGAAAATGTTATGACAAATTGTTATGATGACCGTGATGATCTCAGTCCTTGTAATCACGAAGAAGCAGACACAAGGATATTAGTTCATATCTAAAGTGCAGCTGAAAAAGGTGTAAGTCTTCACTGATGATCAGCTCAGACACTGATGTAGTGGTTTTGGCGGTGTCTCTTTTCAAAACACTTCAAGTAGAAACACTTTGGGTTGCCTTTGGAAAGGGGAAAGACCTGAGATGGCTTCCGATTCACGAAACTAATCATGCTCTTGGTCCTAAATCAGAAGCTTTGCCATTTTTTCATGTTTTTACTGGATGTGACACGGTCTCCGCTTTTCATGGAAAGGGGAAGAAATCATCATGGAAGACGTGGGAAATATTTAATGATGTAACCGAGGTTTTTGAACGATTTAGTAAGAAACCTGTATTGGTCAGTGACGCTGATATGGAGTTGATAGAGGCATTTGTTGTGGTTATGTACGACAGAACTACAACAGCATATTTGACATCAAGGAATCCAGACTTGAACTGTTTTCACGCAAACAAAGACAGTATGACACCATTCCACTCACTAGAGCTGCACTGCTTGAGCATACCAAACGAGCTACATCCCAAGGTTGCCATGTATGGGGACAGGCAGTCATACATGATCAACATCTACCTAGTCCTGGTGATTGGGGATGGGTTAAGTAGAACACAGATGGAATGTGGATTCCTCATTGGATACAATTAGCATCAATCACTACATCTTGCCAGAAGTTACACAAATGTGGCTGCAAAAAAACTTATTCTGGTAGATGTAAGTGTTACAAAGCTGGCTTGACCTGCACAATATTGTGTTCATGTAGCTGTTAAAACGGAATACATCGGAAAATATCGTAGATTATTACACTGATCAATCTTCCAGCATGTCTTACATAATTACCGATATATGAAACGGACATTTTTATCGTATATCTATAACACTATTATTTCACTCGAGTGTACGAACTTTTTCGACTCAAACCGGAAGTGGTGATTTCTTTTTACAATTGTTGTCTGTTTGACATATTTTCATATCATTTTATTGTATTTCAAATAGTTTTCATGACATATATGGCATACAAAATGGTTAGGACAGTTTTTCAATCTCCACGATTGAGCAAAATGATGTCAAATTTGAATTCAAGATGGCCGCCGTGAAAAAATTCGAAAACATGTTGGCTACCCCTCTAATATGATAAAGTACTTCCTAATGAACGTGTATGCCAAATCTCTTGCTTGTATCACAATTTGCCTGATTTTGTCAAATTTCGGTACTAAGCCGCCCCACTATAAGAAAAATCAGTGAAGTTCCCACTACTTTTTTGGTAAATTGTCTTGCTATTCCCGAGTGTGTTTTAATCAAACAATTTTCTCTCTATTGACACAATGGTATATAAACTCATCATATATTTTCGCGCGGAAGACGTGCGTTTCGTCTAAAAAAGAAAGACTCATTAGTCACGGCGCCCGAATCAAAAATTCAAAGAAGGCCAAATAAAGTACGAAGTTGAAGAGCATTAAGTACCAACATACCTAAAAGTTTTCCCAATAGATTAGTTCAGGGAAAGCTTGTTCGCGATCTAGAACTCTGAGTTGGTCAAGCAATAACTAAATAGATAAAAGAAAATAACGAATACAAGATACATAATTGTAGATAAAACAAAACTAGCTGTATGTCATTATAAGTAATAACACGGGCTATGCGTGTAAGAACTGTACGTGTGATAGTGGTTAGCTCGTATAATAAGTCAACGTTCGGTATAGTCAGGGACAATTTTACACCAGGTACGGTGAAATCGAAGACATCCAAAACCTCATCTTCGTTAGCTAAGGGTCACGATCAATGCCCACTCTCCAGAGTGGATCGTAACCATACCCAACTATGTCAGTCCTATTCAGGACCGATAACTCTGTCGATATCATAGATAATATCGGATACATACAAAATTGTTAAAACCAAACCAATCGTATTATACGTCTCTGTTGGAATGTATACAATAACTATATTTTTTACACAATTTAAACTTTATATCGATTCATTGCCTGGATTTAGCTTTAAATATTGAATTAAAAAATAAATAACTATAAAATGATATTCAATGATCGAAATTCATTTAAATTAAAATTTGAATCAGATTATTTCTTTGAAATAATTATAGAAACATAAAAATATTAGAATGCCTTTTAAGCAAAAAATATTTTTTTAAAGAAATTTTCATAATATTCATATTTTCCTAAAGTTTATTATGAAACATACTTCTTCTGATTTGACACGGGAAGGAGAAGATATTTATTTGTACATTTATGAAAACTTTTGTATATCACAAAATTTAAACACTGGTAATACATGTATACACACTGACAGGATGTTGAATGTCACCTGGTTGCTTTTGGTTTGCACGTCTACCTGACAATATATTATGATGTAACATTATAAGATTAGATTTCACCTGTCCGGTCAAGGAATGATATTTTTAAGGTAAAGAATATTTATATTTTATAATTGGACATTGTTTTATTTTCTCTTAGGGTGAAAACATCTTTTGTTTGTTTTAAAAGGAATGTATTAATATATTTCTAAAGAAAGATAAAATATACAGAAAACTTGAAAACACCTTTAAAAAAAGGAGAGATTTTTTTTTATTGAAGATATTGTAAACTTTTTTCTGGTAACAGTATCTCCTGGATGAATATCTGTCAAAATAAATGTGTCACACTTCAAATATTTTTTTTTATTAAGAAATTTTGAAATCAATGATATCGAAATATCACTAAAGGAAAATAACAAAAACATCAGAGATTATTTATAGAATATTAAATATAATCTAGGAAAGTCTTACTATAGAAATCATTGATTTGATGCGACATTTCCATATGATCAGCCGCCATTTTGAAAAATCTCGGAAAATTCCCTTTTTTAAATCGATGTTTGACCGAATTTGCCCTGAAATTAAACTGTTTTAAGTAGTATTTTTCGCCAGCTATATGTTTGAATATACTTAATCGATTTGCAAAGTTTGTGTTTTATTCACAGAATTTCTTTATTTGTTGTAAACGTAGACATGGGTATCGGTAATTTAACATTGAGTCAACGGAGAAATGACAAGAAAAAGTGCATATTTTACGATTCCGATTTGACCGAATTTAATCAAAAATTAAACTGTTAGGACCAACATTGTTTGATAGAAATATATATGAATATCAAGGATTGATTTGCAAAAGTAAGAACACGGATCAGGTTTATGAGAAAATTAAACTTTATTGAAGCATATATGCATTTTATATGGGGAAATATAATACAAAATGGCGGCTATTATACGTCACAAAAGTCACGTGATGTCTAACTTAGTTGGATATGCTTTGGCTAGCGAAGATGCCAACACCTTTGATTTTAAAAACATGGAACTATTTTGTTGCCAAACAGCCAATTATTGTACAACTAAATAATATTTTTGACTCATTGGCACGCATACCACATATGCAATGCACATCTTCTTATATCTATCTTTACGATTACGTCGCTTTTATATACCATAGTCCATATTTAGCAAACGACAGTGTGAATATTTTGTGTATGAGTGACAAATGATTCGATGCCATAATTATCAGCCTTTGGTAGTTGTTAGTGTATAATACAGGCTTTAATCTTTCAAATTTCTTCCTATATATGTCATGCATCAAATAAAAAGTAGTATTATACATGTGAAAATTAAGGTGATAAAATCAAAGGTAAAGTAGTGATTAAGACCAACGAGTCCGTTGTGTATATGTTCCGGACCATATGTGTATCTGGACCATACGCGTATGTTCATGACAATATGGGTATATACTCATATGGTCCGACCATACGCGTATGGTCGGACCGTACGCGTATGGTCGGGGTAATCAACACGTATACTTTTAAACTCTTCATTAGGTGTGACCCTTCTGGTTACATTAACAGTGTATGTTTCTTTATTTTTTTCTATTCTTTATTTCTATTTTAATCTTAATTATAAAACCGGTAAAATAACATTAGAGCCATGAAATAGACACTGCCTTTATTTAATTTGATCTGTGATATTCATTTTACGATATTGGAGATCTAGACACATCGGAACTGTCCGAATAGATATCACTGCACGCTGCCAAAACAAGCAATCGCAGAAAAGCTACATGTATGGTACGGTGTGAATGTCATTCGAAGTATACAAAAGCATACACAAATATACAATTAGCGATGAAAACTAAGATCAACTGACTGTGGCATCTATATTTAATGTTTATGTAGCTTTTGAAATATAAAACAGATACATTTTTTTGTAAACAAATTTGTTTTTTAGATAAAGTTTATTGTTTTATTTCTATTGTATATTTGAAAAATACCTATATGGTCCAAATACTCATATGGAACATATATACCGCAAAGGATTTCTTAGTACACTAAGAAGAAAGTTTTAGCACTAATGGCTCTCACTAAAACGACGTTTTAAGGCCCCAGGGAACATGGATATAAGAGAATATTAGTATATAATTCATATATATGGTATCAATAGCTATAGTAATTGTGAAGTTAAATGACTTTTAAATCAGCTTGTGCCACTCGGCACGTGACCAACAGCTTAATGCAAATTCCCAATCATCACAATAAAAAGGGTGAAACAGCTTGTATGATTGGAGCTTTCAAACTAAATGGTAGACCCAACCCCCAACATAGAAGGGTTCAAATGTTGAGTTGGAGCCGTTAGACTGCTCTATAATTTGATATAATTTGTATCGAAAGCAGTATAGTACACTGCAATGTAAGTATTTGTTAGATCACACGCGATTTTATTATTTTAAGGAAATGCTTTACGAAATAAATAAGAACAGTTTATTTGTACTCGTAATAAAAAGGAGAAAAGATTGGGCTGCCTCTCTTCAATTTTGTCCAGTTAAATCAAATTTAACTTCTTCGACAATGCACATTGTGATATATTGTATACGTCATTCCAACACTTACACTTGTTCTTTTATTTGTGTATCTATTTAATGACCATTTTAATTCAAAGCTTGGACTTGCATCCTTCATTCTCTACAAAATTTTATATATAAAGATTGGTTAAAAACTGTAATAAAGCAAAGACTGTTAGACCAGTTTCTTCAGAATTGAAATTCATGAATTCAAAATTCGCCAAAAGCTATTAACTACAAAATTTGTAAGAAACACTGGGAATTTGAGGAATATTTTAACATTTTGAACTTTAAAGACGCCGTTGTTCTTTGTCGATTTCGAACGACCAATAACAAATTGCCTATTGAAACAAGAAGATGGCAAAATGTACTGAGAGAAAACCGTGTTTGTCATCTATGTAAAAATTGACAAATTGGTGACGAATATCAAAGGGCACATATTTATCTTTCGTCTGACAGCACGTATACACCGCAGTTATCGTAAATTATATAAACATATAAAAAAAAATCACATTATTTTTTTAAGACAAAACAGAAAAAAGAACTGATAAGTGCGGGTAATCCATGCGCCTTGCTTCCTTTATGTTTCGATATTTTAGAAATTAATTATTCTTTTATCTATTATAACACGTGAAAAATACACCGGTGAGTTCCATATATGTCTTTAACTTACAGCTGGTCCTGAAAATGCATGAAAAATTTGCCACTGGACTTAAAACAACCAACAATCAATCACACTACAACTTATAGTATATATAGTAGTGAAATACAAAATGTATATTATAATGATACAATTAGCAAAATAAATAGAATGCGAGGTTTAATTATTGCGATCGTCCGACGCTCGCATTATTCGCATTAATAAAAACCTCGCAATAATTTCTGAATTTACAGTACAAATACACACTACTTTATTTAACTGACACAATTTAAAGGAATACTCTCTAAACTATATAAGTAGAGAAGCGAAAAGTTTCTTTTGAATACTTAACAAACGGCTTCCGAACAGTTCATGTTGTTTTGCTCAATTCAAAAACTTGAAAACATAAGCATGTACATTAAAAACAAACGACCAGACATCACTAATACGTGTATACACAAATTCATTAATTCTTTATTAACGTTTAGCCCTACGGCACCATTCTGTTAAGAATTATGATGGGAGTAATTGTAATATATAATAGGGTGTGGTCACGTTTCTCCAACATTTGGTAATTAGACTAAAATAACATTAGGGATTATGGGGTCCTCTTAAGGACTTGATCTTGATATCTACCTGTAATTCACCTGTTCTTAACGAAAATATTGTTAAAAAGGTATATATTTTTTAAAGACATATATATTTTTTAATAGTCTCCCAAAATTGTAAAAGTCGATATAATCTTACGCAGTGATGTAATTTTTTTATTTTATATAAAAAAAAGATGTGCATGGTGTGATAGACAATAAGACAACTCTCTACAAGAGACAAAATGACATTGAAGTTACAATTATACATAAAAAAGAAGATGTGGTATGATTGCCAATGAGAAAACTATTCACAAGAGACCAACTAACACAGATATTCTTAACAAAGAAAGGTCACCGTACGGCCTTCAACGATGAGCAAAGTTATATCGCATAGTCAGCTATAAAAGGACCCGAGAAGCTTGAGACAAATGTTTAACAACTCAAACGAGAAAACTAACGGCCTAATTTATGTACAATATAATGAAAGAAAAACGAATATATTACACAGCAACGACAACCACTGAATTACAGACTCCAACACTCCCCCTTATCTTGAGACATTGGTGCAACAGAACAATAAAAGAACTGTACAAAAACATAAATAAGCAACAAATAATTTAAGACTAAATTATCAATCACTACACATCCAATATAATACCGTACGACCGAAAGCAATTTTTTTGCTTTTTTTATATATAATTTTGTCTATTTTTCATAGTAATGTATTATAGATTACAATGTTTCGATCTTGAATAAAAATTAACATTTTGTATTTTGAGAGCTATTAAGAATTTATATATCTTGAGTCACTTTTTTAAGCTTATATAAAAGTACAAAACGGAGCTTATTATCACTGATACAGTTTATTTAAAATTTTAAGTCAACTTGCATTAATTGTACACAGAACGACTAAGTAGATATGGTTCTTCGCACTAGAAGACAATAGCTTTCGATGACTTTTTACATAAATAAAACCTGGCTGTTTTGCATTGATTTAGATTTTAACATTTACATGTAACACAAATTCAAAAATATATCAAGTAATAGAATAAATTACTAAAATGAGGAAGAGTCAGTGAACATTTCGATTTTTCATGTTACTTTTAATAAAACAAAATCTTTTAAAAAAAAATTCGAGATTATTTCTTGATATTTTTTTATGAAATTTTCAGTTTGATAAAGAATTCACTTGTCTATATAATGAATTTTTTTGTTGAATAACCTTTTTAATTTTGTAAATCAAATACGGATGAAAATAGTTACGTAACAGTTTCGGGTTATACTCGACCAAAAATATATGATTTGTTAATGTTTTGATTTTTTTTAACAATATCCCTTTTTAAAATATCTTAGTTAAGACCTGATAAAGGCGAATTACAGGTAATCATCACGATGCCAGTCCTTATGAGGACCCCTTAATCCCTTATGTTGTTTTAGTCTAATTATCAAATGTTGGAAAAACGTGACTAAACCTATAATGGTTCTTTATTATAATGTTCTTTCTTACGTTACGGATCATTGATTTTGTTACCTGTTGACCCGGTTGATTACTAGCACGTGCCATCGAACTCGACCATTTTAACTAAAACAGATTTTGTTTGAATTAACGCCATATGTATATATATACTAAGTACAATATACCTATCATATGGATTAGAAAATAAATATTATAAGGATACATCGTTTGAATGAAAATTTCTATACGGTGATACTTTAACACCGTCCTGACAGAGACTGAATGAATGCAGTATGATGATCAGGTTTCGGGATCCGAGAAGTCTTTTTTCGAATTTCCGGATGTCGGGAATATTTTTTTTCCAACTTAAATAGAGTAAATCGCACTAAAAAAATAAACATGCAAACAAAATGCAACAGCATCAACGGTTAACTAGGACATATATCAACATAAAACGAATTAAAGCAAATGTCATACATAAAACAAAAATATGCATGTGTTAATTTGCCTCCGCTGCAGTTCTGTAGATCCTTAACTTTTTTACGGTTACGTTTAGCATTTTCCGTTACTAAACTTCAAATTCGAAAAACATTTTCACCAGTGTTCACAACATTTTAAGGTTTATGGCATACATTCTGGTGTGTATACAATTAACATACGTCCTTGCATTTAATTACCAATATATATTTATATAAACTAACATTTATTAAAAAATAAACAACATATATAGACGAATAATTTATTAGTTCCTCGACAAAACAAGAAAAGAAATAAAGAATCAACAGATTTTTTTTTTTTTTTTTAATTAATCAAAATATACTTCAAACAAATCCTAATATTAAAAAAACATATATACATATTAATCTAAAATGCATTATCGAGTAGAAGGGGCGCAACTCGTGTTATCAAACCGGTATACTGAACTGATCTAAACAGGGTCTGAACATTTTGAACGTAATTTTGTATACATGGTCTGTTTTGGTCTGACACGGTCTTAACGGGTCTAAACAACCCGCTAGACAATTCAGTCTTTTCCGTCTTGACATGTCTTAACGAACTGATTTACCTGATGAGGCTATCGATCTGAACGGCGACTTAACGATCTTAAATATCGTGACGAATTTCTCTAGCGGTAAATCCAGTCAATCAAGATGTGATCAGACCAAAATGACCGTTTCAGACTCAAATCGGGCTACTAGTGATAGTCATACAGCAGAGTTATTACTTGAGAAAGGAGCATTTATTGACAAAACGGATAAAAATGAAAATACACCTTTAGATTTAGCCTGCGCTGGTGATCATACTGATACAGTAGCTGTTCTTTTGTTAAAGAGAGCTACAATAAGACAACGAAAAAAAGATCTAAAAACGGCATTTCATATTGTTTGTAGTAAAGGAAATATAAGCATAGCTAAAATGTTATTGCATAGGAATGCAAAGGTTAATGTAAGAGACAACGCTGGGCACACTCCATTACATTTAGCCACATTGAAAGGACACGTTAAGATTGTTGAACTTTTAATTCAATATGATTGTGATGTGGATCTTTCCGACTTTAAAGGAAGAACTGCGATATATCTAGCTTGTGAGAAGAAGCAGATCATGGTTGCTCAGCTGCTTTTAAAAAATAATGCTGAAACTTTGATAGATAACGACGACGGTAAGCGTCCAATACATTGCAGTTGTGAAGTAGGTTGCATTGAGATAACTCAACTGTTACTTTCGAACAACGTTGACATAAATCTACGTGACTCACAAGACTCTACACCACTTCATTGGGCTTGTAGAAAAGGCCGTGAGCTTGTTGTTAAAATGTTATTGGAACAAAATGCAGAAGCTTCTCTAATTACTAAATACGGGAATACACCACTTCATTGTGCTTGTGGTAATGGTCATCTTAATATCATCAAGATGTTGTTAGAATATAAGGCAAATGTTAACTGCACAAACATATATGAAAAGACTCCACTACATCTGGCATGTACACGCGGTCTACAGAAAGCAGTTTTCCTCCTTCTGCAATATGGAGCAGATGCTTGTGCTAAAGACAAAGAATCAACCACTCCTCTACATCTAGCTTGCTTCAGTGGAAATGAAAAGATTGTTGAAGAATTATGCAAGCATGGGGTTTCACTTAATGAAACAGAAAAATATGGTAGGACCCCTCTCCATATTTGTTGTGAACAAGGTCATGCGGGTTTAATAACAATACTTAAACGATATGGAACAGATATAAATAAAAAGGGGAAAGAGGGTTTAACTCCTCTGTACATAGCTTGTCGCGACGACAAAGTAGATATCATTAAACTGCTTTTAAAACACGGTGCACATGTTAATGAACCGGATAATGATGGATGGACTCCTTTGTATTTAGCATGCAAAGATAGTAACATAGAAATGGCTAAAATTTTAATAGCAGAAGGTGCAAACGTAAATCAATCTGATAAAGATGGTATAACACCTCTGCATGTGACTGCTCAGGCTGGGAACACCGATCTTACGAAAGTGTTACTTGCAAGTAAGGCATCTGTAAATATGGTGGAAAAATTAGGACAGACCCCTCTTTTCAAGTCTTTATCAGCAGTTCATAAAGACGTTACTGAATTATTACTTCAAAATGGTGCATCTGTAAGTGTGAGTGACACGTTCAACATGACGCCTATTAGACTTGCTCTTCAGAAAAAGGACAATGAGGTGATAAACTTGTTAAAGCATTACAGTGTAAAGTACAATTAATGTAAAGATAAAATAGTATTTTAGATTCAATGTCGATTAATTTTATACTGATGGCTTATACTCAGCCATTACACTGGGTAAAAGGAAAGTAGCATTCTTAATTGCACGAGCTTAATAATAATAAACATATTGTAAACTCCATCATATAATGCTATTTCGTTTATTAATTAATGTAATCAACCATCTATAGTGACCTCACAAGCAACAATCTCATACAACAAAGAGAGTCCATATTATATAATCAACAGTTTTTCAACCCTATGGCTGTCATCTATTCTAGAATATTTATATATAATTGTATGATGTGTTTGTTACTGTGTCGAAGTCAATTTAAAACACAATAAGTTACACATTATTTTTACGATTCAACCTGTTTCTCTATTTCATGGCAGACTACTTCTTTAACTTTTGTTTATATTATGATATGAAGAGATGTCACTCTTTAAGTTATGTTCGCCTAACATGACTAAGCATTAAGAATTCTTTGAATTAAAATGGTTGTAATACTACGAAAATAATAGCACTATCTAAAATTTTCTACAAATGTAATGTATTACAAATAATAAATGTTTATGCCCCACCTACGATAGTAGAGGGCATTATGTTTTCTGGTCTGTGCGTCCGTTCGTCCGTCCGTTCGTTCGTCCGTCTGTCCCGCTTCAGGTTAAAGTTTTTGGTCAAGGTAGTTTTTGATGAAGTTGAAGTCCAAAAAACTTGAAACTTAGTACACATGTTCCTTATGATATGATCTTTCTAATTTTAAAGCCGAATTAAACTTTTGACCCAAATTTCACGGTCCACTGAACATAGAAAATGAAAGTGCATGTTTCAGGTTAAAGTTTTTGGTCAAGGTAGTTTTTGATGAAGTTGAAGTCCAATCAACTTGAAACTTAGTACACATGTTCCTTATGATATAATCATTCTAATTTTTAAGCCAAATTAAACTTTTGACCCCAATTTCACGGTCCACTGAACATAGAAAAAAGTAAAATCACAAAAATACTGAACTTAGAGGAAGATCAATTGGGAAAGTCCATAATCACATGGCAAAATCAAATAACAAAACGCATCAAAAATGAAAGTGCATGTTTCAGGTTAAAGTTTTTGGTCAAGGTAGTTTTTGATGAAGTTGAAGTCCAATCAACTTGAAACTTAGTACACATGTTCCCTATGATATTATCTTTCTAATTTTAATGCCTAATTATATTTTTTATCCAATTTCGTGGTCCATTGAACATGGAAAATGAAAGTGCGAGTGGGGCATCCGTGTACTTTGGACACATACTTGTTTATTCATGTTTTCATCACTCAGATGTGGGATATCTTGATAAAAGTACGGTGGTCGATAGTAGAGTATTTCTTAAGCCAGGTATAAATATATTCTGTTCGCTCTCTTAGACTGCGCGCATACTTTGGTACGTTGTTGCGTCATGATATAACACCATGTTTAATAATATTTACCTGACGATATCAGGATATTGGTATTTAGTCAAATCTTAACCGGAATTTGTGAAACAATTAGAATTCTAAAATTTATAAAACGTAAACAACATGTCGAAATATTTAGGCTTGAAATAAATATATTTTTGGATAAGTTAATGCAAGCACACGAGGTGTATAGTGTCTTATACGATAACAGGTTTGTAATGTTTAACAACCATATTATATCAGTGTGTAAACACGTTAATTATGAGCTTTGAAAGTCAAGTAGTTCGAGCATTTTTCTGAGTAAGTGTTAAAAAGTTTCAAACAAATATTCTTTACTGTGGTTAGCATTCATTAGTCGTCAGTATCTATAGATTAACAACTTGTGGTTATATTGATAATTTAGAATCTTCCTTGAAGGTGGCGCACAAATTCGCAGCCAAATAATTCGATTGATGTGTCATTTGTATACAAGAGTTATATTCCTTTGAACTATGAGTCTGTGTTCAATTTCATAAAGTCAATATGTCTATCTTGAACAGGGTTATAATTTTATCGTATACAATGTAGTTTTTATTATTGAATTTAAAATCGTTACAAAATCTGTAATGTACTAGATACTTGCATTTTTCATTAGTTTGTCAAAGACATTTATCACCGGTGTCAACGTAATGATCGTAACTGCAATTACGACCATCACAAATTTTGGGAAATTTTGCAGTAATTGCAATACATCATGACTGCTAAACACGATGTTCAATTAAAGAAAAAACATATCGTAAATTTTGAGTTATGATCATCTTATTATAAAAACAAGTCCAAGTTACGATCATCCATAGACGAAGTTACGATCATCATCGTGTTTTTTTAATCTAAATTTTCGTTCATCTGGTTGTTTTTCGATCATTTAGGAAAAACACATTTCATGGCAATGCTTATAAAGATGTTTCTTGACATAATAAAAATCTGAAAATAAGCTGTTAAAGTGGAGAAAACAGCCTTCTAAAATTTCCCAAAATTTGTGTCCGCCATATTGGGATGATCGTAATTGTAGTTACGATCATCACGTTGACACCGGTGATTTATGTATATCTATAATTTCTTTTATTTTGTTTTGAAATGTTTAAAATTAATATATACCAATATAAAGAATTATTTTGTTATCTTATAAATATGTTTTTGTTATCTGAAAGCATTCATACTGGGTTTATACGTCAAAAATAAGCAAGGTCAAATCTGCCTTCATCATCACTAACTTTCGTAGAGCGATGAGACAAACTACTCTAAATCGCAGATCACAGGCACTCGTTTCAGAATAAAAATTTCCTTAATTTATGAATTGAATGCTTCTTTTTGTAACTTCATTGGGGTGTAAAAGCGTTGACCAAAGTACATTTTGTATAAAGTGCGGAAGCGCTTCATTCTAAAAATGTCCGCACGGTCAACGCTTTTACAAGTTACAAAATTAAGCATTCGATACTTATAATTACATTCTTTAGCTATGATCATGAAAACACGAGTTTTATATTATTTTTATTTAATTTACCTGTGCACTTTATTGTGGGACCACGTGTTATCATGAATGGTAAGTTTTATTGAGTAATGCAATTGCTTAAGGAATAACACGTGATGTGCAGTTAGCCAATCAGAATATAGTATTATAATGAAACATACATGTAATGTAATTATTATATCTAAATATACCATTAAGGTAAATAGGGGGAAATATTCTGAAACAAGTGACTATGTCACATAAAAAGCATCTTCCAAGTATTCATGAAATTGGTTTCTATTAAAGCCATATCCTGGAAATTAATTAAAAAAAAAACACTTTTTCCCTAATTTTAATTTGAGGTACAATATGCCAGTGAAAAACGTTATTTGTGCTGTCAAGAATACACTGTTTCAAGTTCTGGTATGCATAAAAAAATGCCCAACAGCATTCGTCCTTCTACTCTTAAAGTCATTTGTTTCTAAGATCGATATGGTGTATACCATTATGCCAGAACTCAAATGAAGCAGAAAGCTGATGTAACTTATCTGCTTTACTCGATCCCTTAGGACAAATACATGAAAGAAGTATAATAACGCCTAACACAAACACACATACGCACAAACACAAAACAGTACACCATAGCCACCATTTTATTCCAGAAGCTTCTAACTGATGCCCAATGCTAGAGTGTAAAATTGTAATTGAGACCTACCCAAAACAATTAGAACTTTTCTGAAAAAGACTAAAAATGAAAACAGAACTATATCATCTTCCCATAATGATTGAATATTAGGAAAATTGACCAGAGTTATCTTACTTTAATCACAGAGAGGGGAAAGCAAACAATTTTTAATTTAAGCCTAATTAACATTAAAACAATTTTCCATTAACAAATAAAGTAAGCTTATTGAAATATAAGGACTTTGTTAGTTAAATCTATTAATTTTATTAGATATTATGAATTTTTATGACAATAGAGAAACATGCTATATAAAAACCAAAAGAATAAAACTTTCGGTCTTTAAAACATGTGTCAATGAAACGATTGTCCGTTGGTTTATCTAGACTATTATTATAATAGCTGTATTGCTAGTAAACAACAACGAAAGTACAAACAAAAATCAATGATAAACAACATACAACTTATAAACAAACGACAATTGCTGATTTATTTCACTTGTTTAATTATTGTGCCACAAGATAAATATATGTTGACAGATTCTACCTAGATTGAATAATTTTGACCGAACCTTGTAGATGTATTTTTCTATGTAAGGAGCTCCATAAAACTCATGTATCAAATCTCCTGAGTAATTGCCTACAATATTGACAAAAAAAAGCCACTACAGACATACACCATATTTATGTTTATGGACCTGGTGAACACAAACTAGTGGTGTATCTAGAAATTTGGTTAAAGAGGAGGGTTCACTGACTTCTATAGAGAGGCCTCGCTCCAATCATGCTTCAGTGATTACCTATATAATCAAGCAATTTCCCCCCACAAAATATGGTCCAGGTTTAATCAACCATTTTCTACATGATAAAATGCCTGTACTAAGTCAGGAATATGGATATTTTAATCAAAAATTTAAAAAATCAAACTTTCAAAAAGTGAAATAATCAAAATTGCACGTTAGGTTTAGTATTTTAAAAGTTTGATCAAATTCCTAAACTATCAAATTTATAAACGATATTTAGAATTTTAATATTTTAATAATTTGGTTAAAATTTCAAAATTTCAAAACTTTTACACAATTTGAAATTTTGTTATTTTAAAACTTTGATCAAAACTCCAAAAATCTAAAATTTCAAAACTTTTAAAACTTTGAATTGATAAGTGTTACACGGACCAATATGACAGTTATTATCAATTCGTATGGCGTGTTTTGGGCTTTTGATTTTGCGATTTGATAAGTGAATTTCCGTTTTGAATGATTCTCAGAGTTCAGTATTTTTGTGATTACAGTGCTTTGTTGTCTCGTCAATGTCAGTTATGTGTCAAGTGTTAAAATCTGTACTCGAACGTAAAGTACTAACGGAAACTTGTTCCATTGATTTAAACCGGATAACGATCCTATAACCAATAAATTTCTATTTGATCAGGAAAATAATATATTGTCAATATAGTACTTCAATGATTTGACTAAGCAGTACAATTTAAAGGGGTATTTTTTAAAATGTGATTTTGAAACTTCATGTAAATGATAGCAATGATGCAGCAAATGTTTCCTTCCTTTACAATTCTTAAAATACGTTTTGTCCTGATAAACCGCACTGAACATGTATCATCAGATGACCAAATATCAATGAATATAATGCATGACAATTTCCTAACTTTATTGATTTTTAGCTTTTGATTTAACTGTTTCAATAATGTGGTCATTTTTATAAATATCCGGTTTACAATTTTTTTTCTCGAAAAACTAAGGATTTTCCTATCCCAGGCATAGATTACCTTAGCCGTAATTGGCAAAACGTGTTGGAATTTTGGATCTTCAATGCTCTTCAACTATGAGCTTTTTTGGCTTTATAAATATTTTGATATGAGCGTCACTGATGAGTCTTGTGTAGCCGAAACGCGCGTCTGGCGTACTTAATTATAATCCTGGTACCTTTGATAACAATCATAATGTAATCGGTCACAAAAAGTATGTGAAATGTTATTTAGTAGACACCACTTTCACAATCTTTTTTCATCTAATTTAGAAACTTAGATCGTCTGTTTTTGTACCGTTAATAATTTGCATTACATACAGAATAAATAACTGATAAATATACATGAAGAATAATATTGTCTTTGTTTTCTTTGTGTTCATGTGCATGTTGCGATTGTTTATATCAACAAAAAGAAAAACGAAGAATTATTTTACAACATTTTCAAACACTACACAGAAACCAAAAGACCGAGCAACTATAACCAAATAAAAAGGTGGACGTTATCTCAGATGTTCTGAAATGATAAGCAGTTCCTGCTCCACTGGTGAAACCTGTCATATTACCCGTGGCAATTAAACATTTTAAAAAGGAACTCTGAACCACGATAACCGCGGTGGTTATACTGGAGTGTGATGGTTGGCTCTGACGTAACAAAGTATATAAAAAAGAAGATGTGGTATGATTGCCAATGAGACAACTGTCCACAAGAGACCAAAATGACACAGACATTAACAACTATAGGTACGGCCTTCAACAATGAGCAAAGCCCATACCGCATAGTCAGCTATAAAAGGCCCCGATAAGACAATGTAAAACAATTCAAACGAGAAAACGAACGGCCTTATTTATATAAAAAAATTAACGAAAAACAAATATGTAACACATAAACAAACGACAACTACTGAATTACAGGCTCCTGACTTGGGACAGGCACATTCATAAATAATGTGACGGGGTTTAACATGTTAGCGGGATCCCAACCCTCCCCCGAACCTGGGACAGTGGTATAACAGTACAACATAAGAACGAACTATAAAAATCAGTTGAAAAAGGCTTAACTCATCAGATGGAAAAAAAATACAAGTTGGCGTGGCCGGGTACTTTTACATCCCGACACAAAAAGACACAATGAACAGATCTGAGAGTACTCGCAGTTATCTGACAGCTAGTTCGAAGCCACTAACAACTCATAAAAAAATCATGCATCTAAGACTAAACTATCAATCCGTACACATCCAACATCCAATGGATTTAGTGTAAAGACGTCATCAACAGCCAGAGAAAAACATGATCTTGTGCAATGCCAAGTTACAGGTATCGACAGATTGTAGATCCATGAATATGTATATGTATATAACATACTAGTAATATTTAGTTAGCTTTTAATTTACTGATATCGGTTTTTAGATATATTCTAAGTATAACCATGCAATATGCTTTTTACTATCCGCCGTTTTCGTTCTACCTTCACAAATATAGCTTAACATGTGACAATCCCTGAACGAATTAAATTAGATAAATTTTACGAATTAATAATATTAGTTAGAAAATATCGTTGTATTGAAAAAGAAAATATATATGCCATATCAACAAGGTCAACTCAGGTCTTTATTGTGCACCCAATTCTGTAACTATGATCTCCTCGTCGTGTTGACTCCTAGTATACCGGTATCCATTTGTTTCTAGTCCGGTATACTCATGTTTAACTTCTGGAATATTTGATTTGAGTGATTGATATGGATGGAGGTATCCTGAGTCCCTCTGATTTTCATCAGAGGTTATTGAATTGTCATCTTCGTTCTTTGTTGAGCTATATTGATGAACATCTACCTCTGTTGATATAATTGGTTGGTAAATATTCATATACCCGTCGTTGATATCGTTAGTTGATTGAGTGCTGTCATCATTTTCGTCAGCAATCATTTTGTTTTCTTCATTTGCTTTAATATCGCATAGGAAATTATCATCAATTTCGTCATACAAAGTTTCACCGATGATATTCTTACCACTCATCCAGTGTAACACGTGTTTTTCTGCAGAAGTAATCGCATGGCCATGCTTTGGTTCAGCGTTTTCTAATGCTGTCTTTTTTCTTTTCTTTATGCAACAGATATATGTTAACAAAATTATTACAACAATTGTCAAAAGACCCACACAGCCGATATAAATAATACTTTCCTTGTTTTTAAACTCTGAAAGAAAAAAAAACTTAACATAAAAGCACTGATTGTTTTTGTTTCCTGATGAATGTCAATCCAGATGAGTTTCGGGGCACACATTTAAAAGATTTAAGAAAACATTAAAGTGTTATTTCTGTTGATGAAGTAAATCAGAAAGCTACCATACGAAGTACTTAAAAAAAAAAATCAAACGAAACTTCAGTTTCAAATTCAATACAGTATTGTCAAGCTCCCCATATGAAGATGTTCCTACTGTTTATCAACACCAAAACTTTCAGGTGACTGCTTATTATTTTCATTTTTATTATGTTTTATACACTAAAGCGATGATTGATTAGTAGACACTTCAGAAAGTCAACTCCAATTTTAATAAATGCATTGTCCTTTAACGACGATATTTACTAAGTGTTTGATTTGGCGGTTAAGGAAAAAATTGTTATTAGCAGAAATAGGCAGCAAGACTGGATCTACAATTAATTAAACCGTCATTGCAAAAATAGTCGATAGTCGATATACGTCTTATAGGAGATATTGCTTGTGATGGTGATTTTTTGTCATGTTTTGCATTACAGAAATGTCAGCTTTCTCCACATAGGAATTGACGTTTTTGCCCTTACATGGCGAATAATAATACCCTTTATATATGTTTGGCAACAACTATAGTGGATAAAGAGAAAATGTAGGCAGAAAAAAATTACCAGCAAGACATTATCATTAAGAAAGAACACTAAAGCAGAAATTCGTAGTTAAGTTTGAAAGCGATTACTCTTGATTGACACCAATTCAAGATAACAAAACGAAGCTACAAAAATGTATTAGACGTGGATTAAACTCTTTTCTTTAATGTTGTTAATACAACAAAATACATGTATTGACAGGTAAGCGACAAGCAATATTTAGAACCTCTAGTCTGACGATCGGATGAAAGATTATTTGATATTTCTAATTAGACGAAATGGGCGATGGGTGGCGTCACATATAAAGTCATGAATAAAGATAAAAAAGATGTCACATTTCTAGAAAAATTAACTAAAATTTTATATTTTTTTTATTCTTAGGCTAATTTATCTTTACATATAAATCAGATAATCAGCTATACTTATTATAGTATTGCTTTCAAAAACGATACATATTCATAAGAATTAGTAAAAAAAAAAAGATTTTTGATTTAAAATACATCTTTACTGGACCGTGTATTTTTATTACTGGAGTCTGGCTATTCCTTTTGTCCGTCTGATTCGTTTCCCTTGAAAATCTTCACAAGATACGCAATAAACCTAACAATAAATGTAAAGCATACACATTTGTGTAAGGCATTTGATTTGTAACGAATAGATTATGGCGCTTTTCGATTTACTGTTCAGTACAATGTATTTAGATTAGTAAAACCAAAAGATGTCCGCGAAATCGCGTTACAATAAGGTAACAAATAGTATGGACACAGTAAGAAAGTGGACACGGTTAAAACATTTAATTATATTTCTATTACAGAGATGAAAATGAGGAACACAATGCAAAAGACCCCATTCACTTCGGTTTGAAAAAAAACCCAACAAAACCATTATGTACCCTAAGAAAAGTGAGGCAAACTATGACTTTCAGGAGTTATTTTTACACTTTTTACTAAATAACCGTACATGTATGAATTACGTTAAATTCGTTATAGTTACTGAAAAGGATAAAAAAGGAGGTACACAATGAAAAAAAATCCTATCTTAATCGGATGAAAAAAAAATCAAAACATTTTGAAGAACACATTAATGCATTTATTAAATCGATTAGTAAAAACAAATCGAGTGCGACTTACTGTCGTGGAAATAAAAAAAAACAAAGAGGTGTGTGATATATGTGTATGTCTATGTGTGTGCATGTAAATGTAATAAAACCTATATATTTTAAAGCTTAAAATACAAAATACAAATTTTCTTTTCCGATGCGTTCATCGCTCACCTGTAATTATTTGCTTAAATCTTTCATTTATTTTTGCTTAATTCTTTTATTTTTGCTTTTTTAGGTTCCACTAAAGTCAAAATATTGGACACCTCATAAACATTTTAGTTTTGCATGTATTTTTCAACCTAAAATGATTAAAGTCCTAAACTATGGCAACATATCTTCATTTGAATATACTTAACATATACACACTGTGTAAATTGTAATAAACTTGAAATTATTACGTTGTGGTCAAACAGGTTCTTGCATGGGGTGAACACTAATTTCCAAAAAATCTGGAGGCCTGTGAGGCGACTTTATTTGATTGAAATTGGTAGGTATACCTTGACCCATTGAATACTTAAGTTCTGTCTTTTTGCTCTAAATGCTAAATTATATTTTTTGAAAGATGACTAAAACTGCATTTCACTGTATGCGTTATTTTTAGCAATTGCGACCATGTTTTTTTTTTAAGAAACAGTAAACACACACATTATTTCTAGATAACCCAATATTCAATTAGCTTAAATTTGGTTTAATTTGGTTCATTCGTTTCAGAGGAGAAGATTTTGTTAAGTTAGGAAAAACATGATAAACAAATTGTGTAATTTGTCATTAATAAGCTTAGGGCAATTATTAATTAATGTGATCAATTGATAATTTTGGTCAAAATTATTTATAGATCTTACTTTGCTGATCATTTTTGCTGTTTGCTGTTTATCTTTAACTATAATATTATTCAAGATAATAACCGAAAACTGCAAAATGTCCTGAAATTACCAATTGGCAAAGTGGCAACAACCCACCAATGAGCTGTTAGATTCATCTGAAAATTTCAGGGCTGATAGAACTTGACATAATGGACTTTTTTAAACCAATTTCGGTTTTGCTCTAAATGCTTTTGTCTATGAGGTATAAACCAAAAATTGCATGTCACCCCTCTGTATTATTTTTAGCCAATGCGGCATATTTTGTTTTTATCAAAAGAGAAAATAAAACTTTATTCTATGATCATTGGACTTCAGTTTAGTTGAAATAGGTCTAGTTGTTTCAAAGGAGAAGATGTTTAAAATAGTTTACACCGGACGGACGACGACGGAAGCCAAGTGATGACAAAAGCTATATTTCCTTTGGAAAGTTGAGCTAAAATATAATGATTGTTTTAACTGATGAATCTGATACCAGTCTCCCCGAATAAAAGATAGTTTTATATTTTAAACTGGAACGTTTGAAAACTTTTCGACAATTCGAATTGAAATTGATTCTCGCAGTTAACGAAACTAGAGGCTGATATTTATATTTACAATAGATGCATGAAATAATGCAACCGTACGCGCGTTATACTTTTGCTTTAGTTTCAGATATATAAGACACAACTGCATTTTCCCCTTAGCTTCTATTTAAGCCATGCCTGTCATGTTGGTTGTCTGGGTTTTTTGGACACTTTTTTTAAACTCGATACCCTAATGATGAGTGTGGCCAAGTTTGGTTAAATTTGTCTCATTTGTTTCATGAGAGGCCTTTGGAAAAGATTACAAAAAGTTACGAAAAATTGTTAAATTTTACTTTAAACGGTAATAACTCCTTATGGATTCAATTGCCCATATTGGTCCTGTTGTCTTATTTGTATATCTTACTTTGATGAATATAATTGCTGTTTACAGTTTATTTCTACCTATTATAGTATTCATGATAACAACCAAAAACTTCAAAATTTCCTTTCTATTTTTATCCATGTCGGCCATCTGGTTGGCAGGCGGGATCATCGGACACATTTTTTAAAACTAGATACACTAGTGATAATTGTGGCCAAGTTTGGTTAAATTTGGCTCAGAAGTTTCAGAGAAGAAGATTTTTGTAAAAGTTAACGACGGACGACGGACATCAAGTGATGTGAAAAGCTCACTTGTCCCTTTCAGCCAGATGAGCTAAAAACAGCTCAGGATGGGTTTTGTTTTTTAAATATGTCAAGAGTGTAGAAATTACCGTTTACTACATTTATATTGTAGTATTGAACCTGTTTATATTTTCCTATTTATGCAATCACTTTGTAAATCTTCCTGACAGACACTCTTCACTTACTTGTTGTGATATCGTCAGTTTCCTGTGTTGTAGAGTTAATACAGCCATATACATTGTCACATCTAAAAGAAAACATATTTCATTCAAACTTTATTTAAAAAACTGAAAAAGTTATACACAAGAAAAAAAGACAGCGTACGTATCACATGTATATATAAGTAGCCATTTGAAGTAGCATTATGAAAATATTTAAGACTTGATGCTTCCTTTTGTAATTTAATGGGGTATACAAAAAGGTTGACCGAATTATTTTCTGGATGAAGCGTTTCCGTATAAAGTAGATTATTCGTAAACTAAATAAAAGCATTTCGTAAGGATCTGTCGAACACGGAAATTTGAAAACTTCGCCACACAGGCCCTACTTAAACTTTTAGTGATCTTTAGTGATACGGAAAGGTAAACATTTATTTTTCTCCACGAGATGAACGCGTCGTGTCATTCTTGGAACATGTCAGTATAACCACATTTACAACCTTTTGGTACATGAACATGTATATTTTATAGCGATCAAACAACTAGTAATGGCGTAATTAAACTGTCGATATAATCAGTGGCGGATCCAAAACTTTTTGTAAGGGGGGCCCGCTGACTGACCAAAAAAGGGGGGGCTACAGCTCGCGTCAGTGATTCCCTATATAATCAACCAAATTTTTTCCACCAAAGGGGGGGGGGCGGGCCCCCCACTCCCTGGATCCGCCTATGATAATGGAATCAAACTTTACTACATGTACTTGAAACACTTGGATCAATCACTTCCGTGTTTATGCCAAATCATATATATATAAGGTGAAAAACCTTTAATGAGAGAGTGGAAAACTATGTTCATATAGACACTTATAATTATGTATTATTCTCATACTTAAAAGGTCGGACGTTTATTATTTCCTCGTTATGACAATAACATTATGACAATAACGTTGTTTAATGACAAAAAAAAAACGAAATCAAAGGTAAATTTAACTAAGGAAGTCCGGTCCGTATAACCATACAAAACCAAATTATCGGATGAATCAACCAAGGGAATGAATGGAAAATAAATGTCATATTTCTTACTTGGCACCTGCATTTCCTATAGAACACGATGGCTTAAACCTGGTTATTTAGATAGCTAAGCCTCCCACTTGTATGGGATTTGCTTATAAAACCGTTTATTTGAAAAAATTGAGCGATTAACCCAAATACGCTTAAATGGTAAACGTGACAAAAATCGGGATACGGCAAACGAATTTGTGTTGTTACATATATTTTCATTGCATGTTTTTTCCCTCATTAATATATATTTCGATTACAAATACAAAATTAATTTAACTCCAATTATCATAACATAGTAACACATATTTCATGTATGCATACATGTACAATGATATCTGAGAACAACATTAAAACAATTCAATATTGTAAGATAATCTTAAAACAAAAAATTACAAGGGCGAAGTATTTCAATTCAAATGTTGCCAAACAAAATTACTTTTATTCCAAAATGAAGTTTTGCAGCAACAAGTGCTTACAAAAAACGATAGCATCCGTGTGTTGAGTACTAGTTGTTATATTAATACAGCCATATACATTGTTACATCTACAAAGGAGTGAATCACATTTAAATGTTAGATAAAATTGAGAATGAAAATGGGTAATGTGTCAAAGAGACAACAACCCGACCATAGAACAGACAACAACAGAAGGTCACCAACAGGTCCTCAATGCAGTGAGAAAGTTCCGCACCCGGAGGCGTCCTTCAGCTGGCCCCTAAACAAATATATACACTAGTTCAGTGATCATGAACGCCATACTAAACTCCAAATTGTACACAAGAAACTAAAGTTAAAAATAATACAAGACTAACAAAGGCCAGAGGCTCCTGACTTGGGACAGGCGCAAAGATGCGGCGGGTTAAACATGCTTATGAGATCTCAAACCTCCCCCTATACCTCTAGCCGATGTAGAAAAGTAAACGCATAACAATACGCACATTAAAATTTAGTTCAAGAGAAGTCCGAGTCTGATGTCAGAAGATGTAACCAAAGGAAATGAACTAAATGACAATGATACATAAATAACAACAGACTACTAGCACTTAACTGATATGACAGCTCCAGACTTTAATTAAACTGATTGAAAGATTATGTCTTCATCATACAGTATGAATATCAGGCACAATCCTTCCCGTTAGGGGTTTAGTATCATACCATCATAACATATATCGTCGCTGGGCTTCTAAAATGTCGTATATTACTTTTTTTGGCTAAAAATACTTTTTTACACCAATGGTCTGGACAGGAGGAAATCTTTGGTATTACAAAATAGCATACAGTTAGACCAATCAAAATGTGTGAAATAAGACATATTACAAAATTGCCAATGTCAGTTGTTTGTAAAGTTTGCTTCCAAAATGTTGTATGAAAACTTGAAAATCGTTGTAGGATGGCTTTGTGAAAAAAATAATTGTACATTTCTTTATTTCTGTGAAAATAATTTAAGTTCTTGGAAAATCCAGAAATGTCAAAGTTTTTATTTCACTGCTATTTACAAAAATGTTCAAGTTCACATATGACATTTTGGAAGCATGCATTCAAAATTTTCAAAGCCTGTTTGTGAGATATTTATTATTGAAAAATGTTTAACTTACAAATTTTTAGAAGCCCAGCGACGATATGAAAAGTACTTAGCCCGTGTCATGCCAAAAACTTACTCATCGGGTTTAAATTGCACTTTGTTATCAGAAACATAAATCTGTTTTGATTAAGAACCCCTATAACATCTATTGAATTTGGAAATGTTAGTAAAAAATATATTGCCAATGAAACAGCAACCCAAATACAAAAAAAAAATACAGCCATTCATAGACAACTTAAAGTCTTCATTTATTTACAGATGTAAGGTCCTCAATAAGAGACAGTTCAAAAGTTTCTCATAGGAAATTGGTAGGCATACATCAATAAGAGACAGCTAGGTCAGAATCATTTCACATCGTCCCTAGTCTTTAAAACATTCGAATTATTTTCATATTTACACCAAATATATGCGATTTAACATAAATTTTCGAAAAGCTTAAAGTACTTAACCGGATTAAAAAAATTAAAACGACCGATAATTCTAAGCAGCTGCAGTTTGTCTTGAAGCAACGCCATAAGTATTGTAAGCAGATTTGAGCTTGCGCATGATCAAAATAAACTGTAAGAAAGAAAACAGTAAAGTTAGCTCCAATAATGTAACCATCGAATTTGTATTCATCCCTACAAAAAGGCAACGGTGTTTTAAAACAACAAAAGCATAATTTTAACCATTATGAAATGATATATTATAATAAGAAACAACAAAGCAATTTTCTGTTTTAAAGAATCAATGGTAGCCGTTCTGTATCGCCAATCCGTGGTGATGTCGATTGCAATCACAGTTGCAAAGGTAAATTATTCTCATCAAAATAATACTTCGTGAAGGTCTGGGATTATATCCGTGTCTCGGGTTGATATGGGTGTGAAATTGAGCCAACATATTTAAAGACTTCATTATATACACTTTTACATACAATAAAAGTTAACATAATACTTCTTGTTTCAATAATTCACTTAGCCAAGGCAGAGTCTAAGATATATGTCTCTGGCGAAGGTAACAGATTTAAAGACGAAATTCCAAAATGTGTTAGAGTACGTGTTACTAAGTCTTTTGTATCTATGCAGTATATTGTTGGTCTGTTTGTCTTTTTGGCGTCTTTTTTTTCGTTATGCCATGACGTTTGTCAGTTTTTCTCGACCAATCAATCTATTTTCTTGTTTTGATGAAAAAACATGTAATTAAAATAAATTAAAGGTATTTCAATCAAGTCAAACGTTTTTTATTATTATTAAATGATTGATAGAAACACATTGATTGTATTGTATCATCGTTTAATGGCTGGTCATTATTTAACGTCCAGCGGCTGATTTTACTTTTTCAATCTTTCACTTTTGATTTCGATTAATAGCATTTCATGCAATACTATTGCCGAACTGCCAAGGACCAGGGTCCGTATGCATAATAAAATTGAGAATGGAAATGGGGAATGTGCCAAAGAGACAACAACCCGACCATAGAAAAAAAACAACAGCAGAAGGTCACCAACAGGTCTTCAATGTAGCGAGAAATTCCCGCACCCGGAGGCGTCCTTCAACTGGCCCCTAAACAAATATATACTAGTTCAGTGATAATGAACGCCATACTAATTTCCAAATTGTACACAAGAAACTAAAATTAAAATAATACAAGACTAACAAAGGCCAGAGGCTCCTGACTTGGGACAGGCGCAAAAATGCGGCGGGGTTAAACATGTTTGTGAGATCTCAACCCTCCCCTATACCTCTAGCCAATGTAGAAAAGTAAACGCATAACAATACGCACATTAACATTCAGTTCAAGAGGAGTCCGAGTCTGATGTCAGAAGATGTAACCAAAGAAAATAAACAAAATGACAATAATACATAAATAACAACAGACTACTAGAAGTTAACTGACATAAAGCTACTTAAGTTAAGATTTTCCTTAGTAAACACTTATTAATAAGGATGATTACCCTTGTGTTGATTCAATGCTAAACATATGGAAATTTTAAAGGAAATCCACAGCCTTTTATTCTTGTACTCTAATATTTGGCAATTTGATGACGGATAGATATAGGATTATTGCATGAAGTGCTAGCATTGATTTCCTCAAAACAATTTTATTATTGTAGTTATTGGTTATAACAAATAAAACTATGGACCAAATCAAGTATACCTTTTAGGGTGCGCTCGAATATAGTGACTCAGCACGAGGTATTTTGGAATTTACAGGTTGGTTAGAACATTTTGTAAAAAATAAACACTAGCACATCATAGAAAAGCAAGTGAGTAATCAATGATTCAAATTTTATAACAAAAATCTCTGTAATAAAGGCTGTGGATTTTCTATAAAAATCTTGGTTTATTAGCCACACAGTACTCTTTTTCTAATAAATCCAATGAATCAGTAAATAATAATGCTTTGCATCAAGTTTCCCCTCGATATATGTACAAAATCATGGCCTATCTCAATTATTCATTATATCTGTAGTTTTGATACTATTGAAGTTTGAAAATTTCGTACAAAAAATGGCTACAGAAGGGGTCATAAGGAAATTCCGCCATTTTTACCTAAGTGGTATCACCCTATATAACCCCGATACAGATGAAACCGGACGTTGAAGCGTTCGAATTGAACACACCGTGTAACACTGAGTTCAGACAGTAAAAAAATAATACTTTTAAAGAAAATCCAATATCTATTCTTCGGATATTTTGCTCCAATATATTCTTTGCCATAATACTCATTAGTTACTAAAAGATTTTTCAAATATGTGACATTTTTATATACAAACATTAAAAAACGCACGACGATATCAATGATAAACATGCTTGTTATTTTTAGATACTCAAAAATTAATGTTTCTCGTACCTCATAGCTTTTAAATCATGCATTTTTGAAAATTTCATAGTTAAAATTAACAGACGTATTAAGATCGTTTCTTTATGTTGTGTCTAGAAACAGAAAAATACACGTTTTAAAATGTCTTTATTTTCATGTTGTGTACGCTTCGTTGTCATTACACCTTTTTATACTGTACGCTTCGTTGACACAATATTGCGTTTGTCAATGAAGTTTGCATGTATTAAATTATGCTTTGATATGATAATAACCAATATGCATGTTAGAAAAAAAATTACCAACATTACATGCAAACAGCATACCATAATATCTATTAAGAGTCATATATCTTGCACGTAAAAGACACCCTTGTAGATTTCGAAAAAGAGAAGGCTTATTCCACTAAAAAGCAGCATTCGCACCCGTAAAGTGGAAACGGATATATATTAAATTTCAATTACTTGTTTCCCAATTGACTATAAATAAATATGTTTAAACTAGAAAAATGGACATTAACTATAATTATGATGGACAGATGAAATATTAAATTTCTTCTCCAACTTCGTTTGACAAAAGATATAAAAATAGTAAAGCAAACAAATATCGAACTATTCCTCTCAGTAAAAGGGTAGGGAAATCCTAGACATAAAGTTTTCATTTCTATTCGCTCTTTGTTAAATTTAAAAGTATCAACAAACAGTCATAAAAATAGGAATGTAGCTTTGTATGATATTTAACCATGAATTCTGCTCAAACCAATGCAAAGGATAAACTTGAACTTACTACCAAGTATGTGAAATATAAATCATTGTTGAATGCCTCGTGACTTAAAGATGAAGGACAACAATAAAAATTTTCAATATTTGGTTTAACCATGTATTTATATTAATATTGTCTCATGTACATTTACTTCATATCCCTTCATAACTTCATTGGGTATACGACAGATTAAAGAACTGCTTCATATTACAACTCAAAATCAGAGAGCCTCAGACAGTATAGCAAATTATTTTTTTCGTAACAACTGACAAATCTGGTTGGTTGTAGTTAAATTGCAAAGTATTAACAAGCACCAAGTGGATATTTAAGAGGTTTGAAAATCCCTTTCAGTTACTGAAACATGTTACCAATTAAAAACTCCATAGATCATTTACGTTAAGTAAATATATCTTTATTATGATTATTTTTTAAAATGATGAAAACTGAAATACTATAATCAAAATAGAATATAGAATGAGAAAATAACGCAAACTATAAATCATTTACCATGTTCCGACGACGATTTGCTGTAAGAACATTGTACCTTGTTTACATTTAAAAAAATAACCTGGTTTGGGAAGTCCCCGAATACAGGTCACAAGTTATGTACATAATAAAACAATGAACATGTCTTGTTATAAATGTTTGACATCATCTTCTTATATGAAAAATATTTAAAGAAATATATTTATTTCAACTACATAAAATCTTTTATTTTCATATACCGCACAAAATAATAATGTAGATCCGAAATCTCAAACCCATATCATATAATGGACCGGCTTACTGCCTGCCCATAATAATGAGCCTCATCATGGGGGTTTTGATTACTTGAATACATGGCCGTTTATAGTGATCATTTCATTACCTGAACAAATATTTCATGATAATTTGATGTTGTAATAAGCTAGGACTGTATGTTTGATTATATGCATGATTATCTTGTTTCCAAAAAATGAAATGATTACATGATATGAAATATAAAATGTTTCCTTGAGTTTTCATCCGAAATGTTCGCAAGTTTTGTCTACATACACTCAATACTGTTTTTGTAATAATTTACATCAAAATACAGTTTGCACTATCACACTCTAACTCTGAATTTAGCATTATTTGATACAGTGTGCAACTCATACTATCATACAAAGACAGCGATGATATATTAATTGGATGACAGAAAAATAGACATGAAATATATTTCGAACGAATACATGTACTGATTGATAATTTAATCTTAGATGCATGCTTTTTCCATTTTTCTATTAGTTGTTAGAGGCTTTGTTGGTGGACGTCTCGTCCCCGAGGGTATTACCAGCCCAGTAGTCAACATTTCGGTGTTGACATGAATATCAATAATGTGGTCATTTTTATAAATTTCCTGTTTACAAAATTTTGAATTTTTCGAACGACTAAGGATTTTCTTATTCCAGGCATAAATTACCTTAGCCGTATTTGGCACAATTTTTTTGGAATTTTCGATCCTCAATGCTCTTCAACTTTGTACTTGTTTGGCATTATACATATTTCGATATAAGCGTCACTGATGAGATTTTTGTAGACGAAACGCGCGTCTGGCGTACTGAATTATAATCCTGGTACCTTTGATAACTTCTTTTGATCTAACTGCGATTACTTAAGCTTTCAAGTCTGTCTTTTTTGTTGTTGTTGAGATATACAAGTACCCGGCCACGTCCACTCAGTGTAGTATTTCTATGTGTATCCATTTGATGAGTTTAGCCTTTTTCAAGCGTTTTTTATAGTTCGTTCTTATGTTGTAATGATACACCACTGTCCTATTTTACGGGAGGGTTGTAATCCCTCTAACATGTTTAGCCCCGCCACATTCTGTATTTATGTGCCTGTCCAAGTCAGGAGCCTGTAATTCAGTGGTTGCTGTTTGTTGATGTGTTACATAATTGTTTTTCGTTCATTTTGTACATAAATTCGACCTTTAGTTTTCTCGTTTGAATTGTTTTTCTTGGACATTTTCGGGTCTTTGATAGCTGACTATGCGGTATTGGCTTTGCTCATTGTTGCAGGCAGTACGGTGACCTATAGTTGTTAATTTCTGTGTCATTTAGGCTCTTGTGGAGAGTTGTCTCATTAGCAAGTATACCATATCTTCTTTTTTCTTTATGTATAAAACATCTCCGGTAGGTGTTACTGCATCTGATAAATTTGAGATACTAGTATTCCTGTGTAATAAAACTTAATTGTTTGAAGGAGAAAAAAGATAAGCATTATTATTAACTACTTCTATAACTACACACTTCAGAGTCTGACGAGACCATATTTTGAGTTTTCGACCAGTAAGGTATAGCACATATGTTACTTAATGAGACTCGACATAATTGCGACAGTACTTAACTGAACTTACATTTTGTAACTGTACTCAACTATGGTCTCGACTTAATAAACATATTCAATACTTAATAAACTTGGTATAGACTGAATTGGTCTCAACAAATGATTGACCCGTCTAGTGTGGCATCGACACAGTGGTGTAAATATATATCAAATGTACCAGGATTATAATTTAGTACGCCAGACGCACGTTTCGTCTACATAATACTCATCAGTGACGCTCATATCAAAATATTTATAAAGCCATAAAAGTACAAAGTTGAAGAGCATTGAGAATCCGAAATTCCAAAAAGTTTTGCCAAAGATTTGCTTCTGCAAATTGGCAGATTTAACATTGTTCGTGTAATTATGAATAAAAAGTATGTTCAGCCATGTGTTACCTTCACTGCTGATGAAATTAATGGATCTGTTGTAAAGTTGTCTCTTAGTTTAGACGTACAATGTACTTAAATATATATATACTTATATAAGTCTATAAAAAGGACTGACCTGCAAATTTAATATGTGCTTGATCGTCTTGAATAGATGCGCAGATAGGGCAAACATTATGTACATGTAAGTAGATTTGCACAACGATACTAATAAAAGATGGTAATATACAAATATTTTGGCTTAAAAAAAAACATTCGTCAGTGTCAATATTTTCAACAGTATTGTAAAATATATAAAAAGATTATACATATAAAATAATGTTGAGTTTTGATGGAACTGCATGCAAGTTTTTCTACATTTAAATGATCAGGTTACACTATCAGTATTTCCGTAACATGCGCAAGTTGAAATGTATTAAAAATTTGTTCGTCTGATAACGAATATACACCTTCTATCATTTAATGTTCAATCTTGTAAAAGCAAATTTTATATTCTCCAACAATGGCAGCATATTCAGTCTCCGTTTCGTAGCCGTTTTGTTCTGTTTGACACGTGGAATAGCCATCATTTGGATTGTTTTGTCCTTGCAGGCGCTCATACATGTTTAGGGAGGCACCATCTGTTCTATTTGTGTCAGTTCTTTGAAAGTTTTCATACTCATTGTTCTCGTTATTTCCCCCAATAGCTATAGTGACAAATGAAGTGTTGGGATTCGGAAAATCCATTGTGTATTGAGAAATTTCATCACGGGTACCATCAGAACCGGCACTATGATTTATTGGAAAATTGTTATCGTTTTGCAAGATGAAAGATTCATCAATTTCCTCATAGTGATGTCGATCTTCATTCACTATTGTGACAACATTTTTGTTTCCAATTCTAAGCACTTTCATTATCACACAAATGACTATCAATGTCATGATGCTTCCAGTTATAATAATTGTTTTTGGAACAATAACATCGAACACATTCTGACTTACTGAAACAATATATAATTTATCAAATCAAAATGTGTTTCTTATTGTTACGACAATAATTTAGTTTACAGTGGCCCGTGTTACAGTTGAAACATAGGTATTCTAATCAATATAAATATTAAAGATGTTTAGTTGAAAATAATGTAATCTTGATAAATGGGTGAAAGAAACCAACTTTGTCCCTACGATAACACTGAGCAAAGAGCTTTTGCATACTCAAATAAGGCGATTTATCTTGATAGTGATTTATCTGATTCGGTCATCTGTCTGTGTTTATTGAAGTGCCTATTGTTTATACAAATAATTGTATTTCGTGCCAATTTATATGTTCTTTTAGATGACCTTTTTTTAAACCACTTCCGGTTGGGGTTTTGTTATTCAAGGTACAAAAGCCTAGACGTCAACACTCAGGAGCTAACATTTTATATCAGCGATGCTGTCATTATCTGTAAATCTTCTGTAAATAATGTTAAAGATCAGAACAAAATTTTGTGACTTCTGTCATAACTGTAGAGACATTGCTTGTCGAATTGGTTATCTGTTGCAAAATAATTGGTCCTTTTTAATGTTTTTACTACTGTTAGGTTGTTGGCTCTGACTGAATCCTCAGTACAGAAGAACAGGACTTACCATGATTACGTACTGGCAGGATAATATAGATATTGTTTTTATTGAAATTTGCTGTTCCAAATTCAAGAAAGTATTTTGAAAAAAATAGAAACAAGTATCTTCCTCAAGTATTTGAGTTTTTTTTCTTGTCCGTGTTTGGCTTTACAGTATATACTGTTTGTAATTATTAACCCTGCAACAGCAGTTAATATTTTAAGATTGTAACCATAACTGTGGATTCAAGCATCACTGAAGATACAGTAATTGGTGAAAACATGCGTCTGGTGCTGTAAAACTGGTATTGTTTTATCATGTTTATATGTATATACTTCATATACCATTTTTTAATATCATACTTTTTCTTCGATCGATTGTTTTTAGAGATAGATAATCAGTTATGTTCAATCTTAAAATTTGCATTAACATACCTTTTTCGTCGGTATTATCCGATGTAGTGGAATCGAAATCTGAAATTATATATTATTAATCATCATCCTTTCATCACAGCATGGTGATATTTATGTGTTTGATATCAGTTATATTTGTTGGCAATTAACTATTCCGATATTGACGTTTTTACTACTGCTACCATGCTTTAATTTTTACCATTTTTCTCATGTTCCTTATTCATATTCATACAGTTACTTATTAGCATCGCCTTAGAATTTCAAAGCAGGTTTGATTTGTTTTTCAATTTGTATTTTGACATCAGAGGAAATGATTGAATAACGGAAGGAGCATTATATCATTTGTCAAGAAGTCTTTCATTTTAAATAGTAAATCTTAGAACAACACTTACTGGTAGGTAAATTTACTATACATTTCTACGAGTTTTGAACAGCGGTATACTACTGTTGCCTTTATCTGTTACTAACTGCTTTATTCCAGTGCATTTGCTATATTATTGTATCGACCATTATCATGTTACGTGCAGTGGAACAATGCGGAATAACCAAAACTTAGTCAGAAGCACTTTGTATAGGAACTAACAGTGATAGTTTAATTGGATATATATCAACACGAAACATGTGATTGAGTTGAGGGGGTTTTGCTTATTCGAGGTTTGAGGAACGCATTTTTCTACAAAAAAAGTTTTTCTTCAGGTTAAGAGGTAACATTACTTTGCAAGCTATTCAGACGTTCAATTGGATCACACGTCTTCTTGTCCTTTTCGATCATGATAATTATTGTGATGTTTCATAATTTTCAATTGGATTAGGAGTACAACGAATTTGTATAAATAGCTCAGGGAGTAAAAACCCTTTTATTTCAATCACTACAATTGGGGTTATGTATTCTTCTGATACCAGAAATATATTAAAATATTTCTGATAGAATGATCTCATGTATTGTATTTCTACTATTGCCTGCGAAATTTGTTTGCAAGAAAACTAGTCTTATACTATATATAGTAAAGAAAAAAATCAAATGACAACTTACACAAGTCAAGACATCAAGCAGAATATGCAACATCAGCATTACATAAAAGAAAGGCAAAAAAAAGAAAACAAAGAGAAATTGAAACTTAAAAGTCCAAAAACAAACTTCACATTTAAAAATTTAACTAGTAATGCCTTACTGTAATAAATAACAGTCGGTTTAATCCGTTATACAAAAAACAAAACAAACAAAAACCAGTCCCATTGTTATTACATATATCCAAATTCAGTTTATTGTTATGACTATGTGAAGGGTTATTAAATAACTCTCACTAAGATATGTTCATTTGATAAACAATGATTTCTTTACTATTTGCATTAACAATAAAGCAGCAGAGTAAAATTTGAGACTAGCTACTAAGTAGTAAGACATTTTTACCATCTTGTCCAGTTGTTTCTGCATTTTCGGTAGCTGATGTCAATTTGTCGTTGACAGTTTTAGGTTCTGGAATGAGATGAATATTTTACTGGTGTCAAACATGTTAAGATATTAAAACATTTGAAGAAAAAAATACTTACTTGTAATGCATCAAAGTTCTGTAACCTATGAAGGTCAGGGAAAATGTTTTAAAACTTAAACATCCCTCGTGTTGCCTTTGACAATTGCGTTTTGTTATTTGATTTTGCCATGTGATTATGGACTTTCCCAATTGATCTTCCTCTAAGTTCAGTATTTTTTGTGATTTTACTTTTTAGAACGTTTAAACACCCTTCGTGTTGCTTATTACAAGTAAAAGTTTAACGTTTAAACATCCCCTGTGTCATATGCGACAAATGAAAAGTTTAAATATCCATTGCGTGTGACAAGTAAGACGTTAAAATATTCATCGGTTGCCTGTGACATGCTTAATGCTAAAACACCCCTCTTGTTTCCTTTGACTAGTAAAACGTTTGAACATCCATTGTGTTCCATGCAACAAATGAAACGTTAAAACAACCATCGCGTGTGTCAATAAAATTGAGAATGGAAATGGGGAATGTGCCAAAGAGACAATAACCCAAACATAGAGCAGACAACAGCAGAAGGTCACCAACAGTAACAAGTAAAACGGTAAAAAATCCATCGAGTGTGACAAGAAAGGCGATCAAACATCTATAGCGTGTGACAAGAAAGACGTTAAAACATCCATCGCGTCGACAGTGACATGCTAAACGTTAAAACACCCCTTGCATTGCCTTTGAAAAGTTAAACGTTTAAGCATCCATTGTGTTCCATGCGACACATGAAACGTTTAAACATCCATTGTGTTCCATGCGACAAATAAAATGTTAAAATATCTATTGCGTTTAAGAAGTAAGACGTTAAAACATCCAACGCATTGCCTGTGACATGCTTTACGCTATAACACCCCTAGTGTGCCTTTGACTAGTAAAACGTTTAAACATCCATTTTGTTCCATGCATCAAATGAAACGTTAAATATCCATCGCTTGTGACAAGTAAGACGTTAAAACATACATTGCATGTGACGAGAAAGACGTTAAAACATCCATCGCGTTGCCTGTGACATGCTAAACGATAAAAAAAACACCCTTGCATGGAACACAATGGATGCCTATGAAAAGTTAAACGTTTAAACATCCATTGTATTCCATGCGACAAATGAAAGCCTATGAAAAGTTAAACGTTTAAACATCCATTGTATTCCATGCGACAAATGAAAGCCTATGAAAAGTTAAACGTTTAAACATCCATTGTATTCCATGCGACAAATGAAAGCCTATGAAAAGTTAAACGTTTAAACATCCATTGTATTCCATGCGACAAATGAAAGCCTATGAAAAGTTAAACGTTTAAACATCCATTGTATTCCATGCGACAAATGAAACGTTTAAGCAACCCTTGTGTTTCATGCAACAAATGAAACGTTAAAACACCCATCGCGTGTGACAAATAAGACGTTAAAACATCCATCTTGTGTGACAAGTAAGACGTTAAAACATCAATCGCGTGTGACAAATAAGACGTTAAAACATCCATCTTGTGTGACAAGTAAGACGTTAAAACATCAATCGCGTTGCCTGTGCCATGGGTAAAGTTTAAACATCCATTGTGTTCCATGCGACAAATGAAACATTTTAAAAAACATCCATCGAATCTCAAGTTCGAAGTTAATAAAATTTCGTCAAGATCGCTCCTAGTCCAAATCAAGTTAACAAAATCAATAGAAGGTGTTACATGCTACTACATGTATCAACCCAAACTTTTACACGTAACAAAACTTAAATATCCAGACTTTTGATATACGTTGACGTAAAACCAGTTTATTCGTTGATAGTATTTCACCTTTTAATACCAATCAGTAAATAGTATCAGGGTTATAATTTTATACCCATGTTTCGTCTTCATAAGACTAATACAATGCAAACTTGTACATGTTGAAACACATACTTGATCAGTACAGATTACTCTGTGATGAACTGTCGACTGAATTAATTATGTTTAATACCACTTTCAGCACTTTTGTCCTATATCGTTGCTTTCATTTTTCATAGTTTTAAAATGCCGGAGTAATGAAGGTATTAACATAAGGTAGCAATACACAGTTAGGAGTTTAGTTTCGCATTTTGGCTCCTGTGGATTTTTCAAATAGGAAAGTTATTGTGTAATAAAATTCATTTTTAGACAGATGAGTGCTAATTTAACCTTCAAAGATGGTTTATAAGAGCATCAAGATTATTTTGTACATGGTTTATGGGCTGTTTTCTGTTTGACAATCCGTATGTTCATAGCTAGACCGGCCATCGGTCCAGAAATTAATGTACTGTTTACAAACACTCTTTTTCTACACGAAGTTTTTGACGCAATTTTACAAAAAAATGAGATGAAAGACATATGATTTTCATTGGATTTGCTGAATGATATATGTACACAGTTTTAGAAAAGGTATTACTTCCAGCGATTGAAATTCTACTTTTAGCCAAATTTTGGGGAAATATGTGACATCTTTCCCCCCCTTTTTGCAATATTGTATAACAAATAAATGCAGATTGTTGCCATGGATACACCAAAAAGAAATTATATTTTACCATTTTATATACTGGATATAAAATCGATGGAAGATTCTGATTACATACATATGCCCATATATGACACAAACAGTAAGCTTGATATTACAAGAAAGCAATGAAAAGGGGATGGTAAAATTCATAAGGGCAAATTTTAGTATTTTTTCCTAACTGTTTATTGCTACCTAACACAAGCAAAAACAATTATGCAAAGTTAAACCGTTTCAAAGAATACTAAACATGTTGATGTAATATAATCCTGAGTAATAATTAATGCAATTATTAAACATATCTTTGTTTTTGTCGTCATACCTGATACTGTGGATATAGGTCCAGCACATCCTTGCAAGATATCACATCTAGATAAAAGATATAAGCAAAATAAACAAAACATGATAAATTTCAAAAACACTTATATAAACAAGAAGGTAACAATTATAACAATGGCTATTCCGCCTCTGCATGTGAGATTTCCTCGTTATGTTGATGACACATTGGGGGCCTGCGATCGGGCTGTTGTCTCTTTGACACATTCGTCATTTCCATTCTCAACTGTACCATTCTGATTTTTTGAAAAGTTTTCATTATACAGATAACAAAGCGTCTTTTGGCCTTCGGCATTTACTGTTTTATCAAAACGGGATCTATTTTTTTTCATCAGTTTTTGATGTTGACATGATTTACATTAAAGTGGTATGCTTTTTTTTTCACAAATGAATGGTTATACTAAAACTAATCTCCCTTAGACAAACATAACCTTCGGGATTGGTATGACTTATAACTATTCAGTTTTTTCATGTAACTGTTTTGTCATAATATTTGAAAGCTAGCTACCGTTCATTGAAATAAGTTTAAATATCTGCTCCTCATATATGTCTTTTTATTTGTGTGCATATTTTATAAGGAACAGCAACTTGTAGAATGCTGTACCATTCAGAAATTATGTTGTATATTTGTTATATAATGCACATTTTGTTCTAAAAAAAGGTTTTATCAATAGAAATATTTTGTTCTAATTAAAAACGTTTCTTGTTCTTAGAGGTCATATTTTCTGTAGCGTACATGCTTAATTTTTCTTTTGTTGAGAGACCAGAAAACCGCAGCAATACAGAAGTATAAGTTTCGTCAATTATTACAGAAACTTTAGTTAGTGTTAATCGGTCAGTTTAAGGATGTACTTACAAATGTAGGTGAGGGTTTGTGAAATTCAAAAAAATAAAGAATTTAAAATTGATACTATAAGTCAAAAAAGCATTGATTAAGAATCAAAATAAGCAAAAAATATTGATAGGTCATGGAACTCCTTTTCGAGATATTTGATATTAAAAAGATGGCGGGAAAAGGCTGACTCGGACTTTTTACTTATATTTGCATTGGTATTATTTTGGTCTTAAATGAAGAGAAAGAAAATTAATATATCTGCAATAATTTTGGTAAATGACCAATTATGAGCTATTAAATCTTGTAGGAAAAAATAAAGGGTTGTTATGGAGCAAAATATTTTACCTTGTATTGTACTTGAGTTATTATTGATATGTTCATAATTATAAATTAACTGTTAAAAAAAAATGAATTTTTGAAAAAAACTAAGGCTTTTTTTACCTCAGGAATAGATAACCTTGGCTGTATTTTTTTAGACGAAACGCGCGTCTGGCGTAGATGTAAAATGTTTATCCTGGTATCTATGATATGGGTTTTTTTTTGCAAGAATTGATTGTTTTAATCGTGTACTTATTTTTTATGCCGTTTTCCCTCTTCTTTACTATTGGACTACGTTAGTATTGTTTGACATTTTATCTGCTGAAATCGTCATGCATGTTTTGAATTAAAAAAAAAAAGCCCAAATGTGCATCTGACGTATTCATTGTATATTTTGCATTTTAAATAAAATTGACAGTAATAAGCGATATCGGACCTTATGGCCTAGGAGTCATGTATTGTATCAGCTTGGTAGTCAGTGCAATTATACTGGCATGGTTTATAATTTTCTTAGTTGTTTTACTGCTTAAGATTATTAAACAATGTTTACTGCTGTATCTGTGACATTTTTACCTATTATGTCTGTTTGTTTTGTGCACGCATTATTGTCAATATAATGGGATTTGATACGACTGTCATACAAGTGAACGGTTTCGCTAGCTATAAAACAAGATCCAATCCACCATTTTCTACATAAGAAATGACTGTACCGTGTTAGGAATATGTCAGTTGTTATCCTTTGGTTTTATTAGTTTGAGCTTTTGATTTTGACCTTTGATAAGGGACTTTCCGTTTTGATTTTTTCTTGGAGTTCAGTGTGGTCCAGATAAGCTTATAATTCTGTATACTTTCCCAATCATAGGACAATTTGGGAAGGACCTTCTTTTGAAACTAAGATTTTTCTTTAGAATATTTGAAAAATAATAAAATATAGAAGTCTCTTTTATTTTGAGTCATCTGAAAAAGATTACTTATTCTTAACAATTTTATCAATTGTTTTTGTACAAAGTGTACTAATTTTATTTTTAAGGGGACATAAATGCGTTTTGCTAGTTGGCGTTTTGCGACATGTTAACAAATCTTAATTATATATAACTTTCAAGTGTCTGGGGAAGTGTCTAAGATCACAATCACAGTTTAAAATTCAGAACATTATTTTGAATTTGACCACTCGACGTCTTAATTTCTTGCTAATAGACCAAGGATCTCAAATAAAATGACTCTTGGTCTCTATGACTTTCAATTTATGAGTGTCAAAAACATATCATTTAATCAAACACAAAAGGGGTATAATCTTCCTGAAGGTAACACACATTTTTGAGAAAGTAGGTGAGGCAATAACACAATAAACATTTATGGGAATACAACACCGACCCATATGTGTAAGTGTTCAATTATAAAAAGATGACTTTCAAGAGAGCATCCCATTTTAGTTTTAAGTTGATCTCAAAAACATTACAATCACCATCATAAATCACACCGATGGTCAGATAAGGGCCAAAAGACTTGCTGGTGAAAGGTTTTGGATAAGAACGCTCAGGACAGTTTCCCCAAGAGCATTTATGAAAAAACTAAGAACGAGTCACTAATTTTCCTTACCATCACTCATTTTCCTGTCATTATTTGTTTCCAGTAACTCTGGCTTCCGTATTGTACTCTTACACATTTCAGCAAATTTCTGAATTATACTAGTTTAAAAGAGGGACGAAAGATACCAAAGGGACAGTCAAACTCATAAATCTAAAACAAACTGACAACGCCATGGTTAAAAAAGAAAAAGACCAACAAACAACAGCACACGTGGCACAACATAGAAAACTAAAGAATAAACAACACGAACCCCACCAAAAAACTAGGGGGTTTAAATTACAAGGTTGGCAAGGATATGTTTAAGTACGCAGTCAAGTTCAATTATTTATCAAACTACTACGCAGTCTCTGTAGCAAATGCTCTACCGTTAAGTGATCTTTGCAGTCTTTGCGTCGTATTTGAAAATTTTAAAATTGTACCAGCGTCGCTAATGTTCGCTTAAACTGTTTTATTGTATAAAGTTCAAGATTGTGATAGTTTTATAATCAGAATAGACTGACATGGTTTAATGTACGTCATGATCATACTGATGAAAGATATCTGTTACCCGAAATATTTAACATTGTTTCGTTTAATTGTTTTTTTTATTTTTTGTGATTTTGTACCTTTTTAGACTTGTTATAATAAAATATATTTATATATTATATATATATATGATGCGATGGTAATCTAAAGTGCGATGGTCACGCTAAAGTGCGATGGTCTACGCTAAAGTACGATGGTGTCTCACTCTAAAGAACGATGGTTGTTTGTTTGCTATAGTACCATGGGTAGCTACGCTGAAGTGCTTTTAAACAGTATGGTAAGGTTTGAGAGCTCAAGTTAACACATTACAGGTCATGGATGCGATTCTTTATACATTTAGAAAACTGACCACGTAATAATTGCTAAAAAGGTTATTTAGGTGTCACAACATAACATATTTCCTGTAAATAATTTTTTTTAAATTCGGGCGTATTGCATAATTGGTGTAGCTTGCCGTTCACACAGTATAATGTGAGCACCTCTCCTTACAGTATAAGTAGCATTTATTTGTATAAGCTTTAATTCAAACGATAGAAAAAATATATCACTTTTTCGTAGCAAGTAAAAATACCTGTTATATTTGACAACACTGTACAAACTCATCTTTGAATCAACAATAAAAATTTTATACGCTTGAAAAATTACCTTCATTTTACCGATTTTACCGTTTTTATCAAAATAGACAGTATTTTTCCGAACACCACACTAAATACACAATGATTCAAATGTATTTGTTCGCTTCCATGAGAGGCCAGATACAGAATACTTATCATGGGATTACTATTTTGTATTTATATAGCAAAAATGGTAGAATACAAGATACATAGTTATGTCCTTCTTCCATCACCCCAAATAAAAACACATTTTCTGCAGTTGACAAAGCACAGTTATATTTAAAACTAGAGGCTCTAAAGAGCCTGTGTCGCTCACCTTGGTCTATGTGAATATTAAACAAAGGACACAGATGGATTCAAGACAAAATTGTGGTTTGGTGATGGTGATGTGTTTGTAGATCTTACTTTACTGAACATTCTTGCTGCTTACAATTATCACTATCTATAATGAACTTGACACAGTAGTTACAGTGGAAAATGTTAGTAAAATTTTACAAATTTTGTGAAAATTGTTAAAAAAATGACTATATAAAGGGCAATAACTCCTTAGGGGGTCCATTGACCATTTTGGTCATGTTGACCTCTTTTAAGGTCTTACCTTGCTGTACATTATTGCTGTTAACAGTTTATCTCTACCTATAATGATACTCAAGATAATAACCAAAAAACGGCAAAATGTCCTGAAAATTACCAATTCAGGGGCAGCAACCCAACAAAGGGTTGTCCGATTGGTCTGTAAATTTCAGGGCAGATAAATCTTAACCTGATTAACAATTTTACACCTGTCAGATTTGCTCTAAATGCTTTAGTTTTTGAGTTATAACCCAAAACCTGCATTTTACCCCTATGTTTTATTTTTAGCCGTGGCGGCCATCTTAGTTACCTTCGGGCCAGGTGAGCTAATAATTAAGTCATGGACATTTGGTATAAAACTTGTGAAACAGATATTTTTAACTGAATCTTGTTCATTTTTAGTTTGTTTGAACGAATGTTAACGTCATTATCGAACTACGTCTATACTTTCGCGGACCATCTCACTTTAGCGTGTGGATGCATCGCACTTTAGCGTACTCCATCGCACTTTAGCGTACTCCATCGCACTTTAGCGTACTCCATCGCACTTTAGCGTACTCCATCGCACTTTAGCCTACTTCATCGCACTTTAGCGTGACCATAACACTTTAGCGTTCCCATCGCATTTTAGAGTCCTACATACATATAAAACACAGACATACCTTTCATTTTCCCTACAACATTTGCCTTCACATCTGTACCCATACTTGGTTCTTTCACAAAATTTACAAAATGTACTATTGAGAAACGGTTCCCCAAAAGGACATTCTGAAATAAATGAAAATAACACAATTAGCGTAATTTTATAATTTTACCGAAAAAGCAAGTAGAAGATAGCATGTATGGATAGTGTGGACATCAAACGTAAAGAAGAAAAAACAGTGATATTTTCATAGAGAAAATCATTTTTTTTATAACAAACGACAATCAATCACTTCTCATGCATTCCATTTGAATGTTTCTCTCATCTTATTTTCCGTCATAGTTTTAGTCTAGCGTTTTCGAATGACTTTTTAACTGTTTGATCTTTGTTTTTAATTCATCTTAAACAATAATTGTTAACTTACCACCACCTGTCTTTTTTACAACCGACTTTGCTGAAAAAGAACAAACAAAAAGCACTGCTCTGGATAACGAACATTAATTTCATCATCAATAGGCGGAACTAGTTAGTAAAATAAATGCCGTCAAAAAGACTATTTTTGAAGTATGATACTGCGAAATATAAGTAAGATGACAAAGTAATATGTTTTTCAATACAAAATGAGACACTAACGTTATGTAAATCATTAAAGGTAAAACAAGTCATAAAAATCCATTTTGGCGCACTTCAATATATCCTACCACATTTGAAATTAAATCATTGGTGTGCAAGATAGTAAAGTATAGTTAAACGTTACGTAAATGTACTTTATTTCTCCATATTTGAAAATATAGAAAAAGTATGATTTTGTTGATTTTTTAACCATAATTTCTTTAAAAATACCATTCAACATATTAGTGTATCGTGATCGATGGATATTGCTGGAGGATAAGATTAATAAGTTAGAAAAAGAATGTTATTTTGTCAATTGGTATACTTTAAATACGGATTTGTCGTGTTTGTGCTTAATGACGTACATGTATGTTTTAATGTGTCCTTCTGAGTTGATAAATACAAGTAAAAATTTTAAGTATTCCGTATGTATTTTGCACAGCAATGACGCTATATAAAGTTGTGTTTAGAGCACGATATTTCATGACCCTTTTCACTGCTAACAGCAAGATTTTCCTCTGCATGAGATTATTAAAGAGTTTTCTTTTTTACTTATATGAATTATTGAGAAAAGTAGTAGTTTATACTCAAATGAGAAACATTTTAAAACATATAAGGAAGAAATAGAAAATAAGTTTTCATTTAGAGGTTTTGAAAATTCACTATTACAGCTCCCAATGAATTTTGTGTTTAGACCAGTAACTGAGGTCATCACCTTTATTTTAAATATATGATGACTAACAAAATGTATGAAGCATTGAGAGGAGTTAATATTTGAATTCCGCTAATTTTATTTTGTTTTATGCCTATATGTCAAGGAATTAAGTTATGCAAACGAAACACCCTCACATCCAATAATAATATCTTACTGTATATTTAGAAAGTATAACCAAGTAAAAGACCAACCCTCTGAAATAAATACTTATCCATAGCGAGGCACTGATAATAGCGGATAATAGCTTTGAGAGCTTGTAGGTTGCACTTTGTTAATACAGCTCTTTAAAAAATAATCCAAAACTTATTTTGAAGTAGAAGAATTGTAGAGACCATAAAAGGGCAACACGATATTCGAATACGGATAGGGATAATAGATTTACATGAGTGAAATATATTGCTAGCGACAATTAAAAGCTCTTAACGTTGTACCAGCATTTCTAATTACACAAAAAATATCCATGGACTGGTGCTACCCACTATGGCTTAATATGGTCGTATCCAGCATTATGTAAAGAGGGGATGGGCTGGGGTTTCACACCATATATCCCAATTTAAATGCATTTATCGTCAAAAGGGGGTTACAACAACCGGAATCCTTCACTGGGTCAATTCCTCCAGCAGAGGTATTACACCAGTCCCAGACATAATATAAACTGTACTTAATTTGCCCATGCCCACAATAAATTACATGTCGGAGATGCCTAAATAATCATTTATTGATAATAAATTATACGTAAAAGTATATTAGGCGAGTGACTTTAACCATAAAATTAAATTTTTAATGCACCTTCCTAACACACGGCTAAATTCTTTACCATTCGAAAGCTAAACATCTGTACTATATGTTTTGTCCGGTCGTAAAAACATTGTACGGTGCAATTTCCGTCAAATCAAGATCAAAAGTGAAGGACGAATAAGTGCATATTTTCTAAGATTTCAGCTTGATTGCATAATATGACTTTTATCTACTAAATTCACATATGCAAACAGTTTAAATTTTAGCAGAGAGATTAACAGTCATTAATCAAATGCATTTTTTTAATATTTAAAGCGTGTTTTTGATAGACAGCACATGTTTCCTGAAATTCGAGTAAAAGTTAACGAAATGTGTGAAAACCAAAATTTTTCTTTCTGATGTAACTGATAATCACTTAAAACTTAGTAAAAGCCTGTAATGACTATCAAAGAAGTCTTTGACAACATAAATTCCCTTAAATTATGATTACTTCTAATCAAACAGTAAATCATAACAACTCAAACAGTTGCCCAAAATACCGCTATCTGCGAAAAAACAGCTTTTAAGCATTTCTTCCTATTTAAACATTGTATGTGGTCAATATAAGTTTTAATAAATAAATTCTTAAGAATCTGAAAAATTTAAAGTAAAAATATATGTGCGCGAATTATACTATTGCTTGAAATAAAGGAAACTAAGAGATTGCAATCAGCATTGTAACTACCAGACTGAAATAAACATATTTCGACTTTTCTAATTGTTTGATTTGTAGCTTTATTATAAATATTGATGTAGTGAAAAGATCTTTTTTATTTAATGTGAACCTTAAAAAATAAATTGAAAATTTAGACAAAGATAAATAAAAAATAAATTGATGAAAATTGAAAAAACTAGTAAACACATTATAAAACTTGACTTTTTGATTACTTAAATTGCGTTGTGCATTGTAATAATGCATTAATTCATCAAATAAGAATAATTTTGAAGAAAAATATCCATAAATACGCAACGATTCTTGTTACAACTCGACTTCCTGCATCGTTTGAATGAGTTCTTTTTTCATACGAGGTAGACTTCATGCAAGAGCTTCTGATGACGACTGAAAAGAAACTACCATTATCTTGAAACTTCACTTTCCACTATAAAGATGATGTCATCTCACTGAATAGTGCCAAATTTGTGTCAATGTTGGACTAGTATCTTCCATTGAAATTGAAAATAAAAGACTCAACAGATATAATTAACTCTATCACGTATCTTGAAATCGATGATGAGGGCTGGTTGAGAACAAGTTTTACGACAAAATAGATGAGCATAAATCAACCCATAAAAATACTCCTTACTACCAAATTATAAACTTTTCATTTCTATGTACATGTAGCAATATTATAGCAACGCCTGCATATCTAAACCACTAAAGGAGGCGACCGATTTCACTGAGCCTCAACTCCTCTGAAACAATCACAAGTCGGAAATATGTATGATATGGCGTATAAAAGAGGGACGAAAGATACCAAAGGGACAGTCAAACTCATAAATCTAAAACAAACTGACAACGCCATAGCTAAAAATGAAAAAGACAAACAGAAAAACAATAGTACACATGACACAACATAGAAAACTAAAGAATAAACAACACGAACCCCACCAAAAACTAGGGGTGATCTCAGGTATAAATGTAGTGTTTTGTATTGCCTTAATTTGTCTTTGCATGCTCAGTCGAAGTACTACCCTCGCATTTAAATAAAACTCAATTAAACACTTGCCTAATTGTAACGCGATTTCATGGCATCGTCTTGTGGAGTATATATCTCCAAGTTGATATATTATTCCGGAGCTTGCATATATTTTCGTGATAGTACGCAACTGCTCACAATTAAGATATTAAATAAAGGCATCTATAGTATACCGTTATTCAATAGTCATCAATTGATTTACAAGTAACTGAAATAAATCCAGGTCACAAACCAAAACCGAGAAAAACGCATCAAATATAAGAGGAACACAACGATATAACAGAAACACTTAACTGCTACCACAAACAAACGCCAACATACAAAGGAACATACTATTCGATACCAACTGCCATATGCCTGACTTGGTACAGGACATTTGAAGAAAAATGGTGGTTTAAACATGGTTTTAAACCAGAGTTCAAATGCAAAGTTGAAATCATCCCTTTGAAAAACTTATGGACGCCACTACGAGTTGGTTGACAATTATGAGATATCTGTTTCGCCAGTTCCAATCGACGTAACCAAAACTCCGTCATCTCTGCCATGACTGTCACCTACCGAATATGGCTTGGCACCGAGTTAGGAATTATGAGCCACAAAACGGGTGAAAGATAACCGTGGTGTAGTGGTAAGTGCATTGGACTACTAACACAAAAGTTCCGGGTTCGATTCCCGTTCCTGGAAGTAAATTTCAGGGAATGAATTTTCGGCTCTTCCTTGACACCATTTGTGAGTAAGGTCTTGAGGAAAACGATGATAGTCCATCGGAAGGTGATGATACATGGCTGACCCGTGTTAAGAGCGCCATATCTCTTGCACGTTAAAGACACCCTTGTAGATTTCACAAAAGAGCAGGCTACTGCCGCTACAAGGCAGCACTCGCACCCGCAAAGTGGAAAGGGATTAATATAAGTTGCAAGTAAGTGTTTCCCAATCCACTATAAATAAATATGTCTAAACTTAGACGGGTGTCACATGTGGAGCACGATCTGTCTACTCTTTTGGAGCCCCTGAGTTCACCCCAAATATTTTAGGAGGTTTGTGTTACCCAATCTGTAGTTTTATATGTTGTGTTTTGTATACTGTTGCTTGTCGTGTTCGTTTTTTGCCCGATTTTGTCAGTTAGTTTTCAATTATGAGTGTGATGTCCTTTTGATAAATCTCGTCACTATTCAAATAGTTAAAGGTTTAAAAGTGTGTAGCTAAATGTATCATGAAAACGATTTGGTTCTATATCACCGTGAGTAAACTAAGTTAATTTCGCGGATATTTGTCTTATTGCATTAATCTTCTTCACTTTACTTTGAGGCGATTTTTTGGCCGATTTTCATTACTGCAAGTTAATGTCTTTTAATAACATTAACGGTACCAATTTTCCTGCACCAGATGCATAAAGTAAAACAATACCAAAGGGACAATCGATATCTCAAACCATGAATCAAATAAACATAATTAAAACCATGAACAAAATAAAATCAAAGTCCAAGAGACGAACAACAGTCCACAAAATTAAGTCAGCACACGATGAAAAACACAGTCAGCACATTATGAAAACGATCACTGCCTTAAACAGCGAATTATCTTATAATGTCAGGAAGGGTATTCAACTTTTTCATTTTGTTATTTCACAACTGCTTATATTGTTTTACACACACAATGACCTGCATTTGTATTTTAAAAGCTTATGTTTAAAATACCCAAAGCATCTTTTATTTAAATAATTAAAGCGATTAAACTTCTAAACATATTTAATATGACTAACAAGATTTTAAACTAAAATAAGAAGCAACAGCAATAGATTTAGTTCGTTTACATCCCGCTTTAGACAACCAAGTGTTTCTTAACAACGTTATCTGTTGCTAACGATTTAGTCGCAAAGTCATGTTTACACTTAAACATGATTACAAGAAGTAAATCAAGTTTAACGTCGTAAAAAAACATATTTTTACCTCAATTATTCTAACTTTAAATACCCATTCTTTTATTATGGGAAATCATTCTCCTCCCTGATATTGACAATAAGCGATGCGCTATCTTAACATAGAATAACAAGATGATCGCTATTTGCAGATGGCAGATTTTTGGGCAACTGCAAAAGAAGGCTGTTCTATGAACAATAATTAATAATTGCATCTTAAAATTACAAAACAAATATTCCTTCAGCTAAAAAATATACATTTATCTACTTTTTTAGCATACAAATATCGATTCCCCAAGATATATTTTGCTTTTGAAACAATTTTTCATTTTTTTTAGGATTTGTGATAAATTTTATAATTTCGTAAATTTTGCACATCTAACCTCTTTTTTTTTATTTGATTTGGAAATAATGTATCATGTTCCATAAAGTTCATATGATCTTTTGGAAAAATTTATGGTACAAGAATTAGAAAATGGTGTTTTGTTTAGTAATCGCAAATATTGGAATGTCTATTCATGACCTTTGACCTTGATTTAACAGAAAATGCACCAAACGATTTGTTTACGACCGGGCGAAACAGAAAGTACAGATTATTAGCTTTCGAATGATATATAATACAGCCGGGTGTTAGGTGGGTGCATTAAAGTCGTTAACTAAGCGTCTTTTTGAAATAAGTCACTCGCCTATATAAACTTGTATTAAAATTTTGCTCCAGATTATTTCCCAATACCATGAATACGCTTTTATCAATGTCAAATTATGGATTTTTTTAAAGGTTTTGATGAATAACAAAAATGTAACCAAAGTTTTACTCTAGATAATAACTTCATGGCGACAACATATAGGAGTTCTATGCTTTTGTTTTAATTTATATCCAGTATTTTCAATTAAGAGGTATTATAAAAGAGCTTTGAAATTTAAGTTTTACACCCAAAAACAAACTGACAAAGATATAGTTTAATACACTCAAAATTATCAAACTGACAGATTGTTTACCTTTGCTATTTGGTTCATTTGGTACTGCTCGGTAATTGAACCTCCTGTCATTTTGTTGGTGTGATATAGTGATTTTTGCATTTTTGTCTTTCAGTTTTGCTTATTTGCATTGTCTTGTACATGCATCGTTTTGTTTACTTTGTTCGCATCTTGTCTGTTTGCATGGTGATTAGAATTATAAAACAATGTTAACTGTTGTGCCTTCTTTTTGTCGTTTTAACCTATAACATATTGTTAATAGATATAAGAAGATGTGTTGTGAGTGCCAAAGAGAAAACTCTCACGCCATGTCACAATTTGTTTAAAGTAAACCATTAAAGGAGACGTGACACAATTTTTTTTTTTTTTTTTTTTTAATTAATTAATAAATATTGGTCAAATAACATATTGTTATATTTTTTTCTTGTCAAAACCTCATTTAACGGCCTTGTAATGGTCAAAGAAACCAGCGCTTGTCGTAATCTTTGATTTTTAATGAGATACCGGTCACGTGATCGTGATGACGTCAGTGGATACAATCTGAGAAAATGTCTCAAAAAGGACGAAGTCGATCATATTCCTGTAAAATTAAACAATGGACGGTGTTGACAGCAGTTTTCAAGGCAATTCTCAAACTTTAGATATTCAACCGTATCAGTTTGAGCCGTTACTTGTTGAAAATAATCAAGTAGAAGATATAAATTCGTCATCCGACATTGACGATCTTTCAAGCAATGCCGATATAATATATCAATAATTAATTTCACCAAAAATAAAGAGATATTTCTTAAAAATGTTTACGTTTAACAGGTAATTGAATTACATTTAATAATATAAAAAGACAGGTCATAAATAATGTAGGACAGAAAGTCACAGGACAAAAAGTCACAGCCAAAAAGTCACGGACAAAAAGTCACAGGACAAAAAGTCACAATTTATTTTCGAAATTATTTTTCATATAACAAGAAAAAATAATTTAAAAAAATACAAAATTCTTGATCTATTATATATTAAGTAACTTTGTTACTAAAATTTATTCAAAATAGATATAAATAATGATCAAATAATTGTTATAAAAACAACATGTCAAAGTGGCTTGGTATCTATAAATGGCTTCATTGTGGCATGAATTATACCCTTTGCATGATTTAAATTTAATTTTTTTTCATTAATCAAGCTTCATGAAAAATTTCCTAAACTCGAAAATGAATAAATGTAATAAAATCAAGATCACTCTCTTATAATTTAAAAACAATTCTCAACAATCGTCATAAATTACCTATCACCTTACCAAGAGTGTTGGGTGTAAAAATTTGAATTTCTAAAGCTGCCCCAAATAAATGTGTAATAAGTATGACATAACAGGGGGGGGGGGGGGTATTATAAGTAAGATTTAAAGAAGTTTTAAAACAGTAATATATATTCATATGTCTTTTTCTCCTCCATAATAATCCCATTGAAAATGTTCTATGAGTACTGGCTTATTTTTTGTGATATTTTTTCCGTGTGGTATATCCTCAGTCTATAAATTGTTTTGTATTTTGTGACTTTCTCTTCAACTTCGACAAAGTTTGGCATAGGGGCCTTATATGTAAAATGAAAGCTTATGGTATTGACGGAAACTAATTGAATTGGTTTCAGGATTATCTACACGACAGAAAACAGAGAGTAGCAATGCATAACAGAAAGAATTAAAAAAACGATAGGCCATTATGTAAAATTGAAACGTTTCATTTGTACGGCACAAGGAAATTGAATATCATCTAACGCAATTGAGATGTTCCCCTTCATTCTTAAACAATCATCTATTTAGAGCTAATATTATAAATTTATAAATGATCCTTCTTGTCATTGTGGGTCAGATATTGATGATGTCTACCATTACTTCTTTGTTTGTCCAAAATACACATTATGTAGAAAAACCTTATTCAATAATCTCAACTGGCTAACCGAAAACATTGTTTTAAATACAAAACTATTAATTTGCGGACACATGGAACTTTCGAATGAACAAAATATTCAAATTTTCAAACATGTTCAAAATTTCATAAAATGGTCAAACAGATTTTTTATGCCTTGATAGAGGTTATTGTTACTGGCACGGAACATCATTGTCATCATCAGTACACACGTCACCGTCACAGAATCATATGACTTTTCAGACTTTCTTTTTCTCTTTTTTACGTATGAAAGCTAGTATTATTCTATAAACTGTTTTCCTTATATGCATGTGCATTGTATTATGGAGAAGACTTCATAAGTATGATTTACTTGTGTCTAATCCTTTTTGCTTTAATTCAGCAAGTAAAATATTTTTTTACTAACTCAGTCTATACTTATACATAATCTACTACTCCCAGGTCTGTATCAATTGGATTTATCTGCATTATTTAAGTTAAAACTATGTTATTCATCTCCATGTCTTATGCAATATAAAGACTTGCATACATTCACTAGCCAAAATATTTGTTTCTCATTCAAGTCACCTTTTGCATATAATTTTTCACCACGATAACCTTGCATCAATGGTCTGTCATTTTAAAAGCATCACTTGATATCTCTTCACAATTTATTTTTTATTAAGAAATAAAATGATTTTTAATAAATAAATAGAATAGGTAAGTACTAATAACTTATTGCAATACACCCTTCATACCTGCCTAATTTTTATTAGAAAACTCAGAAGGAAATTTATGTACCCACTACAGGTTATGTATTAGTTATGGGGACTGACAGGCTTTTTTTTTTATTAATTATTTACTTAAGAAGCATTTCTTCTTAATTCTCTATTTATTTTTTTCTATTTATTTTGCTTATCTAATATTATTATACTCCATTCTTAGCTTTACTAAGTAAATTCACAAACACATTATTTTGTATCCGCCCCCTTTTTTAAGCTGCACTGTCAGTCCTCTTTCTCTTTTCTGTAAACCCCCATAGCCGACAGTAAGGTATTGACTATTGTTTATTCAAACAGGTTAAACAGATATGCATTACGTAACTTATATCTGTAACCATTGCTCTAGTATATTTTCCAACTTCACCTGTGCACCCAGCAGGTGATCATGGATGTACACAGATTCGACGCATGTTACGCAATAGTGCGTATTGCCGATGTCATATATATATCACCACCCGGGGGCATGACACCTGTAGCTTTCAACTTCAAAGGTAACCCAGCACTGCAGAGAAAGTGTGCCGCATACCTGCATGTAACTTCTGATCGATGTTGATGACTTTTAATTTATTATGTCCAATTTCAGTGTACACACCTGCACACGTGAACAGGTAGTGAGGTACACGCAGGAGGTACACAATACCAAATTTTAAACATTGAGATATATTTGGCTATAAAAGTATACACAAATATGACTAAACTATTAAAAAAATTATAAATAAAGGACGCAAAAAATATTTGCGAAGAAAAAGATTTTTTTCTCCCTCAGCCATTCTCCGCTTTTCACAAGCTCCCCGCTTAGGTGGGGCTCAGCTGTTGTTGGTTGTGTCAATGGAATGTCAGGTACCGCATTTGGACGAAGTTTTGGCTTCATGGTAGGACATCCCTCGAGATTCTTCATAACTTCTGGGTCACGATTGTAAAGTGGGCGGAACAAAGTCTATGACTAGTGCTTGGTAGGAAGTCCTATCTCTTCCTGGGACTAGTCTGCGGGTTACTCAGAAAACGGATTTTTTTTTTATCAAATTGTCCTTATGCCTATTGTTGCATCTACTGGCAGAACACAGAACCATTTTTAATCACTGTCATGGGTTTTGTTGGAAGATATTCGAATATGAAATTGCGCTTATTATGCCTTTACACTCGTCAGTCAAATATGATTGATGTAACCACTGACGTCACAGCCTCGTTCTGAGTGACTTCCGGGATTGAAATATGCATAATTAGTATGTCGACAGATCAATACATTTAAATTTATTTTTTATCCATTTAAACGATAATTATATTGTTATCGATGTTTTTTGGGGGGTAATTATGTATAAATAAATATTTATTTAAAAAAAAAAAAAAAAAAAAAAATCATGTCACATCTCCTTTAAAGGTAAAAGCACGGTCTTCAACACGGCGCCTTAAAAATGCATATTTGGTTTTCAAATTGTTAAGAAGACTTAGTGCTTATGGTATTTTGCAGTCACTGATACTCATAGATCCTTAATGAATATTGATACGGCCTTCACCATGAAGCGTTGGCTCACATCAAACAGGAAGCTACAAAGCCCCCCCCCCCCCCCCCCCCCCACATGAATAGCGTGCTGTTCGGTGTGAGCCAACGCGCCATAATGAAGGCTGTACAAAAATAATCATTAAGGATCTATGAGTCTCAGTGACTGCGAAAAGTAAAACAAAAACAAGAATGTGTCCTAAGTACACGGATGCCCCACTCGCACTATCCTTTTCCATGTTCCATGGACCGTGAAATTGGGTAATTATCTAATTTGGCATTAAAATTAGAAAGATCATATCATAAGCAACAAGTGTACTAAGTTTCAAGTTGATTGGACTTAAGCTTCATCAAAAACTACCTTGACCAAAAACTTTAACCTGAAACTCCCACTTTCATTTTTTATGTTCAGTGGACCGTGAAATTGGGGTCAAAAGTCTAATTTGGCTAAAAAATTAGAAAGATCATCTCATAAGCAACAAGTGTACTAAGTTGCAAGTTGATAGGAAATTCAGCTTCATCAAAAACTACCTTGACCCAAAACTTTAACCTGGACGGACGAACGGAACCACAGACGGACGGACGAACGGAGCCACAGACCAGAAAACATAATGCTATCGTAGGTGGGGCATAATGATACATTATTTCATTACATTTTGAACGAAATGATGAAACTTGTTTGTCTATACTCAGTAGTTTTCTTTCAGTTTCTACAAACGACACCTTCTAAAACATCTATTTCGCCGTATTTCAGACGCAATGTTGACAACTTTTTCTTAAGACCATCATCAGAATTTAGGTGTCTCCAAGTCGATCTATTTGGTAAATCAACAATCTTGCATACAGAACATATATTCTTTCCAATTTTACGAGGAGTCATATTTACTTGTTGGGCGCCATTTTCAATGTGTTTAACTATCAACTCTCGTAATTAACATCGTGGATGTCTTATATTAGCGCTGACCTGTTGTTTGTGTAGATAAGATTGAAACAACAGCAGGTGTCCAGTTTATTCGCCTACTAGGCCTCAGATCATAAGTAATTCCCAATTATTATATGGAGTATTTCTTTCCAAGTTATCTGTCTACTGTTTTCTTTGAAATGTTTACTATTTAAGTGGTCCTATCAGTTGCATATATTGAAATAAGTAAAACATGTGGAAAAAAATTATTGTTGAAAGTGAAAGTAGTGATTTGGCCAAAATGAAAGTAGGGTAGAAATCAGCCTTCGTCATTTATTCAAGATTCAAATCCTACCATTGGCATGCCAATAGGGCCCTCAAAAGAAAAAGCACTGATGGATTGTCCTGGGACAGGCATATTTTATTAGAATAATAATGGTCTATAAGCAGTTAAATTTATTTCATGTTTGTAGCGGTGCAATTTTTTTAGTTCAATTTGACTTCAACTAAAAATGCATTGTAGCCAAGGGGAAGAATAATTGTGTTCTGAGGCCTACTTAGAGAAGCAACGATAATATTTAACACATTTTTTTTTAAATTGTTCTACGAGAAGGATTAGTCAACATTCCGGCATTTTTTCCATAACTGATATCATTGCGAAACTTCAACAATTTAAATTTGTATAGATATATCTCAGACTGTGTGATAAGTTTATGTTCAATCTCAGTGTTAAAACAAAGTGGAATAACCATTTTTTTTTAAACAAACAACATTTCATGGTAATAATAAGAATGTAAATATTGATCTGGTAACACACAGAGCTTAGTTTATAGTTATAAGCAAGATTTTAAACACAATTCAAATCATAATTTATAACGTAATCGATGCAAACAAGTTTATTGCATCAAGGAAGAGGAAATCTAGAACAAATCTTTAAAGTTAATAATGCTTATGTATAATGGAAATGAAAAATATCAAACGTTCAGGAAGTACTCGATGATTACATACAAATTTACATTTAATGTACTAATGTGTAACGGATAAGTATTCTGAGGTCACGGATTGTAAACCGAAGTAACTGATTTATAAATTGAGATTATGGATTGTTATAAGCTCTTGTTTCTTAAGCAACCATTAGGGTCGACACTTATTGCCGTATTAGGTCCATTACGTATAAACTTCATTATGTTATCATGGTTATGATGACATAACAATAGCCATATCTTATCTAAACTGTAAATGTTCCGTTTACCAGTTTAAGTATTAATAAAATTAACATAACTTTACGATTTTGTATTGTAATAGACTGAATAATTGCTATCCTGTCAGCTATTCAAGTGAATATGTCGGAAAACCCAGTCACAGGACAAAGAGTCACATATCAAGTGTTTAATGTATAGATTTGTTTCGGAACTGTATTAACAACAGTAAATGTACAATTTTTAGATTATTTCAAATCTCAGATCTATTATGGTTATTTAATATAAAACAAACTCAAATTTGTTATTTAATTCTTGAATTTATCTACAATGTTATTTCATTACTATTAAGAGTGTATGCAAATGTATATTCTATGTTGGATTTAAATACTAGTAGTAAAATATGTAATAACGAAAATACATATTTAAACACATAATTCTATATACAAAATAGACGTATTTTAACATGAAACCAGTACACCTGATTTATGCAATGGTAATTTCATAAAGTTTAAAACCCAACAATGTAATTAGGAGACAATTCAATGAATCTATCAGAAACTGGGGGAAACGAATAGGCATAAAAAATAGAGAGACCTGGTGCGTTTACAGGATACGTGTATCTGGATATGCAAGCAAAACCGTTAAATCATGCAGATTATTGCATGTACCAAGTCATGAATATGACAGCTCTTTCATTTCATGTGTTTTATCCTTTGGTTTTGCCATTTGATAAGGGACTTGCCGTTTTGAATTTTCATCGGAGTTCAGTATTTTTGTGATTTTACTTTCTTCTATTAGACAACTTATTTGTTGAACTTGGTGGTACAATTTTTCAACAAATTGTTGGCATATGATATGAAATAAGTATGCCTCTCCTTGACGACATGTTATTATTTCTATATGAGTTAAAGTTCCTCAAGAAACTCGAAAAAGAAGTTTACAACCCCCAGAACTAGAAATTAAAGAAAAAGCAGACGCATCTTCGTCCTCTTGATTTTTAGGCTAATACTTCAAATAAGACAAAAGCGGTCATGTCAGTACCATAATCTATAACAAACGCCACGATTTTAATTTTGAAATTATCAATGTCCCCTACCTTAGATTTAATATTTCAAATGCACCTGCATATGGGATATACATTTGTTAACTCATTCGATTTTTAGAAGCTTGCTAGCTGCTTTTCAGACTTTATAAAACGTCACCAGTGTCTGGACAGACAGTTAATCAATCAGTGTTATGTATAAGAACATGCAAATTATTTTCCATGACTATAATACATTAGCTTTTTGTTAACACAAATTAAACTAGAGGCTCTCAAGAGCCTGTGTCGCTCACATTGGTCTATGTGCATATTAACAATAAACACAGATAAATTCATGAAAAAATTGAGTTTTGGTGATGGTGATGTGTTTGTAGATCTTTCTTTACTGAATATTCTTGTTGCTACAATTACCTCTTTCTATAATGAACTTGGCCCAGTAATTACAGTTGAAAATATTTCTTAAAAATTTACAAAAATTAACAAAAATTTATGAAAATTGTTTAAAATTGACTATAAAGAGCAATAACTCCTTAAGGGGTCAGTTGACAATTTTGGTCTTGTTGACTTATTTGTAGATCTTATTTTGCTGAACATTATTTCTGTTTACAGTTTATCTCTATCTATAATAATATTCAAGATAATAACCAAAATCTGCAAAATTTCCTTAAAATTACTAATTCGGACGCAGCAACCCAACAATAGATTGTCCGATTTGTCTGAAAATTTCAGGGCAGATAGATCTTGACCTGATAAACAATTTTATCAATGTCAGATTTGCTCAAAATGCTTTGGTTTTTGAGTTATAAGCCAAAAACTGCATTTTACCCCTATGTTCTATTTTTAGCTATGGCAGCCATCTTGGTTGGTTGGCGGGGTCACGCCACACATTTTTAAAACTAGATACCCCAAAGACGATTGTGGCCAAGTTTGGATTAATTTGGCCCAGTAGTTTCAGAGGAGAAGATTTTTGTAATAGATTACTAAGATTTACGAAAAATGGTTAAAAATTGACTATAAAGGGCAATAACTCCTAAAGGGGTCAACTGACCATTTCGGTCAAGTTGACTTATTTGTAAATCTTACTTTTTTTAACATTATTGCTGTTTACAGTTAATCTCTATCTGTAATAATATTCAAGATAATAACCAAAAACAGCAAAATTTCCTTAAAATTACCAATTCAGGGGCAGCAACCCAATAACGGGTTGTCCGATTCATCTGAAAATTTCAGGGCAGAGAGATCTTGACCTGATAAACAATTTTACCCCCATGTCAGATTTGCTCTAAATGCTTTGGTTTTTGAGTTATAAGCCAAAAACTGCATTTTACCCCTATGTTCTATTTTTAGCCATGGCAGCCATCTTGGTTGGTTGGCGGGGTCACGCCACACATTTTTTAAACTATATACCCCAAAGACGATTGTGACCAAGTTTGGATTAATTTTGCATAGTAGTTTTAGAGGAGAAGATTTTTGTAATAGATTACTAAGATTTACGAAAAATGGTTAAAAATTTACTATAAAGGGCAATAACTCCTAAAGGGGTCAACTGACCATTTCGGTCAAGTTGACTTATTTGTAAATCTTACATTTTTTAACATTATTGCTGTTTACAGTTAATCTCTATCTGTAATAATATTCAAGATAATAACCGAAAACAGCAAAATTTCCTTAAATTACCAATTCAGGGGCAGCAACCCAATAACGGGTTGTGCGATTCATCTGAAAATTTCAGGGCAGAGAGATCTTGACCTGATAAACAATTTTACCCCCATGTCAGATTTGCTCTAAATGCTTTGGTTTTTGAGTTATAAGCCAAAAACTGCATTTTACCCCTATGTTCTATTTTTAGCCATGACAGCCATCATGGTTGGTTGGCGGGGTCACGCCACACATTTTTTAAACTAGATACCCTAATGATGATTATGGCCAAGTTTGGTTAAATTTGGCCCAGTAGTTTCAGAGGAGAAGATTTTTGTAAAAGTTAACGACGACGGACGACGACGACGGACGACGAACGACGACAACGGACGACGGACGACGACGACGGACGACGGACGACAACGACGGACGACGGACGACGACGACGGACGACGGACGAATACGACGGACACCGGACGCCAAGTGATGGGAAAAGCTCACTTGACCCTTTTGGGCCAGGTGAGCTAAAAAACAATATGAAGCAGCTCCTTTAAATGATGTCAAGACCGTTTACAATTTAGTACAATCTACTAAAGTAAATCAAAACCCATCTGAAGTTTGTATCAAGAAAACCAAAATATAAGTTCTATAAACGGTTGATAACTACAGACCTTCTAAAATTCAAACTGACCATTATTCCATTCGTACATCGTGTATCGTGCGTGTTGCGTGCGTGCATCGTGCGTTTATCGTGCGTGTGCCAATCGTGCGTTCATCATTCATCGTTCCGTGTATTTTCCGTGTAACGTGCGTGCATCGTGTATTCTTAACCGTGTATCGTGCGTGTATCGTACGTTCATCAATCATTCATTCTTAACCGTGTATCGTGCGTTCGTCAATCGTGTATAATTGTGTATATCAGATAACGTGCATTTGTCAAACGTTCATCTCTAATTGTGTAACGTTCATACATTGCGATTTTTATATGATAGTCGGTTATAGAGCTCACCAAAGCTTATATTTTTTCTCACGGTTAAAGTCTATGTATATATATATAAATAAAATGACTGAATAAATAGTCAACGATCAATCTTACAGGGCGATGGATCATGTATATGATTCTGTACACTACAAAATATAATATATCACAAGCCAAAAATATGTATGTTCCGACTTTAAATAAAATTTACAGTCATACTTACTTTCTTGTGAACACTTAATTAACTTCATCGTACATAACGTTCATACAGATTGATGACTTTTTGTGTAAATATGTTATCATCTGTCAAATAATTCGTGGTTATTCAGTGAATCTTGACTGGGACTGACACATTTTGATATAAATTAGATGATACATGTTGTACGTACAAACGTGACATTTCTACGACAGAAGAGTCAGTAAAATTGGAATTTCTATTCAACTGAGAGAAAATGGACTTAAAAATATACTGTTGGCCAACTGTTATTTGTTAAAAAAGAATTTTGTCAATTAAAAACAAATGTGCCTTTGCAAAATTTAAATGTGGGGTAGCTCCACTAAAAAAATAGAAACTGGAAAGAATGAAAGAAAAGAAGTCCACGAGATGACATGTGTTGTAGCTCTACTATTGAAGATTAACTTCATGTCATTCTAAAATGTCCATTATATGTAGTTTTAAGACAAATATTATACATTTTAATGAACATTTTAACCTATAATTATCTGATAGCGAAAATGTTATATTTTTATTTTATAACGGCAATGTTGCTGCTATAGTCGCCAAAAACAACAACAATATTTTATTGAAAAGAAACTATACAAATTCTTGGTTGTAAATCCTAGGCTAGATTATAATTCTTCGCTTATTTGGCAAATTCATATGCTACTAAGATATTTTCAAATATTTAAGTTTTGATAAATACCATTATAAATATCATTTTTGTCTTAGTTTCTGATGGTCACATGCACGTTATGTCATTCCATTGAGAAAATACAATATACAAGATTGTCGGGTAAATGTTGATTGCGGATAAAAATGTTAAATGTCAAACTTAATTTAACAAATTAAACTGAGGCGAATTAACACGAATATGTATATTCTCTTCAACAGTGTTTGAATTCTCTGTTCTGAATTTCATTTAAACTAAGCTAAAATGTTTTGTTGAAAATTGAATAAAAATAAACAATTTATGTATTTGAAGGCATTACTTTAATTAAACAAATATAAGATCACGCAAATATATCATGTATTATTTTAAATTGAGGAACTTTTAAAACTTGAAATTGGATTTACAAGTTTAAGATATAATCTTGTTTTTTTTTCGGAACGTCGAAACACTGCTAAGTAGTCCTTAGTGCACTAAGGCTTTGACTATACAATGCCCCTAAGGACTAGAAGGAGTGCTGTTATATGTATTATTTTTATATATCATGTTAGAGATTTTTAATGCATAAATTTCAAATTTTACAGAAAAATAATCATAAATTAACGAGATATTCAACATTATTTAGACACGTGCCGGTTTTTCTTTGATATGCCGAAAATCAATGAACCGATTGACACGTGCCAAATAACATAGCAACTGATTAAACAATGACGATCTTTTTTTCACAAACATATCACTGTCTATAATCAGAGGCGGATTTATGGGAGGCACAGCCCCTCACCTTTTCTGGGAATCATTTGGTTGATTATACAGGGAATCATTGAATTTTGACCGAAGCGGGTCCCCTCTTAGGTAGTTAGAGGACCCCTACTTATATCTGGATCTATCAATCATAATATTAATTACTAAGTTTTCAAAAGAGTATTTATTATGTTCCCTAGATATTATGTTACATATACATTTATAATAAATGCATTGTATTGGTGCCTCCTTACCATTAAAAAAGTAATTCTGGAAGTGCATACTATTTTGATGATCAATCATGAAAGTGAGACCTTATTTACAAAATCATGGAAAATCCAAATGTTATAATGCAGCTAATTATTGAATACATACAAACGCATGTTGATACTAGTGACAAGTTTAATAGATCTATATGTGAAAACGAGAATACACATATAAAATGTGATTGGAACGGAAATAATCAACTTTAAAATAAAGTTATTTATCACATGTCTAAAACAATTGACCTGATGGATAGTAAACCCTGGTTTAAATATTGTGATATCAAAATACTATGCACTGGTATATCAATGCTTTACTGGATTAAAGTCAATTAATTATTTTCAAAATTGGTCCGTATCTGAGGTTAGAAAGTAACAAGGCATTTATTACGATATTCTTCAGTCTGAGATAACTTTAGAACAAGAAAGTCGCTTTAATTTTAACATATTACATAGACAACAGGATAATACATATGTAACACTCTCTTCACAGTAGACTGCAATTATTTTAATTTTAATATAAAATTGCTTAAAACTCGTTTTTGATTTAAAACTGCAACATCACAATAGTCAATTTCACTTGCCTCGCTGTTTTTAAAATAAGCTTGCACTTACGTTTCAAATTTTAATCGAGTTTTTTATATCGATATCTTTTAACCCAATATAGGTTCCTCCAGTGCAGTAGTCGCATACATGTCAATTATTGCAACTATTGGTGCCGTTGTTATTATTAGTATTGCTGCTTGGAGAAACAAGGACTTTTTTCTGAAGTAACTAAAGAAACAGAAGATTAAATTCCCCAGGCTACAACGAAGTACAGACGATGAGTCCGGAAAAGACAAAAGCGAGAAAACTCTGACAAGAAAGACAACATTCATTGTTATATTTAGTTTGTTCATACAAGGATTGCAAACTATAATTTCCTTTTATCCAAAATAATGAAGATTTTACATTCAGAATACCTTCATTATGATCTCTTTTAAATTTAAATGAAAAAGGTAGGACCAGGAATCAGTAATGAAAAGGAACTCCTGTTTTTTTTATCATTTTAATCCTGTCTTGATCCATTATTCATGAATATTTTGACTACCCCTTGTATTAATTGAGTAGAAATGTATTTCTGTGTTAAAATAATTTGGTTACAGCAGTAAAAAACACCTACCAAAACATAAATATTGAATTAACTCTTGGAATATTAAATTAATATTAAAATATTAAATTAATATTAAATTATTATCCCTATATTATGGCACATAGGGACACAATATAGGCCTATTTTACTGGGACTGAGTTCTGAAAAGTGATAAAATGTGTTTCTCTAATTTTTTTGCACATGTTTACAGTATCAAAATATTTTTAATAAGATTATTTTAATAATATCCACATGTAAATAACAGCATATGGTGCTTGATATAACAATAGTTTGTTCATGATAGTGTCAAGCAAAGGGACGTAACTCGTGAAGTACCGACGGCCCCGCTTCGTCAGAAATATTGACACATCGAAGTGGAACATTTGCGTATCTTAGCATATCAAGTGGAACAAATTTGACTTATCATAGTCTAAGTTATGTTACATAACATAATTTAAATTCAGCATAGCTTCCAGAGAAGTCAAGAAAGAAAATTACGATTTTAATTTTCTGTGACCAATTTTTTTCGTCAACACCTTGACTTTGAAGACATATTTTGAGAGAAAAAATGAGTTCAATCCATAATTGAGTTGAGTAATATATATTTCTTATATACTCAAGAATGTTCACTTAAAAGGAAATTATTTTTAATTCCATGCAAAAATCTACAAATTCCAAAAAACGGGCTTCACTTTTTTTTGTTAAAAAAATGCCCATATATGGTTATCACATGACGTCCATTGTTGCTTTAAGAAATGGGTCAAACCGGGGTCAGCTTTCCGACTGCACATACCAAAACAAATCCCCGAAATGAAAATATAAATCTAGGTAAATTTGACTACTTCAGTCTGATTAAAAACCAGATTTATATTTTCATTTCGGAGATTTGTTTATCCAACAATACGCGTGTATTTTTTCATTTGTTGAAGGCGGTTGCCTATATTTATTTAGATCCTCTTCATCTTAATCTTGGTGAATGCATGTAATACCAATACCAAATTATTTAATACATGTGTTTTATGACAATATACAATATTTCAATAAGCAGTTGTAATTACATGTATCAACACCCGGCCCTTTGGACCTATAAGTCACTTTAAACATTTATACATAAAAAATAATAATCATAACAGTGGACAAAATTAGAATTTATGTTTGATTGTTCCTATACAAAAAGTTTTTTTCTTTTATTAAATGCATTGTTAAAAAATTTAGCAGTTTTTCTAGGATATTTGCAGATAAGAAGTTTAAATTGTTCATCTTTAGAAAGGTCTTCAATAGAGTGTTCTATATCCAATATAAGTTGATTTCTTAAATCTCGGTAAAAGACAGTCCATCAGGAAGTGGCGTTCATTTTCAACATCACGCGAGTCACACATTTTGCAAATGCATGTAGTTGTCTCCATCAAACATATCGCATCTTCTTTTTTTATAAATTTTTATTCTAAATATTATTGAGCTCTGAATAAACCCCTTCATATCAAATGGGATTAGGTACGCCAGATGCTCGTTTTGTCAACAAAAGACTCGTCAGTGACGCTCGAATAAAAAATAAGGTTAGAAAAACAGCCCGAAAAATTGTGAAGTTGAAGAGTATACATTTATTGACCCAACATCTCTATGTATTCATATCATATTAATTATAATGATTTCTGAGGACTGTACGTTGTTTGGAAGAGCTCTATATAGTAATAAAGTCATCGGGTTGCTGTCTGATCGACATATACCCCTTCACATTTCCATGTCTTTTATTATATTGATTGGTAGTCAGAAGCATTTGTTTCACATGCTCACATTGGAATTTAAATAAAACATCTGTTCGGTTTAGTACAAAGACTGAATGATATTCTTTATACGTTATAATTAAGAACTAAGAGGATGTGGTTTGATTGCAAACAATCTCGCCCTGACGTTAAATAGCTAAAATGTATTCTCTTATTTTTGTGCTATATTCACATTTCCTGAGCGAGAGACATATCTGTTCTCGGCAAATGATTAGTCAAAATTTATGAAATTATGAAATAAAGAACACAACTTTCTGCAAATGTTGGTAGGTTAAGGATACAAATCATAACAGAAACTGATTCCACCACTTAAACTCGTCACTCTCAATAGTATAATTTTATTATTTGAAAAGGTCGGCAAGCCTCGCGCTTTAAAAATTAAGATTTTACCGCAGCAAGGGGGAAAATATCGTAACACACTTGTTGCAGTTATGAAATCCATATTTCTTTCATCATATTTTAAGTGCTTCTATTCTTATTGTGTTGCTGTTCTTTTCACATAAAGTATGGATAGTTATTTGTGATTGTGGTTATACAAGGTTTGTCTCTTAGAGAAAACCTTGATTCACCGCACAATCTTTTCTTTCGTAATTGGTGATTTCATTCTTAATTTCCACGTAATAAGTTAAAGGTCAGATGTGTTGTACTTTGATTTATGTTGAACTTATGTATATAGAAGTATTTGGCACTACATGTACCATGTATTTATTTAAAGGAACAGGTTTTCATACATTAGATGGTACAATCTTCATGTAAATTACCAATTAGGAATAATGCGATATATATATACGTTCATAAATGCAATGGAAATGAGTTTCCAAAAAGAATATTTAATCATTAAAAGTACGTCTCTTTTCATGTTGTACCTAATTAGAGTCACATTGTTAATATGTACCAAAATAGTAAGTCATAAATGCATGTAAGGCGATAAATATGTATTATTTAACTATGATTTGAAGCCTTACAATGTATAAATCAATCAACAGCACCGCGAATTCGTTACTCGTGGAGCAGGAATTGATAGTCGTTGCAGAGCACCGAAGTTTACCAGGATGATAGTTTTTTGTGTTACCTGTATCTTAAGCTTTTTGTTTTGTTATTAGTATTTTTTAAGGTAGCACAATACAAAGATTTTAACTCTCCAATTCCCCAGTTGTAAAATGCTGTCGTTATAATGCTTTAAAATTTATAATAGTGGTATCCATGGATAGCTAACAGACTACTCTTTCAAATAAATACAATGCTAGTATTATACAAAAATTATGTAATCAATTATAATGATAACTGTGTCTACGAAATTTTACAACAAATTTCCACTTTCAATTGAAATTAGCTTCTTCATTGACCCCCCCTAGAGGGTTGATTTTATTATATGTTGTTCCTTGAGTCATTATCTACAAAAGGGTGTCTCAGATTTTGGATAGAATGTATAGATCAAATTTTACACCTAATCAAACATTATCTACTTTTATTTGGTAAGGATGTTTATACTAATTACAAATTTATGAGAGAATGGAATACGATAGCGATAATTTGAGACACCCTTTTGAAGCTCTTGCTGTGCGGATTAAGATAACGTTCAAATTTCTTGTGTAGCTATAGAGATGAAAGAGCTAAATTTATTCAAGTGAACTGACCAAGACTTTGCCACCAATTGCATAATAATTGATTACATAATGATTGCATAACAAAAACATTGCATTCATTTAAAAGATTATTCGTTTATCTATCTGCATGTACCTCCTTTGTTAATCTATATGCAATTTTAAGAAAGTTACAGCATTTTAAAGGTTGTGGATTGGAAGTAAAAAAATCTGTGTATTGTGCTACCTTAAATGGGTTACAAAAATATTTCTGTCTTTTTTTTACATAGTTACTTTTTATTCCCCAATCCTCATATCATGTTATATATTATATGTGTCTCAGATCTTTTATTCCGATTTTTAAGATTTGTTTTTCGCGACAAATTGAAGCATCAGACTTTGATCAGTGTTTTTTAGAGTGATGAGATGAGGCAGTGGCATTTAAGTGGACAAAAGTTGATGTCTGAAAAGGGCAATTATATTCAATTAAAAAAAATCAATGGACATGCTTCGCTTATCTTCTCCATCGGCTTATAAACAAGGCACATTTGTTTAGTCAAAGAAGGACGCAGTAACAGTTAAAATGTCTTCCTGGCTCTTTACTTTCTGTCAAAGACCTTGAAATCTTTTATCATGTATTTCTCGTCAATGTCATCGTAGAGATTTTCGCTCTTCCTTGAAAGAGTTTTCTCGCTTTTGTCTTTTCCGGACTCATCGTCTGTACTTCGTTGTAGCCTGGGGAATCTTATCTTCTGTTTCTTTAGTTTCTTCAGAAGAAAGTCCTTGTTTCTCCAAGCAGCAATACTAATAACAACAACGGCACCAATAGTTGCAATAATTGACATGTACGCGACTACTGCACTGGAGGAACCTATATTGGGTTAAAAGATATCGATATTGAAAACTCGGTAAGAATTGTCAAACGTTAGTGCAAGCTTATTTTAAAAACAGCAAGGCAAGATAAATTGACTGTCGTGATCTTGCAGTTTTGAATCAATAACAAGTTTAAGCAATTTTATCTTAAAAGAAAAATAATTCCATTCTAATGTGAATAGAGTGTTACATATGTAATATCCTGTTGACCATGTAAATATGTTTAAATTAAAGCGACTTTCGTGTTAAGAACTAAATATAATCATTTGTCACCACAATTAATGTTTCGACTGAAAACAAACTCACCGGTTTCTGAAATTGTGTCATCCTTATTTGGAGTTGTCGACTTTGCTGCAAAAATTAAAAAGTATTCACAAACAATTCTTTTGCTTAACCTATATTTCTACTGATATACTTGGTTCATTTGCATACTTGAAAAGGAATGAAGATATGTATCTGTTATGGATTTACTGTTTAAGCTAGTCTATTTTTTTAATAAATACTTGTATATTCCATAGATAGTTAAGTTGTCAGTTTTACAAAATTCTTGAGAGAAAAAAAACCCAGGATGCTTTCATCCACGTTCTTTTGGTATATGATGAATTATAGGAATCTAATTGACATCCGTATCACATCTTTTAATTTTTAAATATCAATATTAATATTCTAATGATTCAGAACGTTTGAAATCCAGTTGAATACCATACGAAATACAACATTTATTACCTTTGCGGATTGGTATACGTCGGTGAAACGAAAGGAATGCTAAACAAACGAATGTGAGGTCATAGATCAGACAGTAACCTCAATGCTAACGACATTCTATACAAGCATTTCAATCAGCCTGATCATTCCATCGTTTCTATGACAGTTCGCATTATCGAAAAGATATACCAGAGCTCTAACAATCCTAATCTTTCAACAACTCTCCGTAGACAAAAAGAGGACTACTGGATTAGACAATTGGGAACTGCGACACCTTATGTTTGCAATGACAAAATTGATGGTATAGGTATTATATCTAGTCCTTCGTGTAACTCGGAGAATGTGATGAATATATTCAACTCAACCCCCCGACGTAGACGCAGCCATGGTCATCGTCATTATACATCATCTTCTCTGTATGATGTCTCTATTAATGACTTGCTGCCATTTATACAAACGCCGTTAGGTGTTCATCACATTCGCACGAAACTTTATTTATTACCACTTTCAAAACTTCATTCTCTGTTCAATTTATGTTTGTAATAGTATTACAAACCCTAAAACTTGAAGATTTAATTTCGGATATTGCAAGTCACAGACTTTTTAAGCCAGTCCGCATTAGAAAAAATGAAAAAGAGAAAAGATCTTTCCTTAATCTTTTCTTTGCCAACAAAGGTCTCGATGGCGTCAACTTAGGCAATATCCTTTATGATAAATTAGTTCAATCGAAAATACCTCATTAATTCAAAGACCAGTCTGTACCAATCATTTCTTATACCTATACCAAACCTTTTGCAAATAAAATTTTCAATTACAAACACGCTTTGCAGGATGTCGATATTGACGACTTCAAGTCTAAACCTCCTGATTGCACTTGTGCTAGTTCACAAGTCACATATAATCCGGCTGTCCACGTTATTACCGGTGACCTCAACGTTGTTAACAATACTTCTCCACGAAACGTGTTATCGAAAGGTCTGAAATATCGTGAGCCTATTTCCATCAATTGGAAATACAACTTTAAAATGTTGATGGATTCAGTCGAGGATTATGCCAGGCAATAGGCTAAGCGCGAGGAAGAAGACGTAGACACTCTTTCTGGATGGATTACGGCAGTGAGGTTGTTGATACAAATCAGAATTAATAAACTGAATGGGTCTATTAATGCCCATGCTACGTCAATCTTTAAAGACCCAAATGTTGCAAAACACTTATCCTACCTCCATGACAAATATGTTGTTATCCCCGCAGATAAAGCCCCAAACAACATCGTTTTCGTGTGTAACACTGATTACATTAACTGCATAAACGAATTAGGTATTCACAATTCACTTGGAAACTCAACATATACCCTCACGACACTTACCAAGGAGGAAATCCTGGATAATCATAGGTCTGTCCTATGTTCCTTAGGAATTTCAACCAAAGATGAAGAACTAGACCTTCCATCACTGAATTGGATACCTAAACTACATTAGTGTCCTTACAAACAACGGTATATTGCTGGGTCTTGCTCCACGAAACCTCTCTCTAAATTATTAACATCTCTTTTATCAGCAATCAAAGACGGACTTCTAAGTTATTGTGAAACTGCCTATTCTAGAGTTGGCGTGAATCAGATGTGGATTCTTCGAAATTCCAAAGATCTTTTAGATTACATACAATCTAACTCTCTTTCATCTTGTAATAGTATTAAAACATTTGACTTTTCTACTCTTTACACAAGTATTCCACATTCCAAACTAAAAGACAAATTGAAAGAGTTGGTATTGCTTTGCTTCATAAAACAGAATGGCCAACGTAGAATCAAGTATCTTGTCTTAGGGAGGGATACATCCTACTTTGTAAAGGAAAACTCCGATTCAAACAAAAACTTCTCTGAAACTGATATTATCAAGATGCTTGATTTCTTGATTGACAACATATTTGTTACGTTCGGAGGACGTGTTTTTCAACAGACTGTCGGCATTCCAATGGGAACAAATTTCTAAGTAGCAACATTCCAGCAGCACCTGCATACGGGGTATATATCTCACAATTGATACGATACTCCCGTGCTTGCATTTCTTATCATGATTTTCTTGATAGAGGGTTGCTGCTCACAAGAAAGCTATTAAACCAAGAGTTCCAAATGGTGAAGTTGAAATCATTCCTTAGTAAATTTTACGGACGCCATCACGAAATGGTTGCCCGTTATGGAATAACCGTTTCACAACTGATATCGTAACTTCCTAACTTCGTAACTACAATCTTCTTCCGTTTCATGAATGTGACCTACCAAATTAGACTATTTACCGAATTTGTAATCACATAAGCAACACGACGGGTGTCACATGTGGAGCAGGATTTGCTTACCCTTCCGGAGCACCTGAAATCACCCCTAGTTTTTGGTGGGGTTCGTGTTGTTTATTCTTTAGTTTTCTATGTTATGTCGTGTGTACTGTTGTATATCTGTTTGTCCTTTTAATTTTTAGCCATGGCGTTGTCAGTTTGTTTTCGATTTATGAGTTTGACTGTCCCTTTGGAATCTTTTGTCCCTCTTTTATAACAAATTGTTCTCCGACTTACTATTATCTAAAGCTATCTCAGACTGAAGTATATCGACATAAATGCCTTGTTACTTTCTAACCTCAGATACGGATCCATTTTGAAAATAATTAATTGACTTTTATCTAGTAAAGCATTGATTTACAAGTGCATAGTATTTTGATATCATCACAATATTTTAACCAGGGTTTACTATCCATCAGGTCAATTGTTTTAGACATGTGATAAACAACTTTATTTTAAAGTTGATTATTTCCGTTCCGAGCACATTTTATATGTGTATTCTCGTTTTCACATATAGATCTATTAAACTTGTCACTAGTATCAACATGCATTTGTCTGTATTCTATAACTAGTTGCATCATAACATTTAGATTTGTCCATGATTTTGTAAATAAGGTCTCACTTTCATGAATGATCATCAAAATAGTATGCACTTCCAGAATTACTTTTTTTATGGTTAGGAGGCACTAAAACAATGCATTTATTACAAATATATATATAACATAATATCTAGGGAACATAATAAATACTTCTTTGAAAACTTAGTTATTAATATTATCAGTGAAGGATCCAGAAATTTTCATAAGTGGGGACCCACTGACTGCCTAAGAGGGGACCCGCATCGGTCAAAATTCAGGGATTCCCTGTAAAATCAACCAAATGTTTCCCAGAAAAGGGGGGCTGTGCCTCCCCCTAAATCCGCCTCTGATTATAGCCAGTGAGATCTTTTTCATTTTTTTTTATCTACCGATTTCTGAACTCTTTTTCTTGAAAAGTCGATTTTAAATTATCATCATGATGTCAGTATTTCTTGATAAAATCGAAGGAACATCTTCTTTGTTTGTAGTAAAAGTAAGTATAAAAAAATCACCCAGAGTATGTTTAATCTTTTGCCATGTGTATTGAATATTCGTTTTCGAAAAAGCAAAAACAAAATTATGGTTTATACTTTTATGTACAAGAACTAATTTTTTGGTTAAAAGAAAAATCAAAATATGAACATGCTAGTAATGTTCTTGTATATGAACTAAATAAATGTGGGTATACAGTAACAAAACAACCTTCAGCAATTAAAGGAAGCCACGGGAGGGATCCCTGCCTTTGAACAAATACAGTACCATGCCCTTGGTTATTTCCCAAATGATACTTTCGATAACCTATTTGATTAAATCTATAAATTAAGAAACTTGTTATATTTTTGGAGGTTACCGACAGTAAAACAAATGCCTGTAATTATTGTCTTGAACAGCAATGATTTTTTGTTTTATTTACAGAATACTTTATCTAACGTATAACGTACTAATAACATGTATTTTATACTAGTTCTAGGTAATGACAAATGCTGGAACGTTTTCAGGAAATATCAAATTATATCACTTGACGGTATGTTCAAGTATATATATAGCTAACATGTGATCATTAATGTTTCGCGGAAGTATTAGTTTAATAACAATTCAGATACATTTTTTGTATTTCCGGTAAATGAAACATTACATCGGGGAAACAAAGTTCAGTTTTATTTAAAAAAATATGTTTTCTATATTTCTCACTGTTCCATTTTTAATCTAACGATCAAGTATCGTAAAGGGTCAAAATTTGCAATTTTGGTTTATAAGAATTGATTCAGAATATGACTTTAGTGTAGCTTTCATATGTACTTCTAGAGAAGTAATCTATATAAAAAAATTTGACCTTCTGTAAGGCTTTTGGGAATACAGAAAGCCAGTACAAGTGGCTACGAACTTTATTCAGAAATTATATATAATTGCTATCAACATTCCACATTACCACTTTATTGATAAAAAATTATTTGAGTTATATACTTTGTGCTTTGATGTCTAAAACAATCAGGATTATGACAGGGTATGACTAGAAAATGACAACAGCAAAGTGGCGCATTGACCTATGTTAGCTGCTTGCATCAATGTTATTTTGATTTTGATATTGTACTTTATCAGCACTTGTACTTGTACCACATCTCCTTATTTAATACTGCTGTTGTTTATCTGTGCATTTCGTTGTAAATTGTCGGCATCAATTACTTGATACTTTTGTCAGATATCTGTAACAACAAAGCTGAATCAGATTGGAATATATGTTCATCTTCAAACCCCGAATACTGATTATAATTATGTCAGCACGAACTATTATTTGTATTTATAGATTATTGTTGGTTATCTCAACGACATTGATCGAGTTGAGATGACTAATGATAATCTGTTTATCGCTATTTTACCTATGATGACGTTGTCAATTTCATGTCAATTTCATCAGCAACGCCACGTGACTCCTTAGTTTCTAGCGATAATTTTCCATCTCAAGCGAGTAGCATGATATGAAAAATTATCAAAGAAAAAAAATCATAGGAAAAATGCACAAAATGGCGATAATAGGTAATACTAAAGAGAAATTATGTCATGATAATGCATATGGCATCAGGTGAAAATGAATATCATATTATTCAATCAATATTTGTTTTTTAATGTCCCAAGAAAGGTATAAGAAAAAGCAATTGATGATGACTTTCTGTTAAAACCACGCCTACGCAAACACATATAGTTTTGCTAACCTGATGGTGTAGTTCTAGATATGACCGATGTCACACAACCTTGCACATTGTCACACCTAAAAATACATAATATATGTAAGATACTGAAAAGGGTAGTATACTGAGCATGATGGTGTTATGCTATAATTCCACAAAACAAATTGGTTATGAAAAACATCAGGTTTAATACAACAAATATAAACTTCAAAGGATAAACGCAGGGAATCTGACAAGATGACAATGTGCAACACTCATCAAGTGAAATACCAAAGGATATATTAGGAAGCAACAATTTAATTTCAAGGACGGGAATGGGGAGGTGGAGGTATGGTTTCTGTCTGAGTCAGAAAATGTTTTGTGTGCCAACCTTTTTTTCTTCAATATTTATCACTATAAGCTTAAGGCATGGAGGGACATCTGTATTCATAGTTGTTTTTTTGTCATCTTTTTTTGCCAGATTATTTCTTTTTTTATAAAATTGGCCAATTCATTTACTATATTCAAAAGCCAAAAAGTGACAACAACGGTATACTTTCAAATTAAAACGTTTAACAGGGCCAAAATGTCACAAGACACTAAATTACTGGTAAGACCACACAATTTATAATGAATATGTACAGTTATGATTAATTACTAAAAATCGGTACTTTAGGTCTTTTGTTCTGTGCTCTCTACCAATATGATGTGTCAACAAGCCTTTTTCAAGAAATTATGCAGTATCTTTGTTTTTGTTTTTGTAACACAAGTTATCTGAGGTAAACGCGAAAGTTTAACGCCCACATATATGTTTTACCGCGTATGTTTTTGCCTGTCCTAAGCCATATGGCACCTGTAATGTAGTGTTATCGTTGATTGCTCTTTGCCGGAAGTCTACTGTTATTGTTTGATATACTTCGCATTTGTTTTTTTTCTTTTTGGACATTTTCAAATATTATCATCACGGGACTTTTTATAGCTAAAATGCAGACGTTTCCTCATTTATATTGCAGAACAGTGAAATGAAGCTGTTCACTTCTTTCCCCTTTGGTATCATGTGAATAGTTTTCTTATTGGCAACCAAATGACATATTCTATTTCTATAAATTTACAAAACATAATTCATGCATACAACCTATCTTACAAAGACAGAATACAAACATAAGAATTGCTAAATTGACAGATAGTTGATCAATTACCAAACTGCGTCATTTGATTGATACTTTTGAATTTACCTCTCATTTCTTTTACAGGAACATTTTCCTTTACACCCAAGTCCGTAGTTAGTGTCTGGACATTTTTCACACTCTTCATTTTTTGGAGCCACAGATGTAAAACCGATTGGACACTCTTAAAATGAAAACAAAACACAATTTCGTCTGTTTAAATATACATTTCTGCATCTACTAAGTGTTCTACTAATCTATCAGCTCTTCTAATAGCATCGCTTAATTCTATTAAAGAACTTGTTATCCATTTTTTTGTAATAAAGCTCATGAAAATAATGATGTATATATTTTTTGGAGGATCAAAATAAAAAAAAAAAACCCATGCCTTTGATGGTCCTTTTAATTATGTTGACAGTTATATATTTCCTACTCTTAACACTACAAATCCACACAATCATATCTAATTAAATGGTGTTTTGAAAAATCTCATTGCAAATTTATTTGCTGTAACTCGTTTAAAGCCTCTATTGTAACTATAAAACAAAATATGCTAAATATGCTTTACATTTTTCCTGGAAAACATACTTGTACGTGTCGGAGATAAAATGTATCGACAAGCAGTAGGTATTATTATTTGGACTAACTGCGCCTCTTTAACAGCAGGTCTATTCCTGTATTTCAATGACCAAACTCGTTACAAATACGTCATTGTTTTATTTGGTTAATACAGTGAACAATACCTACATGTAGCGTTATCTTGATGATTTTTTTCCGATAAATAGTTCAGAGTTCTCTAAATATACTACCGAAAAATATACGCAAAGGAACCAGCTCTAACTAAATCAAGATGATCAGCAGTAATGTTGCTCGTATTATAACTAACCCGGTAAATAGTCTAATTTGGTCGGTCACATTCATGAAAAGGGAAAGGGATTGTTGTTACGACGTAAAGAACATATCCGATATCATCTATGTAACGGTTATTCCATAACGGCCAACCAACTCGTGATGGCGTCCGTTACATTTACGAAGATGTGATTTCGACTTCACCATTTCGAACTCTTGTTTTAATAGCTTCAATGTGAGCAGCAACCCTCTATCACGGAAATCATGAAAGAAAAACAAGCACGGGAATATAGTATCAATTGGGAGATATATAATCCATATTCAGGAGCTGCTGGAATGTTGCTACATAGAAATGGAATTCACAATTGAGAAGCTGAAATCATCTATTTTGTTGTTAAGTGTTGTCTTCAACCGACCCTTATTATCAATTTCTAGATGTAAGTCAATATATGAGGCCGACAGAACTGTACCTGTTATATCCTTTTTCTCTAGTTCAATGGGATAGATGCGTTCAACGCAAGTCCGGCGTATTAAATCATAATACTGGTACCTTTGATACAAATTTATACCACTGGGTCAAAGCCACTGCTGTTCAGAGATGGGTCCGATTACTTTCAAAGTAATTGATAAAATTACAATTATTTGTCAAATGTACGATTGAATTAAATTGATGATTACATCATTGTCTGATTACATTAATGATTACATTAGCAAAGTAATCATGATTACATCTGATTACAATGAATTAAAAACTAAACACACACATTTTGAATGATGTGAATGAATTATTCAAAGCGGCAATATTTTTTTTAAAAGTCAATTATTGTTGATTTTGAATCTCATTTGAGATGTTTGATATTTCGAAGCCTTTTTAGAAAGGATTGTGTTTGATATTATAAACTGATAACTTCAAACTTCATCTATGTGATAAACCACAAAATCTCACTGCATGCATACATGAACATTGTGTCACTGGTTATGACCCATTGCACTTTATCATCTCTGAATTATTTTGACTTCAATTAAATATAGTTTATAAAGAGTTTGCTGTTTACCTTCTGACCTCTTTCAGACTTTATATGTATTTCAAGGTGATGTTTCCGGAAGTCAAATTATTTATGAGATAAAGTTACCAATTGAAATCTATGTAAAATTTTAATAGAATTGTGTAATCAAATTGTAAACATAAACAAGTACTAAAATCATGGAATCGTCCAAATACATTCACAAATTTGCTTATTTTAAACAAGATATTTGTCCAACTTTCATGACTTTTAAATTGTATATTGTCCTACAGCTAAGCTCAATTGGTAATTGTAATAAAAACAAACCTTAATTGGTTTCCTACCTGTCAATTCAAAATTGACAAAAATCACAATATTAACAAAAGATTATAATTCAGGATTTAAAAAAAGTATAACTAAAATATAACAATTATCAAATATATATATGTAAATCTTTAAAATGTGCAGATATGTACAAAATCTTTCGCTAAGGTCACAATTTATAATTCTATTATGTCTCTTCTTAGGCTAATGATGACTTTTTAATACTGCATAAACCTAGCAGTTTATTTTTTACTTAAGTAAACAAATCAATTAAGGGGTCATCCATAATTGTCAAGCATTTTCCAAAGTGTACAAAACATACACTTTTTCAGACCCCCTACCCTTTTTCAAAAAGTGTACATCAACCATTTTCAGATTTCAAGAGAGGAATCAATCATTCCTAATAAAAGAAGATCCTGTTTATTATATTGTAGTTTAATATAGCAATTAAACTAAAACATATCTGACTGTTTTATTTGATGACATCTATCTGTGATGCTTGTGTTTTGTCAGAATAAAGAGTACAAAGATTAGTGTTACCCCTATCACACGGTGGGAATGGTAACCTCAATGAAAAAGGGCATGCAAAAGATTTACAAAAGAGCACATAAATTATGCTAAGAATGAAAGAAAGGAAAATGCATGGTTATATTGCATTTAATATACAATATCATTACAATAACCCTATGTCTGCTGCTGGTGGACGTTTCGTCCCCGAGGGTATCATCAGCCTAGTAATCAGCACTTCGGTGTTGACATGGATATCAATTATATGGTCATTTTCATAAATTTCCTGTTACAAAAATTTCAATTTTTTTTAAACACTAAGGGTTTTCTTATCCAAGGAAAAGATAAATTGCCTGTTCACAAAACTTGGAATTTTACGAAAAACTAATAATTTTCTTATCCAGGCTTAGATTACCTTAGCCGTATTTGGCACAACTTTTTGGAATTTTGAATCCTCAATGCTATTCAACTTTATAAATATTTTGATATGAGCGTCACTGATGAGTCTTTTGTAGACACAACGCGCGTCTGGCGTACCAAATTATAATCCTAGTACCTTTGATAACTATTTACCATAGTCGTATTTGGCACAACTTTTTGGAATTGTTGGTCCTCAACGCTGTCCAACTTTGTACTTGTTTGGCTTTATAACTATTTTGATCTGAGAGTCACTGATGAGTCTTATGTAGACGACATGCGTGTTTGGGGGGGGGGGATATATAATCCTGGTATCTTTGATAACAATGTACACCATTGGGTCGATGTCACTGCTGGTGGCGTTTCGTCCCCGGGGGAATCACTAGCCCAGTAGTCCGTACTTCGGTGTTGACATGAATATCAATTATATGGTAATTGTTTTAAATTTCCTGTAAAAACACATTCAATTTTTAAAACGCTAAGTGTTAAAACTTTTCTTATCCCAGGAAAAGATTACCTTAGCCGTAATTGCCACCACCTTTTGGAATTTTTGGTCTTAAATGCTTTTCAACTTTGTACTATTTTGATCTGAGCCTCACTGATGAGTCTTATGTAGACGAAACGCGCGTATATCAAATAATAATCCTGGGACCGTTGATAACAATCAACATGATTACTAAATTTTGAGTTTATTAAGTGAGAGTACATCATCTTTATTGCGGAAAGTACAGTTAAAGGATATTGCTTACTACTTATCTTTCTGCCTGAGAATTTACTGTATGCAGTCAGCTTCATAATGATACAGAAACCAGTCGGCAAGAAGAGGGGTACAATCTGTTCCCATGTAAACCAGGGGGCCAGTATCTTGAAACCATTTTAGTGCTTACGATCATCGTATGATCGTAGTATCTACGAAGAATGTATCACGAAGTAATCGTCGAATCATTAACAGCCCTTCAAATTCATATTGCATTCGCAACTCTAAGAGTGCTCTTTATATTTATCGGAACGCTGTCAAACGTCGATAATCAACATTAGATCGCCTTTGATTACTCTTAGTAAATTTTAAGTGTATCAGCATTTTGTTTAACTAAAAACTTCAATCCTGACTTGGAACAGACGTATACAGAATGTGGCGGGGTAAAATATATTTGCAAGAGTCTAACATTCAGTGGACAGTGGACTTACATCACAACATAATAACATAATAACATACTCAATAACTCAATAACATTTATATATGTGACCTACCGAATTATATTATTTACCGGATTTGTTTTAAAATAATGTTTTAATGAGTACCACGACGGGTGCTACATGGGTACCAGGATCTGTTTACCACTCTAGAGCACATAGGATCACCCCAGATTTTGGTGGGGTTTGTATTGCTAAGTCGTTAGTTTTCGATATTGTTTCTTGCTTGATTGTCTTTTTCATTTTTAGCCATTGTGTTGTCATTTAGTTTTTTCGATTGATGAGTTTGATTTTTCTGTGGTGTCTGTCGCTTTTCTTTTATCTGCTAAGAGTGTATCTTAGAATGATTGACAGCCCTTAAAATTCATGTTGCATTGCAATCCTAAGAGTACTCGTTATCCTTCTCGGAACGCTTTCTTAGTTTTAATCGTAACGACTTGGTATCTCGAATATTGATAATCAACTTAAGATCGTCTTTGATTGGTCTTAGCAAATTTGAAGTGTATCAGCATTTTTTGTTTACTGAAAACTGAAGAGAAATTTCTAAGAGTAGTCAGGGGCACCCATATCTCTCTCTTTTTTGATAAAATGGCACTTGTAATAGTATTGCTCGTGCGTCCAAAAGAGCAAAATAATTATCCTTAAGAATCTGTTGAGATAGGACAAATCGAATGCATTTCCTAGACGACAGTAGATTGTCCGTGATTGCAAAATCGGAAAATGTCTCCAGTACAGTAACATCCTTTTTCTCATTGGATAAATGTCAGCAATATTTCCGATTGATCTTGTTAAAGTCGGATTTTCTTATTATTATAAAATATGGTGTGATTTTGAATTAGACAAATAACTTACAAACGTTAAAATGAAGTAGGTGTAAGCAATCGTTCGGTCGTCAGTTATGAAAAAACTCCATACCATATAGTCGGCTATCAAAGGAACCGACATTAATAAATATGAAAAATTCAATTGAAAAATAACCCATCAATAATATAACAGTATACGAAAATAAAATGACAGACATGAAACAACGTCAACCATAGAACTACAGGCATTTGACCTGGAACAGACACATACAATATTTGGCTGGGTTAAACATGCATATAGCGTCCGGCCTTCCCATAACCTACTGGACAGTCATGTTAAATCACAACATAAGAACAAACTCTGAAAGTCAGTTAAAAAAGGCCTAACTCATCAAATCTTTACAAAGCAGTAATAACAGCTGAACAATTATACACAAACGGACATGACAGGGTATTTATACTTATCTTACCTCCTATACAATTCTAGGAATATGATTGGGTAAAAGCGTCCGCGTGGATACGTAGTATATCTGATATTAGCTTAGTAGGGAGGCGTGGCTTATTTCAGACACGGTTAGTAGTGGAGTTACGTCCCTTTATATTCTATATTAGGTAAGAAGGGAGGCGGGGCTTATTTCATACATGGTTAGTAGAGGAGTTACGTCCCTTTATAAAAACTAAACGGTACTGAGAAAATTTTTTAAAGGTTTCAACAGACGAAGAAATTGATGATTAAGATTGAAATAAATTCATAAAACACATTTAGACCTATCAAGTTGTTATTGCTGGCATCTGTTTATGTAGGATCAATAACGTGGTTTATTAATGCTAACAGTATTGAAGACTTGCTCATTTTGATAGGTCACTAGTCTAAATTTCACACTAAAAATAGTCGGTAAGATAAATCCGTTACATAGTATGCTAGTGTACTAATACGTTAAATATGGGGTCAGTAAATTCCATATGGGGTGAGAGCTTATACCATATTAGGTCACTAGCACACTATGTGACTAGTAATCCTTTACAACATAAATAGCAACAAGTACAGATCTGAGAATAATCAGACAGCTAGTTCATTGCCAATATCAACTATTAAAAAAGTGTTTCTTAGACTAAAATATCAGTCAGTACACATCCAAACTCCAATTGTATATATTAAGTTTAATAAGTCACATATAGTCAGATAAACACATAATCTTCTGCAATACCAAAAACATAGGTATCGACAGTATCCGCCCCAAATTTAATTTGGACTAAAGAATTCTCCAACATAAAATCCGCCATATATTTCGCATAATTTGTAAACCCTTAATCGCAAAATTTAACATCCTTGAAAATAACCGACTATATGGTAGGTTTTCTTCAGATACAGCCAAACTTTCAAATTGAATCTGTGTATCTATGGAAATAATAAGTTACTGTTTTAAGTAATTTGTTGTAACGAAATCCTTAGCTTTATAATTAAACAGTTAAACAAATATGATATTCACTGACATCTTAACCATTACTACAAATAATGACATAGCGAACGAATTGAGAAATATAAACTTCGCTAGACGGTGCCAATAAACTCATCATAGATACCAACAGAGTATCGCCGTCAAATTATGAAAAAAATAACAATTATTTTATAGAGACAAAAATGATCTCTTGGTCTGGAGCGCCCCCTTCTGCCATTTAAGAGATAACTGTATTGTATTTGAAGCTTTAAGGACGTCCATCGGTAGTTTTACTGTCGCAAATATAGTATACCTGGCGACGCGTAGCAATAACAATACAGTTATCTCTATTCTAATGCAAAACAAGTTCATAATTAAATTTCAATCATTATTTCAATGTAAAATCTTCATTAAAGAAAATTCCGCGAAAAGATGTTATCTTCTTTGGTCCCTATACTAGATGACGTCATAGGTATGCTTCCGGCGTCAAACATAAACACAGGGCGTTTTCTGGCTTCTGTGTCGCTTCAGAATGTAATAAAATATGATAAAAAGAAGATTTTCAGGTGCAACATTCGAGTTTTTGGCTTATTATTGTAGAAATTACATGCCAATACATTTAGCAATTCAAAATGTCGGCTACCTTAGTTACAGACAAGGAGAAAGAGAATTTTACGCTTACTGTCATCCAATCAGAACCATTGATACACAAGAATTGCATTTGAATTTCGTTTTTTATGCAATGTTTGAAAATATTTCTTAAATATAAGAATAAAGAGATATGGTACGATTGCGATTGCGACAACTATTTCAAGACCGAAGTTCAAACGAAGTGGATGTAGGAATTTATAGGCAATCGTAGAGTCTTCAACATTGAGAAAATTTCCATAAGGTATATTCAGCTATAACAGGACAAAATATGAAACATAAATTCAATTGAGAAAATTAACGGTCTAATTTATAACAACAATTTACGAAAGTCTATTCAATGCTCAACAATCAACTAATGACTTGAGACCGAGCTTTGCAAATATATAGGATCATATAAAATATTGCGGGGTAAAACATAGTTATAGGCGCCAACCTTCCCTTAACCCAGGACAGTGTTGTATCAGTACATCACAAGAACAAACAATAAATACAAGAATTGAAGTTAAGTATGTTTTTCCACCGTTCTATTAAACAATTGACATTTAATCCCGGTTATGCCTCAAATTATAACATTGTCTTTAAAAATTAAAGACGGTCACTTCGGAAAATTCGATAAGACTACTATTGTTACTTGCAGTCGCGTGTGTGTATACTAAGATAGCTGTACAATTGTCAAGAGTAAACCATGAGCGGATAGGAGATACGCTTTTGGAACCGTCGTAACTTTCTCGTAGAGCGTTCCTAAGCTTTCTCTGAAATGCACTTTAGATAGATTTTCATGATACTGGCCCGACTTAAAATATCTATACGAAAAATTCTTCAATCCATGCATGCATAATACATAAATAAATGCAACAGTAATATACTGCTGTTCAAGTTATTAATCGATTGAGAGAAAACACATCCGGGTTACAAACTAAAACCGAAGGAAACACATGAACTATAAGAGGATAGCAACGAATCAACAGAAACACTAAATTGCATAAAAAACAACGACAATTAATGTAACACACACAGAAACGAACTATAAGATAACAACTGCCATTTTCATAACTTGGTACAGGACATTAATATGCTGGGTTGAATCTGGTTTTGTGGCTAGCTTAATCTCGCGTATTTATGGCCTTGCTAAATATAACACTAAAAGGACAACATTCAATGACATGATTACAGTACAAATCAATGCAATTACATTCAAGACAGAAAAATGCACATATAATAAATACAATGATACATTTCGACATGCTAATAGTTATCAAAGCTACCAGGCTGAAAATTTTATACACCATACGTGCGTTTGTATCTATTTGTACATTAGACTCATAGTGACGCTCAAAAAAAAAATAGTCAGAAAGCAAAAAAAAATATAAAGTTAAAGAGCATTAATTTATGACCATAAATTCCAAAACATTGTGCTAATACGGCTAAGATTATTTGTGCGGTTATGCAGTTGTAAACTTGAATTCTACTGGCTGCCTTGCCATCTGCTAAATAACCATGTTCGCCGTACACAACCCAATCAAATTGTACCAATAGATGAAACCTTCTTACAAAACATGTGCCTGTAGCCAATCAGAAATCGCGTTGTAATATGTTGGCCTTTAACCTATAACTATTGAACTGAAATCATGTGTACTATAAAAAGAACAAAGTAAGGTACACGCTGTCTTGGGATAACCTTCGTATATTGCCCTACATAAGACCAGTTGACCTGTTAGCCTGTCCGCTTGAGGAAATTTCCACTGGTTGACATCTATACATGCATGAAGCAATCAATGGCTTTATCAATCTAGAGAAATTCAAATAACATATATTTATTATACATCTCTGTATTATATTATAAAAACTTAACAGTAATAACAGATTTAAAAAAAATGTTTTCTCGTCCAGAAAACCCTTAAAAATATAAATAAGAAAAAATATATAAGATGGAATGAAACAAAGTGAAATGCTCCCGATCACATTGAACCAAACGGTAAATAAAAATATGTTCAAAAACTATCAGAACTGTTCTAGTTTTAAGGTGTCATACTGTTCCATTCCATTCCAGGATCCATTTTCTTTACTTTTAAATACTCCCTGAAAATAGTGGCTGCTGCTATATTCTGCTTTATTGTTTTTAAATTTCCGGGCACAGTTAACAACATTTCCGTAAAAATGAGGATGTGCTATCCCGTTTGAAATAAGTTTTCGACAGGTACAACCAAACTTCAAAACCAAAGCTTTATATCTATGGAAAAATTTAGTAAAGGTTTTAAGTATTTTATGGTAACGATATCCCTGGTTTAATAATTTACCTGTAATACATAAATTGCGTTTGTTAAAATCAAAAACGTCACAACAGAAACGGACATAGTGAACGAGCTGTGAAATATAAACACCGTAAGATGGTGCCAAAGAAACATCACCATCTTAAAATGGAAAATTAACAATAGGGAACGAAAAATCGTCTCTTTTGTCGTACATTTTAGTGTGGAATTTCCCGTTTAAAACCGAAATATCTAAATCCAGGAAAAGACAGTTATTACCCTATACATTTGATTTATTTAAGTTTAAATTTAAAGTAAGTTTATTAGGGGAAATGTCATCAGTATATTGAGAAAATTCTTGATTATTTTACGAAAAAATATCATCAAGATAACGGTAAGTTTTGTTTAATTATCAATTAAATGGAAGTTCGACGGTTCTTTACTGAGTTAAGTCATAAACTGTGACTCGTGACAGTACAAAAACAAGTCTGCTATTATAGGGGCACAATTAGTGTCCATTGGGATACATAAACCTGTCGATAAACTTTGTTGCCGAAACGTACATGAATATTATCAAGGAGAACATTGATAGCTTCAATCATCTCATCACACCTCCAGTAAGTATATTTAGCATATTTACTCTTCTCATTAGAGAAGACGGCTTTAAGTGAGTTGCAGCAAATATATTTGAATTCAGCTTTACCAAACGACAATTTAATTAAATAGGAAAACTTTTGTTAAATAAAATAGTGTGCAAGTGTAGTATAAATAGTAGAAAAATCAAAACCGACAACAGATTCAAAAGGACCACCACAAGCACGTAATTTATCTAAAACATCCAAAGAATTTTTTACACTCCAAAGATAGTTTTTACAACTATGTTCATATATTTTGATACAATAGTTTATGATAAGCTCTTTAATAGTAGTTAATGAACTTGTTAAAAGCACTGACAGATTAGTTGTGGAACACTTGCTAGAGGCAGAGATGAAACGATATTTAAATGTTTTTTGTATAATTTAGGTAGCCAATACATAGTAGGGACCTTCAAATTTTCAGAAGAAGCCTTAAGCTTTGATGTGGTTGTGATATGTTTGTTTACCATATGACTCTCTGTAGAGCAGATGGACTTGAATGTTGATAAATTTAAAATGTCATTCTTAAGAAACGTCCGTGTTGTATTTACGGCATACCACCACCAAATTGTTGGTTGCTTTGTCGGCCGGTACAAACACAAACATCTTTTAAAGTTCTTGAAGTTTATTTCTTATTTTGGAAATACGTGTATTATGTACTCTTTTAGATACTTCTTAAATCTTTTCAAAATGTGATATTCTCTTATCTACCTCATTCATACATTTATTTGAATAAGAATCAAGATATTTTTTATCAGAACTTTTAACAAAACGAGGAAAGCGCATCTTTGGTGACATGACGACACTCTTTCCAATATTTATTAGGTGGCGGACGATATTTTGGTCCTTTTTTCAAAAAGTTTTTAACCTCTGTCCTGGACGATATTGAGGTCCCCTGTAATAACATGGCCATAGGAAACATATCTAAGCTTCGACGATTCACAGTTTCAAGTTAAGGGAGTTTTATTATCTATATTCACGTCTGATGTTACCGACGTATAATTAAAAATTAAACATCTGCTGTTTTTTTTTTGTATGTGTATGAAATTATAGGTGGTTCTATGCTACCAACTTAAGGTGGCTCACCCCAATAGTGACCCCCGGTAGATTTTTTTTATTTTCACATATTCTGTAGATTTTTTTATGCTGAGTCCAAAAATGCAAAGAAAAAAGGGGGTCACCAGGCTCGTTTCCCCTCAAATTGAAGCGAAATGTGCGATTTTGACCCTATTTCCAAACATGTCCACCCTATCAACAACAACGGTTACATCAAATTCAAAGACATTAAAATTTGAAATGTAAACCTTTCCCTTTGTTGTTTTTGACTTAAAAATCCTTTTATTTTCAGATTTATGTCTAAATTATGCATTTTCTAATTTTAGTTTAAGGCAAAAAAATATTGATTTAATCGATTTTTCGTAAAATTTTCCCGGTAGATTTTTAAAAAAAACAGATATGTCAAAGCTATGAACTTTTTGAGCATTTTAAGGTAAAAAAAAATTGGGGTCACCAGGTTTTTAAAAAAGTTGCGAGCTTTTGTTTAACCCCTCTACCCCATAAGGTCTGATATCAATGCACTCCATTAATTACTTAATTATGAATTCTTTATTGATGGCTTTAATAAAATATTGTTTGTAATTACACGGCCGACACTCGGCTAACCGAGAGATTGGTCGGTTAATCTATATTGAGTATGTGGCTATATCGGCGGTGGGTCTGTTAATCGGGTTGGCTAAAGTCTGTTAATCAGGTGTTATCGAGGAAATCATTGGACATTCTGCATGTTTCATTGTATAACTTTTTAAATATATGTTTATCATAAAAATTATTCATGTCTAACAAAACAATTCAATGTACTGAATCCAGTGGTGTAATTATTATTTTTCTAGCTTCGATGTACGATCTATAAAATGAAAAGGCATGTTACTCATCAATAAATTTATACACATTTTACACACACAAAATGTACACAAAAAGACACGTTGGTTGAATTTACTTACATACGATATTTTGAACATCGAACAAAGACAGGCATTATGTTTGTCAACCAAATTGATATCATTGTGTGAAAAATCTACACAAAATCTGTATTTTGGTGACATAAATCAATCTTTATTTAAAACCTGGTCTGTTAATGGGTCGGATGTATAAAACCCGGTCTGTTAATTGGTCTGTTAAGAGTTATGAATGGCAATAAACGTATAATTTTATTGCTGTATGGGGTGTTATCGGATCAAATGGGTAGGCTCAAGACGAGTGGCTAAAATATACGGAAACAACACATGAGCAATGAAACATAATATGTACGGAAACACTGACATTAACAATGAATTTAGGCCATGAATATTGAAAACTGATATAAAAAAGTGTAATATTAAAGTATTATTATACATCATGTTAAAATGCCATATTTTGATTGCCTAATACGAAGGTGTTTATCACATGGCTGAGCGGGTGACATTTTTTTGTAATGTCACCCTCTCGGCTAGACCAATCAAAAATCGGCAGTTTAAACGACAATGAATTGAATCTACATCAAGTTATTTTATAGACAATGCTTAAAGTTCTAATTTACTATACAACGAAGCGTGGAACGACTCAAACTTATTTCTTTTACAATTGTTGGAAAAACGTATTTCACTTGTTAATATTTTTACTTTAAAACCTATAAATCATTGTGTGTTATGCTTATTGTTGATATTAAACGCATTCGTTCACCGTCGATGGGTTTCAACTGGTGATGCACATTTCATCATGTTCATTGTGATGTATATTTCTCAGCCAGATATGAGGCCTTTTGAAAGGGGTATTTACCCAAAATTTAAATAAAATAAATAACAATAACAAAATAACAACAATTGAAAATATTTTTTTTTCTTGATGGCAGAGCTTTTTTTCCCGTTTCGGGCCTAATCCTTGTATCGTTTATATGTCAAGTCAATGCACTACTATTGTCTATTTACTTCATTCTGATGATTTTTCAAATACCCGTTACGCTGTCAAGTACGTGACTACATAGAAAATACTTTATAATAAAACTCATCTGTTAAAGAAAATGATGATAGGACATTCATTATAATAAATCAAATATCACATAGCTGAGAGGGTGATAGAGCAGATCGGTATTCCTCGAAAAAACATTGTCAACCTTGGCTTCGCATATTTGTTACGGATACGGATAAATTTTTAAGATTTACCTGTTATGTTTCATTAAATTGTTATAATAAATATTAATTTTTCCCTCTTTTCTGCAACACTTAAATATGTGATAAATAGCTTAAAGATTATAACATGTTTTTCCATATTTGCCCTGGTATCATCCCTCGACCCATATCGGCCCTCGGCTAAAGCCTCGAGGCCGATATGGGAGTCTCGGGATGATACCAGGGCTAATATAGAAAAGGGCATGTTATAATCTATACATATTGATTTCATCCAAGAATGGTCGCATATATCATGTGGATTCTTTTTATGTTGTCATAAATGACACTAATTTGTATCTAAATTGGTATTAACCAGTATATAAATCAGAGATAAACGTCGTAATGTAACTAAACATCAGTAAGTAAAATATATTGGGATGCTAGCATATATAAAGAATAAAGAAATAATAATGAGTAAGATAAAATAAAATGTAGAGAAAAGTAACAGACAATTTAAAGAATATAGAAATAAACAACATCCCCAATCCGGACCCTCATTGTATACACGAGAATCTGGATGGAAACACAGAATATATAGAATAATAGATAAGGACAGTAGGAAGTGATGCATTAATAAAAAAAAGATAGAAAAAAATAATAACTGTTTGAGAATAAAGACATGAAACACCCCTGGGTGTTGAAACAGTAACGGATTGCTATGTACTCATATTGGTAATAAATGCTAAAAGTTTACATGCGGACAACTGCAGTTCTCCTCTGCACTTATGTAGAAAGGAACTAAACGGAATAAAATTAAAATGTCAATTGTTCTTGAACAATTGAGAGGTCTTTCCTTTTGTAATGTAAAATACATGTTCCAATAGACGTAGAATGTATTGAAAAGCTTTAAAACACACTGAATATCTTTTAATTAAGGTAAAAAACCTAATTCGCTATATGGGACATGACCTTGACCTTTGACCTTTTGACCTTTGTCAAGGTCATTAGTCCCCAATGTCATTGCTGAAGACCCCATAGGTCTAGGACCTTTGGTTATACAGTAAAAGCTGATTTTGCCTTTTCAGAAATCTAAAACAAGGGTTATGCCCCTTATAGAAAGGTCAAATCTCTTCGGTCAAATGTCAAAAAGTTGCGCCTCATCCACCTCAACGCGTTTTTAACTATTTACTATTTCTGTTAGGTACAATCGTTTTTGAGATATCGACTTATAAGTTTTAAGGTCAAAGGTCAAGGTCAACCTTAAAAAGCTTTAAAACACACTGAAAATCTTTAAAACACATTGAAAATCCCTTAAATAAGGTTAAAATCGCTAAATTCGCTATCTGGTACATGACCTTGACCTTTGACCTTTTGACCTTTGTCAAGGTCATTGGTCCCCAATATCATTGCTGAAGACCCCATGGGTCTAGGACCTTTGGTTATATAGTAAAAGCTGATTTTGTCTTTTCAGAAACCTAAAACAGGGGTTATGCCCCTTACAAAAAGGTCAAATCTCTTCGGTCAAAATGTAACAAAGTTGCCCCGTAATGACCCAAACATTTTCCACTATTTAAAACTTCTGTAAGTATAATGGTTTCTGAGTTGTTCTGATAACAAGATGTTAGGTCAAAGGTCAAGGTCAACATACACATTTGACCTTGATGTATTTTTCAAAGTCACATGAATTGATGATGAATGGTGAAGATCCTAGGTCTCTACGACTTACGGTTTCTGAGTTTTGGTTGTCCACCGACACCGGTTAATTTTCATAGGGGCATAACCCTACCAATGAGTCGTTGAATCTTTTCAATCCAAATGTAACGAAGAACCGGGTCTGGTCCTGAACAAATTTCACCCTTCGTTTATTTTCTACCTATTACGGTTACGGTGTTGGAACGATAACAAGGTTTTTGGGTTTCGGAGGGATTACTCCGAACCGACAAAATATTTCGACTCACAGGGTGAGTTCAGGATAGGTATTCATGACACCGATACAAAGTGTGAATATGAAAGCGACACGTCTTACGGTTAACGCGGATAAATTTGTCAAAGTTTGGCGGAAGAATAATAATAAACAGAAGAAATACAGTAAGGTCTTTCCTTATAGATAAAGGAAAGACCTTAATGAATTAAAACTTAAGATAACCAAATGTAGCTGCATTCGCTCCTTTCCATTTACTTCTTTAGACTGATTTGTAAACAACAGATGATTCAGTAATAGAAGAAAAGAACCAATCGGATGATGTTGACGATTTAGAGTTTAACGTCCAAATATCAAATTTCATGCGCATATGAGAACGACAACATGTTATATGTACCCTGTGTTGTATTAGAAAGACACTTTCGGACGGATTTGAGAACGTGCTACTTTGAACAGACACAAAAATTAAGGCTGAAGAAAACGTTAATAATAGATTCATGCATATTCCAGCAGGCAATCCATATCCATATATTGAAGTGACACACCCCTAAATAAAATGCAAAGGAAGTCAAAATAAAAATGTTCTTACTAGAAGGATACTGTTGCAGCGTATTGTCATTTATTTTTACTCAAGAGCATCTCATTCTTAACTTTTTCAAAGGGAAAATATAAAGGTAGCACAACTATTGGCATGGCTAAATAACTCTTAACTGACACAATTTCAATTGTCCAACCCATTAACAGACTTTATTCCCATAATGTTCACTTAAACGTGGTATTACTCACGTTATATTACAATTATGAAATATTTACTAATTTCAATTTATATTTTAGAACCAAAGTACGATTTTGTGTCCTTTAAATGATATCTAAAATTGTTTTTGTCGCCTTTCATTACAAAAATTGCTATGCGTATAAGCATAAATACTACATACTTGCGCGACGCCTTTTAGTTTTACTGAAAACTGCGCAGAATATGAAATGTTTTTACAGTTGGAAAATGTTCTATGATATATATCATTTTGTCAGACACTTTTCTTTTTTTGATTTGATTCTAATTTATTGTACCTAAAATCTGTATATTAAATAGATTTTAATAGTAAAATTGTGCGTTTTACTCTTAACAGACGTATAACCAACCCGATTAACAGACCAACCGCCGATATAGCCGCATACTCAATATAGATTAACCGACCTATCTCTCGGTTAGCCGAGTGTCGGCCGTGAATTATATCAATAAACGATGGCTGAATATAAATGTGGTTATCGTATGACTGTTTGTTATCAAAAAGCGAAATTTTGATTATTTTGGTGAAATACGGTAATTTTGTCTGGCGCGAGTTGCTTCTCTGTAATTTAGCGCCATTATCGGACCAGAGGAATTTCAAGGTCGCCATTGCCGAGCAGCATACTAAATTGATGAATACGACCATGTACATGCATAACAGACATTGTGGCGAATATACAACGATGAAGGTAGAGTTATTACATATAAAGAAAACATAGATTTCGATATATTAGGCAGCCAAATGTTATCAGTATCACGAAAAATACAAACTTGGGGGTTGTCTCAAAATACTCGCTACTGTTGACAATCACTGCGTCTGAAACCTTGCACGGGCTCAATTTCTGTTCCATGTTTAATCGTTATAGCTGGTATCTTATTTTTGTGTTTATTTTTGTATTTTTACCCTTTACTGACAAGTTGTAAACATGTCTGGCCAGTTTTGAAAAGTATCCGTGTGCAAACGACCGAAGAGCAGGGGATGACATTAGTCCAAATAATTATGACGTCTTGAAAGGGATGACATCTACTATGAAGTATAATTTTTACGTTACCGTTAGTGTCAATGAATTAAGTCTTTTCTAATAATCATTTGTAATATCTAATTTCGTAGCCAAGTTAGGGTCAACTGTATGTGGGGTATCCCATAACTTCCCTCGGACAGTTTCTACTCCCTAGCCGCCAACTATATTTCCCTTCCTTTTTACCCTAAAATTTTCTCCTCTTACTTCATTACTTCCATCTCCTTGCTCCAAGACAAAATTAAAATGACAAAATGCATTTCCAAAATAACCCTTTTCTCTGATCCCTCATTCCCCTGTCTCCTTACCCCTGACTCCACCCCCTTAATATTAATGTCCTCAAGGGGTTTGATTGACTTGTTTGTTTACTTGAGAATACGACATAATTGGCCTAATTTGTAAATGATAACCCCTACAGTAGGCGGCAATACATCTGATTGAAGGATTTGTCTTGATCAATCACAATTAGTTTACCATTACCCCCCCCACCCCCCCCCCCCCCCATTCTGTTTGGTAAACAAAAATTTCATAAGGTCTAGTAATAGTAGTATCAGGGTTAAACATGTGTACAGAGTGTGGCCATAAGTATTTGTCACTTTAGATTTTTATTGTATATTGTATATTAAACTACTTTTAAAAAAAAATAATATTTTGGGGTAATTTTGGATTAATTTTAAGCAACCTGGTACCAATAGAAGCAGTATTGTCACAGGTTTATTTTTTGGTTCTATTTTTTTTTTTGGGGTCTCATTTTCATTATTTCTGTATAGAAATTCGCTATATATTCAACCAAATCAACTTAAAAAAATTTTTTTTATGTGTTCTCAAGGGAAAACAAAAACACATGAAAACGAATCTAATTATTATCAAATAAACACATATTAATTAAGACCATTCTACTTCTTTTAAGGCTCAAAGATAAAAATCCAATCATACATTTGTAAATGCCCTCAAAATAATTTTTTGAAGAAATGTGTTTTTATATGAAATATATTATATATACATGTAGCAAAAAAATGCAGGTGACAAATACTTTTGGCCAGGTACTGTATTTTGAGTTGAAAAAATCATTATTGTTTTGTGAATAGTATTTTTTAATAAATACAAAATTTGTGTATCCTATATTCCAAACAGGGTACAAAAAGCCACAGCATAATTTTTTCATGAGGACTGAGCTGCAATGCATTTTCAAAATTGAAGGCAGCTGAACAGCAAGAAGTCTTTATTCAACCTATAGAAACATAATCACTATTTACACTTGTTGTGCATGTAATTATATTTTGTTTGCTCATTATTGATCACCACAAATTCTTAATTATTTTTACACCATAGCGGCAGGGGCATTAAGTTTTACCCTTGCATTGTCAGTCTTATCAAACTTACATGTATCAAACGTCCCAAATTTGGTTTCTGTTCTCTAACTTCAGTTTGCCTCTACCAATGTCATTAAACTAATACACAATTAATGCATATATATGCTTGTTACCAACAAACACACATGAAGTTTGAATTTTTGGTGGGATAGCTTTTACTTTTCTAGAGTTATGCCCCTTTACAAATTGAAAAATTACTAAATTTTTGTTCCTTTCTTTAACACAAGTTTGCTTAATCTAAGTGTTCTGAAACTTATATGCAATGCTTACTACAATAAAACTCAGATCAAGTACAAATTTGGGTGGTGTCACTCTTTTCCTTCTTTATTTGCAAGCGGCTGCCACTCTGCTCATCTGTTTTCCCCATTATGAATTAGTCTACATCTATATACTTTTGGATGTCAATAATTGTTGATTTTCTGACAGAATTACTCTGATATTTAATTTCAGGTTGCAAGTTCATTTGTACATGTACATGCAAATGGAAGGAGTGATCTTGGAATGTTCAACTTTACTTGGAAACTATTGGCAAAGTACTGACAGAATTTTATAAGAAGCCAGTATCATGTAGTCTTGCAAACCGGAAACTATGTGTAAAGTGCTGAAACTTAAGAACAACATTCTACATGTATATGCAATATGTGTTGCCACAGTCCACTTGAGGAGCTTAGATCAACTATAAATTGGAACTACATGTATATGCTTTAGTGCTGTCAAAATCCTTTAAAAAAATCCAATCAAAAGGACCTACTTCACCTAACTGTCCCAATGATGAATACATATCATATATATATTAAGTCTTATAAAAAAAAACAGTAAAGGAGAATACAAATAATGAAAATATAGAGCTGATCAGCTAATGATTGTACATGTACATGATGTATAAATGGCAACTAGACTTACATGTAAACTAGTACATTGAAATTAACAATATTAATAAATGTTTTATAAATTTGATCTCATAGACATTTGAGGAATAAAATCAATAACTTTAAAAAAAAATGATTTAGTTAAGCCTTTTTATTTTACGCCTGTTTTCAGTACGTATTATGGTATACCATTGACTGTCCGTCGTCAACATGTCGGACATATACTCAAAAATTATAAATACTAAAAGGAACATGTGGTAGATAAACTATTTGTGTGCAATAATTTACAATTCTGACAATTGTCATTGACCTCATAATCATTTGTATGGTTCATTGGTCAACAGTAGGGCCACGGTTTTTTAATTTGTTGGTTTACGGATTTTCTCCATGAAAAAGTCGGGTCGGTCGGTCGGAAAAAAAAAGAAAAAAAAAGATCTTTCAAGACATAAAACTGATATGCAAAATAAATATATATATATTTCACCTTTCTAATAATATGTTTGTCATACTATTTTGTTATCATTCTTAATTTTTAGTTCGATGAAATAGTATTTCTCAGCTGTAATAAACATCGCATGACATTGTCTAATAATTTCCCGTAAAAAAGGGGTGCATGGACATAGACCAAAATTAAATCGTCATTTCACAAACAAGAAAAAGAGATTCATGTCGGTAGCTCTTAATTAAAACTTGGTGAATAGTAATTAGCACGAAAATTGATAAAGATAAAAATGTAAAAACGTCGTACGAACATAAGTTTCAACACGCGTGTCAAAAACGTAATAGACTCGTCCACTGGAAAAACGAGAATATCGGGTTAAATAATACATGTAATAGTTGTCATGCATTCCCGTTTTTTTTATCCAAATGGAACATATTTTTTTATTATCTATGAAAACAAGAAAATTTCAAATGATTTGTTAAAATTCAGAACTTTTACTCGGTGTCTTGAACTTCCACCTGTCCACATTTGGACAAGTCTATTTCTATGAGAACAGGCATCTTACGGACTGGTGACAAATAAAGGAAACGAACTTATTGTGTAACTAGTTTTAAACACAGATTTCGTTCCGCAAAATTATTTGCGCAAACAATATTTCAAGGTCATTAATAATTGATTTGTCTATTTTTAGAAACGTAAACTGAAAGTTTCATTTTTTCACAACAGAAAGTGTCATCAATTCTGTATTAAGTGATTTATGCATTTCCTTTCATAAAAAAAGGACATTTTAATTATTTTTCAGGGATAATGCATTTGTTAGGGTCGGCGGGAATAAAAAAGCATGAAAAGTCAATTTTATTTTTATTCTGGAAATCAGCAAAATCGGGTCGGCGGATCCAAAAAATCCTGGCCTAAGTCCTCTTTCAATATGCTATATTGTGTAATCAATTATTATAGGTCATCTTGATGTATATTTGGTGAATGAAATGATTATTAAATGTATTATAACAAATTAAAACATCAAATAAGAGGATGGGATATGATTGTAAATGAGACACAAGAGACCAAATAACACAGAAATAACAATACATGTACATGTAGGTCACCATTAGGACTTCAACGATGAGTAAAACCTATTCTGCATAGTTGGTTGTAAAGGCCTTGAAATGATAAATGAACAATTTAAAACAATTCAAATGAGAAAACTATTGGGTGATTTTATGTCCAAACAATGAACGAAAAATAAATATGTCTGTCTTGCAGGGTTTATCTGAACTTAACTTCATTTTCATGGATTTGTCTGTTTCTTGAATTCTAAATATGTTTCAAAATTTTTGGTTGATGGGATGATTGTTAAAGAGTCCGACATATGGTGCGGGCTCATTGGTTGATTATATTGCGAATAACTGAAGCCAACTCCGCTTTGGCAGTCATTCCCCACATTGTCACTGGAGAAATAAAATAACTAAGAAAAAAAAATGGTATAAGAAAAAAAATTGAATCATAATTTCCTGTCGATATGCACATTTACATAGTATGTCCTTATTATCTAAAAAGGTTTCATGAAATTCTGTTGGGCGGTTTGAGAGGAGTTGTGATGACAAGAAACAAGACAGACTGACGGACGGACGGATGGGTCAAAAACATTATACCCTGTGCAACTTCGTTGTTTCATCATTGTTTATGAGGCAACTCTTCATCAGAGACCAATTTAGATAGAAGATAACAATTATGTCCCCGTACAATTACCAAAAACCCATACCTGTATACCACATAGTCAAACAAATAAAAGTCCCAAAAATTACTTTTTTTATATATTGCACATAATGAAAATTTAATTTGTGCATACTGAATGGTCACTGGCAAATATTTCAAGCATAATACGGATGAGAACTCAACATACAGACAAGTATCAATTATGAAAGTTATGCAAAGTAAGAGGAGCTATTTATATGGACTGCCATAAGAAAATAAATGGACAATTATCATGATTATGCTTGATGCATGTATAGGCAAAATTCCCCCTGTTGACCCTACGAGGCTTCGTATGCATACATCCAGCTGTATGAACACTCTGTCTAAGCAAGGAATTATCTGTCAGAGTCATATTTCTATGTAAACCATACGATATGGAAAAAAACCAGATGTGGTATGATTGCCAATGAAACAACTATCCACCAAAGTTCAAATTTAAAATTCAATATTATAAATAAAAAACATCATCTCCTTTTATCATCACCCATAGATCGATGATTAGTATACATTTCTTTGCCACGGTAAGATCAAATCAGTGTTCACAAACAAAATTGTCATTCACATTTTTTGCCGCAATGTCATCACTCCACTATATTTTTTTTAATCAAGAACTTTCCTTATTAGCTTTTAAAAAAGCATGTCAAAAATTAAGATAGAAGTTAAAGTTTGCCAACATCACCGGCTAATATAGCGTTCCTGTGTACTGGGCGGAGTTTTAAAATTACCATCCAAACTTTTCCTGAACCTAGTAGTAGTATAGATTTTTTTTTTATATATAAAGTCTTTAGTTGTGTTTGTGACTGCCCAACACGCTGCGGGTGTTCCAAGCAAAATCTCGACATGGTGAAACCAAAAATTTTGCGGTCCTCCGCAAATCATGCAGTATTGAGGAATTATATCATAGGTCGGAATACTAGGCCAGTCCCGATTACTTTTGACAGTGGTGGATCCAGGGGGGGGGGGGGTTCTGGGGTTGGAACCCCCTTTTTTGGACGATCAATGCTTTTGAATGGGGAAATATAGTTAGAACACCCCCCTTTTTGTCCTGAATTGGGCCCGATTGATCAATTTTCATCTTCACGAAAAGCGGAAAACAGCAAATTATTGAAGTGTCGTTTTATTTCTGCAGGAAAATAAATAATCATTTTAGTGAAATAAGTTGCTGGATCCATTAGTATATTATAATAAAAGAGGGACGAAAGATACCAACGGGACAGTCAAACTCATCAATCTAAAACAAATAATAACACATGCTTTGATTCAATTATTAAAGTTTTAAAGCTGATGTTTCTTTTTTTTTAAATTTGAACTCGGTTGACATATTGATAGATACAACAGAAAATTGCAAATCAACAAAATAACAATTAGCAAAATAAGTAATAGAAAAAAAAATAGAAAACATTGGCCCCGAGGTCTTAGAATAGATTATAGGACTTAGTCTAATGTTCAGGAATTGTGATACGAGAAAATTTATCAGAAGATTTTCGTGCTAATTTTTTGATAAGGTAAACATATCTTTAAATGAAAATGTTAGGTGTGCCTGTCAAGTATTAAGTCTGTTAGAAAATTGGCATGTTCAAATTTGTTTAGGGCCGGGAAAATAAAAAAATATTTAACTATAATTATCAAAATTTTTTGCAGTGTAAAAATATATCGCATAATTGGGAATAAACTCCTAAAAATACTTGGAAATAAAGAGATTTATGACAGAAACAAACTGTTATAAAACGCCAAACGGATAGCTTGAAAATGAACCCGACCCGATGCCTTTACAGCATACTATACGGGTTTTACCTGTCAGTTTTGAAAGCTGTACGATGCCATGCAGTTGTTTGCATCGCTATCATTTGTTTACAGTTAATCATTGCATCATTGGCAAAACATTTTCAAAAATAAATCTCCAAGACATCATTTAATTCAACCGGTATTTAAGTGAATTCAAAATATGGTACGAACGGACCCAAGGGGCGACCGTGTAAGATGAGAATGTGTTTTGGGAGCGAAGCGGCACTGTCGACGTCATACATGTGACTTTGTCCGTATTTATATATTCTTTTTTTTTTCAAATGTTATGATTAAATCATGTATATTTCTCTCCTTTCAGACTTTTATGCGAAAAATGTAGAAAGCACTCTGAATTTCTGACCGTTAGTATTTCCTGTTTTAAAGAACGTTTTGTACACTTGTTTACATCTGTAAATTTTTGATTAAAAATGATTAATTAATGAGGAATCAGAAAAATTATTTAGTGAATTGGTAAATGGACAATTGGTTCCACTTCATTTAACAGTGAGCACATCTCTGGTCAAGGTTTAGTCGCTCTGCTTTCTAAATTAATTTAAACACGTTTTTTATTGGTCAAGCAGTACAGTAATTTATATTGGATAAAAATTTCAATTTAAAAGAAGAACTCACTATTGATTTTCACTTTTCAGAAACACCAGAAAACAGGTAGTCAACATTTTAATAATTTAGAATTTTTATGTTTAAATATGTCTTAGTTTGTCGTTGAAACTTCTATCAGCGTAGCTAATTTGTTAAAGAACATTGTGTTTCGTCGTTTGTTCTTTTTTCAAAAACGTGAAATTTAAAAGCGAGAAATTAACAAATGAACAAGAGTTATTGCAGCAATTAAAAAAAATAAATTTAGCTAAGGGTTCTATTTCAAAAACTACTCAACATAAGAAAAAACATTTGGATTCTAAATCTCAGAAGGTAGTACAGTTGCCTGAATCTGTATTGAGAGGGAACAGTAGTACCGAGTCTGAATCTGAAACAAGTTCAAATTCCAGCTCTGAGGATTCATCTGATTATGAATTGGCAGCGAAATTATCATCAAAGAAAAAAAGCAAAAAGTTAAAGTCAGGGCTTAAAATAAAATCTGCAGATAAAGTTATAAATCCACAGTCTTTTCCACATAATTTTTTACAATATGAGTATGTGAGTAAAGATTTGGAGTTTAAGCAATTGAATTTTAAAATGCTTGTTGCAGGTGAACTTGAAATTATAAATAATTTCTGCAAAAATAAATTGGAAAAAGAAGGACGTTTAAAATTATTACAAAAAGTCGCATACTTTAGCTCTATTTATAACTGGGCATCGGATTTAGATTTTTATGCCGCTTGGTTAAAATTAATTGAATTGGGTAGAAAAACATGGTCTGATGACTCACAGATTTTAGAAAATGTTATGTTAAGTGGACAAAGTTTGCCAAAAGAAGTGAGGCAAGCCAATTTTAGATCAGTGTCCAAAAACCAGAATGGTAAAGAGCAAATTTGGTTTTGTGTTAAGTATCAACGCAATAAATGTGAGCACAGCAACTCAACCCACACCACAGTTATTAGAGGTATAACTAGAACTGTGCATCACATATGTGCTTCATGTTGGCAAAAAGAACATATCCAAAAAACACACCCTGAGTGTTCAGACAATTGCCCAAATAAAAAAGCCTGACTACTAAATGCTTGTTTACATAAGAAAGATCATTGTAAATTGTGTATTGCAGTTTTTGAAGTTATTTTACCAGAACAAAATTTTCTTTTGAATTTGCACAATTCCTTCATTGGCGTATCGGGCTATAATTTTGATTTATTTAAAGTTCCAGTTTATTCTAAATTATGTATTAAGTTTTGAAGACAAGAATTATTTGATTATGAAGACCAAGAAATCAGTGATATGTTAGAATTTGGTTGGCCTTTAGGTTTTGATAGAAAATTTGAAAAATTTGGAAACAGTAAAATTGTCAAAAATCATACTGGGGCAAGAAATTTTGCCAAAGATATTGATAAATATATTAAAAAGGAGGTAGGCTATGGTGCTGTACTAGGTCCTTTTGCATCAAACCCATTTAATGATCTTTTGGTAATATCTCCTTTGAATTCTGTGCCAAAAGCAAACTCGGAAAAAAGGAGAGTTATCATGGATTTGAGTTTTCCTAAGGGTAAATCAGTCAATGATGGAATTGATAAAAATGTTTATTTAGGTAAAAATATAGAACTACATTATCCTAATGTGGATAATTTTATTGAAATTATTAAAGAAAAAGGGAAATTCTGTAAAATTTTTAAAAGGGACTTGCGCAGAGCGTATAGACAAATTCCAGTAGACCCAAAAGATTATAATTTAATTGGTTTTACCTGGAAAGGTCATTATTTTGTTGATAGAGTTTTACCTATGGGTTTAAAATCAAGTGCTTTTATTTGTCAGTCAGTGACTAATGCTGTCAGATTTATATCCAAAAAGCATTATATATCTTTGATAAATTATTTAGATGATTTTGCTGGTGCTGAAATTAGTGAAAAAGCAGATATTTCATATACAAAATTGAAATGGGTTTTAGATAGCTGTGGTTTGGAAGAATCTGTAGAGAAAGCTAGTAGTACTTCTCACAGAATGAGCTTTTTAGGTGTTTGGTTTGATACTGAAAAAATGACTATGGAAGTCACTCCTGATAGATTAGTGGAGATTTTCGACTTAGCGTCATTTTGGTTAAACAAAGACACAGCATCTTTAAAAGAAGTACAGTCCTTAATAGGAAAACTGAATTTTATTGCTAGTTGTGTTCGACCAGGTCGTATTTTTATATCAAGAATTTTAAATTTTCTTAGGGAGTTTAAAAATGAGGATTGTATTTTAGAGGTTTCCGTGGAATTGAAGCATGATCTTCTCTGGTGGTCAGAATTCTTGGAGATATATAATGGTGTTTCACTGTTGAATCTTCAAGAGTGGACAGAACCAGACGAGTATATGGCTTCAGATGCATGTTTGGTTGGTTGTGGAGGAGTTTCGAATGGACAGTTCTTTCACTGTGTGTTTCCAGATTTTATTGTACAGCAAAACTTACATATAAATGCTTTGGAATTATTGTCAGTTATTGTTTGTTTGAAATTGTGGGGACAGAGAGGCAGAAAGATATGTATTCAGTGTGATAATATGGTTTCAGTTCACGTTATCAATCAAGGGAAATCAAGGAGTCGTTTTTTACAAGCTTGTCTTAGAGAAATATGTTTTATTTGTGCAATTAAAGAATGTGAATTAAGAGCTATTCATATAGACGGTATTGAGAATAGGTTACCAGATATGTTGTCCAGATAGAGTTTGTCAGATATTTACCCTGTGCAGTTTAATAAAGCAATTGAAGGTAGAAATTTTCAACATGTTAATGTAGATTCAAATTTTTTCAGATTCTGTCACAATTGGTGAACTTAGTTTATCTGTAGATCTTCTCAAGCTTAAAACACAAGCACAAGAATCTTTGAAATCTGCACACGCTTCAGGAACTAGAAAAAATTTGAAGATACAGTGGAAAGCCTTTTTCCTGTTTTGTCATTTTTATAATTTAAAGACATTGCCTTGCGAGTTAAATACGCTTTGCTTGTTTGCACAATTTTTAAGTAGATCATTCAAAAGTGTAGACTCAATCAGAAATTATCTGAATGGAGTTAAGGTGTTACATTTACTTTTTGATCTACCTTTTATTCATTTTGAGTCATTCTAGTTTAGATTGTTTATGAAGGGATTACAACGATGCAATCCCCACACAGTTCGGGCAGCTCTTCCAATCACTCCTAGTATTTTATTAAAAATAAGGGAGGAATTAAATTTTGATGATGTCAATAGTTACACATATTGGTGCATTTTTCTTTTTGCTTTCTATTTGATTTGTAGAAAATCCAATTTGGTTGGGACGGTAGATGATAGCTCTAAATGTTTGCATAGAGAAAATATTTCAGTTTTTGAAGATTATTTACTAGTTCAGTTTCGTTGGTCTAAGACTATACAATTTGGGGAGAGAGTTTTAGAAATACCAATTGTTAAAAATTTATCCTCTCCGTTGTGTGCTTTTAGTGCATTTAAGGCCATGTGCATAAGATTTCCTGCTTCAGCATCTTCCCCAGCTTTTCTTGTTTTATCTGGTAGAAAAACTAAGCCAGTGTCCTACAATATGTTACAGAGTTTTTTGAAAAACATTGTGGAGAAAATTGGGTTAGATCCAACAAAATACTCTTCTCATAGCTTCAGAAGAGGAGGTGCAACTTGGGCATTCCAATGTGGCGTATCTTCTGAACTCATTCAATTACAAGGGGATTGGAAGAGTGACGCCTATAAATTATATCTTAGATGTGGTTTAGATGACAAGATGCAAGTCTCGTCAAAAATGATGAGTAGACTGTGATATATATGTTTTTTATTTGGTGTTATAATTTGATTAGTTGATATTTTAAATTATATTGTAGGTTTGAAGGCATGGGGTAAACCCAGTTTAGTTATATCAGATTCTATTTTAAAGTATCTTCCAGAGATGAGGAATACGCAACTTCAGGCCTTTGGGGGTCTGAGTTGTGAAATGCTTTTAAGGAAATTAAAAAACAGGGTATTCACCTGGTACCATTTTAACAATATAATTGTACATGTTGGTACAAATGATGTATTTAATATAAATGCTAATTTATTTGAAAAATACATTCGTGATATTATACATGAATTGAGGATTTGTAATCCAGATTGTGTTATTATTTTATCTTCTGTATTACCTAGACCATGTGATTTTAATCATTCTGAATTGTTCGTCATCAATTTTAACAATGTTCTAAAACAGTTGGCTTCCTCTCTAACTGATGTCAAATACATGCAATGTGAGAAGACTTTTTATAGTAGAGTGAGAAAGCCAATTAACACTTTGTTTACAGTTGACAAATTGCATTTGTCCACCACTGGTCTTAATAAGGTTTTTAGCTTTATAGCTAATACTCTTGCACATGTTTAAATCCTTTGATGAATTTTGATTGTGTTTGAAATTTGATTAAGAATTTAAATTAAATTTACTAGTAAATTGCAGCTTAATTTTAGGAGAAGGTTTACTCTTAATCTCCGCATGAGAGAGAGTAGACTTTTAATCCTGTTTTTTCTATTATTGTTGAGGGTTTACACTGTTGACTCTATCATGCATCCTTGTTAGTACAATGGTTAGTACACCTGTCCTTGTGATGGAGGGATCGAGGTTCGAGTCCTCGACTTGGATTATAGAAGATGGTGTAGACTTACTCTCTTATTATTTTAGAATTATTACAAAAGTTGCAATTTGCAGTTTCTGAGATTTTTTTTTGGCGGACCTTCGGTTTGGCGGGTATGAAATTTATATTTCATTTGTATTTCATAGATTTTTTTTAATTTGTTATGCTTCATTCTTTAAATTTATTAAGATACTACTTAGTAGTTCTTTAATTCAGAGTTTATTTGTCAGTTATAATCTATGATCACTTTGTATTTCATTTGTATTATATTCTTGACATATGTATATATAATTATGACTACCTGCAAAGCCTAAATAAAAGTTTTTATTTAAACAGTATTTTCTTCTGAATTAATTGTCAAGGGTGCTTTCATACACGCCCGCGTTCCAAGGTCGTCAAAGCTATTTTTGAGAAGACCCCTGAAAGCGACCGTTTCCAAGGCACTCGTCGTAAGAAACATGCGTTAAAATATGCGCATTGTTAAAGGGCCGAGCCACCTTAAGCAGGTTTAGTGAGATAACAACCCTCTCCTGTACCTCTAGCGATGTAGAAAAAAACAAAGACACATAAATACGAACATTAAATTCCGTTTAAAAAAGGTTTGTTTTCTATGCCAGAAGAGATAACAAAAGAATTATGAGAATAAGGCATGAATACAGAGGACTACTAACAGTTACTGCTATGCCAGCTCCAGACCTCAATCAAACTGATTGAAAAAAATATGTGTTCAACATATAAAAATCAAGTAAGATAAATATCGCAGAATATAAATCGCTGGATATTTCACGCCAAAAACGGTTCACATTGTTGTTCGCAGACGACTAATTATGTTCTGAATGTATAGAAAATATAAACGATATTTGTGGAATGTTGCTCAAGTGTTGATAAACGCTTAAAATAATAGCATCATCACTAAACAGTAGTCAGTAAAATCAATCAAAATAATGTTTGCAGTGACAACGGCAAAGGTTTAAAATATATTTTCGTTCCAGAATATTTGGATTATTACATCCAATATGTTGATGAGTCAAAGCACAAAAGCGTAATTAGACAAATGATATAACAAAGAGTCGTTGTTATTAAAAATTTCAGACAGTCAGACCACATCATCAATGCCCTATGCACATGTAAATTCTATTGTTTGAAATTAACATTCACTCAAATGATTACTTGCGAGAGAATCGGGAAAACTCTGGATTAAAAAAAACTAAATATGCTTCATATCAATAACAGTAAAAATAGAAATGAAATAGCATGTGTCGGGTGAAAATATGTTCATTAAGTTATATTCTGATACATTACATAGTACACTTCTACATTTTTAAAACTTGGGAAATGACAAACACTCTTACATATAGCATTAATGAAATGTAGGATTGCAGATCAAATGACAAAATTAGCGTTAGCGACATATTTTATCACACAAATAGCTCGTATAATGGTTTTGCATTTCGACAAATGAAATTACATTGACTAAGTCTTTTTGTTGTGCCAAAATAGTCTATATACTGTGGATTCATTATTATTCGTTGAATACAAATTTTCGTAGGAACAGATGAACCACGAAATTAAATGTCCAACGAATAACAATTTTTCTAAACGCTTGCATACAAACTTAGGCAAAACCACAAAAATAAATTTCCACGAACATGCAAGTTTAAGTTAATCTTCGAAAATTGGTACCCACAAAAATAAATTAATCCACCGTAATGTTATTTCGTCTTATTCGTATATTTCATCGTGTATCAGGATCGATGATTAAATCTTAAGAACTTTATTGTTTAAACTGTCTGTGCAGTATTGTCAATTTTAAACCAACCAATACCTTTGAAATTAGCTAGTTGGTTGATTTCTATTCTCTTAAATAAAATGTGACAAAATACAAGAGGACAGTCAATAAATATGTGTTACATACTTTCGCATATTTTGTTCCTGGACATGTAGTAGTGAGAGCAACAGTAATATTTCATCTTTTTCGTCCCATTTATCCTGCAAGTAATAAATTATGAATGTTTAGATTTTTATGTCTTAATTTAGGAATGTATGGAATCATGTAAATATTAGAATTTGTACAGCAAGAAAAATGAGACATTTTAAGGAAATCTTAATGAGTACAAATCAATGATTTCTAAGGCATCTTGTACCTAGCTAAAGTGATACTTTTTTTAAATGTTAAGTTTTCTAACACATACAAGTATAACAGAATTGCAAACTCTAAGATAGCTGAAAATCTGAAATTAGCAAACAAATGTAAACTTTTGTGAGGATTTATTTTCATTAAATGCGTAAATGGCTTTGTGCACAAACTTTATTAATTTTATCCTATAAACAGACGCACTTCTTAAACAATGATAGACAATTATAAAGTACAGTTGAAGGTAAACAACATATATATAGCTATAAGTTTTCATACTTTTTACGATCGATAGGACTACATTATATATATTTCGGAAGTACTGATACCAATACATGCGTTTTGTGTCTAAAACTGGATTAAGACAATGAAGGTATAATGCAAAAAGAGAAGACAATAGAGTATTTTATCTGAACATGATTTGTTTTCCCTGTCAGTCGTTACCATGGTCATTATAAGTCAATTCATACGGATCCATGGCTCACGAATAACAACAAGCTATGAAGGACCCCACAAATTACTAGAATAAAACCATTCAAACAGCAAAACCAACTGTCTAAAATATAGAAACAAAAATGAAAAACGAGAAACACTTAATACAACATAAGCAAACGACAACCACTGAACATCAGGTTTCTCACTTAGGACAGGTGCGAACAAATGCAGCGGGTTTAAATATTTACCAACATTCACCCTTACCTAAAACAATAGTGTAACATCACCACATAGAAAGACATTATCAGATATCAATTGTAATGACTTATATCAATCAAAAACATTTTAATACAAACAAGTTAACATACTAGTACACTGAACGAATACATTTCATCTATAACACAATGTTAATACAAAATCAGAACAAAAAGGGTCAAATTAACACGAATGTACGATTTGAGAGTAGTCATTGTACTCGCAGTTACAGGTTAAAGCCAAAATCAATTATTTATAAAGTATTATTCATTAGAAACCAAAATCAACTAAAACATTTCCCAGGTATTTAATATTTTAATCAGCGATCAAAGACGGGCTTCAAGGTTATTGTGAAACTGCCTATTCTAGAGGTGGCGTGAATAAGATGTGGATACTTAAAAATTTTAAAGATGTTTTAGAGTACATACATGTAAGACTCTTTCATCTTGCAATAGTATTAAAAGATTTGACTTTTCTACACTTTACGCAAGCATTCGCCATTCCGAACTAAAAGACAAACTGAAAGAGTTGGTATTGCTTTGTTTCATAAAAAATAATGGCCAACGACGATACAATAATCTTGTCTTAGGAAGGGATAAATCATACTGATTCAAACAAAAAGTTATCGGAAAAATACATAGTTTAGTAGCGAAACAACGGCTTGAAACGAAAGACATCTTTGTTTGTAATGAGTAATGTGCAGCTTCGGACCCAAGTACATGGTTGGAACTTTCATTGTACAATGCATTTGGTTCTGCTTTGAAAAGAATCACAGAGCTGAGTATATGTACCATATTATATAAAAGGTTAACTGGTTGTTATGACCTAGACCTTAATTGAGATCCTTGTCAGATATTCCTGGCCATATGTTTTCCTTTTTGTATTATTAAGAATTGTTTTAATTTAATATGTTCGTACGGGAAACAAGGAACATTATTCTCATACAAGAAATTAAGATAATTCTAAATACACATTCATAAAAAAATGGAATTCATTACAAAGGATAATCATAAGATATACTTGAATTGTCCTGGACCTCATTTCTGTGATGGGTAAATGTTAATGGAATCCTTCTCTGAATATGGGACAAACATATTAGTAGTGGTAGACCCCAATGTCCAATGATCTTCAATTTATACCGAATATTGACTGTAAAAAAATGCTAACATTCCAATTTTCAATAACAGTTAACAGCAAATACATTATCACAATAACAGATAACAAAAAAACTAATAGCCCAATAACAGCTAACAAAGAATAAGACAATAACAGTTAACAGCAAATATATTTTCAAAATAACAGATAACAAAGAATTAAATTGCCCCATAACAGCATAACAGTTAAACCCCTTGCCCCCCTCTTCCAAGAGCAACCAAGTGTGCCCCTCTTCTTGCCGACTTGTTTCTTTATATTATGAGGCAGACTTTATACAGGAACTTCTTAGGATGAAATATAAGAAGTTAGCAATATCTTTTAACTTTACTTTCCGTCATATAGATGATGTTCTCTCACTAAATAAGTCCAAATTTGGTGACTATGTTGAACACATCTATCCCATCGAACTAGAGATAAAGGATATAACAGGTACAGCTAAATCTGCCTCATATCTTGACTTACATCTACAAATTGACAATGAGGGTCGGTTGAAAATAAAACTTCACGACAAACGGACAAACGAGATGATTTCAGATATCCAATTGTGAACTTTCCATTTCTATGTAGCAACATTCCAGCAGCACCTGCAGACGGAGTATATATATCCCAATTGATACGATATTCCTGTGCTTGTATGTCCTATCATGATTTCATTGACAGAGGGTTGCTACTTACGAGAAAGCTATCAAACCAAGAGTTCCAAATAGTGAAGTTGAAATCATCCCTTCTTATATTTTACGGACGCTATCAAGAGCTGGTTGACCGTTATGGAATATCCGTTTCACAGATGATATTGGATAATAGTATGTTTCTTATGTCGTAACTAAAATCCCCTTCCCTTTGCATGAATGTGACCTACCAAATTATACTATTTACCGGGTTTTTAATACTATGAGCAACACGACAGGTGCCACATGTGGAGCAGGATCTGCTTACCATTCCGGAGCACCTGCGATCACCTCCAGTTTTTGGTGGGGCTCGTGTTACTCAGTCTATAGTTTTCCATGTTGTTCCTTTTGTACTTTTATTTTTCTGTTTATCTTTTTCATTTTAAGCCATGGCGTTGTTGGTTTATTTTCGATTTATGAGTTTGACTGTTCCTCTTGTATCTTTTGCCCTTCTTTGAACGTCATGGACATTCACAGAAGACAGGACTTTTGCAATGCCAAAACTTAAAATATCGACGGGCAGTACGATACTTAAGAGTAAACTTTTAATAAAGAAGTATAATGTAATACATTGATAGAGTAATCTCTTCACAGACACTAAACGGTGATGTGTATTTTCACTCCCCCTAATATGAATTTGAAAGGAATACAAATTTAGTATTGTTTTAATTTGCTGATGACAAAAAAAAATATGTGTGCCAATGTAAACTATATTAAAGAAAATCTAATCACAACATTAGTAAGAAAAAAAATGAATTAAAGTTCAATGAGTTTTCGGGGATCACATGAGATGTGTTCTAGTCGAATTTGATGCATAATATTTTATAAATAAATTTTAGTTGGCACGTACGCGCTGTTACTGAAAGCTAGTTAAAAGCCAAACACAATTAATATTAAAAAAATCATAAATCAGAGACTAACATGAACTAAAGCCAATCCCAGGGATTTAGATGATAACGCCATGAACAGTCAAAGAAGTTGTTGTAACTTCTGCTTCTTGCTATGTTTGGGTATAGTTATAAAGCCAGCAAACACGAATAAACTCACAAAACTTGTAACTAAACTAGGGATAATTAAATACGTCTGTCAATTCTGTTTTCTGTTCTCTCTTGGTAGCGTGAATAAATAATCAATAGTAGGAAATGATACTATTATTAAACTTCTAGAACAGCCGATATATATGTCCTTACATGTGCAATATTCGAGCAACAATTTATAATCAACATACGGTGCAGAACTACTAAAATAGCATTCTTTCTCTTGTATTTTTGTACGGACCAAACGGGATTATCTTAAATTGTACAATGATAATGTAAATAAATGCAAGGCATACAGCTATCTGCACTGCTTTTTATCTCCAAACTACGACCCTTACTCATAAGATAAACTGCGAGGCATACAGGAATTACATCAAACGCTGACATAAAATATAAAAGTGCTTGCATCAAAATGCTTATATCAGTACACTTTTGTTCTTAACCAATCAAGACATATTTATTCTTCCAGTTAAGAGCTCACAAATGAACAATTTTGGGTTCACGATTACAATATTTACCAAACGGTAACGTTCTTAATAATACATGATAAAGTTGCGCCATATATGACGTTATCGATACAGCTAATAACATAAAATAAAACGTACGTTAATTACTCATTTAACATACTAAATACTAGAAATAACTGCTGAAAACTTATATAAACTCTCTTAATACAATAATAACAATATTTCTTTACTTGGAAATAAGCAAAATTACACATTTACAACAATCAGAGATTAACATGAACTAAAACCCATCCCAGAGATTTAGGGTTTAAAAAGAAGTCATGACTTGTGCAATGCAAATAACAACAAACTAACCTTGCAGTAGCAAATTTAGGAGTTAACCTATAAATGTATATAAAAAAGAAATACAAGTGTATTACCTTGTTTGAAAAGATTGCAAACTTAGTTATGATCAAATATCCTGATGACATAATCGATAGTTTTGCCTATTAAACTCAATTCGAATATCTAATTAGGGTGTCTTCAACCTATGCCAACATTTGATAAAAATATATTCAACCTATGTCTACAAACAAAACACAATAGGTGTTGTTATAGCAATTATTAATTATTAAAAGGTAAAACACAGTCAGTAATATTTAAGCATTAAAATTTTACTCTTTGAAAATTCAGAAACTAAAATAATGTTTTTTCAAAATTGTGTTGTAGTAAAAAAATGTATAATTAAAAAATTTCTAAAAGGACAAAAACGGTTCAATTGAACCCTTGATACTAGCAAAATTTTGTTGAAAAAATATAAAATTCATAATAAAAAAATAGACTAAATTTCTGAAATTAAACACTTTTAAAATATAACAATACTTAAAAAACAAGAGTTAAAAAGCTATTGCATTGGTGCAAATTTTTATGATAGTTTTTGTTCATTATTTTGTTGTATTCAATATGTGACATTCTTCAACAAGCAACAAAATATACAAATATACCATTTCAACAGATTATTTTTAATAATCAAATTAATTTTGCAATATAAAATTTAAAATAAATATTAAATAGAATGAGTTTTTGGTTTATTTAAAGGCAGCAACTTTCCAGTTGGACAGTACACCCTTAATTTACTTTTTTTTAAGTTTAAACATTAAACATTAAAGTACTCTGTGTTTGTTTTTGTTTATTATATTGTGTTGTGTGATTTATGGTTACATTTTGTGTTTCTTATTTTGAACTTCATCATCCAAGACATGTCTTACTCCTAATGAGACCAAATGATAACATGACACCAGTTGATTGTGGAGATGCAGCATCATATTAATATATTATATAGTATGACTTTTGAGACAATCATTGACTTTTGAGACAATCATATTAGTTAATTTTGTCTACTTCTATATATGTGTTGGAATTACATTTGTAATAGTTACCATTTATAATAGATATTTTACACGAGTCAGGGTTTATTAAATACACACGTTTCAATAGTGTATTATGTCATTGTATTTGAAGAAACTATTTTATATAAAATTTAATATTTTGATCATATATTTTATATTATCCTCAGTATAACACAGATAGATATTTAATATGACTAGATGATTGTTCCTTTAATAAAAATCCATAAAATTCTTTTTTTTTTTCCCTCATTATTTCATTATATTAATTTTAAACTTATTCCTATATGAAATAGAGATCCTCAACATACATTATACCTACATTTTCACTTGTACTTGTATAAGATTTTGTATATTGTGTACACTTTAACGGTAGGTTTAAACCGGTTGTAAATTGATTAGCCCCAAATAAATTTATGTTTTTATAACACTTAATCTATTACAAATTATTCAACCTATGCCAACATTTTTTCAAACAATTCTATACCTAAATTTCAAAATGTTGGCATAGGTTGAATGATCCCTAATTAGAATACTGGTAAGATAAACCTTACAAAAATTAAATACGTTTGTTTAAAGGTCCGTTATGTTTACACGGATCATCTAGTCATTTCTGCGCTTTAAGTGAAATACCGTTTTTAATTAATTTTCTACCTATACAGTCAAATTTACTAATCAAATCTTAGTATCTTTGAAATAATTTAGTAAAAGTAATTTATGGTAACGAAATCGCTGACTTAATAATCTACCAGTGATGCCTTGATTACGTTCGTTAAAACCTATGACATCACTACACACACGGGCACAAAGTACGAGGTTGGATAATTAAACACCGTATGATGGAGCCAAAAGAACATCATCGTCTAAGAAAAGAAAAATGAACGATAGGGAATGGAATATCGCCTCTTCTGTCGTAAACAGTTTCTCTCTAAAAAGTCTAAATCTTGAATAGAACAATTACTTCTGTTTGTTTTAGATTAATTTGAATTAAATTTTTGTTCAATGACGTGTCTGTGCTGAGTGTGGTCATAAAGTGAGATTCAAAGCAATACAGGAATAAATCTGTAATTAAAGTGTCGCAGATAGTGCCCAAAAGGAACATCTACTACTTGTCGATACACTTTATCGCCGAACTGTACATATTTGTTGTCAAGGAGAAAATGTTAAGCTTCAATAATTACATTAGATGTATGTTTCATTACTATACGTTAATCTGATTGGCTAACGGCACATCATGTGTTATACCTTAAGCAGTTGTATCACTCATTAAAACTTCTCATTCATGATGACACGAGGTCCCACAATAAAGTGCACAGGTAAATGAAATAAAAACTTGATAAAAGGCGTGTTTTCATGATCCTATAGGTAAAAATGTAATTATAAGTATTGAATGCTTTTTTTTTGTAACTTTATAGGGTTGTAAAAGCGTTGACCGTGCGCACATTTTAAGTATGAAGCGCTTCCGCGCTTCATACAAAATGTACTTCGGTCAACGCTTTTACACCCCAATAAATTTACAAAAAAGAGCATTCAATTCTTAAATGATATCTTCACATGTCCTTTAAGTGTATCTAGAATACTTTCTTTTTCGGTTACAGAAATAGGATTTAAACGAGAATGTAAGGATATGTAGTGCAGAGGGTATACAAATCATTACTGTCAACATATTTGAAAGGGCCATCAGCATGTTTCATATTATCTTAACCGTCTAGAGAATCTTTAACACTCCAAAATTAGTAAAATCTATTAACTTTATAAGCTTTATTACACAAGTTAATGACAAGTTCTTCGATACTATTAAGGCAGGTAGTTTGACGCATTGATATATATATAATTAGAAGAAATTCTTCAAGATGAGGATATGAAACGGAATTTAAACGGTTATTTATGGAATTTAAATTACCAGTACATAGTCGGGACTTTCAAATGTTCTAAAGAGGCGTTAAGCTGGGTAGTGGTAGTGCTATGCTTGTTTACAATTTGACCTGCATGTAGAATAATTGATAATTTCGTTTGGAGAACTTACGTGTAGTATATATGTCACACCCCAACAACATTATTGGCTGCCTTGTCTGCTGGTACGAACACAAACCTCTTTGCGAGTACTTGGATCTATTTTTATATTCTAGAAATGGGTATATCATGGACCAAATTATTTATTTCAAAATTGATTTCAAAATAAGCTTTGCCAATATCAACAATATTACGGTACTTGTCTATCCCAAATTCATGTATTTGGTTTTCATGTTATATTTGTTATTCTCGTGGTGTTTTGTCTGATGCTTGGTCCGTTTCTGTGTGTGTTACGTTTCGGTGTTATGTCGTTGTTCTCCTCTTATATTTAGTGCGTTTCCCTCGGTTTTGGTTTGTTGCCCCGATTTTGTTTTTTGTCCATGGTTTTATGAGTTTTGAACAGCGGTATACTACTGTTGCCTTTATTAATAACAATCTAAAGATTTGTATCATATTTTTTCACGTGTAAACCTATGTTTATAGTAGGCAGCAAGAGCGTTTTTATTGACCTTACAACACTGTTACCAATATTTTATAGATGGAGGACGATATTTTAGTCCTTTCTTTAGAAAAGTTTGAACACAAGGTCTTTGATGAAGTTGAGGTCCTCTGTTGTTACATGATCAAAAGGAAAATATCTAAAACTAAATAATTCACAGTCTCAAGTGGAAGGAACATTATTTTCTTTAGCATATAATTTACTTAATGGTATATGACCAAAGCATAATACTTGATTTCTACCATTTTTTTTATTATAGATACAATGTAACAGATCAGCAAGTGTATTTTATACGATGTTAAATACGTTGATTTCGGATTTTGAGTTTACAATTAGACCTTTTATTTCTACGTCGTTTAGCGACAATATATATGACATCAATATAAGTTTTAGAAATGTTCCCCTGTCCTAATATTTCATCATAAGGATCGCGAGGATGAACTGATTGGTGTCTGAAACATACATGCTAGTTCTAGTTATCATGGTTCTATGAAGATAAAAAGACATTAAGCAAACATACAATGCAGCTTACCCTTCTCATATTTTATAAACTTTAAAAAAAAAAAAAAAATATCCACTCGCACACCCCAAAAATAGGTGCCCAAAATATAAGAATTCAACCAATCATATTAGCTTGTATTATAATGCACATATATATATTTTTTTCTTCTTAAGAAAATGTAATCCAGAAGCCTTAGTGGCTATCTTCCTTCTTTAAAAGCTCCAAGTGTTTGAATATTATTTGATCAAAGGACAATTATAGCTCATTCAGTAGGTTGTCCCTATACCGAAATTGATATTGCAACAATTGGTAGATTGCAAGATTATATATCAAAATATTCGCTAGTAACAAAAAAAAATATGCATGTATACTTTTATAATCTACTGTCTTTTTAATTTGGTAATTCGATTTAATTTATTGAAAAAAAGTTGAATAACAGTAATATCTAACTCTAACTCTTGCAAGGGAAAACTCTTTCATTAAAGGGCGAAATCAAAAGCTCAAACTCGAAAATTTCACTACATGTATGTAGAAAATGGTTTGTAAAATCTGGTTTTGTATCTGGTTAAATATTTCATTTATCTGACAGTCGCTTAGAAATTCGTTATACTGACAACATTGTGTGAGCATATCGAAGCGATATAATAGGTAAAACTGTCAAAAGCTGGTGTAATAATTTTCAGTATATCACACATCTTTGTTCATTGCAGATTACTAATGCTACAGTGGTAATTGTTTTATCTTTTTACGTAAAAATGCAATTATTTGAAAGTTTATTGTTAATAAATTAAGTTATTCGCTGTGCAACCAGTTACAAACAACTTTCATGAGGACGATATATTTATATAACTTAATCACAGATGAAAATATGTACTTTAAATATAGGCAATAGTAGTAAACCGCTGTTCGAAACTAATAAATCGATATAAAAAACAAATCCGGGTAACAAACTAAAGTTGAGGGAAACGCATCAAATGGAAGAGGAGAACAACGACACCACAGAAACACAACATTAAAATGTTACACACACAGAAACGAACTAAGCATTATACCAAATCCGATGAGAATAACAAATACAACAAATACTGTCAAAATCTGCAATTTTATTGAAAAGAAGATGTATTTCATATTTCTAATTTTTGTGCAAATATTGTATCTACATTTTAGATAGTCTCTCATAGCTCTTTTTAGAGTGGCTCTTGTATGTTTTATGATGTTGTTTCATTAACTATTTGCCTTGTCTTGTATGTCTAAAATTCGCCAACCTCTCCTTATGCATGTTAGTGACCGAAAGAGGGATTCATTCCAGTAAGAGAATGCTACGCCTCAAACAACAGCGCGTTTAGAAATGGAATACCTTGAGCAGGATAACATCGATGTGCTTCAATGGCCTTCTAATTTATCGAACTTGCATGCAAGTTACCATTTTTTAAATAATACTATCCCGACTAGGGAAGAGCCCTTTTTTGTTTTCATCGCATGTGGTTGAAGATAATGTTGAAGTTATACATTTTTGAAGCTATATTAGAAGCTATATTAGAACACCATGGTCAACCAATACGGTATGTTTATTATTATTTGAATTAAAGAATATGCATATTTAATAGAAATTGCTGAGTAAACTATGATTAAGACTAGTTTTGATCATTTATTTTTGTCATTTGAGGTACCGTAAAATGTGAAAAGAGAAAACATAGAAATGTTTAATATGGATACATATATACCTTGTATACGATAATTTTGTTGTTGTCTGCGTTAAATAATTGATAAATAATTACTTGGAAACTACGAGAAAGTATTATTTAAATATATTAAGAGATTATTTATGTTAATATGTATTTGCTGAAAATGTTTGTATTTTGTTATGGTAAAGTGTTGATTTTTTTATGATTTTTGTATTTCAGTCAATCCTTCCATGTGTATTTAAGACAATAAAAAACATATGAACTGATATTCGTGTCTGATGGTATATGTTGTCCCACATCCCTACACTCATATTGAAAGCTATGGATGGCATTTATGACGACGAGATGCGTAGCAGTCCTAGCAGCAGGTACCGTGTCAAACATGGTACTAACATTAATGGCACCGATAGTAACTCTCACTGTGGTTAAGTTGATTTTGATTCGTCATGCAATCTTGACTGTCCTCTTCTATCTTAATAACGTTTTGAGTTGATATCTTTATTATAGGATTAACCGCCTTTTAAAAGGAATTTATTGGTGTATAAACTCGACCAATTCACCCACAAACAAATAAAAGTCCGAAGGACTTTTATGATATGTTTTTGTGTGACTTGGTACGGTTAATCTTTATAGTTCTTTAAAATTGGAGATAAGTAATATTTTCCACACTTGTTACCTCTATCACACGAAAATTGTATATTTATGTCTTTGAAATGGCCTGGCGCATGAATATATTGGTTGGGTAACACAAAAATATGTACAAAAATGTACTCCGTGAAATTTGCTTTCTGATAAAAAAGAAAAGACAACTGCAAAAACTTTTATTATCATTCAAATGAATGCTTTTGTGTATTATTTTATTTAACGATTATCGTGCAGTGAAAGTAAATTTGGTAACGTCGGTGTTATTATAGACGTCATCTTGGTTACGAAAAGAAGTTCTGTCAACTTCGTCTATCGAAAAATAACCAACTTCAATATCAACTACCGGAAGTTCTCTCGACCAATCATATCAACGTATTCCCTAATATGCAAATCATATGAGAATTATCATTTATTGCAAGATTTCTTTTCAAAATACATGTATCAAAAGTTTTAAAAAATCACTATTAGTTTTTGTGCAGAGTATAAGGTAGTAAACATCATCGAAATTTAACAAATACAATTGTCATCCTTTATCTTTCCTGTTTGCAAGCTTTTGTAACCACGTCACCTCAAGTTTTTCAAAATAGTTTATAGAAACAACAAATAAAAAACAATCAAGGTATACGTTTATGAATCAGATTTTTTTTGTCTAATAAAGTGCGTGTTTTATTTCCTGTAAAATTCAAGGAAAATATTTTTCGACGCTTTTTCGCATTAAATCAGTTACAATGTATGACGTGTCATGATGTGATTGTATTATATTTAAATATGTTTACATTTTAAATGTACGAAAATCAATCTACTGGAAATAATATAGATTAATAATACAAATTTTCTTTATACTATTTTGAAACATTAATATATGATATTTTAGTGGCAATAAATGTTTAGATTTTGTTACACAATAAGAGTGATAAACAAAAGAAGTTTCGTTGAGCATATCGGACGTTTTTCTAGCAAATTCAAAGTAACTTGTTTCAATCGAAACCAGCTCTTCAACTTTCGAAATGAATATCATTTATATTTTCGAAGATCAAAGGACCATAACAGACCACTGATAAACATTAATTGCAGGAAACCGTGTAGTATGCATTATTCATTTTCTTTGAAATTATTTGGTGCGTACATATAATTCCCTTTTTTTAAATTTTAAAGGTACAATGTAGTAAAATGTAAGTTTTGAGCTAAATAACTTAAACTGTCCGCACGATTTAGTAACTTTGATTTTTGGATAATCAAGTTACTTGCTGTAATTGAAGTATACCCCTATTAGCCTTTATAACTGAAATGACATTTTTTTTAATCAACAATTATTAACATATTCACCTTAAAATATTCAATAATCATACCTTATTGTTTTACTACACACGCTTGCAGAATTCGTTTCAAATGAAATAAAAAGTACATAGAGGGATAACAAACAATATACCCCTATTAGCCTTTATAACTGAAATGACATTTTTTTTAATCAACAATTATTAACATATTCACCTTAAAATATTCAATAATCATACCTTATTGTTTTACTACACACTCTTGCAGAATTCGTTTCAAATGAAATAAAAAGTACATAGAGGAATAACAAACAATGCCACTCCATCATCCAGTGATTAGAAATCAATTGAAACGGAATAACCGAGTCATACAAATACTATAAATATGGTGTCATAATTAGAACAAGGAAACATAGTTCAAGTATTTACATGGATTTATATGTGTATGATAAATGTCAATTTCCAAATCATCACGAAACAAATGGCGTTAAAAAGGTTTATAAGGATGACACAATGCCAGTGGACATTTGCAAAAAGATCTCCGAATACTTCCGTTAGTAATACATTGTACAAGCCGATATAAATACATGTATAAACATAAAGAAATATAAACAACAACTGTTTAGTGTCTTTAAATATCAGCTGTATTTGTACGAGGCTAAGAAACGGGTGTAATGCGAGCGTCATATAAAACTGACATTTAAAGATACTAAACAGTTATTGTCTTTATACTTGAATTAGTTTTATTCCAATCCTTATCGTTGATTTGTTTTTTTAAAGAAATCGACATGACTTAAACGCAGACTGCAATGAGTATTCCGAATTGAACTGTGACATAAAAAGTAATTTGACAAAACAGTTCGCTCGCAACAGAAGCAGGAAGCCAGGAGACTATATACATATAGTATACGTATATCGCGTATAGTAGAATGGTCGACTCCGTGATGAAAATAGATAGCGAACTCGTGCAATTGGATTTTTCGAGGTCTTAGATTTCATATTATAGGCCCAAAATATATGGTTATCATCGTATTCACTTAAATATAAGAAAAACGTGTTCTGGAACAAAACAGCTAACGAAGTGGTTTACACGTGTTTCACTTTCAATGATGAAATTATTTTCTTTTTAATAACTGAACATGCCTACTTCATGCGTAACCCATCTGTAGATAAAGGGCTATATTGATGTTTATTGATCATTGAACAAACCTATCAGATTTTCTTTCCTTATATCTCGTAGCTATAACCCCTTTTATATATAGTTCATTTGTCAGAATTTAGGAATGGTGTCTCAATAGTATTTAACCTTAAGTTACATTTCCTTATATTTTAGATATATAATATGTAAAATTGTTTAGGATTATTCACTTTCTAAATTACAACGTTATTGCTTTCATGGACCAACTATACAATGTTTGCACATAAAATATATAACAGTGCTAAGCCTCAATCCAACAAGTATATAATTTATTAAAATCTTTTGTATCAGTGATGCCTAAAGAAGGGTAAATGTCTATTCTATTTCTTACAACCAAGCCACAGTAATTCCTTTTTTTTTCTTATGTAAGTTGTATGAGGTAGTGTACACGCAATGCCTTGTCTCATCTTTATTTCCTTATTACGTAACTTCTATCTATTCTTTTCTTTGGGTTTAATGCAGGTGTCTCATACAATAAGTCGGACGAACCGCATTGCACTTGTAGTTGAAAAGTGTGAATAAACTCATTATATATACCAGGATTGAAATAATGTATTTGCTCCAGACGCGCGTTTCGTCTGCAAAAGACTCACCAATAACGCTCGAATAAAAAAACGTTTAAAAAGGCCAAATAAAGTACAGAGTATTGAGGACCAAACAAATCTGGCAGTTGCTATCCATTCATTTGGTGTGTTTGAGCTTTTGCCATTTGGTAAGGACTTATATATAGAAACTGACTATGAAGGTCGGTTTCAAACAAAATTTTACGACAAAAGAGATGATTTCAGCTTCCCAGTTGTGACCTTTTCATTTTAGAACCAAGAGTTTCAAATGGTGAAGTTGAAAACATCACTTCGAAATTGTATGGACGCTATCATTAAATGGTTGACCTTTATTTCACGTTGAAGGCATCGTTCACAGTACAAAATTGAAACGGAAACTGTTTGCTTATTTCCCTAATATCTAAGAATACAAACAATGGAGAGAGAGTTTACTTGTTTTCAAAGATAATTTAGCACACGCAGAAAGCAGGTTATGATGACTTTGAATCCAACTACACTGTACATGCATATTTATAAAACTGCGAACATCATTTGCAGCGCGTGATTACGGGTGCATCTATATTTGGTTGCAGTTGTCAGTCTGGAAAATTCAATTCCTTTCTTGAGTCTTGTTAGTATGTTGTTGCATAACGAATTCATCACAGTCACATCTAAGTCATTACAGCTGCAAGGACCTGCTTGGTCAGCTTCTGTTCATCCGCTATCTACGATGTTGGTTAACTAATATAAAGCGGACCGAAGTACTCCTTTCGATGAACGAAACTAATTAAATGCCGTGCAGCCTTTGATTGGTGTTATTACCTGCGTTAGAACACACATCAAAACCAAATACAATTATGGATGGGATAGATATGTTTTGCCGACTGACGTCCGAGGGTCCGTGTAACACTTATCAATTCAAAGTTTTAAAAAGTTTTGAAATTTTAGATTTTTGGAATTTTGATCAAAGTTTTAAAATATCAAATTCCAAATTGTGTAAAAGTTTTGAAATTTTAACCAAATAATTAAAATATTATAATTCTAAATATCGTTTTTAAATTTGATAGTTTAGAAATTTGATCAAACTTTTAAAATACTGAAATGAACGTGCAATTTTGATTATTTCACTTTTTGAAAGTTTGATATTTTAAATTTTTGATTGAAATATCAAAAATAGAAAAGGGGCGAAAAGAGGGAAACATATAAACACGGCACTGATTATAATCATTCTTAGTTAGGAATAAATAGCACGAAATATATCAAAACATTTTTACATACAAAATAAAAATCAAAAGAAGAAGTCTGTTTTTTAACATTTTAAACATCACATGGGAAAACAGTATTGAAATTATAAGATTGTGCATCTATTAAAAAAAATATTCAAACCTATTTAAACCGGCATCAAAAAGGCCAGAGGCTCCTGAATTGGAACAGATGCAGGCCCACAAATGCGACAGGGTTAAACATGTTTCGTGAGTTCACAACCCTCCCCCTCTACCTCTAGCAAATGTAGAATGAACTAACATTCACACAGTTAAACACACTTTAAAAGAAATCCAAGTCCTATGTCAGAATAAGAAACAAAAGAAACTAATCAAAATGACAATGATAATAAATTAACAATGGACTATCATATATATATATATGTTTAGACGAATTGTATATACATTATGTACACAGCCATGTATCACCATCATTGGTGGCGATCCGATGGATACATCTGTTGTAGGGTTGTCACTGACTCAGACGTACTTATGAATATAATTATTTTCTGTGACTGTATCTTACATTAATTTGTAGGATCCTTTACTATAGATAATTTAGCTGATCTGTAACAATAACATCTTCATGCCTTATATATCATGTACTGTAGTACGCCGCTAGATTAAAACTGACGTGGAAAGGTAACACATGCCCACCGAAAGCTCTTTTTTTTGAGAGCCCAGGTGGTCGTGTGGTCTAGCGGGACGGCTGCAGTGCAGGCGATTTGGTGTCACGATATCACAGTAGCATGGGTTCGAATCCCGGCGAGGGAAGAACCAAAAATTTGCGAAAGCAAATTTACAGATCTAACATTGTTGGGTTGATGTTTAGACGAATTGTATATACATTATGTACACAGCCATGTATCACCATCATTGGTGGCGATCCGATGGATACATCTGTTGTAGGGTTGTCACTGACTCAGACGTACTTATGAATATAATTATTTTCTGTGACTGTATCTTACATTAATTTGTAGGATCCTTTACTATAGATAATTTAGCTGATCTGTAACAATAACATCTTCATGCCTTATATATCATGTACTGTAGTACGCCGCTAGATTAAAACTGACGTGGAAAGGTAACACATGCCCACCGAAAGCTCTTTTTTTTTGAGAGCCCAGGTGGTCGTGTGGTCTAGCGGGACGGCTGCAGTGCAGGCGATTTGGTGTCACGATATCACAGTAGCATGGGTTCGAATCCCGGCGAGGGAAGAACCAAAAATTTGCGAAAGCAAATTTACAGATCTAACATTGTTGGGTTGATGTTTAGACGAATTGTATATACATTATGTACACAGCCATGTATCACCATCATTGGTGGCGATCCGATGGATACATCTGTTGTAGGGTTGTCACTGACTCAGACGTACTTATGAATATAATTATTTTCTGTGACTGTATCTTACATTAATTTGTAGGATCCTTTACTATAGATAATTTAGCTGATCTGTAACAACAACATCTTCATGCCTTATATATCATGTACTGTAGTACGCCGCTAGATTAAAACTGACGTGGAAAGGTAACACATGCCCACCGAAAGCTCTTTTTTTTGAGAGCCCAGGTGGTCGTGTGGTCTAGCGGGACGGCTGCAGTGCAGGCGATTTGGTGTCACGATATCACAGTAGCATGGGTTCGAATCCCGGCGAGGGAAGAACCAAAAATTTGCGAAAGCAAATTTACAGATCTAACATTGTTGGGTTGATGTTTAGACGAATTGTATATACATTATGTACACAGCCATGTATCACCATCATTGGTGGCGATCCGATGGATACATCTGTTGTAGGGTTGTCACTGACTCAGACGTACTTATGAATATAATTATTTTCTGTGACTGTATCTTACATTAATTTGTAGGATCCTTTACTATAGATAATTTAGCTGATCTGTAACAACAACATCTTCATGCCTTATATATCATGTACTGTAGTACGCCGCTAGATTAAAACTGACGTGGAAAGGTAACACATGCCCACCGAAAGCTCTTTTTTTTGAGAGCCCAGGTGGTCGTGTGGTCTAGCGGGACGGCTGCAGTGCAGGCGATTTGGTGTCACGATATCACAGTAGCATGGGTTCGAATCCCGGCGAGGGAAGAACCAAAAATTTGCGAAAGCAAATTTACAGATCTAACATTGTTGGGTTGATGTTTAGACGAATTGTATATACATTATGTACACAGCCATGTATCACCATCATTGGTGGCGATCCGATGGATACATCTGTTGTAGGGTTGTCACTGACTCAGACGTACTTATGAATATAATTATTTTCTGTGACTGTATCTTACATTAATTTGTAGGATCCTTTACTATAGATAATTTAGCTGATCTGTAACAATAACATCTTCATGCCTTATATATCATGTACTGTAGTACGCCGCTAGATTAAAACTGACGTGGAAAGGTAACACATGCCCACCGAAAGCTCTTTTTTTTGAGAGCCCAGGTGGTCGTGTGGTCTAGCGGGACGGCTGCAGTGCAGGCGATTTGGTGTCACGATATCACAGTAGCATGGGTTCGAATCCCGGCGAGGGAAGAACCAAAAATTTGCGAAAGCAATTACATCTAACTTGTTGGGTTGATGTTTAGACGAATTGTATATACATTATGTACACAGCCATGTATCACCATCATTGGTGGCGATCCGATGGATACATCTGTTGTAGGGTTGTCACTGACTCAGACGTACTTATGAATATAATTATTTTCTGTGACTGTATCTTACATTAATTTGTAGGATCCTTTACTATAGATAATTTAGCTGATCTGTAACAAAACATCTTCATGCCTTATATATCATGTACTGTAGTACGCCGCTAGATTAAAACTGACGTGGAAAGGTAACACATGCCCACCGAAAGCTCTTTTTTTTGAGAGCCCAGGTGGTCGTGTGGTCTAGCGGGACGGCTGCAGTGCAGGCGATTTGGTGTCACGATATCACAGTAGCATGGGTTCGAATCCCGGCGAGGGAAGAACCAAAAATTTGCGAAAGCAAATTTACAGATCTAACATTGTTGGGTTGATGTTTAGACGAATTGTATATACATTATGTACACAGCCATGTATCACCATCATTGGTGGCGATCCGATGGATACATCTGTTGTAGGGTTGTCACTGACTCAGACGTACTTATGAATATAATTATTTTCTGTGACTGTATCTTACATTAATTTGTAGGATCCTTTACTATAGATAATTTAGCTGATCTGTAACAATAACATCTTCATGCCTTATATATCATGTACTGTAGTACGCCGCTAGATTAAAACTGACGTGGAAAGGTAACACATGCCCACCGAAAGCTCTTTTTTTTGAGAGCCCAGGTGGTCGTGTGGTCTAGCGGGACGGCTGCAGTGCAGGCGATTTGGTGTCACGATATCACAGTAGCATGGGTTCGAATCCCGGCGAGGGAAGAACCAAAAATTTGCGAAAGCAAATTTACAGATCTAACATTGTTGGGTTGATGTTTAGACGAATTGTATATACATTATGTACACAGCCATGTATCACCATCATTGGTGGCGATCCGATGGATACATCTGTTGTAGGGTTGTCACTGACTCAGACGTACTTATGAATATAATTATTTTCTGTGACTGTATCTTACATTAATTTTGTAGGATCCTTTACTATAGATAATTTAGCTGATCTGTAACAATAACATCTTCATGCCTTATATATCATGTACTGTAGTACGCCGCTAGATTAAAACTGACGTGGAAAGGTAACACATGCCCACCGAAAGCTCTTTTTTTTGAGAGCCCAGGTGGTCGTGTGGTCTAGCGGGACGGCTGCAGTGCAGGCGATTTGGTGTCACGATATCACAGTAGCATGGGTTCGAATCCCGGCGAGGGAAGAACCAAAAATTTGCGAAACAAATTACAGATCTAACATGTTGGGTTGATGTTTAGACGAATTGTATATACATTATGTACACAGCCATGTATCACCATCATTGGTGGCGATCCGATGGATACATCTGTTGTAGGGTTGTCACTGACTCAGACGTACTTATGAATATAATTATTTTCTGTGACTGTATCTTACATTAATTTGTAGGATCCTTTACTATAGATAATTTAGCTGATCTGTAACAACAACATCTTCATGCCTTATATATCATGTACTGTAGTACGCCGCTAGATTAAAACTGACGTGGAAAGGTAACACATGCCCACCGAAAGCTCTTTTTTTTGAGAGCCCAGGTGGTCGTGTGGTCTAGCGGGACGGCTGCAGTGCAGGCGATTTGGTGTCACGATATCACAGTAGCATGGGTTCGAATCCCGGCGAGGGAAGAACCAAAAATTTGCGAAAGCAAATTTACAGATCTAACATTGTTGGGTTGATGTTTAGACGAATTGTATATACATTATGTACACAGCCATGTATCACCATCATTGGTGGCGATCCGATGGATACATCTGTTGTAGGGTTGTCACTGACTCAGACGTACTTATGAATATAATTATTTTCTGTGACTGTATCTTACATTAATTTGTAGGATCCTTTACTATAGATAATTTAGCTGATCTGTAACAATAACATCTTCATGCCTTATATATCATGTACTGTAGTACGCCGCTAGATTAAAACTGACGTGGAAAGGTAACACATGCCCACCGAAAGCTCTTTTTTTTGAGAGCCCAGGTGGTCGTGTGGTCTAGCGGGACGGCTGCAGTGCAGGCGATTTGGTGTCACGATATCACAGTAGCATGGGTTCGAATCCCGGCGAGGGAAGAACCAAAAATTTGCGAAAGTGACTGTTGGGTTGATGTTTAGACGAATTGTATATACATTATGTACACAGCCATGTATCACCATCATTGGTGGCGATCCGATGGATACATCTGTTGTAGTATATAATGTTGGATTTTTTAGTAATCTATATATATATATATATATATATACAACTCGTCTAAACATCAACCCAACAATGTTAGATCTGTAAATTTGCTTTCGCAAATTTACAGATCTAACATTGTTGGGTTGATGTTTAGACGAGTTGTATATACATTATGTACACAGCCATGTATCACCATCATTGATGGCGATCCGATGGATACATCTGTTGTAGGGTTGTCACTGACTCAGACGTACTTATATAATATATATATATATATATATAAAGCCAGCTCCAGACCTCAATTAAACTAATTGAAAGTTAAGAAAATGTCTTCATCAAATAAATAACAAACACAAATCCTCCCTGTTGTATTTATTGCTATTTTTCATGAAATATTTGTCACTGACAACCAAAAATCGATAATTCAAAATAGGTTCTTTACAAACAAATTTCAAAGAAACCTTGGATTCAAATCGATCGGGCAAAGTAGACCTTATAGATGGATTTTGATATGTTTAATATATATAGGAAGATGTAGTATGAGTGCCAATGAGACACTCGACATCCAAATAACAATTTATATAAGTAAACCATTATAGGTTAAGGTAACCTTCAACACGGAGCGTTGGCTCACATCGAACAGCAAGCTATAAAGGGCCCCAAAAATTACTAGTTTAAACCATTCAAACGGGAAAACCAACGGTCTTATATATATCAAAACGAGAAACGAGAAACACGTATATGTATGAACTACATCAACAGACGACAACCAATGTACATCCGATTAACTTCATTTTGGCGAAACACCTCTTCAATTGATTTGGTTCTGATATATACTTCACTTTCAAATATTTAGTTTTCAGCGTTCTCTAGGTGAATGCTTTACTTGAAATTCAGCATTTTACAATGTACTGGTTTTTCGAGAGCAACATTGGTGTATGGCCAAAAATGGAAAAATCCATCATGCAGCTGACAGCGTGGCACTCTCTTTACATGTCCCATTCTGATTGGACGTACCTGTGTTCTTTTACTTTGATCAAAGTTGATTATGGTACGATAACTTAAAAATGCATAAATAACAAATACGGAAAAATTACATTCCTTGATACAAAAAAAAAACTTTTCCTTTTATTTGCTATTTAAAAACAGAGGTTGATTTAGAGCCCCTAATGGAGCTACGTATATTATAAATGCATATACTTTTTACAAGCAGCAGTCCAAACGTTGTCTAAGGGAGCAACCATTTTACTTCAAAAGTTGTTTTATTGAAGTGACAAAAAATCGCGCTAAGCGCTTAAAATTTTTATTTATTAAGTTTTTTATCGCTATTGATCAAATTATTTGGTTCAAAATTTAACACTATAAGGTATGGGGGAAATCTGGATTCAGATATTTGTTTTGTCCTCTGCTTGCACAGAGTTTTTCACCCATCAAACTGGGGTTCAGAATATTTTTATGTACCATTATTGCAGCCCCTCGTGGAAGTAAAATAAAAAATAAAAAAGTGACACCTTAGTGACAATATTTATATATCAGATTCCCAAATAAGATTACCATTTATCGCTGATATAAACTATTCAAAATATTTTTTTTAATTTTCAAAATGCCGACGCCTACAAATGGATAGATGGGGGCATAATGTACAGTGACAACTTTTACATATATATGAAAGCTGGAAATAATGTTTGTGGTACATGTATACGTTTATAAGAAATATGATGAATGTGTTCAGCTTTTACAAAACCAGAACGATAAGTTGAATGTTAACGTTTCTTATTTGATTCGAGCGTCTTTGATTATTCTTTTGTAGACGAAACGCGTGTCAGGCGCAAATACAAAATTTACACCCGGGTAACTATCTATGAAGAGTTTATGTAGATACCTTATAAAAATTTCCTGACTCTAGGCTACCAATAATTGATCTTACTCTTAATTTCGGCGTAAAAAGATATCGAAAACCCCCCACATTCCAGACTAGCACAACGTTCATTGGGACACCATGAATTCAGATTTCCTACCGTACCAATACTTAGAACTAAAATCATTGATAAAAGGCAATATACGATCGTCATGCAAACAATAAAAAAATGAAAACAAAACGTTTAAAGTTACGACCGAAGCGCTTTTCTGGATCAGGAACGCTCAAAGCTGAATATCTAAGGCCAATAATTAATAAAGAAAGGAAATTTTTGTTGATCAAAACGTTAAAGATGATCGTTAAAGATTTATTCATCTACCGACATGATTGCAGAAAGTAAGAAATCGTAGAGCAAAACAAAAAAAGTTGAAATCAAATGAGATAACACAACGTGTATTAAACCATTTTATTGCTTAAAGTCCAGCAGAAAACACATATATATACTCAACCTAACCATACTATTTGACCTACTGCAAGTTGGTCAGTTTTTACTTTTACTCCTAAAATATTGGTGCTGGGTAAACCATCATGTAAAATGATCATTATCAGAGCCGTGTGTCTTGTTTCAAAATGAGTTCTCTTCTTTTGAGAAATATTTATTTTGTCATCCTATTTTTCACCTCATAGAACTGTCCGTACCTGTGGTTTTATTTTACACATTAACTTTTATGTATCAGCATGTTTTCATTTCATTCTGTTTCGTTTCGTTTCGCAGTTTACAGGTACCCCTCTGTTTGCCCCTTTTCTATTTTTGATATTTTAATCAAAAATTCAAAGAGTGAAATAATCAAAATTGCACGTTAGGTTAGTATTTTTAAAGTTTGATCAAATTTCTAAACTATCAAATTTAAAAACGATATTTAGAATTATAATATTTTTTAATTTAATTATTTACACAATTTGAAATTTTGATATTTTAAAACTTTGATCAAAATTCCAAAAAAAGAAAATTTCAAAATTTTTTAAAACTTTGAATTGATAAGTGTTACACGGACCTCCGAGGACCTGAAACCTTGGAATTATATAATGAATCGCCACATCACTGTTTCGCGACTTTGATTATGATAATGATTCCTGTCATCCTGAATTCTATGTCCCAGACTCACCGACCAATACCTCATTATAGTTGTTAGCGGGCTGCACAGCTGATCAATCTCGCCCTGAAAGCAGTCGTTGTAGAGGCAGTAAACTAAACAAAAATATTTATTATACCTAAACATCATACGCAAAAACCAAAATGGCAACCGTCCTTTCCAACGTTGCAACAACAAAATAAAATTCAATACTCACCAAACGCCTTCGGGCAACGACCGTGCGAGAGCTTACCCGTCAGTCATGGTTGTCAATAACCACATACAACAACCGATTCGTTTTCTCAGGAAACACTAACAAATGCTCATAATTATGTTCATATTTCAACATTAAAAAGACGCGCCACCACGTATCTAGAGAAACACTATTATACATAAACCTAAGGATAATGCCAGACAAGTAAACGTGGAATAGTGGATAAACCTTACTAGAAGGTGTGTCGGTATTATAAGAAAGAGTGCTCTCAGTTTTATGCTAAACTACTGTGTAACAGCAAAAAAATCATGTGTCATTGTTTTAGAGACGGGTGTAAAATTTCGCGAATTTCATTGAATCAAGTATACCAAAAGCAGTTATTATTTTGGTGGATTCAAATTTGTTACCAATACCTTTGCATGTACTCGTTTAATTTGGCGGAATTTATTTTTGGCGATTTTGTTCTATCCGCGAAAATATACATCGCTGTACACTCCGCGAAAATAAATCGCTATACGGTAGTTTTTTATTTTAATTTGGTTAATAGTTCACATTTACAATTAAACCAAATCTTCAATTTCATATTGATTGCAGGGTTTGTTGCTCAAGTTGTATTCTGTAGAATGTGTCCCCGTGCTTTTGGTGGATGCCCTTATATTTAACAGCTATTGGTTTTTGTTTTGCTTGTGAGAGGGTTGTCTACTAATACTTTGTGAACTTTGAATAGTTGTTGCATTCCAAATCATATCATATTTCCTTAGCTTTGTAAGGACTGTAAATGTTGGAACCATTATGTAATTAATTGAACGGTTCATTATTCTGATGTATGATCGCAAAAATATAGACGCAACGTTAGATATTGCTACTACCACGAAAAATAGCGCTAAAATTTTGACATATAATTTATTAAATTGTAAGCACGATCGTTTTGTACTTAGTGTAAGCTCCATAAATTAAAATTAACAAATAAATTGAGCTACATACTCAATTCAAAACAATAGGTTTGCAACGTCTTGCGGAAATGTCCGAGTTAAACTTTCATGCCTTCAAAAAACCTTTATGGTTAAAAAAAAACAGAGATTTGATTTCGTGAAGATTATATTCTGGCTTTGATTACTAAACTAATAAAAAGTACTTTAAAAGTTGAAGATGTTACATCAAATTGTATTAATATTACAGGGTTATCTATAATAAAAAATTAGGATTAATGAAAATGTCTTGCAAGGTTGTCCGTTAACATATTTGACGTCGCCACAAGCGTATTATGGGACGACATGAACTGCATTCGCGGGTTCCTTCCACCACTTAATGTAAATGTCCTACTTTCAACAAATCGAAATGATGCGCATATTACAAAAATACACATCTATAAGACGATCAGAAAGATAAGAAAATTGCAGTGTCATAAATATAAGCCATTTAATTGTCTCTTGTTCCACTGCTTCAATAAAATCATACTCGGGTTGTTTATATAATGCAACAATATTCCCCAAAAAACCCCACATAGTTTTACTAGAAGTAAAATTTAATATACTATGTAAATTATAAAATCATATTGTAGCGGAATCTCTTGACATTTCTACTTGTGTGTTATACTTTCAATTTACCCAACAAGCAAAGCAGGAAAAACTTGATTATGCGCGTTTCTAATTTCATTTCATTCATTTTCTACTTACCACCTGAGAAATATACATACGGATATTACTTTCCTTACCAGTCCAGACTTCGCAATTAAAATAAAACATCTAGATGACGGAGATACTTCCAACCGGAACTACTTCACCTACATGCTTTACTCTACCTGTACCCCAGTTTTATTTTTTGCGCCGAAGAGTTCAGACGTTAAAAAATATTTTCAAAGTTATTTAATTATATAAGTTTAAGATAATGAGAAGTGAAGGCTTGGATGCCTATGTCGAGGAAGACACTTCTTCTGTGTTAGAGGATAATTCAATGGCCTCCGACAAAGTCACTTCCGCTCCCTGGAAGAAAGGTAAGAAACGTACTTCTTCTCGTAGCAAGAAAGACAATTTATCAGACTTGGAAAGTCGTATGATAGCAAGAATTGAACAACAGGACAAGCAAGTCAATTCTATGAATGATAAAATGGGTAAATTATTAGATTTACTTCAAGACAAGCGTACTGACACCGGAAATGAAGTTCCAAGGTCAGAACATGAGTATCAAAATACGGTCACAGTCGAGGCATTTAGTGCTGCTCGCAGACCTCTTATCCCGTTGAATAGTGCTATTAATGAGCACCAAAATAGCGGTGATGATATTGACACACTATCTGTTCGAATTTCGGATTCGGAACGTCAAAATAGTGGTTTTTTATTCAGTGCAGAGGGCTCTGAGAATTCTAGAAATTCTGATCATGAAGATGTCAATACTTGTGACAGTAGATCAGTGTTAGTTAAATCTGGTGAACATGACAGGTTCCAGAAATATTTAGGTAACAGAAATGAGAAATCTTGTGAAACAGAGAAGCAAGATAATTCTGTGAGTCATACACTAGGTGACAAGTTTGGTCTAGATGCTTATACTTCGTTAAAGACTGAGAAAACAGGTTTAGTGTTAGAACAAAACCAAATTGATGTTTTACGTGGTTCTTGGAGATCAGAGACTCCTCACAAAATCACTAGTTATAAGGAAAATTATAGTTGCCCAATAGATACAAGTTGTCAAGAATACTTTAATGTACCGACAATGGACAATACAGTAGAAAGTTTACTGATGAAAAGATATGGGCCAAAGGCTGCTTTTGGCAGAGTCCCAAGTTTATTTACTAAGAACTTAAAGTCACTTGAAAGGTTAGCTTATCAGGGTCAAGTTGCGGCCCGCATGGGATTGATCACGACTTGTTATTTGCAACAAGCAAGTGGAAATTTATTGGATAATTTAACATCTGATTCGCCAAATTTAGATAGTGCAATTCAGAATGTAAGAGACATTTTTGCTTTGTCAACCAAAAGTTTAAATCAGACGGCGAGAACTGGAGCTTTTCACCACATGATACGTCGTCGTGCTACCATGTATGATACAGGTCTAAATGAACTTAGAGACTATGCTAATACAATTGTGACTTTACCATTAACAGCAGATGGTATATTTGGTTCACAGTTTGATACCAAGATGAAAGAGAAAACTGACAGAAATAAACAATCAGCTGAAGTTTTACCTGATAATAGAAGAGTTACACTTGGTTCACAGTTGGGTAAAAGAAAACCAACGGCTACAGTTACTTCAGAGTCAACATTTGTAAAAAAGCCTAAATTTGACAGTAACTTTAAGATACCAAAGAAGAACTTTGGGGAGTTCAAGTCATCTGGTAAACAGACACAAGCTACCAAACCATGGGTAAGTTCTTTCTCTAATGTGAAGAAAAAGTATAGTTCCTGACGCCAAAAATCTAATGTTGTTGCCTCAGATACCAGTGGGAGGGAGGTTAAAACTTTTTATTCAGGAATGGGAATCAATAACAGACGATCAATGGGTACTGAAAACTTTACAAGAGGGTTTGAAATTAGAATTTCAAGAAACTCCTCACTTGACAGGTATAAAACACACTTCTGTCAATGCGAGGAATCTACCTATTATTTTAGCAGAGGTAGAAGATTTAATAGAAAAAAATGCAATAGAGATTGTACCTCAAGCAGAAATACATCAAGGTTTTTACAGTACACTTTTTCTGGTTCCCAAGAAAACAGGCGATTTAAGACCTGTGATAAACTTGAAACCTCTCAACTAGTATCTGAGGAAGCAACATTTCAAAATGGACACTTTAACAAAAGTCTTGAATCTAGTAAAGCCCCAAGACTGGGCGTTGTCTCTCGATCTGAAAGATGCATATCTCCATATTCCAGTTCACAAAACACACAGAAAATTTCTACGTTTTTGCATACAAGGCAAATGTTACCAATTTGTAGCTCTGTGTTTCGGTCCTTCTCAAGCACCTCGAGTGTTCACAAAAATAGTTACTGTAGTAGCAGCTCATCTGAGAATCCAAAACATACGCCTAGCAACTTATTTGGACGATTGGTTGCTAGTGAATGCTCAAGAGAAAATGCTAATTTCAGACAGAGAGAAAACACTCAATCTTCTGATAAATTTGGGATTTATAGTAAATCTTCACAAATCTTCTCTTATCCCATCACAAGAGATCACTTACATAGGGGCATTATTCAATTTCAAGAAGGAGATAGTTTCTCCAACTATGGAAAGAATTTTAAAGTTAGAAATGTTAGTGATAAGCATAATGAAGGGACACAATACAGCAAGAGATTATCTAATGTTGTTGGGTTTGATAGCGTCTTGCATAGAATTGATTCCCAATGCACGCCTTTATATGAGGCCTATCCAATTACATCTACTTCATTTCTGGAAACCATCCACCAGAGATCTTACTTATCAAATTCCATTTACTCAACACCTAAAAGATCATTTGAATTGGTGGTTGGACAGAGCAAACACTACCAAGGGCAAATCATTACACCAGTGGTCGGCAACCCTCACAATAACAACAGATGCTTCAAAGACAGGGTTTGGGGGTCACATGAACAATCAGATTTTTCAAGGTTTTTGGTCGGTTCAAGAACAGAAACAACACATACATATCTTGGAATTGGAAGCTGTAATTCGAACAGTACAACATTTCCTACCACAATTACAAAATCAAAATGTGCTACTCAAATGCGACAACACAACAGTCGTTCAATATGTAAACAAACAGGGGGGCACCAAGTCCATACACCTTTGTTACAAGACATGGTGTCTAATGAGAATGGCTATTCAGAACAATCTGACATTCAGAGCAGCTCACATAGCGGGGAAATTAAACGTTCTTGCAGATCATCTGTCTCGAAACAAAATACAACCCACAGAGTGGACACTGAACAATCAGATAGTTCAATCAGTGTTTGCAATGTGGGGAGAACCAACAATAGATTTGTTTGCCTCAGTACACAATCACAAGAGACCAGTGTTTTGTGCTTGGATACCTCATCCCAGTGCTCTAGCAGTAGACGCTCTGTCGATATCATGGGAAAAAATGTGGGCATATGCATTTCCACCAATATGTCTAATTCCAAAAGTACTAAAACACATGAGTCAATTCAATTGTCGACTAATTCTGATAGCTCCAATGTGGCCAAGAAGACATTGGTACACAGAGCTTCTTCAAAAATCAGTAGCAAGTCTAATAAAACTACCAATAAGGCAAAATCTTCTTTATCAACCAAAAACAAACATTTACCATCCAAATCCCGAAGTGTTCACGCTAACAGCCTGGCTGCTCTCCACAAAAATTTCAGAAATAAGGGATTTTCAAGAGAAACTAGAAAGCTTCTCAGAGCATCATGGAGATCTGGCACACAGCAAGACTATGCTTGTAAATTCAAACGATTTCATAGTTGGTGTAGTGAACGGGAAAAAGATCCCTATGCAGCTACTTTAGCAGAATGTGCAGATTTTTTATCTCATTTGTACACTTCAGGTTTACAATACCGTACTATAGCAGGTTATAGGTCAATGTTATCGTCATTGCTATCTCCAATAGATAATGTTCCAATTGGGCAACATCCCTATATTATTAGACTACTTAGAGGGGTTTTCAATTCTAGACCGCCTAAAGTAAATATAGTCCCAGAATTGGATTTACAAAAAGTGTTGGACATGTTGCAAAAGTCTCCTTTTGAACCTTTATTGAAAGCTGATATTAAATGCTTAACTTATAAAGTGGTTTTTCTTACAGCAATCACAACGTACAGGAGGTGCTCAGACTTACAAGCATTGAGGATAGGAGAGGGGTTTGTGAATGTTCAGAAGAAAGGACTTGTTTTCTTGAGACCAGGTTTATCAAAACAAGATAGACCAAATCATTATGGAACTAAAATTTGTGCCTTACTTTGAACACAATAAAAAATTGGATCCTAAAAGAGCCATTGCGATTTATTTGAAACGTACAGAAGAAACAAGGAAAGATGAAGGAAAACTTTTCTTGTCAACGGTTAAACCATTCAAACCGGTTACATCACAAACAATTTCTAGATGGTTAGTGAAAACCATCAAAATGGCATATGAAAATACAGATTTTAAAGTTAAAGCTCACAGTACGAGAGCAATTGGACCTTCATGGGCCTTATTTAATGGGGCTAGTATGAAGAGTATTTTAGAGTCCGCTGACTGGTCTACTGATAAAACTTTCATCAAGTTTTATTTGAGAAATGTAGATGTTAAGGTTTTATCCTGATGTGTATATAACAGATTGTTTTTAAAATCATCAAAAAGACTGATATATTTTTAACTGTAATGTGCAGTTCGAAAAAAAAAAAAAGATAAAAAGACTAAAGAAAAGAAGAAAAAAATAAAGACATTGTAAATATTGTATAGTGTACAGAAGAATGTTTTTAAAAATGAACAAGTGGTATAAAGTAAAGATTATACCCAGGATGAAGAGACGCAGAGCCATAGAAAATTACCCTACCACCAGAGAGGTAAGGCTTTGTAATCTATCCGTATGTATATTTCTCAGGTGGTAAGTAGAAAATGAATGAAATGAAATTCTAAATTTGTTTTCAAATTCAGATTTTATGAATGAAGTTTTCTACTTACCACCTGATAATTACCCACCCAACCTCCCCACGTAATTTTCTATAGTAGTAATAAGGTTACTGAAAAAATAGAAAAAAACAAAACTGGGGTACAGGTAGAGTAAAGCATGTAGGTGACGTAGTTCCGGTTGGAAGTATCTCCGTCATCTAGATGTTTTATTTTAATTGCGAAGTCTGGACTGGTAAGGAAAGTAATTCCGTATGTATATTTCTCAGGTGGTAAGTAGAAAACTTCATTCATAAAATCTGAATTTGAAAACAAATTTAGAATTTAACGTTAACGTTTCTGTTACACTAAATGGTAGCAATATCTGACGTTGCGTCATATCAGAGAAGGTAAATAATGACCGAAAACATCTTTTAGTTCAAAACGTCTGGTCAATTGACCGTTTTTGACCAACAAAATCAGCACATTACCCATACACCAAATGTTCTTGTTATCAAGGAGGATATAAGTGGGTGAATGTTTCAATTTGGATCAACAATGTGCTTAGCAGGATCTGCTTACCTGCTTGAGAAAGTTCCCCAGATTTTGGTGGGGTTCGCGTTGATCAGTCTTTAGTTTTCCATGTTATGTTTTGTGTTTAATTATTGTCTGTTGGTCTTTTTTGTCATTTCTTTTTCTCCTAAATATGAGTTTGAAAATACATTTGATTGGATCAAATATAAAAAAGAAGATGTGGTATGATTGCCAATGAGACAACTATCCACAAAAGACCAAAATGACACAGACATTAACAACTATAGGTCACCGTACGGCCTTCAACAATGAGCAAAGCCCATAACGCATAGTCAGCTATAAAAGGCCCCGATAAGACACTGTAAAACAATTCAAACGAGAAAACTAACGGCCTTATTTATGTAAATAAAATGAACGAAAAACAAATATATAACACATAAACAAACGACAACCACTGAATTACAGGCTCCTGACTTGGGACAGGCACATACATAAATAATGTGGCGGGGTTAAACATGTTAGCGGGATCCCAACCCTCCCCCTAACCTGGGACAGTGGTATAACAGAACAACATAAGAACGAACTATAAAAATCAGTTGAAAAAGGCTTAACTCATGAGATGGAAAAAAATACAAGTGAACGTGGCCCGGTTCTTATACGTCCCGACACAAAAAGACACAATGAACAGATCTGAGAGTACTCACAGTTATCTGACAGCTAGTTCAAAGCCACTAACAACTAATGAAAAAATCAAGCATCTAAGACTAAACTATCAATCCGTACACATCCAACATCCAATGGATTTAGTGTAAAGACGTCATAAACAGCCAGCGAAAAACATGACCTTGTGCAATTCCAAGTTACAGGTATCGACAGATTGTAGATCCATGAATTTGTATATGCATATAACATACTAGGTACAACCAAACTTCAAAACCAAATCTTTATATCTTAATTTAGTAAAGGTTTTAAGTAATTTATGGTAACGATATCTCTGGTTTAATAAAAAAAACGTCACAACAGACACGGGCATAGCGAACAAGTTGTGAAATATAAACACCGTAAGATGGCGCCAAAGGAACATCACCATCTAAAAATGGAAAATTAACAACAGGAACGAAAAATCGTCTCTTTAAGTTTTGTCGTAAATTTTAGTGTGGAGTTCCCCGTTTAAAACCGAAATATCTAAATCCAGGAAAGGACAGTTATTACCGAATAAATTTGATTTATTTAAAGTAAGTTCCTTGGGGTAATTTTCAGCAGTATATTGAGAAAATTCATGAAGATAACGGTAAGTGTTGTTGAATTTATCAATTAAATGCAATTTCGACGGGTCTTTACTGAGTTTAGTCATGAACTGTGATTCGTACCAGTACAAAAACAAGTCTGCTATTAAAGAGGCACAATTATTGCCAATGGGGATACCTACAACCTGTCGATAAACTTTGTTGGCGAAACGTACATAAATATTATCAAGGAGAAAATTAACAGCTTCAATCATCTCATCACACCTCCAATAAGTATATCTAGCATATCTACCTTTCTCATTAGAGAAGAAGGCTTTAAATGAGTTGCAGCAAATATATCTACATTCAGCTTTACCAAACGACCATTTAATTAAATAGGAAAACTGTTGTTGATAAGACAGTGTGGAAGTGTAGTGTAAATAGTAAAAAAATCAAAACTATTAACAGAATCAAAAGGACCATCAAAAGCACGTAATTTATCTAAAACATCCAAAGAATTGTTTACACTCCAAAAATGGTTTATACCACTATGTTCATATATTTTATTACAATAGTTTATGAAAAGCTCTTTAATAGTAGTTAATGAACTAGTTAAGAGCACTGAAAGATTAGTTGTAGAACACTTACTAGAGGCCGAGATGAAACGATATTTAAATAGTTGTTTGTGTAGTTTAGGTAGCCAATACATACTAGGGACCTTCAAATGTTCAGAAGAAGCCTTAAACTTTGATGTGATTGTGATATGCTTGTTTACTATATGACTCTCTGTGGAGCGGATGGACTTGAATGTAGATGAATTTAAAATTTAATTCTTAAGAACGTCCGTGTAGTATTTACGGCATACCACCACCACATTGTTGGCTGCTTTGTCGGCCAGTACAAACACAAACCGCTTTGAAAGTATTTGAAGTTTATTTCTTATTCTGGAAATAGGTGTATTATGTACTCTATTATTTACTTCTAAATTATTTTCAAAATGTGATAGTCTCTTATCTACCACATTCATACATTTATTTAAATAAGAATCAAGAGATTTTTTATCAGATTTTTCCCGTTTACACCATTTTTTACAAAACGAGGAAAGAGCATCTTTGGTGACTTGACGACATTCTTTCCAATCTATTTTAGATGGAGGACGATATATTGGTCCTTTTTTCAAAAAGTTTTTAACCTCTCTGTCCTGGACGATATTGAGGTCCTCTGTAATAACATGGCCATAGGGATCATATCTAAACTTCGACGATTCACAGTTTCAAGTTAAGGGAGTATTACTATCTATATTCACGTCTGATGTAACCGACGTATAATTATAAATTAAGCTTCTGCTGGTTTTTTTGTATGTGTATGAAATTATAGGTGGTTCTGTATTATCAAAATAGGGAGGTATAAAGTTTTGAACGGTAGAGTCATTAAATATACTAGATGAGTTGATAAAATCAATACCTCTGCTAATATATTTAATTTTCAAAAAATGACGTTTATGATCTTAAGGTTTGTGGATACGCGGGAACAGCCTATGGTGGCAAAAAGCTGTAATTATACGAGAAAATTTATTCAGTGGGCTGAAGAATGAGATGGTGTCACACTCTTTGAAAATATCGTGTAATTTACTAATGGGTATTTGACCCAGTTTACATAATAATTGATGCCTACCATTATTTTTAAATATGGATAGGAGATTATCAAGTGTATAATTTATACGATGTTTAACTCGTTGATTTCGATTGATACGTCTCCCATGAGACCTATTATTTCGTTGTTTTTTTTATCAATAATATTCATGATATTAATAGAGGAAGTAGTAGATATGTTTCCTTGTCCAAGTATATTGTCATTTAGACCCAGGCGATAAGCTGTTAGAAGTCGTTTAATCCAAGACAGTTCGATAATTTTACGGGAATCTTCAAATTGTTTATGCGACTACCCTTGTTGTTTCTGGACCGTTTCGAGCGGTTGAAATCTAATAAATTTAATATTGTGGTTGTGTTTACTTAAATGTTGATAAATCATGCTTTTGAATTTCTTAGGTTTTCGGAAGCGGTATAGATGTACCTGTGTTCGTTTAAAAAAAAACTCCCGTCCTGTTAATCCTACATATTGTATACCACACTTGGGCTTAGTTCATGTAACCAGATAAATTAGGCTTTGGGTTTTTCATGTTATGTCCACAAGAAAAGCCATATGAACTTTTAAATGAAGATGGTGTTAAAACTAATAATGTCAGTGACATTTGTAATGTTTTTAATAAGTTTTTTAAATCTTGTGTTGAAAACCTAAGGACTGACAGATGTATGAGCAAAACTCATGATTATGAAAAATTAAATCAATTTGTACAAAAGAAATTAACTAAATCAAAACAAGTAAAATTTTCAATTCCACCAGTCACAATAAATGGTCTATTTAATGAGATGATCAAACTTGACATTAATAAATCCACCGGATCTGATAACATAGGACCAAAAATTTTAAAATTGAGTGCTCCTTTCATAACGTCATCTTTAACTTACATTTTTAACAGAATAATAGATACAAGTACATTACCCAGTGTTCTAAAGAATGCAAGAGTAACCCCTGTTTTTAAAGCTGGTGAAAAATTCATGGCTACAAATTATAGACCAATTTCTGTACTTCCCATTTTATCAAAACTTTTAGAAAAGCATGTTTCAAAACATTTGTATGACTACCTAAAAAGATTAGATCTTTTACACCCAGCACAGTCTGGGTTTCGACAAGAACACACTTGCCAAACTGCCCTTATCAATATCATAGATAAATGGATACAGGATATGAATGATGGTAATATCAACTTAGCAGTCCTGTTGGATTTTAAGAAAGCTTTTGATGTAGTAGATCATGATATTCTGTGTAAACAACTTGAAATTTATGGATTTGATAATACTGCTGTTTCTTGTTTTAAATCATATTTGAATGAAAGAACTCAACAAGTACAAATTGGTAATGCTCATTCTGAAAAACTTTATATCAAGTATGGTGTCCCCCAAGGCTCCATATTAGGCCCCCTTCCGTTTATATTATACATAAACGACCTTCCCATTTATATGAAAAATTGTTGCACTGATTTATATGCCGATGATTCAACTTTACATCTTTCTGGTAATTGTTATCAAACTCTACAGTCAAATGTACAAGAAGATTTACATGGTGTAGAGGAATGGTGCAATGATAACAATATGTTCATCAATAAAAATAAAAATATATGATTATTGGAACGAAGCAAAGAGCATTGCCACATTACAATGAGAGTTGTTTAACTATTAACAATCAAGAGATACAATCTTCCACATGCGAAAGTGTGGAGTAGTTGTAGCAGTGAGGGTTTAAAAAGGATATTAAAATTACAAAAGAGGGCTGCTAGATTAATACTAGAAACAGACCCATTCGCTCCTTCTGCACCCTTATTCAAACACTTAAACTGGATGACAGTTGAACAGAGAATAAAATATCATAAGTTAGTGATGACATTTAAGTGCATTAAAAATGATGCCCCATCATATCTTACTAACAAGTTTCATTATGTTTCAGACAGAAATCCATACCCCTCGAGAAACGCTGTTCAAGGAAACCTCATACTCCCTAAACCAAAAACAGAATTGTTCAAAAAATCATTTATGTATTCTGGACCATTCTTGTGGAATAATTTGCCAATACCGTTAAGAAATATTACAAATGTTAATTCTTTCAAATACAAAATAACAGATCATTTATTGAAATCAACCTAGCTGTATCAATAATATTAAAAACTGATCATGTCATCATGTTTATTTTTTTCATCACATTTTATCAAGTTGTATTAAACATTATTATCATACTTGACTTTTTATACTAATGTATGCAATGTATATGTTTGCATTTTGTTTGATTTCTCTGCTGGTTGGATGTTGGATGATCTAACTACTGGTGCCTCTAATGTCTTCCTTAATAAATAGTACCTAGTCTCCAATACATTTCGATTGGATAAAAAACATTTTTTATACATGACTGATAGTAGTAGTAGAATAGGGATAAGAAAACAGTAGAGCAGGTAGAGCAGGTAGAGCAGGTAGAGCAGCTTATGTAAATATTGTGCTAGTGATGGTGGAATGTTTGTGTCCACGTGTCATACTTTTGACCAAGGTAGAGCACATGGTTGGTAACAAGGTTATGTTTGTTGTCCATTTTGTTTCCACGTTGCAAGGTAGAGCAACATTGGTCGGTAACCAGGGGTATGTTTGTCGTCCATTTTTGTTTCCACGTTGCTGACCTTTTCAAGGTAGAGCAACCTTGGTTGGTAACCAGGGTACGTTTGAGATGACGTCCATGTTGTCCACGTTGTAGAATTTTGTGTTGTTTTTTGCTTGTCTAATTTGTTATTTGCTTGAAGTTAGTCAATATGTGAGAGAGATGGTTGTTGGCAAGAGGTGGCATTCATTTTCTTTCCACAACACACAAACTACAGAAACTTGAGAAGAGATAAAACAAAGATTGAAGAAAATAAATTATTTTTATTATCAAAAACATCACATTTTGTGTAGATCACCATTATTGCAAAAACTGATTGAGTACTTTTAGCATAAAAAATAAATATTACAATATATGTATAGTATATAAAAACTTGTATTAAAACCGATATTTGAGCATACAACCCTGAGTTTGTTTCTAATATATATAACATTTTTAAAGCTTCTAAAGCAAATGTTTTTTTTTAACAAGAATGGATTTCTAAAAAGAGACATATAAAAGATTACATATAGTAATATGATTAAGTAGATGATTCTAGTTTTTAAAAATGACTACAATATAAAAAGTAACTTGATGGAATGTGATAGAAGATAAATTATGTTATAAAATAAAAATATAACCCACATGGTTTCCATGTTTAAAATGAAAACATGCATGAAGCAAAAATTAAGTGAATAGAAGGTTGCACTAAAGTAACAAAATACAGATAAAATATATACAGGTATCATGGTTTGATTAACAACCGTAAATGCTTATTTTTTTTTAATGTAAGAATACACAGCACAAAAACTATAGTAAAAATGCAGTGTACTACTTTCTTTATAAAACTTGTGTCTTTATAGGGGAATCTGATGGAATGCATAACACCATATAACAGTTAGCACCACAACTATAGTAAAAATGTAGTGTATTACTCTCTTTATAAAACTTGTCTTTATAGGGGAATCTGGCGGAATGCATAGCACCATAACACAGTTAGCACCAAAACTATAGTATAAGCACTACTTTTTTTTTTTATAAAAGTTTCATTATAGAGTATAGTTTCCTCTCTTAAACTATCATTGTAAATGAATATAGTAAATATATATAACAGCATGTTATCAGGAGTACAACTATCATGATTTGAAATATGAACTTTAATGATTATCACAATTATTTAGCACCAGCTTTAAAACAATTAACATTTAATAAATTATCACAACTATATTGCTTAATAACAAGAAAAACAAAGACTATATACATGTTTTATATTACAGTATAAACATTTCATATACTACTATGTCTGTCTAATGTTCCCCATCAACCTCTATAGCATTTTTGATATTTTTACATTATTTTTAAGACCAAATAAACGTTATCGGTTAATCTGATAGATCATATCAGATAATTCCTCTGATGTAAAGCTTCATAAATATTTTGATTTTCTTCCTTTAGAAGTTATCATACTGTGTAAATACTAAATATTTTTAATTACAATCAAGCATCAAGCTAAATAACTGTTGATAGATAAACATGTATAACAATCTTTAGATGTAGAGTATAGGAAATTGTCTTAATTGCAATCAAGTTTCAAAACTGATTAACTGTTAATGGAGAACATCAGACAGATAAACATATATTACTTCTAATTTGAGTTAAACTTCTTCTAAAACAGACTTGTGTATACATATACAAAACGTCTAGATATGTATAATATAAACAACACCCTTTGAAGAAACATCATTTCAAAAATCTGACTTATTCCCTATTTTCATCATAAATATAAAAAAAAATTTAAAAAGCAAAATTAAGCGAAAAATGTATCAATTTTATCCATAATTTATAATCATGTCAAACACAGGATGTTGAGTCTTTCTTATATATAGAAAATTATCACTCTCCTTTGTTAAAACCTTCAATAATAAAAAAAAAAAAAAAAAAAAAGCCCCCCTCAATAAACTTCTTAAGATAATATAGCATAGCAATGCTAATATATCCTTTGTCATCAAAATGGACGCTTAGTCATATGTAAATTAATCCTAAGATGGCATCTCAGTTAAGGTTAAATGAATAAAATTTATCAACCCAATTTTAATTAATACACTGGGTATATAAAACACTAATTTCAACCATTGAGAAGCTTATTACAATGCCCTTAAATACATATCATAATTAAAACGTTTAGATGATTTTACAGAGTTATCCCCCTGTAGTGTTGGGTACATCTTAATTACACAAACAGTTATATAGAAGTTTGGTTTGAAAACAAACAAAAACATAATACACAAATTAATCACAAATTAAGTCTGTTGGGTGGTATGGACTGTCTGGTGCTTCTTCATAAAATGAGTGGAGGTGCTGGTAAGGGTAGGATGACTTCCTGGTGTACTGCAGGTGGTATAGGTTGGACTGCTGCTTGGTGTAGTGGTTGATGTTGAGGAGGGTTAATAAGCTGTTTTACAGGAGGGATGAAGTTTCTAATAGCTGGTATAGCATTTAACAAAAGTCTATGGATACGTTTTAAAACCACTAATAAACTAATCATGGTAAAGATTAGAACTTGAAATTGCTCTACAAGAAGAAATTTAAAAAAAATAAAAATTTATAAATTGTCACTATTTAAATTGTACCAGGCTTTATTATAGAGTTCATCTTCCGAGTTTGAAATACTTTGAGAATGTCTTTTCCTCCAAACAATAAATCCACCTAATAGAAAGAATATCACTGTAAGTAAAAAAAAAAAAAAAAGAGTTAAAAGCAGTGATATTGAAATTACAATTTAAATTAATAATTATTTCTTTTATCCTAATAGTACTTATATTTAGGGGCAGTAGGAATCTCCTGTAGAGGAAGACCATGCTCAATTAACCCTCACCTACTATTCCTCAAACATTTCTTCCCCAAACAAATGAGAGCTATCACCAGAAGTACTACAAGAAAGAAAGAATTTAACTAGTTATGGTATCCATTTCAACATATAAAGAATCATCGTTCTTAACTGGAATGTAGTCTGATTGATAGTAATACTTTTTAAATAAGAACACCAAAATTAAGGCAATTAAAAGAAACAAAATTACTCCAAGAAAATTATATAAACTTTTAAGCTACCTGTTAAAGTGGTGACGGTTGCTACTATCCATGGTGTTGCTGAGTTCGTCTCATTTTCTGTAGTAGTCAAAAATAAAAATTAAAAATTAATAAACTACATGTACACAAATAAAATAACATGACCTAATTCACACCCTACTACATGTTACAATCAATATACATTTAGCTTTAGCTGAATTTAAAGCATGAGAAATTTATAAGTATAAATGTCTAAAAAAGTGCTTTCAAAATTGTTTACGTTAATTTTAACAGCAGTGTTTTCATGTTTTTTAGAATACATCACCACAATGCAATAGTTATGTTAAGTAGTGATTCTCTTTGCCCTAAAGGTGAAAACCCACCTGTTGATGGTCAGGGAGAGTGCTGGACATTTGGCTGTACTCGTACACTACTGATGTTGGAGCGCTTTGAGACCGTTCTGTCGAGGAGTCAGGAGAACCCCCCTCCGTATGAGGAGAGGTCTCAACCGCACCAGTAGTGGAAACAAAGTTTTCCAGTGACTGTAAAGAAAAACAATAATATCTATAGACAATTATCAAATTTAATATTTATAGTTTTTAACACAAATCTGTTTAATAGAAATACAAATAAAATTTTGCTAACAAATATTTCTTTTCTTATATTGTTATACTTTCAAAAGAAAATAAAGGGAATTTGTCTTTCATGAAGTAGGTGTCAATATTTTGTAAACAATAACAATGGCGGATGTTGAAAACAAGTTACGTAATAGCATCTTACACAAACTTTATCCGCTATCTGCACTTCCGTGCTAGGGGTTGCTGAAATGGCCTGGCAACAATTGTCGATGGTACATGTTTTGATGGCTACTTTTTCTAACTGCTGGCCAAAAGTCATTAACGTACTGGAACCTGCCAGTCTGTCCAGGGTGATCTTCTTCACTGAAGTCGGCCCATGGAAAATGTAGCTGCCTTCCCCCTCATACAGGCACTGCAGCTCCACTACCTCATAGCTTTCATCAACCACACTTCTGCATTTCCTTATATTAAGGTCCTGCACCTAGCCATTACATACAACTATACTCAACAACAACAAACACTTAGCGGGCACCATTTTTGATTTTTCAGTTTTTTCTCTGTGAATCGTCTGCGCATATGCACATAATCAACAGTTTAATTAAAAATAAAAAGGCAGGAGATTATGATTGTGTCAAAAAAAAAAAGAACAATACGAAAAAGAATAAATATGAAAGAATTGAGATGTTGCTATATGATCTTCAACAATAGTATAACTCGAAAAAAAGGGGGAACGGAAACACATATAATAAGAAAATATTAGGTACGAGACAATGGCACTCCAAAAAAAAAAATCAGAAAAAAAATCGAACGTTTTGGGTTGTTTTTTTACAATGTAGCTGCTTTAGATAAAGTGTTTAAGTTAAGAAACCCAAAAATAAAGCAGATGACATATTGTCACAGTATAGTTTCTAGAGATTCATCAACACGTTGTGTTGTTGTTAAGCGCATTTTTGTTTGCGCACCACATAAACAATTTGGTATAGAGTTGTTATGCAAAACTTAAGAATGGGGTGATTATCCCTCCATTAGTCCCACCCTTCACTTCAAAGTGTAATATTATTGGTTTAGATAATATTAGCTAGAAAAATGAAATAAGTATAATAGTGCGTATTTTTCGTTTTCAAGTCAGTACTTCTAACCTTTGTTTAGAAATCTATTTACGATTAAGTGTTATAATGGCAGCCGAAAATGTTCAATTTAGTCAAATTGTTACTTCCACTGGTAGAACAGAATACAAAACTCAATTCGGGAGAGGGAAAGTGCTTACCTATAAAAAGTCCGCTAGAGGACTTTTTTATTTAGACTTGGCTGCGTCAAATGGATCTATGAAGCTGAATTTAGGGCTGGACGAGCTGGATGATCTGTTTACACTGAGGGGGCACATAGAGTCCCTAACGGCATACTTTCCACAGGTAAGACTATTTTCTTTCTTTTTGTTTTTACACGAGGTTCACATGTAGGAGTTTTCTTCAAAACCGAGGAAATAAAAGATTATACCCTTTGAGGTGTTTTTTTTTTCTCTGTTTGTATGCGCTTACCGTAAACAACAGGAAGGTTTTAAGTATTGTCTATTACCGTTTATCTTTCTGTTTATCTATCTACCTCGCTTTTGTTAGGGGAGATATCGGTGTTCACATTTGCCTTTTATTTTAACTAATTTAATGCAACAATTGAATAACATAAAACGAAGATGTGGTATGATTGTTAATAAGATAACTCTTCACAAGAGACCAAATGATACAGAAATTGTCAATTTTTGGTCACCTTGCGACCATCAACAATAAGCGAAACCCATACCTCATAGTCAGCTATAAATAGCTTCAAAATGATGAATGTCAAATAAACATCCGAAGGGAGAAAAAAGATAACAACCTAATTTATGTACAAAATAATGAACGAAAAACAATATGCACACCGTTAACACCTCTCGCAAGTATAAAACTTTCTTCATAACATTTGAGTTTGAGTTTTATTTTATTTTTCATGTTTAAACCGCTCTCCCAGCCACAAGAGCAGGTTGTGCATAAAGAAAATGTAGCGCCGGTTTATGCACCGCCACCACCACCAACACCTTCCGTAAGTATACCTTTATTAATGTAGAGTTTAAATATGTTTAAGAATCATGATTGATTGTTGGTTGCTTAACGTCCAGTGGTAAATATTTCATACATGTTCAGGGTGAGAACAAATTAACAATACATACAATAGGTAAGTCTTGCAATAGAGGGTGGGATTTTTTTTCTTCTCAAGAATCACCATGTATTCTTAACTTGATACACTTGCGAACAAAGCAATACTGCTTTTTAAGTATAGAATTGAACTTGCAAACAACCTTAAAAAAGAAGATAAGCAACACTGAAAGTATTTCATTTCTCTCTGGTTTATTTATTAAAATATTTCATTTTTATTATTGCAGGCACCTCTAACTATAATTTATGAAAACGAGGCGTCAACGGCCACTCCACTTCAATCTATATCAGACCCGATGTTGAGCAAAGGAAATATGATTCCGGTGAGGGTGGCAGCAAAGAGACGTGAAGAATTACACCCACAGCAGTGGTCTGGGAAGAATGCAAAATATGAGAACATTTCCCCTGCGAAAAACAATTTATATGATCTCTCTGAGGAGGAAATGTGAGCATTTTTCCAATCGATGTGATGACAGTGCTTAATGTGGTGTGACTTTCGCTCAATGTGGTGTTTATAGGAATAACATTTATAAATTTCATTACGGACATATATGCAAACAGACTGACACGGTTAGTTTTTTTTTTAAATATTTAATAAATACTGCACTAGTATGTGTCTATCTTATAATGTCCATAGGCATAGTTTTCAATTAGGTTCTTCCAGTAACGTTTATCATCAAAACTACACAGTAAAATTGAGAATGGAAATGGGGAATGTGCCAAAGAGACAACAACCCGACCATAGAAAAATACAACAGCAGAAGGTCACCAACAGGTCTTCAATGTAGCGAAAAATTCCCGCACCCGGAGGCGTCCTTCAGCTGGCCCCTAAACAAATATATACTAGTTCACTAAAATTATAATAATACAAGACTAACAAAGGCCAGAGGCTCCTGACTTGGGACAGGCGCAAAAATGCGGCGGGGTTAAACATGTTTGTGAGATCTCAACTTTTTTTTCACAACGGTATCTATGAAAAGTTCATGATTTTTACTTCTAATGCACGTCATTGAATTGGTGGTCTTAGTTTCTTCATTCAAACATTTCTTATACATTTCATGTCGGAGAGTCTGTTTTATTTCAGTTTTTGAAATGCCTTTCTTACCTGTCCTTTAAGATATCTAATCCTATCTGCAGCATGTCTCGGCTTTGCACACTATAAGCTGTATTGCACTGCTGCATCAGTTCTCCCAAAAATGTCTCTCTCATTCCTATAAGACATCCTAGTATCCTAGTTTCCCTGCTTTCATGCAACAAAGCATGATATAGTGCAGAAACATTAAATTGCGTGCTACTGAATGTGTTGATGGGTTGGTGACAATATCATTTTTTTATTTCTTCAAACAACTCAGGTTGTATTGAACACTTATAACATGGGAAAAAATGAATTCCCACTACTGGTATATGTTGAGATACAAAATTAGTAAATTGAGAAAGAAAGTTACTGATTGAAGCACGATGATGCATCATAAAGTTTTCTAAATAGAATGAAAGTATAACATTTTTCCTAAATATTAAAGGACTTATTCTTCTCTCTTGGTTATGATAAGATTCATTAAATAAAATTGGGTTGATAATTTTAATTAATTTAGACTTAACTGAGATGCCATTTTAGGATTAATTTATATATGACTAAGCGTCCATTGTGATGACAAAGAAGATATTAGCATTTCTATGCTATATTATCTTAAAAATTTTATTGAGGGGGGGGGGGGGGGGGCTTTTTTTTTTTAATTATTATTGAAGGTTTTAACAAAGGAGAGTGATAATTTTCTATACATAAGAAAGACTCAACATCCTGTGTTTGACATGATTATAAATTATGGATAAATTGATACATTTTTCGCTTAATTTCTCTTTTTAATTTTTTTTTTATGATACAAATAGGGAATAAGTCAGATTTTTGAAATGATGTTACTGTTGGTGTTTTTTATATTATACATATCTAGAAGTTTTGTATATGTTTACACAAGTCTGTTTTTGTTATGTTAAGAAAAAGTTTAACTCAAATTAGAAGTATGTCTGATGTTCTCCATTAACAGTTAATCAGTTTTGAAACTTGATTGCAATTAAGACAATTTCCTATACTCTACATCTAAAGATTGTTATACATGTTTATCTATCAACAGTTATTTACCTTGAGGCTTGATTGTAATTAAAACTATTTAGTAATTACATAGTATGATAACTTCTAAAGGAAGAAAATCAAAATATTTATGAATATTTACATCAGAGGAATTATCTGATATGATCTATCAGATTAACAGATAACGTTTATTTGGTCTTAAAAATAATGTAAAAATATCAAAAATGCTTTAGAGGTTGATGGGGAACATTAGACAGGCCTTAGTAGTATATGAAATGTTTATACTGTAATATAAAACATGTATATAGTCTTTGTTTTTCTTGTTATTAAGCAATAAAGTTGTGATAATTAATTAAATGTTAATTGTTTTAAAGTTCGTGCTAAATAGTTGTGATAATCATTAAAGTTCATATTTCAAATCATGATAGTTGTACTCCTGATAACATGCTGTTATATATATTTGCTATATTCATTTACAATGATAGTTTAAGAGAGGAAAATATACTCTATAAAGTTTTATAAAAATAAGAAGTAGTGCTTATACTATAGTTTTAGTGCTAACTGTTTTATGGTGCTATGCATTCCGCAAGATTCCACTATAAAGACAAGTTTTATAAAGAGAGTAGTACACTACATTTTTAATATAGTTTTGGTGCTAACTGTTATGTGGTGCTATGCATTCCATCAGATTCCCCTATAAAGACAAAAGTTTTATAAAGAAAGTAGTACACTGCATTTTTACTATAGTTTTGGTGCTGTGTATTCTTACATTGAAAAAATAAGCATTTACGGTTGTTAATCAAACCATGATACCTGTATATATTTTATCTATATTTTGTTATTTTAGTGCAACATTCCATTCACTTAATTTTTGCTTCATGCATGTTTTCAAACTTAACATGGAAACCATGTGGGTTATATTTTTATTTTATAACATAATTTATCTTCTATCACATTCCATCAAGTTACTTTTTATATTGTAGTCATTTTTAAAAACTAGAATCATCTAGTTAATTATACTACTATATGTAAACTTTTATATGTCTCTTTTTAGAAATCCATTCTTGTTAAAAGAAACATTTGTTTTAGAAGCTTTATAAAATTTTATATATATCAGAAACAAACTCAGGGTTGTATGCTCAAATATCGGTTTAAATACAAGTTTTTATATACTATACATATATTGTAATATTTATTTTTTATGCTAAAAATACTCAATCAGTTTTTGCAATAATGGTGATCTACACAAAATGTGATGTATACATAATGTATAATTCTTTGATAATAAAAATAATTTATTTTCTTCAATCTTTGTTTTATCTCTTCTCAAGTTTCTGTAGTTTGTGTGTTGTGGAAAGAAAATGAATGCCACCCCTTGCCAACAACCATCTCTCTCACATATTGACTAACTCCAAGCAAATAACAATTTAGACAAGCAAAAAACAACACAAAATTCTACAACGTGGACAACATGGACGTCATCTCAAACGTACCCTGGTTACCAACCAATGTTGCTCTACCTTGAAAAGGTCAGCAACGCGGAAACAAAAATGGACGACAAACATACCCCTGGTTACCGACAAATGTTGCTCTACCTTGCAACGTGGAAACAAAATGGACGACAAACATAACCTGGTTACCCAATGTTGCTCTACCTTGGTGAAAAGTATGACACGTGGACACAAACATTCCACCATCACTAGCACAATATTTACATAAGCTGCTCTACCTGCTCTACTGTTTTCTTATCCCTATTCTACTACTACTACTGATGCAATCTTACTAGAATGGAACAAGATGTGAAAGGTAAAATCACAAAAATACTAAACTTAGAGTAAAATCTAATCGGAAAGTCCATTATCACATGGCAAAATCAAATACCAAAACACATCAAAAACGAATGGACAAGAACTGGTACAGGCTTTTTCAAATGTAGAAAATGTGGATTAAACCTAGTTTTATAGCGCTAACCCTCTCACTTTGATGACAGTCTCATCAAATTCCGTTATATTTACAATGATGCGTGAACTAAACAGACATAATAAATAAAATAGTCAAAATATGGGTACAGCAGTCATCATCGTGTAACAATTTTAAAAGGAACAATTTAACAGAACACAAAAACATCTATCTACAAACACATTCATTGATTCGGGTTTCTGACGTCAGAAAATTTATACGTCACATATAGTTGTCGTTCAATGTATTTACACACAATTTTAAAATTTCACAAAGGCAATGTTAGCATACAGGTTGAAAATCAAAAGTATGTAAGAATTAATTTCAGAAATAGATCGAGATTTAAAATAGTCCAAAAGTCATATAGAATTTATAAGAATCCACAAATAGTTCATTCCACTCCATGACGTTTGTGGTTCAACGTATTTTGTAATTCATAATATAAATATATCATAATGGTATAAAATAGAACAATATCATACTGACGGGATCTTTAAAGTACAGAGTCACGTTATAAGAACCAAAGAAATACAAAAAGTCGCATATACAAAACACACCAGCAAAAAATGAAAGATAATACAAACACATTGGCGGGATGTTTAAGTATCGAGCCACGTTAAATGGATATCACATCAAACAATCTAACAGTAAAAGAAAAATTAATGATAGAACAAAGACAAATGAAAGAACATTATAACACGTTTTTAAGATGATAAACAACATCAGTACGCAGAATCTATACATCAAGACCATCATATATATTTTGTGAAGTTGATACGGAATATTTATCAACAAGGTCTTGGTACCTTCCGATGAACTTTTATAGAAAAAGGACGAGACGTTCTTTGACCTACCCCTGGTTCATCAACTTTCTACTCAGACACTGATGACGTTTTACAAAGTCTGAGTAGGAGCTGCAAGCTCTTGGATATCGAATAAATTCGGAAATATATATCCCATATCCAGGTGAAGTTGGTATATTGCTACTAAGGTGGGGGAAATTTATAATTTCAAAATTGAAATCGTCTCGTTTGTCATAGATTCTGGTACTGAGATGACTGTGTAAGTCAAATTCGAGATATAAGTCTAAAAATGAGGCGGAGGAAGCCGTGTTTGTTGTTTCTTGAATTTCTAGGTCTGGGGATATATTAATGGAACCCAATCAGAAATGTTCGGATGGTTTGTGGAAAGAACATCATCAATACATGTATATCTGCAAGTAAAATTAAATAATTTGGCTTCTTTGATCCACTTGTTTTTGACAAGTGTCTGAAGGAACTCTGATTCATATGAAAATAAGAAGAGGTCGGCAAGAAGAGGTGCACAGTTTGTTCCCATAGGAATGATGACAATTTGTTGAAAATGTCTACCTCCAAACTCAACAAATATGTTGTCGATAAGAAACTCCAGCATACTGACCACTTGTTCTTCTGTGCAGCATGTTTTACCTTTTTGTTTGTCACTATTACCGAAATATGCCTTATGAATTCTCAAAGTAATAAATGTATAGCGTATGCTACCATTTTTATGTTAAAAGGCATTATGGACAATTAAAAAAAACAGCAAAAACCATACCAAATACTAGCTATAAAAAGAATGCACACACTCAAATGTTTCGCCTTCTTTACTAATCATTGATATTATGTTGATAGTCTTAAGTATAAAGCTTTATTACAACTGGCACATACACTAAACATTAACCAAGAAAACTACACATTGACCAATGAACCATGAAAATGAGGCCAAGGTCAGGGAAACCATGCCAGGCAAGTATGTATAGCTAACAATTCTTCCATACAACAAATATAATTGGCCTATTGCTTACAGTTTAAGAAAAACAGACCAAAACACAAAAACTTAACACTGCACAATGAACCGTGAAAATGAGGTCAAGGTAATTTTAAACCTACAAGACTGACATGCACATCTTAAAATATTTCCATAAACCAAATACAGTTGACCTATTGCATATAATAAAAGAAAATAAGACAAAAACTCAAAATCATAACTTTGACCACGGAACCATGAAAATGAGGTCAAGGTCAGATGACACCTGCCAGTTAGACATGTACACCCTACAATAATTCCATACACCACTATAGTAGACCCATTGCATACAATATAAGAAAAACAGACCAAAACACAAAAACTTAACTGTAACAACTAAACCATAAAAATGAGGTCAAGGTCAGATGACACCTGTCAGTTGGACATGTACACTTTACAGTCCTTCCATACACTGAATATACTAGACCTATTGCTTATAGTATCTGAGATATGGACTTGATCACCAAATAGTTATCAAAGGTACCAGGATTATAATTTAGTACGCCAGACGCGCGTTTCGTCTTCATTAGACTCATCAGTGACGCTCATATCAAAATATTTTATAAGCCAAACAAGTACAAAGTTGAACAGCATTGAGGATCCAAAAATTCCAAAAAGTTGTGCCAAATACAGCTAAGGTAATCTTTACCTGGGATAAGAAAATCCTTAGATTTTGCGAAAAATTCAAAGTTTTGTAAACAGGAAATTTATAAAAATGACCACATTATTGATATTCATGTCAACACCGAAGTGTTGACTACTGAGCTGGTGATAACCTCGAGGACCAAACGTCTACCAGCAGTGGCATCGACCCAGTGGTGTAAATAGTTATCAAAGGTACAAGGATTATAATTTAGTACGCCAGACGCGCGTTTCGTCTTCATACGACTCATCAGTGACGCTCATATCAAAATATTTATAAAACCAAACAAGTACAAAGTTGAACAGCATTGAGGATCTAAAATTCCAAAAACTTGTGCCAAATACAGCTAAGGTAATATATGCCTGGGATAAGAAAATCCTTAGTTTTTCGAAAAATTCAAAGTTTTGTAAACAGGAAATTTATAAAAATGACCACATTATTGATATGCATGTCAACACCGAAGTGTTGACTACTGAGCTGGTGATACCCTCGAGGACGAAACGTCCACAAGCAGTTGCATCGACCTAGTGGTGTAAATAGTTATCAAAGGTACAAGGATTATAATTTAGTACGCCAGACGTGCGTTTCGTCTTCATAAGACTCATCAGTGACGCTCATATCAAAATATTTATAAAGCCAAACAAGTACAAAGTTGAACAGCATTGAGGATCCAAAATTCCATAAAGTTGTGCCAAATACAGCTAAGGTAATCTATGCCTGGGATGAGAAAATCCTTAGATTTTTCGAAAAATTCAAAGTTTTGTAAACGGGAAATTTATAAAAATGACCACATTATTGATATTCATGTAAACACCGAAGTGTTGACTACTTGACTGGTGATACCCTCGAGGACGAAACGTCCACAATCAGTGGCATCGACCTAGTGATGTAAATAGTTATCAAAGGTACCATAATTATAATTTAGTACGTCAGACGCGTGTTTCGTTTTCATAAGACTCATCAGTGACGCTCATATAAAAATATTTATAAAGCCAAACAAGTACAAAGTTGAAGAGCATTGAGGATCTAATATTCCAAAACCAAAAAGTTGTGCCAAATACAGCTAAGGTAATATATGCCTGGGATAAGAAAATCCTTAGTTTTTCGAAAAATTCAAAGTTTTGTAAACAGGAAATTTATAAAAATGACCACATTATTGATATTCATGTCAACACCGAAGTGTTGACTAGTGGACTGGTGATACCTTTGAGGACGAAACGTCCACCAGCATTTGCATCGACCCAGTGGTGTAAATAGTTATCAAAGGTACCAGGATTATAATTTAGTACGCCAGACGCGCGTTTCGTCTTCCTAAGACTCATCAGTGACGCTCATATCAAAATTTTACCACAACTTAACCTTGTTCACTGATCCATGAAATGAGGTCGAGGTCAAGTGAAAACTGTATGACAGGCATGAGGACCTTACAAGGTACGCACATACCAGATATAGTTATCCTATAACTTATAATAAGAGAGTACTAAACATTACAAAACATCTTAACGTTTTTTTCAAGAAGTCACTGTACCATGAAAATGAGGTCAAGGAAATTGGACATGTGACTGATGGAAACCTCGTCTAATGATGCTTCTATATACAAAGTATGAAGCATCCAGGCCTTCCTCCTTATAAAATGTAAAGCTTTTAAGAAGTAAGCTAAAAATGCCGCCGCCGAGGTAGCCGCCGTCGGATCACTATCCCTTTGTCGAGCTTTCTGCGACAAAAGTCGAAGGCTCGACAAAAATGAAAACGATTAAAAAAACTGAAGACCTTCGGCCTGATTTGAAATATAAAATTGAACAAAAAACACAAATATGACAAAACCAGCAACAACCACTTGTTATTTTTTTGCACTTGTGACAGGCCTAGGGCTTAACATGTTTTGTTTCCCCTCCCCGACTCCACGAATTTTCAGAGATTCAAATGTCAATCTAAACACTATGATACTAAACCCCTAACGGGAAGGATTGTGCCTGATATTCATATGATGAAATCATAATCTTTCAATCAGTTTAATTGAAGTCTGGAGCTGGCATGTCAGTTAACTGCTAGTAGTCTGTTGTTATTTATGTGTTATTGTCATTTTGTTTATTTTCTTTGGTTACATTTGCTAGAGGTATAGGGGGAGGGTTGAGATCTCATAAACATGTTTAACCCCGCCGCATTTTTGCGCCTGTCCCAAGTCAGGAGCCTCTGGCCTTTGTTAGTCTTGTATTTTTTTTATCTTAGTTTCTTGTGTACAATTCGGAAATTAGTATGGCGTTCATTATCACTGAACTAGTATATATTTGTTTAGGGGCCAGCTGAAGGACGACTCCGGGTGCGGGAATGTCTCGCTACATTGAAGACCTGTTAGTGACCTTCTGCTGTTGTTTCTATGGTCGGGTTGTTGTCTCTTTGACACATTCCCCATTTCCATTCTCAATTTTACATCAAAAGAAATTCGCAAAACTTTAATTCACATTTTGATTTTTGGTTTAGCAGAACTTTGAAACTGTGCAGTGCATTTGTGTTCACAACAGTTATTGTCATAAATATGTTTAAACCAGATATTATAAAGTCATGTGGAAGATAATAAGTAGTTATTTACAGTTCAATTTATTTATCATAAAGGGATGGAGATTGCATGGAGGTAAGCAAAGGAGAAGAAGTAATTTAAAGTATTCATGATGACGAAAGACGTTAAAGCTTCTTTGCATGAAATTTTAAAAGTTTTCTTGTGCAGTAAGTTGAAAATTCCTCAACAAAATCTCAAATAAAATTTATTGGAATGAATAAAGGGTTTTAAATCAGATTCTCATGGACTTTGATTCTCGTTTTATCTTCCACACTGACGAGTTATGTGAGATGTGTGTATCCTCTTGTAAAAGAAGTGTTTAAAAAACGTTTTTTACGATATTATAATCAGCAATCTGACTCACAAGTACAAAAAAATAAATCTGGATCGGTGGACAGTCAACAATTGAACTTATGTTTTTCAGTAATATTTTTTGTTCCAAATTTTGTTCCCTTCTATCTTCTTACCAATCGTACCATAAATATTAAAAGTAAAATAAACAACTACTTATCAGTGCTTATTGTTAAAATAAAGAAAGGGGTAGATATAATAAACCCGAAATGCCAAGAGAACATTTTTTTGCAAATTTTGCACGGAAGTAGAGACAGAAGTACGTTTTTGAAATCTTGTATTTATTCTAAAGATATATATTCCAATCTTATGGTTAAGTATTCATATAACTATTTTACAGTGTCTAAACTCATAAATCCACAAAATATTACTGAATAATTAGTTATACAAATGTACCAGAGATGCATTAGAACTATTGTTTTTTTGAAATTATGATTACATATGTATTATTATATATTTACATTCAAAGTTATATATATATATATATATACGCTACATGTGAAACTTTGAATGTTGTTTTGTATATTACTTTATGATTTGTAATGAAGAAGACTAATATACTTTAGTTATCTTAATAAAGAATTTTGCCTGTACACTTTTACATTCTTATCTTTTCTGAAGAATGGCACCCAATTCATACATGACCGGATTATCATCCTGGAATTAATCGACCATTCTAAGTTAAAAAATTTCATAATAATATATTTATTTTGTATCTCATTGTTTTAAGACAAAACATAACTGCAAAAGCTTCGAATACAAGAGTGTAAATTTTTATTTTAATGTCAGGATTATTTTTATTACATTAAAATGCCTTATTTTGAATGGCTTATACGAGGGTGTTGATTTACGCTATCACATGACTGAGCAGGTGACAATGTTTTTGAATGTTACCCTCACGTCCAGACCAATCAAAAGTTGATAATTTAAGGGACAATGAATTGAATTTGCATTATGTAATTTAATACAATGGTTTAGTTCTACATGTTGACGCAGATCTTATTATTTGACTGTCAAAATAAAAAAAAATAAAACATCTTGCCTCACTTTTTTTTTAACACCCGTAGCGTTGTTATGGACATGCCATCATAAAAAAATACTTATGGATAAAATTTAAATAAAATGAAAGGACAGTCAGTAAAATAATTTAAATCAAACATAGCTCAGAGGGTGATAGAGCAAATTGGTACCCCTCGAAAAAGCATTGTCAACCTTGGCTTCGCCGCGATTGACAATGATTTCTCTGGGTAATAATCTGCTCTATCGCCCTCTCAGTTATGTGTTATTTATATAGTGTATTTCTAGATCTATGCATAATATTCATTAAGATGTCATGGAATTTCACATCCTCCGACCATTCATAATTATTTACATATATTAATCATGTTAATAAACAAGCTAAAGACTGCAACTGATATATTTTGCATTTAATGATTCATTGCAACAAGAATATGTGTGTTGAATGGAAAATGTTTGGATCAAAATCTTGTATTGCTGATAAATGTTACTGAAACCAAGATTTGGTGTATATTATATATTAAGGCTACATGTTAATATAATAATATTGAGAATTCAAACTGTCAAAAAAATTAAATAAATGAGTGAGGTGAAAAACCTTTGTAATGCGTCTTTACTACAGACAAGTTGTGATTGAAACACAAAACTTAAAAGCTTCGTGTTTTTACAAATAATTAACAAAAACTGTCATGTTTTTTCGTTCACTAAATTTCAATTTAAATTTAGTCTAATTTTATTTTTATTGATTAAATATATGTATAAACAAAAAAAGTAGGACAAGTCGTTCACTAACTCCCAATTACTTTTTTTTTATCAAACGACCTAGTCAACAGACTTTTTAAAGGCGTAACTAAAAAAAATCTTATTTGTGAGTGTATTATCTAGGTTACGTAGTCTTCATTCTCTGACCAATTGTAGTCTGCCGTTCTATGATATTATAATTTATTATACTTCACGTTAAAATGACATATTTTGATTGGTTAATACGAGGGTGTAAATTTACTCTATCATATGGCTGAGCGGGTAACAATTTTTTTGAATGTCACCCTCTCGTCCAGACCAATCAAAACTCGACAATTTTAAGGACAATGAATTTAAATTTACCTTATTAGTAATTAAATACAATGCTTAAGTTCTAAGTTTTGGCTCAGATTTTATTATTTGATTGTCGAAATAAAAAAAAATAACACATCTTGCCTCACTTTTGTTGTTTTTTCTTTTACCCGTAACGTTGTTATGTGCGTGACGTCATAGAAAAAACTTTAAAACAAATCTAATCTGTAAAAGACAAGAATGATAGGACATTCAGTATACTAAATTAAATAACACATAGCTTCGTCGCGGTTGACAATGTTTTCTCGGGGTAACAATCTGCTCTATCACTCTCTCAGCTATGTGTTATTGATATAATGTTGTTAAGGTTTTATTGAACTTTCGAAAATATCGCCTTAACAACAGATCAGACAATAGTTTGATGTTTACAAATGGCTTAAAAGTACAGCAAATGATGCTTATCAAGATATGTACGTATGGGAACCCTTCACTCTTTCTGGGAAAAATTTTCAAGGTAAAATCACCATCTGCAGTAAAAAACATCGATCATGATAATCTGCATGCAATTATTTTTCATCATCAATTTCATAATTTCAAAACTATTTCAAGGTTATCAACTTCCACCGTGACATCCCTCTCCCTTTTTTCAAAAAAAAAAACAAAGCCACAATTATTATATGTTATTGTCATCATTTTAGTAAAGACTAGATAGTTTCAAAGAAATTTGATTTAAGCTGCTGAGGACACATGATTTTTACGTCCAGAAACATGGCTGAGATTCGTTTGGTTAAAAATTAAAAAAGAAAAGTACCTACAGTATAGGACAAATTTGTTAAGAGAAACAATGTCTAGAATGCTTAGGCTAAACTTAATTTATTATCAAAACTTATCGAAAAAGTGTTTCGGCTCACCCGATAGTTCACCTTGATCAACTTAGTAAAAAAAGTTGTTTTTTTAAATATATAGTTAGGCTCACCATGTGTACTCAAAATCTTAAACATTTGATTTTTTTGGGGTCCATATTGAAGGTCGTACGATGAAATATAGTTGTCAACACCTACGTTATTATGTTTCTAATGGAAATGTGTCCATTGTCAAGCATACCGCATAATCTCTTTTATAAAGTTATTGTATTTTGGTGAGTCTAATGTAGACGAAACGCGCGTCTGGCGTACTAAATTATAATCCTGGAAACTTTGATAACTATTTACACCACTGGATCGATGCCACTGCTGGTGGACGTTTCGTCCCCTAGGTTATCACCAGCCTAGTAGTCAACACTTCGGTGTTGACATGAATATCAGTATGTGGTCATTTTTATAAATTTCCTGTTTACAAAACTTTGATTTTTTTCGAAAAACTAAGGATTTTCTTATCCAAGGCAAGATTAGCTTAGCCGTAATTGGCACAACTTTTTGGAATTTTGGATCCTCAATGCTTTCAACTTTACGTTTTTTGACTTTATAAATAGTTTGATGTGAGCGTCACTGATGAGTCTTATGTAGACGAAACGCGCGTCTGGCGTACTAAACTATAATCCTGGTAACTTTGATAACTATTTACACCGTATTTTGATGGTCATGCAAATGGATTGTAATCCCGTAAATCATATGCATATTTTCTTATTTCAAAATCGGTGTAAGAGGGGTTTCATTAACCTTTATTTTATTTTCCTTAAAGCAGATAACAGTTAATTTTAAATACATATACCCATTCACAACCGATAACAACAATTTAAAAGATCTTAAATGATTTAATAAAATACAGTAAATTCAAAATTCAAAACAACAGTTAACAGGCGTCATTTGTTTTCATATTAAGTTACAAACAGCGTCATCTTGAAAAACACCCATACATCAGCTAATCAGTCGATTACAGTTGACATCACATATATTTAAAAAAAATAAAACAGCTAACAAAAGTTTAAAAATGTAAATAACAGGGTTGCGTTCAATATCTTAGCAGCTAGCATAGCTGTTACGTCATAAATATCTATTTATGTTGAACGATATGCTACTTACAGCTAGCATATAAAAAATGGCGTCGATAGTAATGAATTGCCGTAAAATTGAATGATAAATGAAAATACTCCTTTTACGTCCCTTTTACGCAAATACAAATATTTGGAAAGTGGTAACTTTCGTAGTCCGGGAACGGTCCAATAGTTATTCGTTGCATTTTAAGTTTCCGGCGGAAGAACTCCGGCTAATACACAACTTGCAAAAGGATGGAAATTTATAATATCAGTTTGTCATTTGAATTTTGTCATAGTTGCCTTTATATTTTTTTAAAAGAAGGCACTGTTTCATTTTTAACTGACTTTACTGTTTTTCTTCAATTTCCAAAGAGTGTCGTCTGCTAATGCTATATATTCCATTTCTCCAGAATGTCTAGTATATCGCCAAATGTTCTTGCTGCAATAATAGAATTTTCGGACGATGGGGATTTGCTACAGGCAGTAGAAGCTACAGACCCTACAACAACCAGCAACACAGCAGTAGTTGCCTGTATGGCGTCTCTCTCAGAAGAACAGCCACTGTTTAACCACAGAATCGAGGGCTTTGTACATTACGATATTCCACGATACAATGATCCCACCTTTAAAGCACACTTCAGGATGACAAGATCAACTTTTCAGGTACATACATGTATAATCTAAATATGCTTTATAAGATAATTACAAAGATCAAGAAGTGTGGGATAGCTTTGAGGGGGGGGGGGTAGGACCTATATGGGGACTTTGGGATAGGGTATTTTAAAGCTCTAGATTATGGCGGAGTTATGATCCCCGCTTATTGTTTTGTCAGATTCCAATATCCCGCTTACACTATGTACGTAAGCAATTCTCATTTTTTTGTAATTTCCCGTGTACCGCTAGACTTCACTTCCAGTTTTCACAGCACAATAATTTGACTTTCACGTGTCACGCTTACAAAATATTGGCAATCCCACATCATGCTTAAACCCCAACGAGGCCCTCTTATGGATCCTGGAATTCTTTTTTCCAATTTAGGGGTGTCAGGATTTGAGTTTATTTTAAATCAGGACTTCTGGATTTCGTGGTTTTAAGCCTGTGATTTCAAGAGCATGACCCCTCCTACCCTCTCTTATAGATGTACTCTGAGATCTTCCATGTGTTCAATATAGTAGTGGCTTTTTATAAGTAGTGCTAAGAAGATTTTGACTATTGAACATGTACCTATAGACTAGTTGATACATAGATATTGATACATGTGTTGTAGCAGCTACGTAGCTGCAAAGATATTGAACTCAACCCTGTACTTCCTATTAATGTGATATCCCCTCTGTGTTAGAGTTCTTTCTTATGCTGTTCTGTTATACCACTGCCCCAGTTGAGGGAGGGTTGGGATTATTCTAACATGTTAACCCCACCACATTCTCTGTGTTCATATCTGTCTTGAACCTGCACTTCAGTGGTTGTCAGTTATTGATGTGTCACATGTGTGATTTTCCTTCATTTTTTTGTCGTAAATGATGCCATACGTTTTCACCTTTAATGTTCTACATTTGTCATTTGGGGCCTTTTATGGGCTGACTATGTGGTATGGAATTTGCTCATTGTTGAAGACCATCTGAAGTTGTTAATTTCTGTGTCATTTGGCATGTTTGGTCTTTTGTCATGCTCTAGAAGAGTTGTCTCATTGCCAACATACCACATCTTCTTTATAATAACAACAAGGCACCATCCATAGACATACATTAAAACGATGTCTTAGTTTTGACCTAGTTACTCTGATGAAATAAGGAGATGGGTTATGATTGCAAGTGAAATAGCTTGCCACATTGAGAAACCAAAACTGAATAAACCAATCAATGGATTGAGAATTATAACTATAAACATTAACAATATCGTTAAACCAAGCATGCACCAGAAAGTAATCGTCAACCAGTTGATATCAGTTTTTCTCTATATATATAATATAAAAAAGAAGAAGAAGAACTATCAACCAGAGTTTAAAACATAGATGGTTATTATATCTATGAATATAGTAAATGTACACAATTGTAGGTCACTACTTGTGGTAAATCAAAACTCAAAACAGTATTCGTATAGGCATCCTTTTAATCTTTTAAATTCTAAAATATGGAATTCCAGCTTATTGGCAAATTTGCTGAGCTTTTGATGACAATCATTTCTTTTCAGAATTTAATTAACAACCATTTCATTTCAGAAACTGCAATTCAGGAGAAAAGTTTGAAATACTGATTTTCCTAAAAATTAATAGATTTCAATATAGTGGGGTTTACAGTTTTTTTGCTACATGTTCATGATGGTATACATGTTACTTTAAACATATTTTTTTCCAAACAATATAAATTAGATGAAAGTAAAGGATACTAATTGTCACATGCATGTACCAAAAATCAGCCCAATATCTGAAGGCTCCTTTAAATTTTTTTATGTACAACTGTGATTTTCACCAATTTCTCAAGTCCAACTGTAATTTTGGCAAAAATTAGTGGAGGGGAACGAAACTTAAACTTGACCTGTAACTCGTCATGGTTAACTGGCCCATACCAAAAATCAGCCCAATATCTGAAGGCATTAAGAAAAAAACTCTGTTTAACGGTTTGTTGCGGAATGACAGAATGATGGGATTACTGAAGTAAAGAATATCGGAATTACAGATTTTGGACAAGGATAAAACTATATGGCACCACAACTTCGTTGCGGGGCCATAAAAAAATCATATAACAGGACTATGTAAAATGGTTGGTTGCATAACTATAACTAATGCTATATTTAATGTAAAGTTGACATAATTAAAACATACATACATGTAGATACATATACATTAAATTTCAAACAAAAGCCCTACAACATTGTACAAAGCTAAGAAATATATAAATATACAGCTTGTAAAGATATTTTTTTCTACAATAAATCCTTTACTAGTTAAAAGGTCGACTACAGAACTTGAAAGGTGATAGATTTTCTATTATTTTGTATATATCGGTTTAAAAGGATTCATTTCTCTAAATAGGTACTTCTAAATAATGGAAAGGCAAAGTCCACTTTTTGTTAGGGATACTAAATATATAATTATAATTAAAGGATTAATCAAAAGGTAACAAATGTTCACCATTAAATGCTAGACATCATGAAAGAAAAAATGATGAGGTGTTAATTAGGTAGAGTAGTGGCACCCCTGGGATACAAAATAGGTACCACAAAATATAGATTAAAAGCAAAATCCTATTTTTAGTGAGGGGAACACAAAAAATATTAGAAAAAACCCAACATTAAAACATATTTTACATAAAAACATCACAAATGTTCATAAATATGGTTGTACAAGTAGATGAATATAGGACCTTTGTTTTTTGTTAAGGTGGTTTGGGTGTAGAAATGAATAAAATGGTCTTGCTAAAACCAGGACCAAAACTTCCAAAATCAATCCCGACCTTCCTTTTATGGTTATCAACCTTGTGTTTAAATTTCATAGATTTCTATTGACATAAACTTAAGTTAGAGTGGGAAAACTAAAAGTCTTTGGACGATGACGACAACGACACAGATGACAACCCTAAGGTGATACCAATATATGCCCAAAAATTTTTCAATTTTTGCGGTCGTATAAAAAGAGTAGACAAGTAAGGGTGTTACTGAATGTTAAATCCCTTAATAAAAATTATACAAAGTTAGAAGTAGTTAAATGTTCCTTTTAAAAAAATCAGTGTTGTTCTCAAAGTCACATAATTTGTAAACACACATAAATAAAGATGTCTCATTTTCACATTTCCTTCTTTTTTTTTTAATTATAATCATAATATTTCTACCTTTTCAGACAAAACATATATTGTAGAGAAGCGGGATTGGCTTTCTCACAGGAAATAATTGAACTTTCTTTTTAATCTGCGGTAAAAATTGTATTATCAAGGTATACAATTGCGTATAATACCAAGATTGTCAAATATGAAATATTTCCCTTCTAAAGAAGCGATAAAAAAAATATGGCAGATAAAAGTGTTCAATAAATAAATCTTGCAATAAAATACTGAACAAACTGTGTCTAATTTATTTCAGTTGTTACTAGAAGAGTTAATGACAGATTTGAAATGCAGGGTGGTTGAGCCTATCAATAAGGTTTTAAGCGTAATATGGCTCCTGGCAACAGAAGAATCTTACAGAAGTGTAGCGGATCGCTTTGGAATGTCAAAAGGTTCCCTACACTTCCACATGTTAGTCATTGTTGAAGTACTGGCAAGTAATATCACAAATTTTGTAACTTGGCCAACAACTGCACAAATGGAAATAATGGCGCTTGAAAATCAGCAGCACCATGGCTTTCCAGGATGTTTCGGGTATGTGGATGGCTCCCACATTCCTATCAAAGGAAGGAGAGAAAACCGAGAATCCTACATCAACAGAATGGGGTATTCCTCGGTTTTACTGCAAGGTGTTTGCAATTCTAACATGGAATTTATTCATGCATATGCAGGGTGGCCAGGTTCAATCCATGATGCCAGGATGTTTAGGAACAGTGACTTGTGTCATCTACTTACGTCTGTTCCTAAACATCTTCACCTTCTTGGCGATTCAGCCTATCCATTATCACATGCTCTGATGACGCCATTCGGAGATCATGGAAAACTAACAGTAGCACAAAAAAAGTACAATGTAGTCCATGGTGCTGCACGATCTGTAATTGAAAGGAGTTTTGCCTTGCTTAAAGGGAAATTCCGGAGACTGAAATACCTTGACATGTCACTAGATATGACAATACCATCCGTAGTAATGTCGTGTGTAGGATTACACAACTTCATTTTGAGGAATGAAAATTGGAAAGACTCTATTGATACTATTCCACTAGCAGAAATAGATGCCTTGAATATTGACGCCTCTACAAAGAGGAACACCATTGCAGCTTCCCTGTAACTTTCACTCTAGTCAAGTTTTAAATACAAAAATGTCACTATGTTATTGCTTTGATATGGTTTTTTTCAATTTTAAGGATATTTATAGTCTTAGTTCAATGGTGGTTAATCTATTGGGATAACTACTATTATGAATGTAGAAAACTCATTGTCAAAAACTAATTTGAGGTAAGATTTTTGATGAAATTTTGAAACATAAACGTACAAATGTGTTCAGTTTTTACGATTTAAACAGTGATTTCCCCCAAAAATATGAATCATAAATCTATTTCAGAATTTGAAGACCTTACTGATTTTTGAATGAATTTTTAAAAGTTATCTTTGACATGTTTCAGAAATGAAAAAATACAAGCTTTAATTGTTGATGCGTTCTTATCTGCCCTCACTACTGAATTAATGCCCTTATGGTGGTACCTAACACTACAGGGAGATAACTCTGTAAAATCAGCAAAACGTTTTAATTACGTTGTGTTGTTCAGGTAATATTAAGCTTCTCAATGATCAAAATAAGTGTTTGTCAAAGTACTATATAACCAGTGTAATTTTTCTGATTAAACGGTTGGTTCAAATTTTTTGAAATTTATATATTTTCGTCTTAAGGACAAAGTAAATACTTTTTTAAAATTTAAAGAAAATTAAACCAGCCAAATTAATTTTAGTTCAGGTGTTGGGTACCACCTTAATATTAAAGTTTTTGAATAAATTAGAAATTTAAAAAAATTAGAGTTCTGAAAAACTTTCCTGTTATAAAAAAAAACAAATTATTTTTGCATGTTGGATACCAAAGATTTTAAAATGTCATTTTTCTCACGTTGGAGATCCAGAAATTCCTTGCGAAATTCCTGGAACTCCTCCCTTCTCTTCTCGTTCTCCTTTTGGTTTTCTTGGATGAATTCCTCCATCCAAGTTGGAGCCAACTTCTTCTTCTTTTTTTTTGGTTCATCAGGTTTATCTGCAGCTTTGTCTTTGTCCTGTGGCATTTCTGCTGGTGCTGTGGATGGTTTAGCTGCAATTTAATACATTTCTCCCTTATACCATTGACTGTAATAATTAAATTTTTTAAATGGAGTTTCTTTATAGTCACAATATTTTTAATTTTTCACAGTTTTAGATTAGATATCTAAAATATATTTGTTGATATTGTTCTTAAATTGAATTTCAAATATTTAATGAATGGCTATTATTTATTTTGATTTTATTGAACCATAAAACTAATTTTTGACTCTTCACATTGAATAATCCGCGAAGCGGATTATGTTAAATGTGAAGAGTCAAAAAATAGTTTTATGGTTCAATAAAATCAAAATAAATCATTGCCATTCATTATAAATAAATTTCTATCAAAAATAAGGCTCAAAGAACTTTTTATATTATTTATATTAACAATAACAAGCGTACACACATGTTGGCGTATGAATACTCAACGTCAGAGTGGGCGTGTCGCCATCAAAATTGACAACATTGAAAATAAAACTTATAATTTTAACCAATCAGAAGACAGTAAAAACACCAAATTTATTTATAATGATATGTATTATAACAAAATCAGGATAAATTCGTTACACAGTGTTCAAATGTCCTAATACGGAATTCATCTGGTCGCCTCACCCAATATGAATTTTATTGATCCGATAAATTTTCGTATTAGGACAATTGCACACTGTGTAACTAATAATGTTACGCAGATCGTAGAACCATGAATGTACCTATGTATTAAATTAATATTTTATTTGGTTTTGATTTATTGATAAAAAAAATCAATACTTATATACTGATAAAAGCAATTTTATTCAAAGATAAAATAAGTGATTTTTATTAACAGATTTGATAAGATTACCAAGCTCAGGTCTAAATTTAATTCTAATTAACAGGCTCCCAAAACAGCACCCTCTAAAATAAGTTGAGAAATATTGTATACCTACTCCAAAAAAAAAAAGAATCTGCATATCATTATGCTATGCCTTTTTTATACAGCATTTAATCCAGGTTGGTTGAAAGAACTATAAGTGTAGAAGTTAATTTTCTTATTCAATTTGAATAACATGAATAGTTGATTTTTTTTTATTAAATTTGAATAACATGAATAGTGTTTTTTTTTTTATCAATTTCAATAACATGAATTGTTTTTTTTTATTCAGTTTGAAGAACATGAATAGTTTTTTTTTTAATTGTATTTGAATAACATGAATAACTACACCATCCAATAATAATTAATGAAAACTTATACATACTTGATGAGATGATCTTAGGAGGCTTTATCGCGGGATCCTTGCAGAGAATGCTATTTATTTCTTCATAATAAAGCCATGAGCTACATTCACCTCCTGTTTTAGAATTGGAGTCTTTAATTGCTCTGTATCTGAAATGTAAAAGAATAACAATCTTGTTTTACTGAAACAAATTGGGTAAATAGAATTTCATTTTTTTCATATAAGACTCATAAGATATATTATTGGATGGGGTCCAGGAATAGAGAATAAGTGAAGAATATTTCAAAGGGCAAATGAATAAAATAATAGAGATAAATTAGTTACAGTAAATAAATAAATAATTGTAAGACTGCACTTCCAACCTTCATTATTGGCCTACCATAATTAATGGGTTTGTATCAATAGCTGGTCAAAAATTATAAGGCATCAATTCATGCCAGCTTATATTATCAGTTAAGGATAGCCTGTGATGTCAAGATATATATCCTATATATATTGTGTTTTTTTTTTATCAAATTGGTGAAAGATGATAGATGATACATTGGGAGCACAATAATTAAAGGATATTGGGTGCTGTTTCAAAATAACACACATTTCAAAATACTGAACATTGATAGTACTTGTACATTTTTTAACTTTACCTTATTTTAAGGTTATTCCATTTTTTTTCACAGGCGTTAGCCTCTTTTTTAGTACCAAGTACTCTCAAATCTTGGGAAATTCTAGCCCACACTTCAACTTTCTTCATATTTGGGTTGCCCATTTCCCCCTCCTCTCTTTGTAGCAGTTGATCAGATTTAAAACATCTGAATGGAACCAAGCTGAAAAAGGACAATGTGTAAATAAAATTATTAATTTTCACAAAATAATAGAAAATATTTTGTCTACCTATGATTATTATCAGTTACATTATGTTTGCTAGTGACCTAATACAACATATAGAAATCAGAGCAAAGCTGGAATACCCATAATTATATAATTTTATAATTAACGAAAACATACAATAAACAATTTAACAACATAAATATAATATTAAAAACAGGAACATATTTTATAAAAGGTACATCTCTCTAAACAGAGAAACCACATCCCACTGGTCATTTCTGACTTTTATTTGATGTTTTATACTGAGGACTAGGGGAACCAACTCTTTTTATGATTTCCAAGAACATTAATATGTAGATGTCACATATATATAGAAATCTATTTTAATGAAAATCTGTCACTTGTGCAATGACATAAAAAGAAAAATATTAAGTTGTTTTAACAAATTATGATAACCTCAGATTTCATAAAGGTGATTAATTGTTTGTTTGTATTATGATATGTTTGTCAAAATACTGTTACAGTTTCATACATAAGCCTCTTTTTAAAGCTGACTGATATTATATACAATTGTAGATGTATTGAATTGTAATTGAAGTGTTATATTATTTAAATGATATTAGGATACACTTTAAATAAATATTATCTTTTTCAATATTTATTGTATTAAGTCATTTCAGCACACTGTGTAAACAAATCAATTTTACCTACTATCTTTATGTTTGGTATTCATACTAGTGGCATTGACAAAAACAAATGCCAAAAAAGTTTAAAAAAAATGTCAGCTGTAAATTGTCTTGTGCTATGAGCAACAAAATTATTTATATGTAAAAGTTAGTGCTGATCCTCTTTACTGTACAAAATTATTCCCATTTACCTGTGTATATTATTCTATTTGGCGCCATATGAATTTTTTCAAGGTCATAGTTGACTAAATTCATACTTTCTAAAATTGTTTATTATCTCAACCCTTAGTTTATTGATTTTGTATAATATTGTGTCATAGATCAAATTTATTTGTTCTGTGTATATTCACTTGTTTGTGTTCACAGGTCTTTTGATTGAGTAAAGCCATTTCACTTGATATTTTTCAGTGTCTCTTTCTATGTTGTGATGTTACGCTATTCTTTCAGTTGAAGGTTGGTACCTATTGAAACGTTTAAATTGCTGCATTTGTTTGCACCTGTCCTTATAGTCATGAACATGATGTTTAGTGGTTGTCGTTTGTGGATGTGGTTCATAAAGGTTTCTTGTATCTCCTTTTTTTATATAGATTAGACTATTGGTATTTCAGTTTGAATGGTTTTTCACTAGTGATTTTTGGGGGGGGGGGGGGGGGGGGGGGGCCATTTATAGGTTGTTGTTGTGTTTCTAAAAATGTAACAAAGGAGGTAAGAAATGTGCCCATATACCCCATCAAGGTAGCCAATCAAATTGTATCATTAAACTCCAGTATAATAATTCATTTGGTCGTATAAGGCATGAATTTTAAATGACTTCTGTAGAATAGACAAAATATCCTGTGCACAACAACACTTACTTGTACTTTTTTCTTTTGGACTGACCAGACTAGGCAATTCTTTTTCCTGTTGATTGTCTTCTTCTTTCTCTGTAAATTAACTAGATAATCTAAGGATACTGAATTCCTCAACTGTTATCGCTCATACAGAAGAAAAGAAAAAAAAACCATTTGATTATTATAACTTTGTTGAACATTTTCTAATAAACAGCTGACCCATGAGTGCATAATACGCATTCTTGTATACAAAATATTGCAAAAAAGGGGGGTGGACATGTCACAAAAGTCTCAAAAATTTGGTCTCTTTTTTCGTTAAACATGTTAAATTGAATTGAAAGGATAGAGCGCAAAATCTTTGTTGATAAACACTTCAATTATTTATCATATTTATGGACCTATGGGTGGTACAGATAGGAAAATACGGACTGTCAAACAGATAAATGGCCTACAAAACATGCTAAAAACAATCTAAATGTACATTTAAACCAACTCAGAAAGCTACATGTATATTATTCTTCATTTATCTAAAATTCAATTTTATTGAAAAAAACTTTAATTTCATGCACTACAAAAAATGCTTATTTTGTGCCCCCTATTTGGTCCCTAATTCCTAAACTATTGGAACAATAACCCCCAAAATCAATTTCAACCTTCCTTTAGTGGTATGGCACCTTCTGTTAAAAATGTATAGAGATCCATTCACTTCATCTTAAGTTATTGTCCAGAAACTAAATGTGTCTTCAGACGACAACATGATACCATTATACGACGCAAAACTTTTTTGCGGTCGTAAAAAACCATTACATTTTTATGTTCAATGATCTTGGAAATCTGAATGAAAACCCTTATACATAAGTATTATTAAAAGAGACTACATTGTGAATATATATTTACCAAGTATCATGAGAAATTTCAATAAGACCTCAAATGGACATAAAAGAAATTCAAATTAAAAGTTTTAACATGCTGAAGAAAACAGAAAAAAATCAACTATTTGTATTTCAGGCATTAAAATATAGTACGCAGGAAAAGCCCTAAACAAAAGCTTTATACTTTTAAAATTTTTAAAATTTGTGTTACCTTTAAAGTCATGCCTGTAATTAGACACAAATTCAACTGTGTCATGCAAGAGAGAGGATGCATCTTGAGAGACATCACAAAGTCTTGGATAATTAAGTGCAAGATAAGTGGCCAATTCAAATTTGCTATTTTCTGTGATTGAATCATCTTCTGTAGGTGTCAAGAAAGGAATGATAAAAGTATCATTTGCTCGTGGTAGAGGAGATGTGACTTTATGAGTTGCCAGAAACGTCATGATTTTATCTTTGATTTCCTTAGCTTTCTTTATCAAATCATCTATAAATATATAAAGGTAATTGCCCCTCATGTTTTCAACAAAAATCAGTTGATTATTTTTTTCTAAGTCTGTATTTCTACCTTAATGAGAGAACTTTTGTGAGGATGCTCACAATAACCATGATAACCCTGAATCCCACTGAGCAAAAAAAACTGCAAAAAGTCATACTCATTACTCCATCCGTCTTATAAATATGCATATATCATGTATATATATATTTACCTATAATGTTATCATTAACTTCAGAACTATCATGTTCTTGTTACTCAAACGTTCTGTACTATTCTATTGTAATTTTTTCTATAGATACTGTATTTATGATTGCTATGAAGAAGTACACACAAGAAAAACAGTGTCGGGGGAGTATAACTCTAAAAAAGTAAAGTAATTACTTACTCTTTTCTTCCACATTTCCAACACTTTGAAGCTTTTGAGTTGTCTCAGCCTCATGTTCTTTGACAATGTGTTCATCACACCCTTTAAAAAGAAATAAAATAACCAAAATTCTTCCTATGATAAGCCTTGTTCTGTACAAATAGCTAATGTCCAAACAAATTTTTGCTCTATTTGTTTAGCATGCAAATGTTATATTTTTTTCTTCTATTGTTGCTGTACGTTTGAATCCATGTATACAGCATTTGACAGGGAGATTGTACAGAAAATAATAATAGATTGTTAGATTTATATTCCTACATACATCATATTGTAATCTACAGAAATCTAATAGTAGGATATATAATCTGGTACAGCAGTTATGATGATATAAATATTTTGGTAACACTTATTTTCCTTCACATGTGTACTCGCTTGTCAAATTATAAAACTACAAATCTTGATGTATATATATGCCTTGTTTAAAAATAATTTTTGAACTATTCAAATATTTTGATACTACATGTACCATTAACAGGTGGTAAACATGGTAAAATTTTGAAAGAAATAAGCTTGTATATATGTAATTCGTATTTTATGTATATATGTTGAATGCTATACGTATTCAGCATACCCATGAGTGCTTTGCATAATGAAACCAATGAGCTCACCTTTTTTTTTCAATTCACTTTCATGCACTTTCACTGTGTGGCAGATCTGAGCCGGAGGCTGATAATTTTTTTTGATACTTTCCAGTACATGTTGATCTGATTAAAAAACAAAACCATTACATGATGAATACAATATTGTTAACTTTCAAAGGCAATGCTAATGCATTAGAAAGAACTTAGATCATGGCAAAAAAAAAACATACCTCAAACCAAAATACAGAGTTAAACATTGAAAATTTCTCCTTAAAACCTTGCACAAGTAATTTTCTTGATTAGTGTAACATCATTTTGTGCCTTGAATACATCTATAAAATTCTTGAAATGTTCATGAATATGATGTATGGAATGTTATGATCATTGCATTATAGTTTGTTGTGTATCAAAAAAGGTAGTGATAAGCCTTACAATTTTGAGATATCATGTCAGTTCCATAAAATGTTATGCAATCTTTACGTAAAAAGACATAGTCCCCTACCACTTTAACTTAAATACATAGTATTGGAACAAATTTCTAAGTTGATCTATAACTTGTCATAATGTAAACTATATAACAAATATGGCACCAATATCTTAAAGCATTATGAAAAAAAGGGTTGAACCCTAATTATTTAACTAAATTTTGTAGGATCAAGGACCATTTCTCTACACAAAATCATCAGACTGGAACAAAATTTATACTATACCAATTATCAAATGATTATCTTCAAGAATAACCCAAAAAAACACAGACAGACTGCAAACAGACAGAGTGCAAACTAAAAATCCGCTTCACCTTCGGTAGGGGACTAAAAAATAGAACTGACATGATTGAATTATCGTAATTTAAACTTTAACAACCTCCTGCTCTGATGGCCTGTGCAGTTGGCCGATCAACCGTTATATCTATTTCTGTATTATCAGGAAATGTCAGTATTAATCTTTCAAAATATCTGTAAAAACAAAACTATTAGTTAGACAAAATATCTCTTTGAAAAAAGTAGGGTAGGTATAATTGAAGTAACACTGGAAATTAGGAATGTGTTAAATAGGAAAACAAATTTAATTACTTTAAGACTATATATGTTACCATTTACATATTTCAAGATTTTTTTTTTAATTAAAGCCTTAAAGGAAAAAAGACTACCATAATTTCCAAACGGTTGGCTTAAAACAGGATGGGAGTAATCACTGTGCAGTATGCACTTTTAACCACTATTTCGATGCCCCACACACACAGTCAGGTGTACTACTTGTACAAGTTATTAAACGCGGACAAATTTGGTTACAAGTGTAACATATATATTCATAAAGAGCAGCATCATGCATGTCATGTCAGAGGAGGTACATTAAGTATGTACAGTACCTTGGCCCATATATTAAGGATGAATGCCTGATGATGTTAATAAATATAACACTTGTGACAACTCTTTTAGTTTTATGGGATTGACACACCGTTACTCAAAACCTTTCTATTGTTATCATACTAATAGTTAACACGTATCAGTAGCCTCATTATTACATTAAGTTTCATTGATATTTACAAATTTTACAAATGGATCATTGTCAATGACCACAGGCACTAGACGTTCTGTCAATAGTATAAAAATATTGGCAATTGGAAGAAAATAGTGTTCATATATCATATTGGCAAAAGCCAATTGGAAAAAAATAGTCTTCCAATTGCCAATATTTTGAGCACTATTTTTTTTTTCCAATAATTTGCCAATTGCCAATATTTTTAATATTGACAGAACGTCTAGTCACCAGTACAAAATAACGTTTAGATAAAGAGTTTTTCGTTTGGTTAGTGACACAATAACAGATAATGAATACAGTAATGTATGGTGTACAGTTGTTGTTTGCTTGTCTGTGAACTTACGGCACCATAGGAATATTCTCCATCTTTATATAGCTGTTTCCAAGTTGGCTGATGTGGTGAGACGCTAGCAGACGACAGTGACGAAACAGAGATGTACGTAAATACCACTAAATTGTCATTAAATTTGAAACAAAATGAACAAAAAAGTGATAAAATCACCAACATCTCGTTAAAATTTTCTTCAAAAGACATCTTTGGTCGAATCAAGGGAGCTAAGAAGGCTTGTTTTAAAGCTAAAATCAGTCCGAATGCGGACTCAACTATTCCGGATATTATAGATTCTTTACGCTTCCTTAAAATTAAAAAAAACAAAAAAACACTAAATGTTTGTACAAAATTAAATCAGTCCGACGCCATTTTGATTTCTTGAGATAGCATGAATAGAATAGGCTATCTAGATCTATGTAGCGGCTAGGCTAGCTATGCGTTCAATAGTTTAAATCTACGTAGCGCTACGTAGCTGCTACGATATTGAACGCACCCCAGCTGAACAGACAAAATCTTGCTCCTTCTCAAAAATAAAATTAAAACAAAAACGGCTCAATTATGCTCATATGAAATATTCATCAAATATATGCTAGATATATTTTCTTTCAATTACACAAATATATTCCTCGTGTGGTACGACGTATCAGAGACAAATCAAGCATCAAAACGTTAGTTTTATTTGCTTTCTGATACAATGTTAACAGACCCAGTCAGGACCGATTCACCAGCACAGAACGTTCTCTCGCAGGACATCCTTTAAATTACAAACGGTTGCGTGTGGGGGGTTTTACAGTTAGATTATAGTGTTATAGCAGTAAATATCATATTAACTCTTGAAAAAAAACATTACATGTATAACTGTAACAGTACCTAAATATTGGTACAATATGATCATGTTCATTGAAATGACTCATAATTGTAGTCTTTTACCGGCCGCAGCTGTCATATTTGTAGATAATGATATAAATGTTGTTTTAGAAGTTAATATTTGTAGGTTAAATCAGGAATTGTGTAGTGTCAAATTTATTGCAAAATATACATACAATACAAAAAAACTAATTGTCCTGCGGTCTCCACAAACAAATTCACAAATATGGCAAATAGCATTGAGGTTTGAATTACAGCACTTATTATCTTTACAACAGCATTATCAAACTGCTATTTATCTGGGATGTTTTAATATGCATCATCTGTTGTTATTACTCTATGAGTTTCATTTGCATAAAACACTATTTAGAATGATCTGTTATATTATATTGAACCTCGGACTGCATCTTCGTTCAATATAAGCTGAGCAGGTCCATATATAACGTATTGACCACGTCAAAATACATAATTGGTAAATATGTGCAATCGTGAAGAATTAAACCCCAAAATACAATGTTGACCTGATATATAAATCCTCATCATATGCAGGTATATGCAATTAAACAATTGTAAACATAGATTGGACTAGATCATCATCAATATGGATTAGTTTCATCATCAATATGGATTAGTTAAGATTGAACAACCATAGATATAATAGCAACTATGGCTATCATATTTATGGAACAGCTAATGAATGATTGCTTAAAGGTGAGCACTTTACACCAACTATATTATACTATGATATCATATCATCTTCATTCTTTTGCAATTACATTTGTAAGCTGCACAATTAAGATCTGACTAACATGCTAACATGTTAGAGTAGATGAAACATCCGAATTGGAATTTTAATTGTTAAAATCTGTGTCTATCGGCTTTAAAAGTTTCATAAAAGGGTATACTTTGGGATTTTATGTATCTTATATATAATTATATACGTGATTTTACTTACATTATAGTATGCGTCTTCGGCATTTTAGTAAACTTTTATACTGTAGACACATTTTCATAAAAAAAATTCGATTGAGGTACAAATACAAGTGCATCTTGTTTGGGCATAACCAAACATTTCGACGAAAAAAATCCAGAGAAAGATAGTTAATTGATCTGTTAAAAACTAAGAATTTTCTTATCCTAGGAAAAGATTACCTTAGCCGTATTTGGCACACCTTTAGGGATTGTTTTTTTTATCCTTATCGCTCTTCAACTTTGTATTTGTTTTGCTTTATAACTATTTTGATCTGAGCGTCACTGATGAGTCTAATGTAGACGAAACGCACATCTAGCGTATTAAATTACAATCCTGGTACATTTGATAACTATTAAAGCAGTTATTTCCATCTCTGCCCGGTGACATTTTTTTTTGTGGGAGGGGCGGGGGGAGAGGGATATAATATTAAACATGAGCAATAGTTTCATCGAAAGGAGAAAGTCGAGCACATCGTTTTTATGGTAGGCGTGTTTCGGTTGACTATTCTATCTAGAAAAGATATAAAGCAAAGTTTTTTTTATTATTTCAATATATATAGTCTACAGGTTGATTTAAATTCATTAAATATTCACAGTACAAAGAATGAAATATATGACTCAAGTGAAATACCTTTCAAACACGTCATCACAACAGACTATGTGAGTTTGAACACAAAAAAGTTTACTAAAAGCATTTGATGACCGACTTTGCCAGTGGATCGTAACAATCTATACAGAAAGGCAACAGTAGTTTACCGGTGTTCAAATGTCATAAACCGATTATGAGAAAACAAATCCGGGCTATAAACTAAATCCACAGAAAACACATCAACTATAAGAGGGAAAAAGGGAACAACAGGAAAAGTAAAGTGCAACAAAATCAAACGCCTGCATACATAGAAACAAACTATTTGTTAACAACTGCCATTATCCTGACGCGGTACAGGACATTTTAACAAAAAAATCTGAAAAGACCAGACTTTTTGCTCGACCATTAAAATCGAGCACACATTTTACTCGACTAGTCTCGACATTGTCTTGACAGTGTTTAACTGTACTTAACTGTACTCGACTAGGTCCCGACCTTACTTAACAAATCTTATTCAGTACTTGATGATCTTAGTGTAGTCTGAAATGGTCTTGACCCGGGCTTGACTAGTCTCGACCTGTCTCGACTAGTCTTGACCTTCAAAATAGTCTTAACGGCCCATTTAATTAAATTAAATATAGATCTAACAAAATTCCAGTTTATTTGGTATTTTGGTTCATTGCTGTGAAATTAAAGAATTTAATTAATAGGTAAAAAAAAGTTATTAAATTCTGATAGTCATCTTTTATTATGTCTATAAATTTTTCAAATCAGCTTGGATTTACCTAAAACTCCACAGCTATCTCAATTATACGTCGATCTTACATAATGCCAGGTTGTTTGGAAGTTCGATTAATTGCTGTCAAATTTGAGGATTTAATCAAAAGGTAAAAAAAGCTAGAATTTTTAGTCATACTGATTTCAAATAGACAACTATAAATTTGTTGATTAATTTTTTAAATCAATCTGGATTCTCAAAAAACTAAACAGCTATCTTACTGAAACCCATGTCATTATGTTGTTTGGCATATTGCTTTCAAATTTAGAGATACAATTAATCTAGGTTAAAAAAAAAAGGTTGCAGTTGGGATTTAATTCAATAAGTACACTATGATTGTTTTAATTACTTTTTCAAATCAATTAAGATTTTCATCACACTATACAGCTATTTCAGTTATATATTTATCTTACTGAATCCAAGGTCGTTATGTAGTTTAATGTATTGCTATCAAAGGAAAGATTAGATCAATTTAGATTATAAAAAAAAGAAGCTAGAATTTGCAGTTCTGATTTTATTCAGATAGTCATCTTTAATATTTTTATAACTATTTCAAAGCCACTTGGATTTTCATTAAAACTAAACAGCTATCTTACTGAATCCCATGTCATTATGTAGTTTGGCATATTACTGTCAAATTTAGGGATACAACTAACGTAGTTTAAAAATAATAGAATTTGCAGTTGGGATTAAATTCAGTTATTACACAATATTTTTTTAATAACTTTTTTTAATCAATTAAGATTTTATTTTCATCAAACTGCAGATGGGTGCGGTCCTAACCTTGACAAAAGTTAACTTAGAGCAGACTTGTTGACTGCTTTCTAAGTTGACTTGAGAATTTTTAAGCAGACAAGCAAGTTAACTTCGTCGTTGGTGGACTAGACCTACTGTCTGCTTTTAATGAACTGCTGCAGACCTTTCGACAGGTGTGCTCCTGACCAGACATGTGGACAAGTCTGATTTTGACCAGTCCAGAGGACAGGTCTGCCCCAGACCATACATGTGGACAGGTCTGCTCCTGACCAGACATGAGGATAGGTCTGCTACTGACCAGACCTGTAGACAGGTCTGCTACTGACTAGACATGTGGACAAGTCTGTTATTGACTAGACCTGAGAACAGGTCTGCTTATGACAGATTATCGTGTTTAAGACTTTTCATATCAGACTTGAACTTTACATATGTTAACAATATTCGCATTGTTTTATTTTCCCAGAAGGCCTATATAGCAAATTTGTTTACTCGCTAGACTCTACTAGATATTATAAATATTAACAAAATTCGGGTTTTTTTTTCTTCATTTCATATATTTTTATATACATTAAACGAAGGCTATACAATGTACAATAACATAGAGATATCATAAAAGAAATGAAGGTTTTTTGTATTTCTATTACATATAAGGCGGATAGAAAGTTTATCAACGCATCGGAACAATATTCTTATGTCATGGGATATCATTGTCGATGTTGCTTCGTTCCCCATTTTTTACTGTCTCTTCTTAAATTTTACTTTATGCATTACATGCTTAGATATTTCACCGTAATTCACCTTTTCTGCATTGGATTTACGGTTCTGTTTTCCACAAAATATTCTTACGAAAATTGTACAGTGTCCAGATACATAAGGTGTTGTATAACTATCAACAATCTCGTCAATTTCGTCAGATTTTTAGGGATTTGTCTTTGCCGATTATAAATTGTTTTATACAATACATCCTTACATAAATATTACTGAATTATTATGCAGATATATATATTTACATGATAAAGTGCAAATGTGGTCAGTTTAGGTTGATGCGGTCAAATAAATGTTGTACAAGTCAGCCTGAGGTATCAGAACTTCTGATTTTTTTACGTATCAATATATTGATCAAAGGAGGACATGCTGGCTCTCTAAATTTGTGCAGATAAAATTTTGTAGTCATATATTTCATTATTGCTTTCATTTTGTACTATAAATTCTTTCTTTACATTAAAATATTGCTGATATACTATGCAGCTATATAGATTTACATAATAAAGTACAAATATGGTTGAATTTGATAGGTATTTTGAATATATATGCATTGCCCGTTAGCATTGTAACCAAGATCGTTTTTTAATTTATAGAAAGGCAGGTCACGGATACATTTGCATAACAAGCAACGTTTTATGCGTACTTTATTTACAAATATCTCTATTTATGTTTATATCACGGAAGTATTAATGTTACTTTATTTTTCGATGTTCATACCAAGAAACAAAGACATTAAAAAAATATTTAAAAAAAATCGATGTATAGCGGTCCTGGTAACAAGTCAATTTAGTGTTGAGCAGACCAGGCAAAAGTTAACTAGAGAACAGGTCAGTTTTCGATCGGTATTGTAAAATCAAAGTTTACTTATGTTAACTTATGTTAACTTTTGGCAAAGATTAAGATGGCCGCCGAGCTGAAAACACTGTAAAAAGTCAGCTCCCAGTTTTTTGCAGTTTTTTGTGTTTTATATGAATTGTTGCATGATGAAAAGTGGATAGTCTGATAGATAACATTTTGCTGAATCATTGGATGCCAACTTATGAGAAACATTTGGTGGAACTTTTGTGATATTTACAGAAAACCATTTTTTTTTAATTTAAGTGTCACCTATTTATTGATTATATTTACTAGATCACAAAGGTTTTTAATACAACATGCCTGGGGGCAAAAGCCTTACAAGTAACAAATCTGTGAATAAAAGTAGAAAATGTGGAAACACTGTTTAGACTTTACTCGCTGCCAAATTAGATAAAGTTGACAAAGAAAAATGAAAACCTAATAAACAACCAAAAAGGACTCACTCTGAAGTGTCAAATGAATCAAATACAAGTGATGATCTGACTGGTATTATTAGTATATAAAGGGACATAAAAGAAATTAAACAAAACCTGGAGGGTAGATTGAAAAAGATATACCTTGAAAATGCACCTAAAGACCTTGTTTAGTCAAGTGATCTGGAAGTCATTGTAACTTCTAAAGTAAAGAATTTATTTAAAGAATTTACTTCATCCATAGAGAAATAAAATGATGAAAAAGTATCAGAAGTAATAGTAGGTGAGTGATATGAGAGCCAAATAATTTTTAATGCACCTACCTAACACACGGCTAAATTATATATCACTGGAAAGCTAAGAATGTATACTTTCGAAATATCCCGGTCGTCAAAAGAAATTATGGTGCATTTTTTTTTTAAACGAGGTCAAAGGTCATGGGTGCAATTTCAATTCACGGATACTTCCAGTAGAAAAATCAAGTCAAAACAAATGCAAAAATGAAACAGTTTTATAGGAATGCTGTATTACTGTTGGGAAAATATATTTCTATCATAGTGTTAATTAATTTTGGTTGATTTTAACGGTAACGCATGTTAGTAACACAAATGTATCTGTAGTCGCCCTTGTATTATCTAAATCTTATAATACCTCCGTATCATTTGATTGTACGTATTTACAAACATATATCTGCAAATTTGATATAAATTATCCGGAACAAAATATTTGAAGCAAGGGGAATTTAACATATGACGTATTTTTAATTGTTTAGAAAGTCCCATGATGAGCTGTACATTAAAATTGAGGAATCGTTAGTTTGAAAGCCTACGAACCGCTTCAAGATCAGACAACCATAGGGCGGATTTTTTGTTATTATTGTAGTGCAATATGTTGAGTCTGGATCATACCGCAATTTCATTTACATCACTAAATCAGATATGATAAGAGTACTAACTAACATTACTAAAATGAGTAAAGTGCTACTAGTATATTTATATCAACAAATTGACAATTTTAATATAAAATATCACAAGGAAAAAATGACCACTCATTGTACGTCAAACTGTGTTTGATTTTACTTAAGTCGGCCGCCGTGTATCTTGAGATATCTTATTAATCAAACAACACTTGACAAAGGAGTTTGTACTTTTTTTTAAATTTTGCTAGTGATGACATCGGCTACTTTGGCACTACGTAATACTTTTTTATATCTTGTTTCACCGCTTCAAACGAATTACAAGATTATCCTAATATTGAACCTTTAATAGGCATTCTTATGTTAAAATCCCGTTAGCGTATAACCTAAATGATCGAAACGTCGGACCAATGGGATGTAGGACCATTTAGATGTCGGAATATTGCGATATCGGAATATTATAGCTTCATTTTAACAGTCTTGTAATCTAATCATTCATATCGGTCAAAATATTCATACAAAGACAACTTCCTTGGCATGGGCATATACCAGTACAGCAGAGGTTTTGCTCAAAGCGGACACAAGATCTACTATATACAGATTGAATTAAAAATTGAAAATGGACATGAGGGATTTGTCAAAGAGACACCAACCCGTTCAAAAAGCAGGCAACGGCAGAAGATCACCAATGGGTCATCAATGCAGCAAGAAACTCCCAAACCCGGAGGCGTTCTTCAGCTGGCCCCTAAAAATGTACTAGTTTGAAATGATAATGGACGTCATACTAAGCTTCGAAATAAACTCAAGAAATTAAAACAAAAAATTATACAAAAATAAGAAAGGCCAGAGGCTCCTGACTTGGGACAGGCGCAAAATTGCGGCGGGTTTAAACATGTTTTTGCAATCTCAACATTCGTCCACTTGTATGTTTGTCCATCTGATGAGTTAAGCCCTTTTCAACTGATTTTTATAGTTCGTTCTTATGTTGTACTGTTATACCACTGTCCCAGGTTAGGGAAGGGTTGGGATCCCGCTAACATGTTTAGCCCCGCCACATTATTTATGTATGTGCCTGTCCCAAGTCAGGAGCCTGTAATTCAGTGGTTGTCGTTTGTTTATGTGTTACATATTTGTTTTTCGTTCTTTTTTTTTACATGAATAAGGCCGTTAGTTTTCTCGTTTGAATTGTTTTACATTGTCTTATCGGGGCCTTTTATAGCTGACTATGCGGTATGGGCTTTGCTCATTGTTGAAGGCCGTACAGTGACCTATAGTTGTTAATGTTTGTGTCATTTTGGTCTTTTGTGGATAGTTGTCTCATTGGCAATCATACCACATCTTCTTTTTTATATATTGTAGGAGATATATGTATTTTAACACTCAATACAGCTTGAGTTTGCTACTCAGAGGATACCTTATGAAGTTGTGTAACTTGCTTATAGGCTTTATACATTTGCAAAATATACAAACAGACAAATCACGAATGAGTTGTAGATCTATTGCCCTCATTGATATATGAGAAGAGACTGGTCGGTAGAATTGGTACATGTAGTACAAAGTATTTGTACATACAAAACAGAAGATGATAGGTTGTGCTTACTTTTGAAATATTCATAGCAACTTTTATGATATTTTGTATTTTCAAATGGGATGTTTTCATTTTTCATATTCATCGACCAGTCTTCTGTAAACTTCATCTTTTCGTTTTCCCACTGCGGCAATACAACTGTATCTTCATTTAAGTGTTTAACTACATAGTTTCTATGAAGTAAATACATGAAAGACTATGCATCTGTGTCAATCAAAAGATTTTTTTCTCTTTAGCATAGGAAGGGTTTCATTGTGAACTGGACTGTGAAAATTTGACACGACTCGGAAGATATTCTACCATTTTCCGATACGATTCCTTATTTAGAAATGGGTGAATTCTACAGAACTCAAAAACTATGTTTTACTTTGATTTGATCTTAATTTCGGACGATTTTATATCTATTTAAGCTACACTGAAGTTCAAGATAGAAATAGAACCGTTTAAATATGATTTATCGTACTCTAATAGCACTATTAAGTACACGGAAATCGACTAATATGTTCAGTAAAAAAACGATAACGAAATAGATGAAGGATTCCGGAAACTATAGTGATTTTACCCAACATCATAGAATTACAGAAATTCGCGATTCTAAGAAATGTTGAGATAAAGTCTTGATCTTGAATGAAAAAACGATAACTGATGAGTGAGTTGGTGTGTTCTAAAATGGATAGAGTGCAAAAGTATTTAATAAAAAATTTGATTATAGATCCGAAAAGGTCAGGATTATGAAAATTTTCGTACAAAATGTCAAATATTTAGAAGGAATGCAAAAGCATGCGGAGTTATAGTTGTAAATATTGTTTTTCATTATTTTAAGAATCTAATTCACTTAATTATTCTGTCTAAAAGAAGAGATACGACTAATTTCTTTTGCTTGAAAAACATGTCGTAATTTTATAATTTTCAACTAATTTCTGAAATAAACGTCAATTTTACAAAAACTGCACCGTACGATTTTGTGACGACCGGGCACAAATCAAAGTTAAATCATTATTCTTTCATTTAAAAAAGAAATTAGCCGTGTGTTAGGTGGGTGCATTAAAGTCCTTAACTAGACGTCTTTTTCAAATATTACACTCGCCTATAGGGAAAATGCAAGAGAAAATAGATGCATTATCAATAGAAAATGAGAACTTGAGGGAGAAAGCTGAGGTAGCTATGAAACATCTGCAACAAAGAACGAATTACACCAAAATGAACGACTGGCAAGAGAAGCTATTACCAGCAGCAACTATAATGAACAATATTCTCGCAAAAACAACATAAGAGTTATAAACTTTCCATGGCGAGAGCGACAAGATCTGCGTGCAGACTTTATTAGTAAAGTGAAAAAGGACATGGTATGTTGAACTTGAGGAAAGAGATGTTGTCGCCATTCATAGAATACCATCTGACAAATTAGGACCAAAGACTCTTATTGTGAGATAATTTAGTAGCGATGTCAAACGAAGAGTGATGCAAGAAAAGAAGAATTTACAAGACCATGTAAGATTTTATGATGACATTTCCAAACGAAACATTGAACTGATGAAAAGACTAAATGAGACTGAATGGTTCAGCGACGTATGGTACTTCAACTGTGGTGTATATGGAAGGATATCTGATGGTCTTCAGCTGAAGTTCAATATATTTGATGACATTTTTCTAAGATTGAGACAAAGGAAATAAGAAGTTAACTTAGTACTTGACGTTCATTGTTACATGTACATTATGTCTTGATGAACTTTTGATTTATTTTTTAAACATGCTAAAAGTGCTACATGTATTCTTATTTTCATGGGACAAATCTAATTACTGTAAAATTTGTCTCCACTTTATAAAATAGTTGACTATGTCATAACTGATAAATCATATACAGGATAAAAAAATATTAAAAGAAAAATTTTACTGCAAAAAACTATTTTTTTGACATTAATTCAATCAAAAATGTCTGCCATTTAATTATTTTGTTTACCTCTTTCTTTTCTTTCCAGTCCTTTGTTCTTTTTATAAATCATTGCATTTCTTCCATTACATTTTGTTTTAGTTTAGATTATGGCGAGTTATACTGTTTATTATTTTTCATGCATCTATATGTTGGTAAAATGTTTTTCTTTAGTATTTTATTTTACAGATATGGAGAATAATCAGATATTACTATTAGATTTTATTACGGTCATTTTATGTGCTAGTGTATTTACTAAAATCATATCATGTGTGCCCTGAAGGTATTAACTGTTAATTGCCAAGGTTTAGGAGATAGTGTTAAAAGAAGAGATGTTTTTAACTATTTAAGAACAAAGAATTACAATATTTACTGTTTACAAGATACTCATTTATTATGTGAAAATGAAAATAATATAAGATCTATGTGGGGATATGATTTTTAATTTTTATCTTATAGCTCAAATTCAAGAGGTGTAGCAGTTATGTTTAAAAACAACTTTGAGTTTAAGGTCCTAAAAGAAAAAAAATAGATGTTGGTGCCCATTATTTAGTATTAGACTTAGTTGTTAATACTTTACATTTTACACTTGTAACTATTTATGGACCAAATATAGATAATCCAATGATAGCTATGTGATATGGGGTGACTTTAATCTTGTTCTCAACCCTGATATGGACTATTTCAACTATTTACATGTAAATAACCCAAATGCTCGGGGAAAAGTTTTAGAAATCATTGAGGAAAGGAGTCTCATTGACTCTTTCCGTGAACTTTACCCAGATTTGAAGCTTTTCACATGGAGAAAAAAAGCTTTAAACAAGCAAGGCTAGATTTTTTTCTTTTGTCTGAACATTTACTATGCTGTTTGAAATTTTTTAATATTGAGTCTAGATATCACTCTAACCATTCTATGGTTGTATTAAACCTATAATTTAATCCATTTGATCAAGGTAGAGGATTGTGGAAATTTGATAATTAATTATTGTATGATCCAGAATATATAAAGATTTTTAAAGAAAAAATAGTAGAAGTTAAAAAAACAATATGTAACACCTGTTTATGATAGAGATAGAATTGAAGACTGAATAATTAAGATCTCCATTTTAATATTAACAGTCACTTCTTTCTTGAGACAATGTTGTTGGAAATTAGAGGTAAAACTATATATTATTCAAGTTATAAGAAAAAGGTAAAAGAAAAACAAGAGAAACATCTTAGAAATGAAATTCTTATTTTGGAAGAAAAGGTAAATGAAGGTTCAATACAGATTTTGGAAAATAAAAAATGAGAATTAGAAAATATAAGAAAATTAAAAAATTAAAAGGAAAAAAATTCGATCAAGAATACAATGAGTAGAAGAGGGTGAAAAACCTACTAACTATTTTTGTGGGCTAGAATAAAAAAAAATACAAATAAGATAATACCAAAAGCAGAAAAAGAAAATGGAGATGTAATTTCAAAACATTCAAAACAATCTTATTATTTTAATTTTAGTTTCTTGTGTACAATTTGGAAATTAGTATGGCGTTCATTATCACTGGACTAGTATATATTTGTTTAGGGGCCAGCTGAGGGACGCCTCCGGGTGCAGGAGTTTCTCGCTACATTGAAGACCTGTTGGTGACCCTCTGCTGTTGTTTTTTATTTGGTCGGGTTGCTGTCTCTTTGACACATTCCCCATTTCCATTCTCAATTTTATTAAAAATTTTAAAAGAAGTAAAATCTTTTTATGGAAATTTATACAAGAATAAGGTTAAGTCAAAAGGAGGTAAATTCAGTAAACTTGACGTAGAATTGAAAGATATAAAGTTTAAAAAATTAACTGATGATGAGAATAAAAATCTTGAAGGTGAAATAACAATTGAAGAAGCTGGTTTGATATTGAAAAATATAAAAAAAAATAATAAAACACCAGGATCTGATTGTTTCTCCACAGAGTTCTTTAAATTTTTTTGCAAAGATTTGGAATTTTTTATTGTAAACTCCTTGAACTACAGTCCTGAGGTTGGTGAACTACTTGTTACGGAAAAACAAGGAATCATTACATGCCTGACGAAAGGAAATAAGCCTAGACATTTCTTAAAAAATTGGCGACCTATAGCTTTATTAAATAAAGTATATAATATTGGCTCTGGAGTTATAGTAAAACGCTTTTAAAACAGTTTTAGATAAACTGATAAATTTCGATCAAATTGGATTTATTATATATATTGGAAAAAATCTTAGTTTAATTTATGATATTATGCAATTTATCGAGGACAATGATATTCCAGGACTTTTGCTGCTCATAGATTTCGAAAAGGCATTTGATTCGATTTCTTAGGAATTTTTAACCAGTGTATTGAAGTTGTTCAATTTTTGAGAATCATTAATTAATTAGATAAAAGTCTTTTATAACAGAATAAAATCAGCGGTAAACCAGGGAGGAAATCTATCAGATTTTTTTCCTATAGAACGAGGCTGTAGACAAGGTTATCCCTTGTCGCCTTATACATATATATATTCTGTGCTGATATATTAGCACTTAAAATACGAAATAATGATAAAATAAATGACATTACAATTACGCAAGTTGAGCACAAACTTTCACAACTCTCACATCTCTTATTTTTAATGATAAAGAAGAATCTTTAAATGTAGCATTAAATGAATTAGATTTGTTTGGGAATATATCTGGTTTGAATATTACTTTTTCTAAAACACAAGTTATTTGGATAGGAAATAAAAAGTATAGTAATGAAATATTATGCCAATATAGAAATCTTACATGGGGAGAAACACGTTTTAAGTTATTAAACAATGGTCAAAACGAAATCTTACTGTTATTGGTAGAATAACTGTAGTAAAGACATTGATATTGCCTATTCTAAATCATTTGTTTATATCCTTACCAAATCTAAGTGATGAGATTTTAAAAAATGTTATTCAACTTATGTAAAATTTGATATGGAGTTCACAAATTGATATGTTTTACAAAATGATATTGACGATGGTGGACTCAAAATGATAAATCTTAGTGCATTTATTTTAGCACTGAAGTGAATATGGATAAGGAGATTATTTAAAACAGACAACAAATGGCAGAACGTGTTTTTTGTCAAATGTCAGTTGTTGGCATGACACGGATTATGTTTTTGTCATATATGTTATGATTGTATGATACTTAACCCCTAACGGGAAGGATTTTGCCTGATATTCTTATGATGAAGACATAATCGGAAGTCTGGAGCTGGCATGTCAGTTAACTGCTAGTAGTCTATTTATGTATTATTGTCATTTTGTTTATTTTCTTTGGTTACATCTTCTGACATCAGACTCGGACTTCTCTCGAACTGAATTTTAATGTGCGTATTGTTATGCGTTTACTTTTACACATTGGCTAGAGGTAAAGGGGAGTGTTGAGATCACATAAACATGTTTAACCCCGCCGCATTTTTGCGCCTGTCCCAAGTCAGGAGCCTCTAGCGTTTGTTAGTCTTGTATTATTTTTAATTTTAGTTTCTTGTGTACATTTTGGAGTTAAGTATGGCGTTTATTATCACTGAACTAGTATATATATTTGTTTAGGGGCCAGCTGAAGGATGCCTCCGGGTGCGGGAATATCTTGCTGCATTGAAGACCTGTTGGTGACCTTCTGCTGTGGTCTGTTCTCTGGTCGGGTTGTTGACTTTTTGACACATTCCCCATTTCCATTCTCAATTTTATGTAGAACTTGAAATTTTTATGGTTGTGGAAATGTTTATATACAAAAATTCCAACAAAATATCAAAAATGAATTTTGGCAAGATGTTCTGAAAGCATGGCAACTTCTCAGAGAAAAAGATGAATATGTTAGTTTGGAATCAATGCTTTCTTGCTAGACTAATCTGGCTCAACAACAATATAAAGGTAGCAAATAAACCTATTTTTATAAAAATTGGTTTGAAAATGGTATAAAATTTATAAATGATATTGTAAATGAAGATGGGACTTTTTTCTCTCATAACAAAATAGAAGAAATGTATCAGATAAATGTGAATTTCATGACATTCAATAGTACATGTACATTTGTATTATATCTGCTATACATTTTGTACATCAAGCATCAAAATCATTTGTGTGAAAAAATCACGAATTAGAACTACCTTTAATTCCATCTGCTATTTAAAGACTTGTTAAAAGTTCAAAAGGGTCTAAAGATATGTATATTGTTTTAAATAATAGAAGTGTTCCCACAAGTCAGTTAAGAGATGGACTGAAATTTTTGGCTTTGATCAAAATCATTGGAATTTTGTTATAAACTGCCATTTGTTGTCACAAATAATACAAAGTTACAGTAGCTACAGTATAGATTCAATCCTCGAATCTTGGCTACAAACAACTTTCTTCGTAAAATTAAGATTTATAATAATCCAAATTGTACATTTTGTAATAAAGAAATTGAAACATCAGAACATTTATTTTGGGAATGTGAACATACACAATTATTATTAGAACAGATTGAAAACTGGTTTCTGACCACTGGAATTAGTGTACATTTTACAAAAGAAGGTTTTTGTTTGGTAACATTACAAAAAAATATCAAAAGGCAATGCAGAATATACTATTTTTCTTACCATAAAGCAATATATTTATAATTCCAGATGTTTAAAAAAAAATGTCAATACACTCATTAAAAGAAAAGATGAAATATGTGTATGCAATGGACAAAAATATTGCTATGAAAAACAAATGTGAATATCGGTTCCTCAGAGAATGGAATGTTTTTGGTAGATTACTAAGTTAAGTACAAAAAATGTATATACTTTACATTTAATGTTGTACATGTAATAAATGAAAATGCTGTATTTACTATACTAAAATAGAATTTGATGTCTAGATGAATTATATACAAAACTCACCACACTATTCTCTCTCACTCTATTTCTCTTTCTATATCTCTCTCTCTCCGGTGTTCAAACTGCTTTACTCTTTATCTTATATTTGTATATTTAAAACAAAGAAATTGCTTTCTAATAGAAAGACGTATTGATTAGATAATATCTATAGATTTATTTATTATATATTGCTATTATATTTGTGTATATGATGTTGTAAATTGGAAGTTATAAATAAGAAAAATAAGATAAAAAAAAACGTATGGCAGGATAATTTGAAGTTAGCTTATATCAATAGCGGACCTGGCTCCAAGTTAACTTTATGACAGACATAAAAACAGTTCTAGAACCAAGTCTGCTTTTCAAGTTAACTACATTTTGGTCCTCGGACGGGTCATAGCAGCCCTAAATCCTGTCACAGGTAAACTTTGAACAGTCTTAATGACTGGTTATCAAGTTAACTTGCTCTACAGGTTAGGACTGCACCCATCTGTATACAGCTGTTTCTGTCATATATTGATCTTACTAAATCCAAGGTCGCTATGTAGTTTAATGTATTGCTGTCAAATTTAAGGATTAAATCCATCTAGATACAAAAAAGCTAGAATTTGCAGTTCGGATTTAATTTTTTATAACTATTTCAAAGCCACGTGGATTTTCATCAAAATCTCCAGTCATATTTATCTTACAAAAAAAAACCAGGTTATTTGGTAATTTGGTTTATAGCTGTCAAATTTACATATGCAAATTATAAGTATCAATATGAATTTTGTCAAAACTGGAAATTTTAGCATATTTTTATTTATTCAGGTAACAATAGTCTATGATCATAATCAATGATTTTTTTTTCAGATATTTTTTTATCACATAATTTTGAAGTAAGTATTATTCTGCACAATTTGTAAAAAATCCAAAAATCATTATCATATCACAACAGGGAGTAAATTGATAATGAACTTACCTAAACAAAGGCACATGGTATTGAATCTAAATATTGAGTAGGGGCTAAAATGTCAATCATCTGTTGATACCAGTTTCCTGACCACAAGGTACATAGTGTGGTCTTATTGTATCGCAATTTTTTTTTATATAACATGGAAGTAAACAGAGAAAAAGGGAAAAGATATGAAAGGGAGAAAATCTAAAGGGTAAAAATCTAACCAAAATGAACAACACTTTATATGAATAAGAGTGTGAAAGTATCTTTGAAATCCTCTGACAAACTTTTAAGGTTCTCAGTACAAACAAGAAGAATATGTCTCTGAATCTGCCTTCTGTAAGAAGTTTTAGGCATTTTTACCAATTTTAAGTTTATGTGAAATTTTCAATTCCATAAAACTAAAAAATCATGTTTGACAGTCTTTTTTCAAGAAGGGGATGGTCTTGATCTTCTTTTATCATGTCTTTTATTGCATAATTTTAATGTTCTAGCTAATTTCATAGTATGTATCTTTTTAAAATACAAAAGAAAATTAGTCTTTATATTGATAATAATGATGTTAAATATTGATTATATGCAATTGGTCATTCCTGTTATTCTCTTATCTTAGATTATCTGGATAGAGGCGGAGCTTTGTCTATATTTAATTACTACATTACATATGTTGGTCAAGTCTGTGACGTCAACCTCCCGCCAAATGCCAAGTTAGTGTTCGTCAGTGCATTCATAATGCAAAATTTACAGTATTAGAGCATCAAAGACACAAAGTGTGTGCTTCTATTGATAAAATAATGGTGTCAGAACATTCCTGGGTTGCTCCCAATGAAATTCTTGTATCAATGTTACATTTACAGGGGTTCTAATGGGAAATTTCAGTTTTTAGGTCATGTTTCAGAACAATTTTTAATGAGAATTTTTAGTATAAAATGAACATAGAAACTATATGGGTATCCCTTTTTGTTTGAATTTTATTTATGTGATTACAAGGAGTATTTTCTACAATACTGTGTCCCAATTTTTGGATAATTTGTTTCTAAATGAATGTATAGGTGTCCAAAAATGAAATGTGAAATGAAACTCAGCAGTTAAATCAATATATCTTCTTACTGGAGGCATACATCAAAATCTGAGACACGGTTTTGTAGCTTGTTTATGGTTAATTAAAGTGATGAAAACAAATTTTTACTACCATTTGACCTGAATTTGTCACTTTCATCAAAGTTGGAAGACCACATTTCTTGCAAATTATAAGCTTTATTTTGAGATAGTTATTAAAGGTACCAGGATTATAATTTAATACGCCAGACGCACGTTTCGTCTACAAAAGACTCATCAGTGACGCTCAGATCAAAATAGTTGTAAAGCCAAACAAGTACAAAGTTGAATACCAAAGACTTTATCTAAAGATTAAGAAAAAGTAATATTTAAGCTTTAAAATGAGTAAAAAGATTTAAAAAATCCATTGAATAGTTTTGGAAAAATTAATCTTCAAAGACTTTTGGATGGAGTCAGAAAATCCTGACTGTAGTGCTACCTTAACTAAGTCCTAAAATTTGACAGCAATACATCAAAATACAAAACAACCTGGTATTTTGTAAAATAAATAAATAAAGATAGCTGAAAAGTTTGATGAAAATCCAAGCTGAGTTGAAACAAGAATTTAATTTAATCAGGATAATAGAACTTTTATAACAATCCTTGATAACCTTTAAATAAACTATTTCGCTTATAATTAGTGCAGCTGGATACGCCCGCAGAGGTCCAACCCTGAACAGTTGGAGCAAAATTGGACACAATATTCAAGCTTGATACAGGTCTGGATTGTAATTAAATATTTGACATATTATAGGTTTCTGAATAAATGAAGTCTAAGAACTTGAAATTGGTTATATGAATTGAATTAATATTCAATTAAAGATTTGCTGTTCTGCAATACACTGTGTTGTTGCGGAATACCTAGTAAATCTGTTGTCAGACTATATTAATAAACAAACAATATGTTATATCTGTTCAGTAATTTATAAAAAAAAAACCTAGAGGGAGGTTATCTTAATAGATATAATTCAGTCATCAAAGTTTAATGAAATCTACTCTCAGCACTTTAAATGGGCACTAGCTACTAGAAATATATAATTTAAATAGTGAAATGATCAGCCAGTATGGTTCAATTTTGTCAAAATAAGCTAAAAAACATTTATTGCAAGTGAATAATCCGACCTCATTGAATCCGTTTGCATGTGAACTTCAACTTATTTAAGAGAAAATAATGTCAACAATGAAAGTGAAACAAAGGTAAATCAGTTGATTGACTGATTCGATACATAAAATATAATTCTTATACAAGTAATAACGATGATAAACATTTATTTTTCATCTTTAATATGAAATTAAATAGACATAGAAAACTCCAACAGCATGAGTTTTCTTAATCTATTTATATCTATATTTATGTTTATGTTTACATCACTTATATGGTCATCGGATGACTTTAGAGGTCAACTCGATATTTAATTAGATGGCGTTTAAACTAAAATACACATGGAACAAAGGAATCAATAGTGTCTTTCGTTGACGACGTGGAGGCCAAGTGATGCATTTGCTAAAATCAATGTAAATGATCGGAATAATAGGATAAAATCGTTTGAGGATTACATATATTACAGATATTAATGGATCATCAACAGAGTATAATTCATTCACTGGAACAACATGAAATTTAGAGAAAATAGACTGTTACTGTTCTGATAGACTGAAAAAATGTGGATCAACTCAATATTCTTTACATACGGACAGGAAAGTTATATATTTGTTTTTCATATTTATGTTGATTTATCCTATGTTACAACCATGGGAAACTGGCATGTGTGGAACAGTGTCATAGTTGCTGAACAACTCATTAAAGTTTATTCCAGAGAGGTGATTTCTGAACTCTGTCATTTGCGTTACTTGTGAAGTGGACGCCATTGTTGAGGATCTAGCCGACGTGGGAAGTGCCAACGGTTGAACAGGCGAAGGTAATGTTAGTTGTTGATTTGGGGCAGGTAAGGCATTTGCATCAGGATCTCTTCCATTCATTGCAGCATCAATCATTTGTCCCATTTGATTTTTTGCCTTGTCGGATGTTCTTTGATATATTGCCAAACTCGACACACTTTTGTGGCCAGTGACGGACATAATTTGTGCATCAGCCAAGTACCTGCTTTCTGTTAGAATTGTTGCACCGGTCGCTCGGATTGAATGGTTTGTGTAAACTTGTGATAATGAACAAAGTTTACTTAACTTATTCATAAATTGAGCCAAAGTGTCACGACCAACTGGAGAATTACAGTACCAAGAAGCAAAATCTTCATAAAAGGATCCCAGTGGTCTTTGCCATAACCTGTTGCATTTAGGATGCAATTTTGAAATGTATTTCTGAAAAACTGCCACTGGACAGGACGGACTATCAGGTTGCTCTGGCATAATTGCAGTGACATTTTCCTTGTCATTAAAGCGGTGATTCTTGGTAAGTTCGTCCATTTCTTTTGTCACGTACTTTGTTTTTGTTTTTGGATCTGTTTTAACTATAAAGGTGTCTTTTGTCATCTTATCAATATTTTCAGCCCCTCGTCTAAAGAAGTACATACGTATGTCAAATTGTACCTTATTTAATAAACCAGTAGGGGAGTTTGCTTATATAAAAGTTGAAGAGTACAATTTTGTCCTGTCAATTTCTGATATTATTGGAAAGTGCTGTGTGGCTCCTTTTCCGTTGGCTTTTAATTCTGTAAGGGCGGTTTTAAATACTTGATTTGATTCATTAAAGGCTTCATGTTTCATAATGTCAAATTCCTTTTAAAAAAAAGTGGGAGCCTTTAGATATCTATTTAGAGAGTATCGGAATGAATCCAGCGAATTTACTTTATACATTTCTCCATCTGGTTTACGGGCGTCAAGATAAAAAATTTAGCCGACCAGGCCCATACTGTTCAAACAGTGTGTCTTCATTTTTCTCTGAGAGACATTCTCGTAGTAAGTTACCAGCCCTTTTGTTTGCTTTTTTCTGTTGATGACGCAATGTTTTTTCATCTTTTGTCCAGAATTTCATTTTCTGTGTGAAAAGCAAAACGCTTTTCCATTTTTAATATTGACGCCGTCAGCGTATAAACACGCGTACCACCCCCCGGGTATATGGATAGCAACATCCGGGGATATGGGTTAGCAACACCCAGAGGCTATGGGTTTTGTAACGACGTGCGTTAACCAATCGAAATCCTAGAAATATACTTAGCCGGGGATAATAACAATTTAACAAAGTTTAATAAAAAAATGCTGACATCATTTTTGAGTTATTGTCCGAAAACAGGAAAATCCCCTTTTTTGTAGTGAATAAAACCCCATATATCGAAAACGTTAAGTCTTAAATTTATAAAAATCAAAAGGGACCTCATGTTGATAAAAATAAAAAAATCACCAAAGATTCTTGCAAATTGTTAAAATTGTTTCCTAAGTTATTGTCCAAAAACTGGAAAAATTTTAATGAATAAAACCCCAAAACTCAGAAACGGTAAATCCGAAATTTACAATATAGATATAAACAATTCACAAAAGTTTCTTGCAAATTGTTGAATTTTTTTAAGTTATTGTCCAAAAACTGGATGTTGCAATTTTGAATGAATTGTTTTTAGAATTTAATTCTCTCTGGTAGGTGTGATCTTTTTAATAAGTTTGCCCAATCATATGTTTATATATATCTTTATTCTCGTAAACCAAAGTACAATGATACAGAGACATATACAAATAAAGTAACATAGTATAAATTTTAAATACAAATGTAAAGTATAAACATAAAGTGGTTACACACGAGATTCTATGCATTTAATAATAGTTTTTATAAACTTGCACAGATTGTTTAGTTCAGACGCGTTGATGCTATTCATTTGACCTTGAAATTTATAAATAGTTGGTCTGTTAACAAAATGATGCTTACGTAGCATTTGTCTACTTTCGTCTATTGCCGAGCTTTCTACAATATAATGGAACTCGTCGACAGGAGGTATTGCGTTATACTTCACCACTAATCAGAAGAACAATTTTAATAGTTTTTTTTAATGTTTGAAACCTTTTTTGATATATTCACATAATATATATCAGAAAGGGATAAAATATTTAAAAAACTATATTGCCATCTTTCACTACGGCCGAAGTGAATATCAGTTTTTCAAAAGTCAATTAAACAAAATATTTACCGAAATAAAAGACAGTAATTGTTTTATTCCATATTCCGAGAGAAATGTGTGAAATGGAAATTATTTACCAAAACCAATTGTACGTCAAACGTTTTTAACCAAAATTATACACGTAAAAGCACGCGACGTTTTTGCGGTAAATATACTTTTTCCATAGGTGAATATGCTTATTTATTCAAAACTTCATTCAAATAGAAAAACCTACGAAAGTTTTATCAAATTGGATTAAAAATAATGATACATTATCATTAGATAACTACAGGACAATCACTTTAGTAAATGTAGACACTAAGATTATGGCCTATGCCTTAGCACATCAATTAAAAGTGGTGTTGACCAAAATTATTCATAGTGATCAGAATGGACATATGACAAATCGGTACATAGGTTTTAATATTCGCCAGATTCAAGATATAATAGTCTACTCAGAAAAATTTAATATAGATGGGGTTTTATCGTTCATTGAGTTTTCCAAAGCCTTTGATTATTTAGAATAGCCCTTCATGTATGAATCCATATTAAAATATGGAGTACCACATTCCTTCTTAAAATGGGTAAAACTTTTTATAATGATACTAAAGGATGTCTGTCTAATAACAGCTGGATCTCAGAAACATATAGTCTTCGCCGTGGAATAAAACAAGGATGTCCATAACGTTCTCTTATATTTGTAATAGCAGTTGAAATCCTGGCCTGTAGAGTAAGACATTAGTCCAACATTAACGGGTTTCAAATTTAACTTGATGAAAAAACGCATAGTCTAAAAATGTCCCAATTGGCTGATGACACAACCCTCTTTTTCAGTTCTAAAAACTAAATTCAACAAGCATTGAACCTAATAGAAGTATTTGGAACACTTTCTGGTTTAAAACTAAACAAATCTAAAACAGAAGGTATATGGTTAGGTAGACTTTAACACTGTAAAGAAAAAAATGAAAATACACCCTGGAGAAAAGAAGCAATTACAAGTTTAGGTGTCTACTTTGGATTAGATAAAAATAAGTGTGACAAATTAAATATTGAAAAAATAATGAAACAGTCAAAACAAATAAAACTTGATTGGGAAAAAAGAAATTTAACAATGATAGGTCGAATAACAGTTGTTAAGTAACTTATTTTACCCAATCTTACTTTTTTAGCTACGGTTGTTTCGATACCCCAAATTTACATACAAGATTTTAAAAAAAACTTATATACAATTTTATATGGAATAATAAACAAGAAAAGATAAAACGTTTAACACGTACAAAGCAAATAATACACCAACAAGTGTCACACCAATCACAGACTTCGAAAATATTAGGCAGCAAATCTTGTAGGGTAACAAACATATAAAATTTAAAGGAAAATGTTTTCATCAACGATATCATTGATCAAAAAGGGCATACTTCACAAAAGGTTATATTGGAGAAATTAACCTCAAAACCTAATTAGACCTCAAAACTTATACAATTGAAAAACTCTGTTCCAAAGCAATGGGTTAATACATTAAAATCTGACAAATCTTTGAAAACTTTTGAAAAAACAAAATTTAACTTTTCCTTGACTGTTCAAAAAACCCAGAACTAATTGAATATATAACCATTTAAATAACAAAAATGATGAAAGACCCATATAGGATTCTCCAAATGGAAACACATCTTCAAACTAGAATTAATCACTCCAATAAATAATTTGCTAAAATTTACTTTTACTTATTTAATATGAAATTTTAAGATGGAAATTACTCCATTATATCCTCCCGTGTAAACAATTATTACTACAATAGAACATACAAGATACAAGTATGTGTGACTGTTTAATTTGACTGAAGATTACGAAAACTTTTTTCTTAAATGTCATTTCTTTCATGAATTTTGGAAGAAAGTATATGTACTTGTAAGCAAAATCAAGATTGGGTCACATATATTCAATTTACGCACAGGTAATATATCCAGTCCTCTCGCTCGCTATTAATTCAATCGTTTTAGCCAAATCAAAAATTTCAAAATTATGGTAAAGTTTCTCTGTCTGGACAAAAGCATCCTTAATCATGTTGAAGATTCTCCTTTATAAGATTTTGTTTTTGTTTTCTAACAACATAAAAAAGAAGACGTGGTATAATTGCCAATGAGACAACTCTCCACAAGATACAAACATGACACATAAATTTACAACTATAGGTCACCATACGGTCTTCAACAATGAGCAAAACCCATACCGCATAGTCAGCTATAAAAACTGTGAACAAATTTAAAACTGTTTAGGAGCCTCTCAATTCTATTCAATTGTAACCATTGTACCTCAAGGCTCCGTTTTACGTTCTATATTATTCTTAATATTTCTTAATGATTTGCCTTTGTGTAGTCCTAATCATAATCTTGATCTTTTTGCTGATGATAGCACTATTTCTGTAATTAGAAAAGACAAAAGGTATATACGTCAGACACTCAATGTTGTATTAGAAAATATTTGTCAATGGGTTGATGAAAACAAAATGTTAGTAAATGTATTAAAAACTAAGACAATGTGTATAGGTCCAAAACAAAAACTGTCTGTGATGTGTAATGACACATTAAATGTATCCATTAATGGCCAAAAGATTAATGAAAGTCACTGTGAAAAAGGCCTTGGTATTTTTATTGACAAAACTCTTTCTTGGTATGATCAAATTAATCATATAATCAAAAAAGTTAATTCTTCATTAGCTTTATTAAAAAAGAATCAAGAAATACTTGAATCACAATGCACGAATTCTATTTTACAATGCGTATATTCTTCCACATTTTGTTACTGTTCAGTATGGGGAAACTGTAACAAGTTTTTAGTAGACAGTTTACTAAAATTGCAAAAAAGGGCAGCTAGAATTATTCTAAACGAACACGATATTCGTAAACCATCTATTGAACTATTTAAGGAATCTGGGATTATTCCTGTTACATAAAGAATATTTTACCACAAATCATTATTAATGTATAAATCAAAACACCAACAACAATACTTTCATCATCGGATAATTGTATTGTCCCTAAATCAAATACAGAATTATACAAATCAAGTTTTTCTTTTAGTGGTCCAAAGTGTGGAATTCACTGTCCAGTGAAATTAAAAAATCAAAAAGTATATCTGCATTTAAAACTCTTACAAGTCATTTTGTTTTTAAAAGTGTTTAATTTATAAGTTAAGCCACAATGTATACCATAGGTGTTTTTGTTGTTGTTGTTATATTACTTATTATACGTCTATTGTTTACATGTGTGTGATAGTTTTATTCATATTGTTAACATTGTATGTAGAGAGCCTTATTGTAAATTGGTTTAATCCAAATGAGTTACTCTCTTTAAATAAAGATATTATTATTATTATTATTATTATTATTATTATTATTATTATTATTATTATTATTATTATTATTATTATTATTATTATTATTATTATTATTATTATTATTATTATTATTATTATTGACCCGAATAAAAGTTTAATTTTATGAATAATTGTGAAATTCTAAAAAATTCTTAAAACGCGAATAGAGGGATTTAAAGAAGTATTATAATGAAACAGCAACCCACCAAACAAAACAAAATAAAAAAAACAATATCTAGAGGTCAACATATGCTATAAATTAATACATAAGTTAATACACGAGTGTGTACAGTACATGTATACCTGTATGTCAAGTTCTGAATTGACGAGTCTTTAATCTTAAAAGCCGTAAAAATTATCAACAGTCCGTAATCACTTTTCTTGAGATGCTTCTCACTTAGACCACAAACAAAGAAATGTATTTATGATTCACATGATTTTATTTCCGAAAACAGTATAACCAATTTTTAGGAAGCTCTTTACAAGCAATATTTATACATGTATCTGACGTCGAAAAAGTCTGCCAGCGACGTCGTGCACTTTAGCGCTAACGTTGAGGTTACAAAGGGGGGACGCAATTTTTAGGATAAATCGCGTTTATCATAGTATCCAGCACGGTCACATATATTTTTTATTTGAGATTTGGAGAAAACATGACAAAATGCAGTTTATGCAGAAAAATGATAAAAATAACATTTTCAGAAACACTTTATTTACATACTTTTTGGATTAAAATAATACCGCTTTGAGTATCTAGTCCGCAATACCAAGCAAGGCTTGAATAATAGTTTAGTCATTCGTGTAGGGATTCACTTTTTCCTTATCGTCACTTATCACAGCTTCAAATTGAACCCAATCTTTATAATTTACGACGAAGAATATTTGATCCAAAAATTTTATAACATTGACTAACTATTTTACAAAATTGCACAAATCCCCAATTTCTAGCTTGAATTTTCTCGAAAATGAGCACGGTGACCCATGTTTTATTTTGTGTTTTATTTTATAACTCGCCAAGCCCTACAACATATTTCAAAATTATAAAAATGACATTATATCGAGAAACTGTATCGGATGACCTTAAGAACAAAACAACTTTACGACAAAAGAGATGATTTCAGCTTTCCAATTGTGAACTTTCAATTTCTAAGTAGCAACATTCCAGCAGCACCTGCATACGGTGTATATATCTCCCAATTGATACGATCATCCCGTGTTTGCATTTCCTATCATAATTTTCTTGATAGAGAGTTGCTGCTCACAAGAAAGCTATTAAACCAAGAGTTATCAATGGTAAAATCATCACTTCGTAAATTTTACGGACGCCATCACGAGTATGTTGACCGTTATTGTTTGTCTGTTTGTCTCTCTTTTTTTAGCCATGGCGTTGTCATTTTATTTTCGATTTATGAGTTTGACTGTCCCTCTGGTATCTTTCGTCCCTCTTTTATGGAATAACCGTTTCACAAATGATATCGGATATGTTCCTTACGTCTTAACTACCATTCCCTTCCCTTTAATGAATATGACATACCGAATTAGACTATTTGCCGGATTTGTTATCACAAAATCAACACGACGGGTGTCACATGTGGAGCAAAATCTGCTTACCCTTCCGGAGCACCTGAGATCACGCCTAGTTTTTGGTAGGGTTCGTGTATTTTATTCTTTAGTTTTCTATGTTGTGTCATGTGTACTATTGTTTGTCTGTTTGTCCTTTTCAATTTTAGCCATGGCGTTGTCAGTTTATTTTCGATTTATGAGTTTGACTGTCCCTCTGGTATCTTTCGTCCCTCTTTTATGCAGTTTTCAGACATGAATGTTTAAACACATACGAAATTAACAAATATATTAATGCTAAAAACAGCAACTTTTTAATGATGTAAAAAGATACATATGATCATGAATAGCTAGATATAAACCACTTTCATGTTTATAAATATTTCGCAAAAGCTTATAAAGTATCTCTACCAAAACAGCATGCTTACTGAAAACGAATGTACAGAATTTTGTCTCCAAACTCATTTATGCATAATTAATCAAATGAATTTTCAATTAGAATGTCGAGACTTACCACATACAATATTTAACTGAAGTTGAAGCTGTTCGAGAGAATCAATAAAAAGCAGTATTCAGGACAACTAATCATGATCAACCAGCGTTAACGGTTTTCAACAAAACGTCAAGGTCAATGATTACAAATTTCTAATCCTTAGAAACAGAACCGGGCAAAACTGTACACTTTCCGTAATCATGAGACAATATATTTCAAAAAAATGTTTGTAATGAACTAGGAATTGTAAAATTAACAAACCACCTATAAATATCAATTCACTGAATAAATTCACTGGTTATCCAGTGACTAACTCACAGGGATACTCGGCCAACTGCTGTAAGTCGAGTAATTTGTCACAACAGCAAGGAAAAGAGCAATAAAGATATTATATTAGAAAAAAAGACAACAACGTAGTCATGGGCAAAAACATTACCATCGGCCTAATGTAAAAAAAAAGTCTTCCAAATCTAGATCGGCCTCTTGGAGCTTTGATGACCTTCTTTCACATCTTCATCATCCACTAGGGTTACATTACATTAGAACTACTTTTTTTCTGCCTGTTAATTTTCTTAAATGTTTGAGAGATTATGCACTTGACAAAGGATGCATCAATACATTTTCTTCAATATACAGACTTGTCAGTATAATTTTCGATGAAGCTCTTTTTGTCTTTTCAAACCAGTAAACTATGAATCTTTACATGAGGAAAAGAGGAAATTCCTTCCTTTTTACTTTACTAAAAGAGGAATTGATGCAATCACCATCTGTAGCGTTCTACATCACAAAGAGGTAACATTTTAAATTCCTATTTTTTTTCAAAATCAGTCTGTTCCTATGGTATCCTTCAGTTACACCAAAACCATTGCACACAAAGTATTTAAATATAAACAAGCATTGCAGGACCTTAACTTAGAACAATACCTAAAAAACCTCATTTCAGATATATTGATGATGTTCTTTCCATAAACAATCCGAACTTTTCTGATTGGGTTCCATTAATATATCCCCCTAAACTAGAAATTAAAGAAACAAGTCACGGCTTCCTCCGCCTCATTTTTAGACTTATACCTTGAATTTGACATACACAATTATCTCAGTACCAGAATCTATGACAAACGAGACGATTTTTATTTTGCATTTATCAATTTCCCCAACATAAGGAATAATAGACCAAGTTTACCTGCATAAGGGATATACATTTCCCAACTCATTCGATATTCAAGAGCTTGCAGATCCTACTCAGACTTTGTAAAACGTTACCAGTGTCTGAGCAGAAAGTTGATGAACCAGAGGTATGTCAAAGAACGTCGTGTCCTTTTTCTAAAAAGTTCATCGGAAAGTATCAAGACCTTGTTGATAAATATTCCGTATCAACTTCTCAAATATTACATGATGGTCTTGATGTATAGATTCTGCGTACTGACGTTGTTATTATCTTAACAACGTGTTATATTGTTCCTTTATTTGTCTTTGTTCTATTATTAATATTTGTGACATCCATTTGACGTGGCTCGGTACTTATACATCCCGTAAATGTGTTTGTATTAACTTTCATTTTTGCTGGTGTGTTTTGTATGTACGACTTTTTGTGTTTCTTTGGTTCATATGTCGTGACTCTGTACTTTTAAAGATCCCGCCAATATGTCATTATGTTATTGTTCTACTATAGAATTGAAAATACTTTGAACGACAAATTTATTTTACTCGCGTAGGGGTATTAACCATATATGAAGTCTTATAAATTTCAGAGTCTGAAAAGACCAGATTTGGTGCTCGACCAGTAAAATCGATCACACATTTTACTCGACCAATCTTGACATTGTCCCATAAGTACTTAACTGTAATTAACTGTAATCCAGTTTACAAAATAAATCTGATTCAGTTTTTGATGATCTTGGTGTAGTTTGAAATGGTCTCGACTAAGGCTTAACTACAATGTAGTCTTGACCTGTCACGAATAGTCTCGACTCAGTCGAGACCAGCCTCGGCCTGTCTGGACTAGTCTGTACCTTCAAATTTAGTCTTGACTGGTGTAAATCAGCTTAACTGATCAAGGAAAAAAAAGCTAGATTTTTCAGTTCGGACTAATTTAAGATTATTCAGACTATCTGAAATAAGTCCGAACTGACAAATCTAGCTTTTTTTTTTTTTGGCTTGATCAGTTAAGCTGATTTACACCAGTCAAGACTGAGTCGACACTATTCGAGACAGGTCAAGACTACATTGAAGTTAAGCCTTGGTCGAGACCATTTCAAACTACACCAAGATCATCAAGTACTGAATTAGACTTTTTTTGTAAACTCGATTACAGTTAATTACAGTTAAGTACTTATGGGACAATGTCAAGACTGGTAGAGTAAAATGTGTGATCGATTTTACTGGTCGAGCACCAAATCTGGTCTTTTCAGACTTTGAGCAGTTTGTAGTGGTAGTGTTAATAGTCTTCAACCTATGAAAATAGTTAGCCTTTTTTTCTACGAAATATCTAATTAGAACTTTTTGAAATATTTTTTTAACTTTGAATTTTCAACCTGACAACCGACTAGACAATAGTTTCAATTGATTAACTGCAAAAGAACAGTAAATGATAGTCAATAGCTTGTAGGTGCATTTGTCTTTTTTAAATACAACTGGCATATAATGATCGTAATGGATCTACGTGGATAAATGTGCTGGTCAAGAACAAAAAAGTTGTCTGACCAAAACAATAGGTAGTTCCTCCACGACCTTACCAATTTGTGATGGGTACTAAAATTGTTCTCGTGTATTAACAACGACTGGTAACGTCATATAATCATCCCAGTTATATCAGATGATCATAACGAACCAGTCATATTTATTGTTCCCAGGGAAACCAGGCCTGTGCCAATTTGAAAATGTTAAAGACAGTCGCAGTTGAAAAATGCTAATTTTGGAGATTAAAAATTAATGACTTTTTAACGATACATTACTTTGTTTTTTTGCTGTTATCAAATGATTTCAAACCTTATGATATCGTACATGTATATCGCTCATTATACGTTTGGTTTCTTAAATTTCACAAAACTAACGATTGTTGTTTCCGGATCGTCTTCAACAGGGAATCATCGTCTTCAACAGGGAATCATTCTTCAGCGAAGCGACATCTTTTAATTGATTTTCTTAATAATTTTTTGCATTTGATCCTTTGATAATACATCCGGGGTTTAAATGAACAAATAAGACATTTGCTCTCCCTCTGCATGCCTTTACTTTCGTTTTAAAAATCAGAAATTAAAACCTTAACAAAAGACAGTCGAAGATGGTTACATTATTTTCTTCATTGTATTTCATTCAATATGCCACCAACAAGTATACATTGTTTGTAGAATTACTTTGTAAATTAAAACTAACACACAAATCTATATAGATTAATAAGAATATTGCGAACTAGATTGCGAATGAAATCCCCTGGTTTTATTAGTGATTCATAATACAGAGAGAATCTTTTATGTCCTTAATGGGCACTGTTAACATCTGATAGTGATATAATATATCTCAAACGGAGATTGGCCACTTTGTTACAAGTCAAATATATCAATTTGGTGTTATTTCAGCAAGGTAATCATGGTAATATATCAATGGATTATAAATGTTCAATCCTACCAAAACTTGGGATGATCGCATATATTTGTCTGAGTTAAATCTGCTTAAATTTAATTTATATGAATTGTAATAAAAGGCAACCTTTATCTGATCGTTCGAATGTTCGCATATAACTAATGACAAGTGAAAAAGGCTATTTACATATAAGCCCCTTTCTGTTTGAGATTAAGGTTCAAATGTTGAAATATAATTGCATGTAAAGACATTTTATTTTCCTGGCAAATATGCATACTCTTTTGATAACTGTATATTATGAATGACCATTTAATTGCATTTGTATATGCTTATAAATGCAATTTAGTGATTTTTGTGTTACGTTTTTTTATATAGATCTAAATAACTTTATGTTAAAATTAGCCATTATGTATTGCATTAGTATAATTTTATTTTGGGACGATAAAATAATCTATATTTATCTCGTGTTCTAAATATTACACTAATTTGAAACCTAGGTGAACACGTGATATATAACCTTGGTAGCTTTTCAATTGTAAAATTGTATGTCGTATCGATCGGAAACCCTTTAATTTCAGTTCATCCTTTTACAAAAAAAGTCGTCCAACAAGTCAGGTATGTTTTATTTGCACCATAGAAAATGTTCAACATTCAATATGTTTTATCATTTTGGTTAATTTTCACGATTATTACGGGTTCTAGCATGCCTTTCGTTTATTTATCTCTTTCAAATTGAAATGTAATTATACATTTACTACTTCCGTTTTAATTGTACATTTGAAAATAATCAATGTTAACCGAGGAAATACTGAATTAATCAATATACATTTGATACGTTCATGATGTTACCTTTACATGTAGTTATACTTTGTACGTGTACTTTTTAAACAGGTAAACATTTCTTTTGAAACTGATTTGTTTACTCGTGTCAATACTGCAGTTTAATAACAAAAATATATTAACATCAAACTGCATGACCCTTACCAATATATTACCAAGTAGTCAATATATATATACAAATTGGAAAACCGATAATACAATTACCGGTAACGGTACTTCTTTCAAACAACAGTCGTACATTTAATACAAAGATTTTTTTTAAACTTTGTTTTAAACAAAAAGAGGCACTTTAAGGTTTTACGATGTTGATTTACGTATTATCTGTTTTCCTGAACTATATCAACAAATAACTGGATTTTGCTTTTTTACTTTTCAAGTGTATCAGTTAAATTAAGAAAATATAGAATTCAGAATCGTTCTAACTTTTATTCTTAATAATATCCCGGATCCTACTTGAAATACAGAACAATCAAAAACATCCTAGTACACATTAAGATGTGTCTACTTTAAGAAATTTTAACTTTAGTTTGTCCTAGATTTCGATAAGTTTAAATCACACGTTCAATTTCTAAAATTAGGTATTTGAATTTGATTGGTACTTATAAGTAAGTATATGAATTCAAGTTTGTACTAGCCAAGGATGGTTCTGGATTACTTATACATTCCTACATGTTCTGTAACATACATGAAATACATATTTAATTTTTGTAAGATAATTGTATTAGAAATAAAATTTTAGTCAATGTTGTCGTAAAGCTGACCTAGGATTTAACCAATTTCTAAGGAAAACAACGGAAGTCTTGTTACTACCATATTTACATTGGAAATGATACCTTCTTTTCTATAATTATACATATTTTTGATATTTTTTTGTTGAACTGCGTGGGGTCGGTTTCCGTTAAAAAGCACAATCTAATTAGAGTAAAAATTGTTTTAAACCTGACCTTGTCACGACTCGCGCCATGATTTGCAAACGGAAGTTGAAATTTTGTCCTTAACTTCTGGGAATCATATGTTGAGTTTAAATTATGTGATGACTTTTATGAAGTAGACTGTGTCAAATTTGTACAACGCAATAGGTTGTTATACGCAAATTGGTAACTTTGATCTGTCTTATTTCTGACGATGCGGTTCAACTATAAGTGTATGAGTTATGTCCCTTTGTTAACACGTTTTGTTAGCTCAATTGTACAATGGACTAGTATTATTATTTTAGCAACACATTTAAACAAATAACCATAAATAAAATAATGAAATGCCTTTTAACTACATATGATTGGTTATTTTCATACTGCATATACATGTCAAACAATGCATTTACTCGATAATATATATATATCAGAATTTCGTGTGAATTTTATTATAGAAGCTTTCTATTTAACTTTCGGGATGACCACCGGAGACTGCCGAATGTTAAATTAACCAATATAAACATGAATATAAATGAATAGCGACCGCGTGCAATGTGATTTTTCTAGGTCTGTTTGGTTTCATTTTAGAGATGAAATAAAAAGTTAATTATCGTGTTTACCTGTGTAATAACGGTATATTTGTGAAACAAATTGGTAAACGATATATGATTCACCTTTGTTTCACTTTGAATGTTCACTGTCTTTTCCTTTTAATAGCTGACCACGCTTATGCATGCATAACAAATCTTTAGCTATCTGTTTAAATTGAAGGTCACATGATTACGGATTAAACGAGGTCGGATTATTCACTTGCAAATGATTCATTCATCAGCAATAATTCTTGTTATTTTGACAAAATTGAACCGAATTGGTTGCTAAATACGAATTATTATTTCATAATTTTACTTATATTAATGATTGAATCAAACAAAATCATATTCTGATTTTTTTCATATCTCGTAGCTAGTCCCCCTTTAACATGTTTTAGGTAAAATTTAAACTTTTGGATACAACATTATGGTTCAGATTCAATTTCTTTATTTGTCTTCTTTTTTTATGAATAACTTCCTATGCGATAGTCAAACATGTGCGAGGTTTACCTAGATTATAAACCAGGCTTAATCGACCATTTTCTACATAACGAAATGCCTATGCCAAGTCAGGAATATGATAGTTATTTTCCATTTCTTTTATGTATTTCAGCTTTTGATTTTGCAATTTAAAGCTCTTTCCGTTTTTGAATTTTCTTTGGACTACGGTATTTTTGTTATTTTTCCCTTTATTAGTACAGTTTTTGAGTACTTAAAAGTCAGAAATATAAATTTTGGTACAAAAAGTCACACTTCATGTTATTACGAAAATGCCAGTTCGGTTGCATTCAATGAGAGGTGTAAAAATGCAAAACTTAAAGATATGACTTTCAATTCAAATGACACGACTTTTATGTTTTTATTACCATGTACTATTTGTATGAGCTTTACACTAAAATAATTAAATATTTACAACACTACTGTACCGTATTTACAACACTCATATAATCTGAAGGACGCCTCCGGGTGCGGGAATTTCTCACTGCATTGAAGACCTGTTGGTGACCTTCTGCTGTTGTCTGTTCTATGGTCGGGTTGTTGTCTATTTGACACATTCCCATTTCCATTCTCAATTTTATCAACAATATAATTGGACTCAAATGGCTAGAAATCAACGTTGATTCAATATCGGGTACTTCTCATAACTTAGTCACATAACTTTGTACATATTTTATAATTCCATGGGGTATACAACTCTTTCAAAGAGAGTCGATCGTCCACCATAATGGAACTTGTCCAATAAATTGCTGATATTAACCTAGTATAAGTTTTATGAAATTCTGACAAGAATTGTACCTGTAAAGCTATTACCAGTATATGCTCTTTGTTCATTTTGTCGGGTTGTTGTCTTTGTGGTATAAACATTCTCAATTTTATATTTTGTTGGATGTTTTTTCAGATATCAATACTTCTATATATTCATGAATAAAAGTTTGTGATATTTTTAAATGAAATATATTTTGGGTGAATACTATTAGTTACATAGTGTGTTAGTGAACTAATACGATATATACGGGGTCAGTATATGGGGTGAAAGTGAAGCTCGAACCCCAAATGGTATTTACTGACCCCGTATATATCATATTAGGTCACGAGCACACTATGTAACGAACTTATCGTACCAACTATCTTTATTTGTTGAATTTATACTAGAGTTGTCTCATTTGCAATCATACCACATCTTCTTATTTTTAAATCAAAGTGTTCAAGTATTCAATTTTAAGAACCTTCTTCCATTGGTCTGCACAAAAGAAACTAGTTTCAACAATAATAATTTGATATCAACAACCTTAATATACCAATATTATATAGAACGTTTAATACATTTAAATAATCACAGCCGTAGCTCCACTACTAACCGTGTATTGAAATAAGCCCCGCCTTCCCTAGTAACCTAATATAACCTAATATGGAATGTACACGGTCTCCCCCCGGACACTTTTTAGTAATCATATTCCTATAAAAGTATAGGAGGTAAGATAAAGAGAGATACTCATATCCTTGGACTCAACTCAACGTTTTCTCAATTCAACGCAATGTATTCTAATCGATGATCAATAAGAATAGTTTATTTTTTTCAAATTAAGGTCCCTCGATGGGTAGCATGACATTTAAATACAAAATAATACACTATATCTAATATGATGTAATCATGTGTTACAAGTATCTTTACAAGCATTATTATTAGTTGTGATCCCAGTAGTACTGTTAAATACTCTTCGTATTATTGTGCAATATTTGACAACTAATGATATGAATTCTAGCATGTTTTGTTCATAGGAGGTGTAGCAATGGCAACCAAATGACAACATTTACTAAAAACAAAATACCCACGAGGATCTGATTTTTGACATGCTTATGATGATTTATTAAATCTCGACCAGTCGATTAACAAAGCACACATAAAAGAACACAAACAAAAACCTTTACAGGAAAAGCACTGAATTGTTGAATATTTGTATCTTCAGAAAAGTACTAAACCTACTGACCGTACATAGTGTAAAGTTAAAATATTTATACTTGTCCTATAAATATATGTTTTTTTTCTAAATATGTCTTGCTTTTACATTATAAAAACTATTGGTATGTTATTCATTGTATGATAAGAAACTCAATTACTCTTTTATAACATTTAAGCTAAGGAGTATATTGGTTTTACTCAGATACTAATTTTGTGACTGTTTTGCTGAGTGTGAATTCGTATTACTATAAGACGTGTTACGGTACTTGTCTATCCCAAATTCATGTATTTAGTTTAAATGTTTAATGTTATATTTGTAATTCTCATCCGATTTTGTCAAATGTGTTGACTTCTTTTCTATTATATTTATGTGTTATGGTAATTAATATTAATCACCGCATTCATTTATTACATTTCATTTTGTTCAACGTAATCAGTGCGATATTTTACGTTTGAAGTCAGATTCAAAACAAACCGGACATAGCTGTATAATATAGTTAATTGCTGCCTTAGTTTGTTATTAATAAATATTAAAATGTCCATTGTTATTAAGTTCAATATCAGTATTTAGTTCAAATGTAATCTTGGGTCAGTCCTAGTTCTATCTTCTTCATTCAAATGACGTCATTTTTCATTTTTTGATGATCTGTTTTACAAACTCAAATGACGTCATCATTTTTTTGTCATTTTTGACAATTTTAAATATGACGTCACTTGGCGTTGAGGTTTAAACATATTCGGATGTGTCTACATTTTGTGTTGCAAATGTCTGGTTATTAATGTATTTCAGTTGTTTCCTGTAATTAGTTAATATTTCAGTTCTATCATGTACAGCTTTTGTTTATTAATTTTATAAATTTACTGTTTGCAAAAGTATAAATTGTTCTAAATGATAAGGATGTTCTGGTAACTAACAGAAAACCCTGACCGTTTTTGGCACAACTTTTTTGATCTTTTGGTCCTCGATGCTGTTCGACTTTGTGCTTGTTTCGGCTTTCAAACTTTTGTATCTGGGCATCACTAGTAGATCTTGTGTGGATAAAATGCACTTCTGGCGTATCAAAATATTCAACTTGTTGCCTTTTGTTGACTGTTGTTCGTGTGTTTCTTTGTCAATTGTATTCTCCAATTTATTTATATTGTAGTCCTGTGGTGTTGAGTTGTCATCGTAATGTTATATTTCACATGGCTTTAAAATGGGAGGTTTGGCATGCCACAATACCAGGTTCAACCTGCCATTTTTTTCTTTAAAAATGTCCTGTACCAAGTCAGGAATATGGCCATTGTTATATTATAGTTCGTTTCCTTGTGTGTTACATTTTAACGTTGCGTCGTTTGTTTTCTCTTATTTTTGAGTGTAAATTCACATTGCGATAAGACGTGTCACGGTACTTGTCTATCCCAGATTCATGTATTTAATTTTGATGTTATATTTGTTATTCTCGTGCGATTTTGTCTGTTGCTTGGTCCGTTTCTGTGTGTGTTACATTGTAGTGTTGTTTCGTTGTTCTCCTCTTATATTTAATGCGTTTCCCTCAGTTTTAGTTTGTTACCCCGGTTTTGTTTTTTTGTCCATGGATTTATGAGTTTAAACAGCGGTATACTACTGTTGCCTTTATTTATTTGCCTTTCGAACGAAAGGGTCTACATATCATATGATGTCTCAGTTTGATTACACTAGTTATAAAATTGAGAATGGAAATGGGAAATGTATCAAAGAGACAACAACCCGACCATAGAACAGACAACAGCAGAAGGTCACCAACAGGTCTTCAATGCAGCGAGAAATTCCCGCACCTGGAGGCGTCCTTCAGCTGGCCCCATAACAAATATATACACTAGTTCAGTGATAATAAACTCAAAATTGTACACAAGAAACTAAAATTAAAAATAATACAAGACTAACAAAGGCCAGATGCTCCTGACTTGGGACAAGCGGGGTTAAACATGTTGATGAGATCTCAACCCTCCCCCTATACCGCTAGCCAATGTAGAAAAGTTAACGCATAACAATACGCACAGTAAAATTCAGTTCAAGAGAAGTCCGAGTCTGATGTATATTTTTGGTGAAATAAAATGTCAGTACATCATACTCAAGTATATATATAAATATATTTTTTTTTTATATTTTCAGTTGAAATTATATAATTAACAGATTATATATTAACCTTACAAGGATCATAAGTCAGCAACTGCCGAAAAAGTCAAATGAGCTTAACAAATTTATTGATAAATTTTAAAAAAATCTTCTACAATGAAGGAGGATGACCTAGGTCAGTTCTGCTTCCATTGCTTTCTACGGATATCCGTAAGTATATTAACAAAGATACCAAAGAAACTGGGTCTTATCTCTTTGATATGTATGTGTCTAGGTCTTTGATTACCTGTCTTTGTAAATCAAACAAGAAAGCTCTTTCTCTATCATTTGTGTTCTCTTAGAAAAACTTTTAAAAATACACCATATAATAAGATATGTCGACAGTTAAAGTAAACTAACATTACGCGTTGTATTGCATTAAGAGTGCATTCAATTACGTACCCTCATTATTACCTCGATTTATCTGAAAACTAGGAGAAGGTGCTTGGAGAAATTACCAGCACCAATTCGTTTAAACTTACTACTGCCAAGCTGATGGCCAAGTATAAAATCATTGTGTCCAGTATTATTAGAAAAATATTTGGCAAACATTTTTGATTTCATTCAGCATATAAACCACTTCTAATAATATGTACAAGAAGTATTTTGTTGCATTCAGATAGACCCACAGGTAATGGTCACTCCCTTCAAGAAAAATAAATGCACTCAACAAATCTCGTATGTAATAATGAAGTAATAGATATTCATTCTGTCAGTAATAGGTCCACTTTATTTAGTCTAATGACTTTTGATAGGTCCACTATGTTTGGTCCATTGTGTGAATAATACATCCAAAATATTGGGTCTATAAGTTTAGTTATAGGCTCACTATATTTGGTCTATTGAGTTAGTATTATGTCCACTATAGTTTGTCATTTCAATAGGTAGTTTGGTTTACTATATTGGTCTATTATGTAGGTAATATGTCCACTATATTTAGTATATTAATGTATTAGAAAGTCCACTATATTTGCTCAATTGAGTTAGTAATAGCTGAAGTTGGTCAATTGATTAAGTATTATAAGTTAACTGTGTTTGGTCTATTGAGTTAATACAACGTTAAGAATGTTTGGTGTACTTAGTTACTAATAGGTCTACGATATCTAGTCGACTCATTTAGTAATAGGTACACTAGTTTAGGTCATTAGAGTTTGTAATAGATCTACTATATTTGGTCTTTTTTTGGTAAGTAAGCGGTTTGATACATTTGTCAATCAAGTTTAGTTATATTTATGCCCCACCTATGATAGTAGAGGAGCATTATGTTTTCTGGTCTGTGGCTCCGTTCGTCCGTCTGTGCTTCCGTTCGTCCGTCCGTCCGTCCAGGTTAAAGTTTTTGGTCAAGGTAGTTTTCGATGAAGCTGAAGTCCAATCAACTTGAAACATAGTACACTTGTTGCTTATGATATGATCTTTTTAATTTTAAAGCCAAATTAGACTTTTGACCCCAATTTCACGGTCCACTGAACATAGAAAATGAAAGTGGGAGTTTCAGGTTAAAGTTTTTGGTCAAGGTAGTTTTTGATACAATTGAAGTCCAATCAACTTGAAACTTAGTACATATGTTCCCTATAGTATAATCTTTCTAATTTTAATGCCAAATTAGATTATTACCCAATTTCACGGTCCATGGAACATGGTAAAGCATAGTGCGAGTGGGGCATCCGTGTACTTAAGACACATTCTTGTTTTACTATATTTTTTATATTGAGTTAGTAATAAGTCTGCTGTATTCAGTCTTTTGAGTTATATTAGGTTTACTATATTTGGCCGCGAGAGTACGTTATAGTTCGTCTGTATTTGATCTTTTAAGTTAGTTGATCCATTGTATTAATAAAACAATCACTATATTGGGTCTATAAGTTTAGTTATAGGCCCACTATATGTTGGTCGATTGAGATGGTTAAAGGTGAAATCTAGTTGGTCTATTAAATAAGTAATAAGTCTTCTATATTTGGTTTATTTAAGTAGTAATAGTTCCACTATATTTAATCTTTAAGTTGGGAATATATTCAATATATTCGGTCTTTTCAGTGTGAAATGGGTATATTGTGTAGGTCATTAGAGTAGGTAATAGGTCTAATATATTTGGTCTATTGATTTAGTAATAGTTCTACTATATTTTGTCCATAGAGTAAGTTAAAGGCATATAATATTAATTCTATTGACTTAAAAATTATATAGAACCACTATATTTGGTCTCTTTTCTAAGTAATATATTTACTATATTTGGTCTATTGAGTAAGTAATATATTTACTATATTTGGTCTAATGAGTAAGTAATATATTTACTATATTTGGTTTGTTGAGTTACTAATAGGTCACTTATAGCTAGCCTATTGTTTCAGTAAAAGGTTAAAAATAGTTGGTATATTGGATTAGATATAGGTCTACTATATTTGTTCTATTAGCTTAGTAATATGTTCACTATATTTGTTCTAGTGTTTGCTTTTTATAACATGTAAGTGTGACAGAGTGCAGTTCTCAATGCCTCGATCTGTTGATATACTGTATGTACCGTGATAAAAGCAGATTCATTTATTGTTTTGGTCAAGCTATATCTATTCAAGAGAACATTTGTAATGCATTCATGGAATACTTACTTTAAGTATACATAGTAGATTGTATACATCCCGCACATTTTAACTGACGATCACTTTCGCAATGATTTACTGCCTGACGAAACAAGAACAAGAAGAAATCATATGTGTTTACTCTAGTGAAGTCTTTGTGCTCTGTAAATTATATCGCTTATTAGATACATAATGACTCTTAATTAGCGGATATACAATAGCTAAATGAGCTGTGTGTATGGCAACGTGTTCCTGCTAAATATGCCAAATATATGGAGAAATATTGTTAAAAGTTTGATATAAAATGTACTCTTGTGCATTCATGGAAAATATAGCAACTTATTTCATGTAAAGATGATCAAAAGTTATAAGAACATCCACTATCACTTGGGGAAGGGCATTCCTTTTTTTTTGTCTTTTGATATTTTAGAAAAAAATCTTTAATGGTTTACCTTATTTAACTTGTACTTAATCATGCTTAATTTCAATACCAGTAATTTACATTTGCTGCCAATTATTCTTATTTTCCGTTGAACATTTACTTTTTGAAACGTAAAACAATGTACTAGTATCTTAATCCATGCATTAGTAGAATGGTGTGAAATAGCAATGTATTAATTCACAACTTACCTCACATTTAAAAATATTATAAGGGTGGAAAAATAATTGCCATTTGATTTCTAATCAAGAAACAATATCTGAAATGAAAAATTATATGTCTGTCAGTTATTGCAGGAGTATATCTACTTGCAGTTAATTGTATGCATTTCAAATGCACATGAATTCAAATGTCCCAGCTCAAATCAGTGGCTGTTTCGAGCACAGAGTCAATGTTTAATAACTGGTGGTTATATCTGTCTCTTCGATGAAAATAGAAAGACATTCACTGAGATTTGCGAAAACGGGAATTATTCAGAACGAGCAGGTATTTAACCTTTAGTTACATAATCGTAATATTGAGCATGCATTATCCACAATAATAACTTTTTACAAAACATCAGCATTAATTTATACATTTTCTTGAATATAAGTAAAATAATCAATCAATTTCTTCGTATTATGTTATTTTCAAGCATTGAAACACTGCTTCAGTTTTTCATCTGAAAGAAAACAAGTTGTGATGTTTCAATGTATCTTAATATCATATTTACGATATTTTAAAAATTAAGAACATTTATTTTTATTCATTTTTTAAACAGAAGTATAGGGGGAAAACACTTTATTAGATATTATAAGTTCTCACATTGTTCATAAAATAATGTATTTCCTGTTAAATCCTTATAAAACGTGCTAATTTTTCACAACCCGTATCTTAACAATAAGTATCCGTGGTTTTAAAAATGTTCATTATCTTTATGTTAATTAGTCGTACGCATATCACACAATAAAATCTAGACTTAATCTTAATGCATTAGAAAAAAACATAATTTCCAGTAGTTCAAAATCATAATACTCATATTTTAACCAATTATTATTTTGAACTTTCACTCATAATGTTTGCTGGTTATATTCATGCATCGTTGTCATTATAATTGCATTTGATACGACTGTAGTACAAGTGAGAGGTTTAGCGCTATAAAACCAGGTTCAATCCACCATTTTTCTACATAAGAAAATGCCTATACCAAGTCAGGAATATGACAGATGTTATTCATTCGTTTGGTGTATTTGAGCTTTTGAAGTTGACATTTGATTAAGGACTTTCCGTTTTGAATTTGTCTAGAAGTATTTTTTTAGATTTACTTCTTAATGCAAAATGTATTATTTTTTTTATCAAAATATCTTAATGTGGTCAGCAGTGTTTAAATATTGTTCTGAGTTTTATTGTTGAGTTGCTGAGCAAATTTTGAAACTATTCTTTGTATTTTCTTTCCCGATATATACTGTTTTTTGTTGACATAACTTGTACTAATATAATATTTTTCGGTGGACAGTGTTATTGTTACGTTATTACAGATAACAAAGAATTCTGCTCCTAATACTGTGGTTTCTAGGTATGGAACACCAATACTGTCTTGTTATGACCATTTTTACTATATGACGTGCATTTACCTTTACAAGATGTAAAAAAGAAAAAAGACTCATCAGTGAGGCTCGATCCAAAAATGTTAAAAAATCCAAATAAAGTACGAAGTTGAAGAGTATTGAGGACCAACATACCACAAAATATTGCCAAATACAGCTACGATAATCTATTCCTGAGGTACAAAAGCATTAGAACTTCAAAAATTTTAAAGTTTTGTAATCAGTTAATTTATAAATATGACCATATCAATGATAATTCATATCAACACGGAAGTGCTGACCACTGGATTGGTGATTACCTCGGGAAATTAAAACTCCACCAGCAGTGGCATCGACTCAGTGGTTGTAAATAAGATCATCATAGATACCACGATTAAATTTTATATTTTTACGCCAGATACGAGTCTCGTCTACAAAAGAATCATCAGTGACGCCCGAATCCTACAAAAGTTAAAATGGCCAAATAAAGTACGAAGTTGGCGAACAATGAAAACCAAAATTCCTAAATGTTTTGCCAAATACAGCTAAGATAATCAACCCCTGAGCTAGAAAAGCATTCGAATTTCAAAAATGATATAGTTTTGTAAAAATTCAATCTATAAATATGACCATGTCAATGATAACTCATGTCAGCACAAAAGTGCTTGCTACTAGGCTGGTGATATCCTCGGGGATCTATGTCTTCTATGCACGGTTTTACCATTTTTTACACATCCATATCGTATGCTCGTCAAAATGATATTTCTCTCTGTCTGTTATAATGTGAAAACATGGCAGCGCATTAATTGTCGTGTTTGGAAGCCGTAGTGTACCGAATATCACCTTTATAGTAAACAAGAAACAAAGAAGCGTGGATATTGAACACATGTATAACATGTACAATAAGAAAAAAGTCAATTCAAATGACAGATCTATGTTTATTGCGGTCACCGGATTTTTACGAGAAAGGTCCCGATGAGTTCACCGCATACGGAAAACATATCGGCGAATTGTTAACTGTAAGCAAACAATCAATTAAAATAAAATTTCTAAATTTGAACAATTTTTGAATTTTCTTGAAAGAAAACTATATGTACATAATTTTAATGATATAAACTGGCCATTTAGTTACAAAAAAATATGTATCTTTTTTTTTCTTTCATTTTTTTATTTGAAGTTTCATATGACTTTAACTGATTTTTACAATAAAATACAAATGAACAGGATCCTTTTTCACCAAATAAGTAAATAAAAAGGGATTTATCTGCATGGTTATTTGAAGTCGGGGGAATAACCCCTATTTTTTTTTATATGAAACTGTTTATAGCATCCTATATTTTGTGCATACATACTTGTATGATATGCAAACTTACTTATATTATGTGCATATATGCTTATTTGATGTGCAAAAATACTTATATGATGTGCAAATGCACCTATATGATGTTCAAAGATCCTTAAATGATGTGCAAATATACTAATTTGATTAGCATATATACTTATATGATGTTCAAATATCCTTCTATAATGTGTATTTTCCATTATATTATAAAGAAACATTCTTATATACATTTCAAATGTGGTTGTATCATTATATTATGAGCTTGTAACCTTATACGATTTGGTTGGGTTTACTTAATAAAAACAGGTTCAATCCACATTTTCCCCATATGGAAAATGTCTGTACCAAGTCAGTAATATGACAGTTGGTATCCATTAGTTTGATGTGTTAGAGCTTTTGATTTTGCCATTATAGGGACTTTCCTTTATTAATTTTCATTGGAGTTCAGTATTTTTGTGTTTTTAATTTTCATTATACTAGAACACACACATCCGCGAAATCTCGGGCAATGAAAGTATGTAAACTGATGAATTTTTGTAAAAGATTTTATGTCTGGAGAAGGTATCAAAAGTCATGTTTACTTGGAGACAGGACAATTATTTTAAGCCCTCTCTCTTTTTTCCAAAGTCCGGGTATTTTTTATCTGTTGAACTCCCATGATTTTCGCGTTTCTGTATACATTATGTATTAGGAACATACGTATATTAAAAATAAAGTGCATTTGCTATTAACTATCAATTCCAAGTTTCTTCTCCACGGCGATCACTGCTATATTATATAGAGAGTCTCTATATATTGTAAGCGTATTATCATAGTATACATGCAGAATTACGCGAAAATAATTTCCTGTCCCTGAGTAATTATGAAAATTATGTTTCAAGGTTTAAAACCTGAAGTCTTGGCTACGACTTAAAGTTGGTCTGATGACGGACACAGTATACCGACAATCTTTGTTTTTAGTTTTTCTCCCAAAATAATTCAAACAGAATAATCATAAGTCTTAGAATGGATGACAAATGCGTCTATGCATGGTACCTATAGGAAACAAAGGCAGGATGATAAATGTATTGCGGAAGGAAGAGAAGCGACACACAAAATGAGGCCTTCTCGTTAAATAGTATAGATAACGTGGAAATGTCATTATATGTTGTGCTTGCATCGTCGCTATGGTCAATGAACATGATTACGATTAGAAAGATTACTGTCTAATACATAAATAATTACGATATATTTTTGCGGAATTAATAAAACAAAACGACTCAGGATTTAAAAAGATATCAACCTTAGCATGCTGGTACCTCCTCTTCAGATTAAAATAAAATCTGATATTGTTGGAAAATTGTCAAAAATGAATTTCGAGGTTCAGTTTTCATCGATGGGTATATAATAATGAACAGACATGTTTATGTAGTTCATACGTGTTTTTAGTATCTCGTTTTTATATAGATTAGACCGTTCGTTTTCCCGTTTGAAAGGTTTTACACAAGTATTTTTGGGGGCCCTTAATAGCTTACTGTTTGGTGTTAGCTAAAGCTCTGTGTTGAAAGCCTTACCATGACCTATAATGGTTTACTTAAATAAATTGTTGTTTCGATGGACAGTGATCTCATCGGCACTCATACCACATCGTCCTATATCTATATACGATTGTAGTTATTAGATTTAAGGAATAGTTCTTGTATACCATGCTCTGTGCTCATTTAGATAAGGATTTGCCCTATATTTGTCTGTACATTTATACCTAGCGTTGGCGTATTTCCACAAGAAGTTAATACATCAATTTCGAGTTTGTTCAAAATAGTAGATTTTGCCTTGCTGATCATTTTTGTTTCTCTATTTATATTACTTTTTTGAAAATAGACACACACAAATAAATCGGATATTGATAGGCTAAAGTCTTATATAAAGGACAGGTTATTTGTTGCCCAAAAAGAGGGGATAGGAAGAATTAAAAAGGGGCCTTTGTTGTCTTATTTTGTGAATGGAAATGTGGTATTCAATTTGTTATAGTTATATATTTTCCGCCATATATAATGTTATGGCGTCATCCTTAGACATTAATTTTTAACACTAGTTCCGCTCGCCTCAATTGTCAAAACCTTAATTCCTAATTTCAAACTTTCAACTATTTCTTTATTTGCAACTAAAATTGAATGATGGTGTTGTTAATATCGATGGAACATAACCGACATACCAAAATTAAGTTACGTGAAGTCACAAACAACCTTCACACTTGAGGTTCTACTGACGCAATATTTTAAAACTATATTGCAATATAAACTTAAAGCGTTTTTTGTAATTACAAACAAAAGTTTTCAAAATGTGAATGTGTCTGTATGTGTTCAATTGTTCTGTTGTGTCTTTTTTAGGGGAGGGGATCGAAATGTTTATGTCTTTTAGAAATGGGTCTCGATTGTTTTTCCTTTTTTAAGGTGTCGAATTGAAGAAATTAAAAAAGATATAATGTTCTCTCACACGTTCTAACTCCTAATGAAAGAAAATACCATAATTATAATTTATTTATATATAAATCTGTTCTTGTCTATACCATTTTACAAGGAAAGGTTTCTCTATAGATAAGTTATCAAGATAATAGCCAGTAAAACAGAAACACTCTTAAGATTTAATTTTATAATCCTGGTACCTTTGATAACTATTAAGAGCCCAAATTGCACAAATGGAACTTTTTTGTACTATAGAGAATATTCAGTTGCATTTCACTATTTGTTTTAATCTATTGCAGTTTCCAGGATAAACGCAAAATATTAAAAGCCGTTGCCGTAAATCTTCAGTTAAAATATTTAAAACAATCACCTATCTGTCTGTAAGAAACCATCTGAAAACGATCCATTCTGATTTCTGTTTAGAAATACATTGGACTTCTCTTTGTCGGATTGATCCACACCTTCAAAATATGAAGACTACATTTTAATTGGCTGATGTAATATTTACCCGATCAGAAATAAAAATGAAGTTTTTAGGATCTTCGTAACCAATGCTCGGACAGATAATCTATACGTTTGTATCTAAATGAGATGGGTTAGGCCCCAACTCTTCGTCTAGTTTAAACAGAAGCACGTATATTTCCTTGTGCTCAGGATAAACAAATTGTTTCACTTTAATAAATAAATTGAAACAAACTATTTCGCTTCCCGTCTGAAATAGATAAAATCTCATACAAGAAATTTTTAACAAAAACATGCCCCCGCCCCCACTAACTACAAAAATGAATGGACAGTACGGTAGTCATGTTTACTTGAGTCCAGATAAGTAGTATACCTTTTATATAGCGGGTTACTGTCTAGTGGTAGTGCTTTCGTGCTAGCAAAATAATGTGTCCGGGTAAGGGGACATGAGTTTCTGCGGATTTTTACGTTTTGAACTAGCATATTATATATTCGACTCAGGATGTTGGACTAGTGCATAGTAGGATTGATATTCATGTCACATTAACACGTTCTCGTACGAATATGCATACCAATTTGCCGCTTGAAGTCAAGCATCCATCCATAATCATTTAAATGTACGGGTAAAGAGGGAGGGCAGCTAGTGAATAAGTGGTCTAGGTAGTCGTACTACTGTATCACTTGCCTGTCAAAACTTACGTTGTGAATTCTAATCCCGCACGTGACAGGTAACATCAACACCAATTTCATTTGCCTCGAAATGTCAGTTTTCCCACCAAAGTTCGGTGGTTCAATCCGGGCACTTCGGTTTCCTCAACCTATATAAATTAACAGCTACAAAATTGCATGATAGTGCTGAAATTGGCGTTAATAAACAGTCAATCGACAAATTAATCAGTCAATCCTCCATACTGGTATAATCATGGCTTATGTATCAATATCTTTATTTTCATAAAGTTAATGCATGACATCAGTACATAGAAAGCAACAATAACTATTTACAAAATATACAAAACAAAGGCTGGTTACAAAAATAACTAATAAGGCGAATAAATACATGTGTTGATATTTTTTATAATTTGACAAAGCTTCTTCATGACAGCTGGTTTTCGAGCACTCGACATAAGTTCAGAGAAGTTTACTGTTAATGAAGTTGTCCAATTTTTCGTTTATGTATTATGTAGTAAATAGCGTTTTGCGAATTTTGGATAAGCGTATTACATTTCTAAAGAAACTGGTCCTTAAATCTTTGCTTTATAACATATTTTAATCAATTTGTATATAAGTGAAATTTTGTATTTCCCATATATATGAAAAATCACAATTTTAAAATATTTTTTTGACAAACAAAATGCATATAGTCTTTATGAAATATTGAACGTTCATATGGCGAGAAAGTTATCATGTAATATGCATGTTTCCCGGATATCAAATTTCCCAAAAATATTACTGCTCGAACTTTTATATCTATGTCGACCGGATGGCGACATACATTTTTTTCCCCGTTAACAATATAACTTGGTGTTGAAGATTTCTGATTTAAAAGTAATTATCAGAATTTCAAAAGTATCTTTCTAGTATATCATTACTACTAAAACCCCATAATTCGCACCCATACAGCAGAATGGGTTTGATCATTTTGTAGCTGATTAACATTTTCAAGCTTAAATCTGATATATCCTTCCCGTTCTAATGACTTCGTACATGTCTTTTAAAATTCCCGGTTTAAGTAAAAACTATTCACAAACAGTTATATTGCTTTACAATCACATTTTTAGTGTCATTGTTAGAGATTTTTTGGCAAAGTTTCGAAACCAAATACTAAGGTTTTTACTTTTACTTTCAGTTTTAAAGCCTTACAATAATCATGGAAGGCGTTGCTTTTAATTTTATCTTGAAATTATCAATTTTAAGTTTAAAATTATCAACATTCATCTTCGAATCATCAACTTTAATCTTGAAATTATCAACATTAATCTTGGAATTATCAACATTCATCTTGGAATTATCAACATTCATCTTGGAATTATCAACTTTAATCTTAAAATTATCACATTAATCTAGGAATTATCAACATTAATCATGGACTTATCAACTTTAATCTTAATTTAAATTCTAAGAATTGAAGCTGATAATTCCAAGATTAGACTAGACAATTTAAAAACAAACCAATTAATACAGTACGGCCTTGATAAGCTTCCGTGCAGCTTACCATTTACAATTATATCAAATAACATTTTATAAACAAACCTTCTCACCATATTGTGCAGGTGGAGATAATTGTTATCTTATGAAATTTGTTTTTAACTGACAGTGAGTTCATTTGTGTCTTTTGTAATGAATAGAAATGAGAAGATGTAGTATGAATACCAATGTGACAGCAACATTTTGCAAGTCACAATTTGTAAAAAATAAACACTTATTTGTCAAAATACGACCTTCAATATAGAACCTTTAATTTGCTTCAAATGTAGCAAGCAATAAAGAGTTCCAAAATGTGTTTTATCATATTTTCGCCGCAGTCGGTGATTTTTTCAACTAGCTCCTGCATTAATTGATCTTAATCTTCCACCGAAATGTTTGAAACGTTGATTTTTGTTAAATTGCATTGTCTCATTTTTCCTATAAATTGCTCCTTCACTACCGATAGCTACAGATTTGAGCCGGGTTTATTTGTACTTACTCAGCAGAAGCAGATCAAAATCAGTTATGACGTAGACAGTTAATAGTTATCATTGGTACAATGATTGAACGTTTTGTCTTCGTAAGACTCACCAGTGACGCTGGCTACACCAATTTAATTTCTTGTTCTACGGATTTTTGGACTCCAAAAAATGGGTCGAGCGAGCAATATGAAATTTTTTATAAAAAAAAACCATTTAATTTGCAAGTTTGAGGCGAAGTTTGAAAAGTTAAAGCGAGCGATGATAAATTTGTTTTGTAAACATAAAATATAATAGTAGGTTTTGACAATATTAAAACTTGATTTATCACTTGTACTCGGAAATTTATTTAATTTTTGAAGTTTTTTTTCACTGTTGACCAAGAAATAATTGAATTATTAGATGTGGTATATGTATGTGTGTCAATGAGATAGTTCTCCATCCAATTTATAATCAGGTTGGGAACAACCCCTCAATGTTATAAATTTCCCTTTTATGAGGGGTTAATATAAGTTATAATATATTTTTTGGTAAAAAACACTTTTACGTACAAAAGGGCTCATATTTTCCCAAAGAACTATATAATCTATCTGGTATTAAAATGTAACAACTTGTCCAAGAATTTTGTAATATTCCTGGACTTTAACCATGTAAACATATATCATTTACTTTTATATTATTCGAAATAAGTGGACCCCTCTTTTAGGAAAGATGTTTCAAATATGATGTATTTCTCCTCTTTTTAGGTAAAACATCTTAAGTAGCACTTATACAAATCCATGGTATTTTCTATTATCTGTGCTGCAAACAGTTAAATGACTCCTTGTCTGAGGGAGGGTTGTTCCCATCCTAATAAAAATAAATACAGGTCATGGTATGGGATATATGGGTTTAATGCTTAATCAAATATTTACTCAGTTAGTACTAAGTTGGGTGGGGTGCTTATATGTTTAAAATCATTATATACAGGTACGGTAAAAACAAGTGTTAATATCTTTTTATAATATTTACCATACAGAACGGTGCGGAAAATGGACATGATTACATTTCCGGATACGGGAAGCGGGAATATAAACAAATATTTCTTTTCTGTTTTGAAAAACAAAATAGATACGGACGGGCTTGTCGAACAAGAAATTAGATTGGTGTACAAAGTTGAAGAGCTTTTAGCACCCAATATTTCAAAAAGGTATGCAAAATACGGTTAAGATAATACATGTCTGGGATGAAAAATCCTTAGTATTTCGAAGAACATTTTTACAGGAAATTTATAAAATGACTACATTATTGATATTAATGTCAACACCGGTACCGATGTGTTGACTATTAGGCTGGCGATACCCACGGATCAAAACGTCCACCATCAGTGGCATCGTTTCAGTGGTGTAAACCAGGATTATAATTTAATACGCCAGACCCGCCGTTTCGTCTTCATAAGACTCATCAGTGACGCTCAGGTCAAAAAACAATTTATAACCATTTTAATCGAAATCATGTCCATTGACCATTATGATAACGACGATAAAAGTAACCCATATAATGGCGTTTCGACTTCATACAATGAAGTAAACAGAACCACGGCACATTATACAATGACACACCCGCATCATATTACGATGCTTGCACATGATATAAGTGGAAATGCAAATTATATAAGGGGAAATACACATCATATAAATCTTATTATATACGTATATTTTCACATCAAATAAGTATGTTTGCACATCATATAACTATATGAATGATAAGTGCACATCATATATAGGTAAATGGACATCATATGTGAAAATGAGCATAACAGGACAGTGTTGGTGTTCTTTATCTAAAAAAACACTTTGTAGGGATGTGCGAAATTTAACTCCTTAATAATTGTCTTTCATTTTTTTTTTGTGTTTTATTTCATTAGTTTAAACCTTTGGCAATAATTGTATAGTTTGTTCTTACGTTATACTGTCACACCACTGTCTTATTTGAAATAATTCCATATCTTATTTTTATATTGCTACTTTGGTTGAAATAAAAAGAGATTATACATACCGCTAAACATGCAAAAGGCAAGCTTACAACCAATTATTAACTAAATGTCAAGTTAGGGTTACATAAAACGGTTTTAGATGATCACGTTCGGTCAAATAATGCAGTTCCAATGTTTTAGTCTTCTTTCTTATCAATTGGGACAATACCCCTAATGCGGCTTGAAATGAGGAACACAAAAGTCACGTGTAAACAAAAAATCTCTGTGTAGTGATATTTGACACATTTCTATGATAAACAAATGACTGAGCTGAACCATTAGTGTTAATTTAGAAAATAAGGGAACACAGAATAAATGTGTAAAAACCATGGAGCTATGAAATGTGTTCAAAGTATTAAAATTTCAAAGAACTTATTGTGTTAAAATTGGGATTTTTTTACCATGAGGAGCGACATCGCAAAAGGATACTCGGGGTTTGCTAAATTACGGAAAAATGAATCACACTTCGTACCCCGAAAATTTAACCACATATGTAAAAATGTCTCAGCTTCGAAACAAGCCATCATACATATACAAGTTTACGATATGGGCTGAGCAACAGAAGAAAACGTTACCATTACGGCCTATGGAGAAACAATTGCGCATATTGCCCCATCTTGTAAGAAAGGATCCAGAGATATCGTAAGCTAATTTCACCTTGTACACCACAGAAAATTGTTAAAATGATGGTTAGTTGTTTTTTATTTATACCTAGTTATCATAAATGATTTCAGATAAATATTATTGATAAAGAACAGCAAAAATTAAATAAAATTTCACTTTTAAATGCATTACTGGCACGGGGTTGAACACTTTTTTTAGGCACAATCATAACTTTGTTTACCGCCGAGAGATCCGAAATGAATTGTTTATTCAATTGAAAAAGGCAAGAAAAAACTTACATGTAATATAAATAAATTGTAAGTAAACATGACACAATATAGTCTTTGTTATGCAATTATCACTCTGGTCTACAGGAATAGCTGATAATCAAGGGTGATAACACACTTCACACGAGTAAAGTGAGATACATCATACATTTCCTTTTATCCAATGATTTGACCCTGGTCAGTAGATATCATATGCAAATAAACAGAAAAAAATCATGTACATGTATTAAGAAAATTACGAATTACTATTGTTAATGCACAAGAGCAAAACACAAGATATTGTCATTTCTCAGTGAAAAAGGGGGAAGGTCAAACCTTCTTGAAAACAATATTGCTATTCAACTACATGTATTAAGCTAGTTAGCTACTACTCATTGCTTCTAATATAAACAGTTTAAATGAAGGTGGCTAAGCCACAAAGGAGAAGCATTTTTCTTTCTTTGTGATAAAACTTTCAAGAATTAGATTTTTTTCTCTCAATAATACTTATGTATTTAAATTAAATGATAACACAGTTTGAGTTAAATTTTTTGTCTTATTTCAGTTCCAGACATATCATTACTTTTAAATATGAGATGACAAACTAAAGGTTTTAAAAAGCCCTGAATAACTGGTAAGCATTTTAATTTATTAGGTAAGCTCTAAATTATTTATTTATGGTATTGGTGCAAATGAAATTACAGTCGGTATGTTAGAAATATGCTTATATGAAAACTGTTGCTATGGTCTTGCTATTAAATGAAAAGGCTTGGTTACTGATCTTTTCGACTCAACATGTCGAGTTAAATCTTGCGGCAACTGATTCTCATGTAACACTGCAAACTCTATTTAGCACTATTTTGATCTGTCATTATTTAATGACGCCATAATACGTGTGATGTCACAATGTTTCCTTTAATACCTCATGTGGATTTCTCATTGATAAAGGGTTTTCACTGAAATACAGGTAAAAAGCCTTTTTTTCTCAAATAGAATTATGTGAATGGACAAGTTTTGAAAATTTGCACTTCATTGCACTCTAATTACATGATAAGAATGACTTTCCCAGTAGTTTTGAGGGGTTTCCACAGTATTATATACCAGATATCCACTAGTAAGAATAGTTATTTTGGTGTGGTTTTTTTATGAAATCTACATTTTTGCATAATTTCTCTGTCAAAATGCACTTTAAGACACAAGAAAATGTTATAGAATGCTTTAATAGGGTCTGTGTATTGTAATTTAAGGTTATCATCAGAAGTTTTGTCCTTGTTTTGACTAGTAAAGGTATACTGGAAGAAATTAATTATACATACACGTTGTATTAAAAATAAATGAATATAGCGATAAAAGTGTCATTGCCATATAGCGCTGAAACGACTTTATTTTTTTCAGAAATGGATAAAAATACACAGATTTATTCAGAATGTCATACCGATGAAGATCACCTAAAAATATTTGGAAAAATCAGAACTATGGATTTCAATATGGGACAATACCCCTAATGCGCCTTGAAATGAGGAACACAAAAGTCACGTGTAAACAAAAAATCTCTGTGTAGTGATATTTGACACATTTCTATGATAAACAAATGACTGAGCTGAACCATTAGTGTTAATTTAGAAAATAAGGGAACACAGAATAAATGTGTAAAAACCATGGAGCTATGAAATGTGTTCAAAGTATTAAAATTTTAAAGAACTTATTGTGTTAAAATTGGGATTTTTTTACCATGAGGAGCGACATCGCAAAGGATACTCGGGGTTTGCTAAATTACGGAAAAATGAATCACACTTCGTACCCCGAAAATTTAACCACATATGTAAAAATGTCTCAGCTTCGAAACAAGCCATCATACATATACAAGTTTACGATATGGGCTGAGCAACAGAAGAAAACGTTACCATTACGGCCTATGGAGAAACAATTGCGCATATTGCCCCAATTTAACAGTCAAATTGAACCAAATTGACAGCTAACAGCGGAAATTTGTGTTTGTGTCCGTAGCTTAGCTAATGATCCTTTTAGTATATTAAGTTTATTATTTATGTATTCAATTTGAATTTATTCTGTTTAATGAATATGTACATTTTAAAATAAATGATGAACATGTTACGTTTGTACATTATATTATTACACAAACTATCTTTTAAAGTACATGGATGTCTTTGATTGATACCACGTAAAACCGTATTTAAAACGGCGATAAATGTTGAAATTTTTTTAAAAGTTGTTATCTGTGATCAAATTAGGATAGCTAAAAGTTGTTAAATGTTTATAATACTATTGACTTAAATCCTGTTTATATTTTGAAGCACATGGATGTGATCAGATGATATGAATAGCCACAAAAAATATGTTTGACGAGTCGAAACTAACAATGATTTACGAAGAGCTCTAAGTTATTTCGTATTTCGTTTTTCAATTACACAGTCCTATAGTATTCCATACTCTTCCTTTGAGAATATAAATTATAATGCATTTAATATCATAATTATACATACATGAATGTACCCTATTTATATGTGGAATTTTATATTTTTATAAACCACAAGGTCGAGTTGTTCAACTATTTCAATTTTGCTGGTTGTGGTGAATTATTGTATTGTTCAACAACAGAGATATCAGTTAAATCTAATAATATCTTTTTGTAGGGTTCAAAAATGTAATAGCTGGAAATCTTGATCAACGAAAATGCGAGGGAACTAGATACCAGCCCTTCCTATTCTCAACCTATAGAATGTCAACATGCATTTTTGAAAAGACATATTGCAGTGAAGAAGGACAGATTGTTCTCAATAATGGGTCTACAGAATCGGATAGACAGTGTCGTTGTGATTATACCAGAGGTTACGACTTTATTTCCAAGCCAAAACATGGTTGTTATTGTATTCCGTCAATGGATGATTGTTCATGCTATCAGAAACCTTGTCCACAAGGATTTATACTCAGCCCTGGTCAGTGTTTAGACGCTATGTTATTAATTTGAAAAACAACAGGAAATTTACAATTGGTATATTGATTACAGATTTAAAATTGGAATTTCTCCGGTGCACGTATCTAAAAATTAAGATGCCGCTTACTAAATCATTCAAATTTGAATAGAGTTTTGAATAATAAAATACGTGTCTAGTTGGAAAAAGATAATTTAACATTAAATATTTAAGAATTACTTGTCTTAGTAAGTTAACCAATCTCATTCTATTTTTTTCTAGATCGAGTCTTAATAAATTGACAGATTAAAGAAATGTAAAAGTGATGTTTTAACGGCCGCGTTTTTTCTTTAAGATTTTATGTTTGATGTGTTGTTTCAATTTCTCCTCTTCTCCCTTTACTTATATAGCATATTTTAGCATAACCTGTGAATAAAAAACAAAATTAATTCATAAGAATATCCATCGAATGTATCTTGATATTCTGTATTCTCGTTGTACATTCCAGACTACCGATGCATTAATCTTGCCAACTGGGAAGCGCAGTTCACATGTGAATTAATCGTGCCATATCAGTAAGTTGGATTGCAATTTAATATCATCGATTTCTAAACCTGTATAAAAAAAAAGACACATTTATATAGGTAAGTCAGCCTTCAGTAGACAATCCTTACCAGAACTACGGTTGATGAGTTTTCTAAATGTCTGGTTTGGGTTTACAGAAAAGAGAGTAATGGGCTAAAACGGCAGAAAAGGGATACGAGATAAAGAATTATAAAGAAATATTAGCGAAACTTTATTGGTGCATAACAATATAAAAAAAAGTAAATAATGGAAAGATACATATAAAGAATAATTAAAAACCAATTGTTCAGAGAACAATTGAAGGTCTTTCCAAAAAAACAAACAAGTCTTTTGATATGAAAAAACTAAATTTTTCCTGTTTGAAAAATGTTACATCCGGTATCATTTAACTGTTTAATTGACACTGTTTCCGAAAATATATTGTTCTATATACTTTTACATTCAAAGAGTACAAGAAATAGCTACTTTCGGTTTACACAAGGTCACTTCCGGTTTTCTTTTCAAAGTTATATGGCTTGCAACTTAATGCAAAAAAAAACTATTGCTTTATCATGCATACATACATATGAGATAAAAACAAAGGTCAAAATCTAGAACGTCAAATTAACAAATGACCTTGAGCTCAATTTCAAGGTCATAAACCAAGGACATCAAATCAAAAGCCCTAAGTCTTAATTATATTTGGTTGATATGTTATATCACCATACGCATATTTGTAAATAAAAAAGGGGAGGAAACTCTAATTTAATATTGTAACATATTGCGTCATTTTTCCTTTGAAGTTTTTATGTGATAATCTGCTTAATAGTTCTGTTTTGAAAAACCAGGGTTTAATATAAAGATTGGTATATCATTCCATTAAAAAGAATCATGACGTACTTTGTCCTTTCAACTTCATGTAGAATGGCGGAGCTTTAATCTGATATTGTTTATGTTAAACCATGATTTAAACTCCGCCACTTTGTTACGTCTCCATATGATTGACAGTTTAGTAAATGCACGAGAACAAGGATTTCTTCTTTCCGTCACTGACTTAATAATTTCAACGAATCTTTTAGACACACCACTTACGACTCGGGTTGGGGGATGGGGGGGGGGGGGGGGGGGGGGGGGGGTGCTGTTTATACCTGAGCCGGAATATTTTTATTTAACAAATACAATTAAAATTTGATGTAATACAATTTTGTTGGGGTAAATCTTTTTGATTTTTTTAAAACAAGATTTTTTTATGACAAATCAGAGCCCGAATAATGTGTTCTAAAAATTCTCAGGTCTCCAAAAAATCAAATGTAATGAGCATTAGAGAAACCCAAGTCGCTCAATTCAGACATTGTCATTTCTGATGTGCCGTATTCCTAACTGGATCAGTTTTCTTTTGAATGATGTTACAAAACATATACACCACGCCTTACTCATTAACATATTTAAACGAACTCATCCTGCGGATTCGTCGTTTAAATATGTTAACTTGTAAAAAGCGTGGTATATATAATACTAAGCGTACCCTTTAACTCAATATCTATGTGTTACGACATGTCGCAACTAACAATTAAGTATAAATATTTTATCGTATATGTTGTTTGAAAAGAGATGAAAATAAGTCAAAATCAAAATTAAGAAATGACTTGACCTTTGACGTTGACCATTTTTTATTTGGACCAAGGACATCAAATCAAAAGACCCTAGGCCTCTATCAATTATGCTTTACCAATTAAATTTACATTTTACTCATTTTAAATACAGAAGTGGAAATAACTCTCATATGGAGTGTCCGGATCGCTTCGCTCAGAATTATTTTTATGATCCTCAGAATATAACTAACAAATTGGTGAAATAATTTTGTCGTAATCTTTAACGGCTGCTATGGAGATTTGTACACAAGAAAAACAGTGTTTTGGGAAATAACTCTTACAATAAAAAGTGTTCGGCTAAACAGGGCAGTCTCAAAATCGTAATAACTGTTCGATATCATTTGCAAAAAATCTAAGCGACAACTTGCGAAACAAAACAAAACAAACGTCAGAAAAAAGTGGCGGAAGAAGAAAAAATAATAAAAATTAAAAACCAATTGTTTAGAGAACAATTGAAGGTCTTTCCACCAAAAACCATGTATTTTGATATGAAAGAAGTTAAATAAGGTTTAAAATGTCATTTCAATGGTCAAATGATAGCTCATTGTACGCTGATTCCAAAAATATATATGGTTTATATACAATATCATTTAAATAAGGGAGATAATTTATTACTTTCGGTTTGAAAAATGTTGCTTCCGATAATATTTGAATATTTACTTTACACTGATTCCAAAAATAACTGGTTTTATATACTTTTATCTTAATAAAGTACACAAAAATAGCTACTTCCGGTTTACACAAGGTCACTTTCGGTAGTTTTGTTCAGGTTGGATACCTATAGCCAAAATTCTCATGGCTTTATCATGTAGACATCTAGGGTAAAAGCAAAGGTCTAAATCTAGAACGTCAAATTATGATATGACCTTGCGATCAATTTTAAGGTCATAAACCAAGGACCTCAAATCAAAAGAACTTAGGTCTTATATTTGGTTAATGAGTTATATCACCATACGCGTATGTTTAAATAGCAGAGGGGAGAAACATCCCTTTTACATTCAACGTACCCTTGCAATCAAAATTAATGTGTTACGACATGTCGCAACTAACAATTTAGTAAAAATGATTTGTCGATATCTTATACGGTTTTTTCATTTGCGTGCATTTGTGTCTTATATTTTAAAATTATAATAGATAGAAGAAGAAATTATCAGCAATACAGGATCTACATTTTTGAAAATATAAGGAAAAGACAACAATTTTATAATTTGACACATTCAACGATACTAATAATATGCTGGAGAACGTAAGTAATTCCTTCACGTACTAAATTTTCCGTGATTGTAAAATGGTCTACAATATGTAATTTATTTATTGCACAAACTTTCTACTTCTTTATGACATCGATTTAGATGCCTGTTTTGACTGTAATAGTTCGATGTTCTCGTGTGCAAAATTCAACTATATATGCATTGTTTTAAATGCTTTAAAATATTGGAATGTTTGGCCATTGTATAATTATTAAAGAGTCAAAAAATTAAAAATTCTTATATATGTATTTTTTTAAATCATATAAAATAGAAAAGTGGGAATAATAATTAAGATGCTTTTTGTTCGAAAAAACAGAGAAACATTTTAATCTTACAAAATTATCAGCATGTTAAATTTGACACCAAAAAGTAACAAAATAAAATGAAACTAGAAACTTTACTGCTGGAGGATTATTCCCCGAGGCTATCATTAACTTGGTAGGATAATGCACGATGAATACGAATAATACAAAGGACAAACCGACTAGGACGTCACCCGGGTTACCAAGGTCTTCTTTTGTTACACGGAACACTGTAGCATTTGATTTGTGTGCTCAAGGAAATACCTTCCAGGAAACCCCTTCTGTAAAAAATACTTGCAAAGGATTTTTTCAATTATTTTCGTACATGCAATAACTAAAAGGAACATAAGTATAATTATAAACATAGACAAAACATCAAGTATGCATATAAACCAACATACATGTATAACAGTATCAAATCATAACATAGGTGGTGATCTGGATAAGGTAAAGAAACCAATTTCTTAATTTCTCCAGCATATTATTATTATGGTAATATTGTAAGTGAAAGTAATTCCGGTACAAAAAGTACCTATTATTTTATAATAAAAATTATTCTTCTCATATTAAAAGCCAGAGGTCCCAGCAGATATTGGCCATATGAATAAGGGTTACTTTAAGAAAATATATTCTTTTCTAGTGCAAAAGATTCTTTGAGGTGATTTTTTAGTTCTATAAATTAACCTTATTTACACAGCGATTGTCGAGCCTGCGACTTTTGTCGCAGAAAGCTCGACATAGAGAAAGCGATCCGGCGGCGGCGTTAGCTAACGTCTTATAAAGCTTTATATTTTAGAAGGTGGAAGACCCGGATGCTTAATACTTTGTATATAGATGCCTCATGTTACGAAGTTTCCGTCAGTCGCATTTCCAATGTCTTTGACCTCATTTTCATTGTTCAGTGACTTCTGGAAAAAAAAAGATTTTATAATGTTAAATTCTCTCTTTTTATAAGTAATAGAACTGTATTTGGTATGTGCGTATCTTGCAAAGGTCATCATGGCTGTCAGTCTGTCAGACCGTTTTCACTTGACCTCGACCTCATTTCATGGATCAGTGAACATGGTTAAGTTTTGATGGTCAAGTCCATATCTCAGATACTATAGAGGGCCCTCATGGGGTTTTTGATTATGTGATTACTTGGCCGTTTTTTTAATGATTATTTGATTATTAAGCCAAATATTTCATGATTATTTGATTACCTAGGACTGTATTTTTAGTTTATGATTATTTGATTACTAAAGATAAGCAAATATTTAATGATTATGTGATTATATTGGCAAAAAAATGGTGATTATGTGATTACTAGGACCCCCCCATGAGGGGCCTCACTATAAGCAATAGGTCTAGTATATTCGGTGTATGGATGGACTGTAAGGTGTACATATCCAACTGACAGGTGTCATCTGACCTTGGCCTCATTTTCCTGGTTCAGTGGTTATAGTTATGTTTGTGTGTGCTAGTCGGTATTTCGTATACTGTTTGCAATAGGTCTACTATATTTTGTGTATGAAATGATTGTAAGGTATACATGTCGTCTTGGTAGGTGTCATCTGACCTTGACCTCATGTACATGGTTCAATGGTTAAAGGTACGATTTTGAGTTTTGGTCTTTTTATCTAATACTATATGCAATAAGACAACTATATTTTGTGTATGAAAATATTTTATGATCTATATGTCAGTCGCCCAGATTTAATTTGACCTTGAGCTCATTTTCATGGTCCATTGCTCAGTGTTAAGTTTTTGTGTTTTGGTCTGCTTTTCTTAAACTATAAGCAAAAGGTTAACTATATTTGTTGTATGGAAGAATTGTTAGTTGTACATATCTCTCTGGTATGGTTCATCTGACCTTGACCTCATTTTCATGGTTCATTGGTCATTTTTTAGTTTTCTGGGTTAATCATGTTAATGTTGAGTTTATGTGACAATAAAGCTTTTTATATTCAGAACTATCAGCATAACAGCAATGATTTGTAAAGAATGCAAGACATTTCAGCGTGCGCACTCTTGATGTTCGATAGATATAGAATATTGTAAGGAGTATATCTTTAGTTGGTTTTTTTTATATATTAAATTTTCCTTTGTTACATGAATTTCCAAATAAAATAATATCTATATTAAGAGGATATATTATTAGTGTTTGGTTATAAATTCAATGGATAAGTTTAATCAAATAAATCTGAAATTCAAAAGCATGTCCAAAATGTGTGCTCAAAATCTTTCATAGCTTCATTACATAAAGAACATTTATCTGTTTGTTTTATCTTTATTTTTAATAAATTCATTTGTTTCTATGATGCTGTGTACTATTCTGTATTGGAACTGATGCAGTTTAGAGCTCTTTGTGGTGAAGAAAGACGTAGTATGCACCGTTATCCATATCATATATTTTTAATCTTAGCGACCATTTATATTCACAGTTAAGGAGGCTCGAGGGTATACAAATTTCAGAAAAAAATCAAACATTTCTTTTTCATTACAAATTTTATTTATTTCCTTTTGTAGTTTTTACTTTATCATATGGTACAAAAATCATTCAAAACAATCAATTCGTGTTGGCCCCAGATGACTTTCAAAATGTATATATTTATTTTTGGCGTTATGTTGTGTTAATACATATGTATCTCCAGTGAAAATCACAACACATTATGGTATAGTTCCTATGCGTTTTGCCGAACAATTGATACTCTCTGTGAGCATTCATAACGTCTTGTGCAAATGCCTTTTACATTATGTGCAAACAACTTATTCGTTTTGTGCAATTAAGTTATGTATAACAACTACATCATTATGTGCAAACACTATTACGTTATGTGCAAATACCGCTTAAATTATGTGCAAACACCATGTAAGTTATGTGCAAATGACTATTACATTATGTCCAAACATCTATTACGTTATGTGCAAACACCTATTACGTTATGTCCAAACACCTATTACGTTATGTGCAAACACCTATTACGTTCTGGTAAACCCTTTTTCGACACAGATCAAAACAAAACGCATCAGTGATATACACTTTAAAAATTAAGAAAATTATAAGTTTTAGCTTTCGAAAAAGCTCTGAACTACTTCGCTGTATTCTTTTTCAAGGTAATATCAGTGGCGGATCCAGGCGGTGAGGGTGGGGGTCCGGGGGTTGGAACCCCCATTTTTTGGCCGATCAATACATTTGAATGGAAGCATACAGTTGGAACCCCCCATTTACTCTGGGTTTTTAAAATGGCTGGATCCGCCACTGAATATCCATTGGATGCTGAATGTGGATTGAAGGTAATATATGTGCATCGGGATGTTGATTTAGTATTGGAAGTGTAGTATTTTTATATATTGATTGATATGTTATATAAATATTTAGGTTTTTTTTTGTTCTACTTACAGAGTGTGCGTTATACATCCATTCTTTTTATATTTTGTTCACTTTACTTGTTGAAAATTAAAATATTTACAAATATATAGACACGATTCTCGAGATGTGTCTCTCTGGAGGTGTGCCTAGATTGACAAAAGTCATAAAATACATTTAATGCATTTTTGAAAACATTGTACAGGAACATTTTTTAGCAAACAAATCGTGTATATTGCAGATTAGCAATGCAAATAAAGACGTATTAATGATTGATATTTCAATAATTTTAAATTTCAGTGTTTAATATATATGCATAATAAAACGACCATGAATTAATAACATTTGATCTGAAATGTAATACACATAGTTAATTTTCCGGCATTTGATGGCTTAATATCCTCAGAAGAGAACAGTCTGTAATTATTTATCTCATTTAAGCCAATCGTTGTTGCTGAATATCACGAAACAGAATTTATATGTGACAAGTAATTATTTCAAGATGGCGTGTATATCGACTGAAATTAAAAGCTCGGTCCTGTTATTCGAAGCAAAAAAAGCTACAAGTAAAAAACAAAATGCAACCTCATTTCTTTACGGAAAATGTGAACGGAAAATAAGTTGATATATAAAAAGAAGACGTGGTATTATTGCCAATGAGACAACTCTCTACAAGAGACCAAAATGACACAGAAATTAACAGCTTTAGGTCACCGTACGGCCTTCAACAATGAGCAAATCCCATACCGCATAGTCAACAATAAAAGGCCCCGAAAAGATTATGTAAAACAATTCAAATGAGAGCACTAACGGCCTTATTTATGTAATGCTCTCTTTCATTGCACCAAGCGGGTCATTTCATAGGTCGCCATATCTTGCATACATATTTATAACATATGGTTTTGGATGCGCCGAATTACATTTATGAATTATAGACTTTTGACAAGGTCAACACATTATATATACGTCTATTCAGATTATATTGACCGATGACGAAGATATTTTCCCGCCACCTCTTATCTTGTATTTGTTTTTTGAATTAGCAGGGAGTTTTGGCAAAACTGAGTCCAGAGCCCCTCTTAATCAAACTGCTTATAGAACCAACAAACGTAGCTTCATCATTTTCAAAAATTCTGGTTCCGCCACTGGTCATTGAATGAGAAATCAAAAAGAGAAAAAAAATCGGTCCGTGTGTTTGCTTATCTAATGATATCTTAATGAACAACTTCTCTATTCATTTTACATCGGATGACCGTGAGGGCATTCATGTGTATTGCTGTCGCCTAAATTTCCATTACGTAACCTTCTTTTTGATATTGTAACCGATCTATAAACATGATAATAACAAATACGCGGACATTATCGAGTGCAAAATTACATGCCTTATCACTTGTTCTTATTCATTTCAAATGGATACTCCTAAAAATACATTTTTTTAACATAGATTAATGATATGAAAATGTCGTTAAACTCGTTAGAAACATAAATAAAGTAAAAAATCTTTAATATTTATACACACGTACAGAAAAAGTGTGTTACCGCATGCGGAAGAATATCTCAAGAATCTGTCTCCGGAGAAACAAGGTGACTTGTGATGTTGTGTAACAAGAGCCTGACTGAATGGCCTCTTGTTACTGAAACTGTCTGATGCACCTGATCACACAACGCACGATTGCTGTGAATAGCAATGAGAACTCTGAACTCTGAAACTCTGGTGAAAACTAACTACTGAGACTCTGGAACTAGCGATGAATAAACCAATATTCAGCATGGATACTAATACTTGTATTACAGATGGACTGTGTTCAGTGTAAAGTCCTGAGTCCGAATCTTGCTTATCAAATATATAAGCAAGTATTTATACACAATTGAATTGACAAGTATAGACATAAAAAATAACAATTAATTTCAGTAATATTGTTCACTGACAAAGAATAAACTATTTTTAGAACTTGAAGAATGGATATTAAATGATAATCTGATTATGACAATTAAGAACAATACATTATAAAAAAGGTAAAATGTCACTAATAAGCTAACAGAGTATAACATGTCACTCAATGTCCAAACTGAGAATTAAATGCATAGCAAAGCATGTTGATTTTAAGTCCTGGATACGAAATGTAAATAGAAACAAAATTATAAAATAATATAAATTATAAAACACAGAGAATTAAAGTCTAAAATATCAAATTTGAGAATTTTAAATTAAAGTCCAAAATAATAAACGAAGCTGAATTTTTCCTTGGTCACAAACGTGTGCATCTCCCATGCAGAGTTATCTGTCTTTGTTAACTCTCTCTGCTTGGGACATTGAATGTTTTGCTGGTAAATATGAACGCCCACTCAAATTCAATCTATCAGAAAAATCGAATTAGTACAGAAGAGTGTCCACCATGCACTTGCACATCACTATAATTAATATAGTGCAATAGAATGATATGCAAATGGATAAAAATTATAAACTGTAATTTACAAATATTAAAATAATGTATAACAAAAAAAAACAGAGTTTACTGATTTGTATCACTTCTACGAAGAGGTTGAAATTATCACGTCACTTTCAGGTAAAGAGATGTGATTTGGTTTTCTGAGACAAGTGCTCGCGGTCATCCGATGTTCAGTACTTCAGTACTTTGATTAATATCTTTAACATAAAGATGTTCACAAAAACTCAGACTAACCTCTTTTAATAGTGAGGCAAAATATATTTTTTTGGCGAGGGGTCTTGTGGCCGCTCAAGGCCCCAAGAAGCTCTGAGAAAAATAAAGCAAAATCGTGCCTTCTGAGCGTTTCCCGGATTCTTTCTTACATTGAAACGCAATTTTTTTAAGCGCTTTTTTTGACAATATTCTGGTCCCAAAGCAAAAACATAGATTCATTGTAATTTAAGATTTTTACGGGTTTTACGGGGACAACATTAAAAGTAGACCGATATGAAGGATAAAGCAAAAATCGTAATTCTCACAATCATTAAAATCGCATCTGTCTGTTTGTTCTTTGTCTCGTATTGTTCTTAGACTTTTGTGATTTTTTTTTGTGACTAGATTTATATATAGTGACAGTGCAGTAGTATATTTTAAGTACTTGTACTGCTTAAGTCGACACTAAGGATCACCTTGACCTTGTTTTACGGTATTAATGATTCTTTTATTGATGAAGACCTTCCAGAAACTATCAAGATGAAGAACAAGAATAAAAACTTTGACCATTGATCATTTGTATTTTTACTATGCATTAATTTTGTGTGAGATTAGGTCCCGTGCACATTTACTCCATCGTCTTTTATTTCTGTAAAAGGGCCTGAACACGACTTAATGCAAGTTTAGCCCTTTAATGTAAAAGATCATATGGCAATACATTGATGTTTTATAGATGATTTGATACCGGGAAATTGGTGGTCTTATTTTAATTTAAACTATGTCAGCTATCTAGTTTTATCTACAACAAAAAGAGCCAGTTTTGTATTCTTTGATATCAAGGTCAATTCTCCACGCAGAAACGAACATAGTTTTCTGTGTCCAGTAGCATCGTAAACATTCTTAAAATATTTTCTCGTACAATGTCAGGACATTGGTGGACATGCAAAATTGCAAAACCACACGTTTACAAATGAAAATCAACACTCAGACTATTTGGATTGAGAGTTGTCTCATTGGCACTTACACCACATCTTCCTATATCTTTATAGTTTTAAAGAAGGACAATAAATGAACAAAAGACAAACTCGGGACACAGAAGTAAAAACAATAGACCATCAACTCTGAAAAATAAAAATAAAATAGAAACATGGACCACGATAAACATGCAAGGGCGACATCTGAGAGTAAAGAGAACTTGCGTCTTGCAAGACACTTTCCGTGAAAACAATTTGATATGAAGACAATCTTTTGTTTCAGTTCTTTTTTTTTTTTTTGAAATTTCCAACATGAGGCATTTATTTGCCTCATTTGCCTCAATGTAGTTACGGCCCTGAAACTAATAAAAAATAACAAGGGTTTTATATTCTTTACAAATGTCTTATTATTCTTATTTTATCTTGATTCATTTTGAGAACTCAAATTGTATCAATGACATATTGCACATTTAAAGATTTTTGAAAACTGGGAGTTAGCTGGCAATTGTTTCATGGTACTTTAAACGGATAAATAAGAGGGTTCCGAAATTCCAACAATACAAAACATGACAAGTGAACTTTCTTAATTTATTATCAGTAGCCGAGAAAAGGGGGACCGATATATCTAAAAATGGCAATATTTAACGGAAACTGTCAAAACATATTTTAGAATGATAACATTAGATCCAAAAGAATATATTTGTATGAAATTTTATATTTTTTAACATAGGATTTCTCAAAATAATGATGTGCAGCAAATTCCTTTTATGAACATTTGGCTTAATTGTACGGAGCCCTGCTAGGGACATGCAAAATAAAAAAATATATTGTGCGCACAACTTAAATAAATTGTGCGCACGCAATAATATAGTGTGCGCACAAAATAATATATTGTGCGCACAACTTAAATATAGTGTGCGCACAAAATAATATATTGTGCGCACAACTTAAATATATTGTGCGCACAACTTAAATATATTGTGCGCACAAAATAATATAGTGCGTTAAATTCTTTGACCTTACACATGGTACGGGTCTTCAATGTCTCCTTTTTAAAGTGACAGAATAGAGAAATGCATAAGGTTTTCTTTTGAAATGGGGCTAGAATACATGGAAATATTCATCACTGCATTTGTATCAACTCCTGACAGGAATACTGAAGAAGTTACGTTTATTTCGTGTGACACTTGGTTTACCAACAAATGCGTTGGAAGCCTCCACTTTATATCAGAGTTTATTGGAACGGTTTGAAACAGACTTGGCAAAAGAGCGAGGAAACTATCGAACTTATGTAGACTTTGATACTATGGCTTTACCTGTTTTCTTGTAACAAATATAAAAAAAGTACTTTTTGCACTTATGCATTATACTTTATGTCTAATAATCTCAAGATTTTGTTTATGTTGATTGACTCAAGACTGACATGTTACTCAATTCACGACTTTGATTTTGTTACCCTGTTCGACGATAGAGATGGTCATAATATTTAAAAGTCTTTACGTCCGTTCATCCGTCCGTCTCTGTTTATTGTAAATGTTTTGGATATAGTTTATGTTGAAGTTTTAGTGTCACCAACTTCAATGAATTATGTGGTTTTTTAAAAGGTATCACTGTAAAAGTGTAGAGTAAGTCAAATCATGGAAGTAATATTGAATTTAAATATTACTTCCATGGTCAAATCCACTGAAAACTGAATATACGTACAAGTTGTTTTGTTGTATTTTTTTTTTATTAAAGATGACTATGTTTGTTCATGATTAAGTACGGTTTTGACCCAAAATGTACTGTTCGTTATTGAAATGTGACGGTGTGTTCAGTCTAAGAAATTCACCATGAAGTTGTGATCAAATAAAGATAAAACTGGGTATATATATAAAGCAGAAGATGCAATATGAGTGCCAATGAGACAGCTCTCCATCCAAGTCATAATTTATTAAAAGTTAACAATTATTGGTTATAATACGGTCTTCATCACGGAGCTTTGGCTCACACCAAACAGCAAACTATAAAAGGCCTAAAATGACTATAACAAAACGATAAACAGATATGAACAACACCAATAAACGACAATCACTGAATAACAAGCTCCCCACATAGAACAGTATGCTTATTATGATTTAAATTTTTAAGCGTTGTATACAAATGTTTCAGGTCAAGTTATAGTTTCATTTTGATTAATAGAAGAGAGGAAATGAGGTCACTTATAGTATCTATTTTTGATCGATTTCATTATAAAATTTTACAGTATGTTGTTCGTATTTATTATAAACTGAAATGTTACGAAATAATTTAGGAATAGTCAATGAAATTCCTCAGTGTCGAAACAATTATGATTCATTTTTTCCAAATATGGTCCGTTTTTGGGTATCATTTATTCAAAACCTTGTGGTCCGATTGATTGCGATCGATGCGATTGCCAAAGAGACAACTATATACATATACACCATAGCTCATACAAATACGGGTTATATTCTTCTCATATATTTTTATGATGGTATGATACTCAACCCCTAACGGGAAGGATTGTGCTTGATATTCATATGATTAAAACATAATCTTTCAATCAGTTTAATTGAGGTGTGGAACTGGCATGTCAGTAACTGCTAGTAGTCCTTGTTATTTTATGTATCATTGTCATTTTGTTAAGTTTCATTTTTTACCTATTCTGACAACGGACACGGGCTTCTTTACTGTCGGTATTGCTGTGTGTGTTGGTTTTTTTTATTTGCATTGGCTAGAGGTATAAAAGGAGGGTTGAGATCTCACAAAACATGTTTAACTCCGCCGCATTTTTGTGCCTGTCCAAGGTCAGGAGCCTCTGGCCTTTGATGGTCTTGTATGATTTTTAATTTTAGTTTCTTGTATATACTTTGGATAAATAAAGGAAGAGGTGGTATGAGTGCAAATGAGACAACTCTCCATCTAAGTCACAATTTATAAAAGTAAACCATTATAGGTCAAGGTACATTCTTCAACACATAGCTTAGGCTCTCAACGAACAGCAAGCTATAAAGGGTTCCAAATATTACTAGTGTAAAATCTTTCATACGGGAAAAACAACGGTCTAAACTATACAAAAAACGAGAAATGAGAAACAACTGTAAAGTTTGGTATGATGTCCATTATCACTGAACTAGTCCATATTTTTGTTTATAGGCCAGATGAAGCACACATTTTGGTGCGGGATTTTTTCTTGCTGTATTGAACGAACCAAATGTATCTGAGAAACAAACCTTATATGATTTGCGAGCCTTATAATTATTTTGTACATTAAATACAGTTTAACTATACCTTTATCATCGTATCTGAAAAATAGACCAATTCTGAGATATTTAACATTAACCAATAAACCATGAAAACAAAGTCAAGGTCAGATGATACCGACCAGCCAAATATATATACATTACAATCATTCCATAAAACAAATACAGTTAATTTATTCCTTATAGTATCTGAAAAACATACCAAACACGAATCAAATAACATGGACCAATGAACCATGAAAATAAAATCAAGGTCAGATTAATATAATTGCAAGATAGACAATTTCACCATACAAACATTCCACACCCCAAATATATATCTAACTAAATGCTTATAGTATCCGAGAAATACTCCAAAACACAAACATTTTACTTTGCCGGACCGCTTAACCCTGAAAATGATGTCAAGGTCAGATGACACCTGTGAAATGGACATTTAGACATTAAAAACGTTCCATACAACCAAATATAGATGCCTATTGCATTTGGTATCTGAGATTTTGTCTAAACCACGAACACATAACACGAACACGTAAAATGAGGTCATGGTCAAGTGAAAACTGTTTTCCTAGTTTTGGGAGCTCACCATATTATTTTAGTGCGCACAGTATATTATATTGTGCGCACAATATGTTTAAGTTGTGCGCACAATATATTTAAGTTGTGCGCACAACATATTGAAGTTGTGCGCACAATATATTTAATTTGTGCGCACAATATATTATTTTGTGCGCTCAATATATTATTTTGTGCGCACAATATATTTAAGTTGTGCGCACAATATATTATTTTGTGCGCACAATATATTTTTTTTTCTTTGCATGTCCCTAGCGGGGCTCCGTATAATTGTGTATTTAGCTATATTTATCGAACCATTCGCGTTCATAACTAAACGCATCGAAGCTTACCGTATATACCGTATATTTCGCAATAATATTCATTGAATTTATGACTCTCCGTTCGGAAAATAGGTTGATGTTCTTAATTTATACGACGATATTCGTTGAAATATTGAACAAAAAGATAAATTCATACCAACAACTGTGGAATAATGTATTGATTATAATGTACTTTGTCGGTAAACGTGAAATTTATTTGTACGAGCTTTAGAAACAGGACGAAATGCGAAGCTTACCGAATTTTCTCCTGTTTCACAGCGAAAACTAATACATTTTATATTTCTGACAATGTGCATATATTGTTTACAATTTAAACCTGGTATTTGAGCATAAGTTGTTTAAATCTTAACCATTGTCTTTGATTTTTACAATTATTGAAACGCGGACTCGAAGAAAACCCCAAAATGAACTATTACCCAGAAAGAAATATCCATATTACCGATTGATCAACATGGAAACGGGTAGCAGGAAAATTTATTTGTACATGTACATGTACAAATAAAGCAAAAAAAAATGTTGTTTATCTGTTATTTGTATACAATAACTAGCTAATTGCAGGATAAAAGCGAATTACTTAACTGTAACCATTTTTTTTAAACTTGTGAAACATTATGGGTTTTTTGTTAAATGCCATAATAAGATCTATTGTTATTTATTTCTTTGTCATTTGGTCTCTCGTGGAGAATTGTCTCATTGGCATTTATACCACATCTTTTTTTATAGATAGTCAGTTTTTTTCTCAAATTCAAAGGGAAAACTATGTTATGATGACCATTTTAGCAACGAAATTATTTATTTATTCTTATAGACAACAAAATAAACGATATGCATATCACTTATAAAAGAAATAAGAGAAGAAACATATCAATTAACTATAATATGTATTTTTTTGTATCGTTCTTGATGACACGGTTCGAAAAGTTACCGGACCAAATACGGATAAATGAAAGTCATTATCTGGAGTTTCAAGTTGCGGGATTTAATTTCGAGTAGGGCCAGCGAAGGTGAAACAAGGCTGATAACCCTTTCATTTAAAAAAAATATATGTGTATGCGTCATTTTTGTAGATTACAGGATAATGCAGTTTTTAATATGAAAAAAATAGTTTTTTTTTTAAAAATGCAGCTTTTTGTTACACCCTTCTACCTGTCTGATCTTAAATCGGATAAAAATTTTCCAACTTCCTTGTTAGTTTTAAAACAATTGTCAGATAAGAGGGGCGGGTCACCTGACCACCCCTTTTCAGGACACCCACCCGTCTCAACACGCCTTGTCAGGGACGGAGGAAACAATAAGTCTTAGGAAGGTGTATTCAGAATAATATTCACAACTGTTAAAGGAAATAAACGAAAATAAAATCTTAAACATTTGAAGGATTTCTTAGCTGCTACATGAATCGTGGGAGACGTCATTACATTTGTAGCATTAATCCAGTACACGTTTCTCGCTAGATGAAAACCCTACTGGGATGGTAATAACAAATCATCCTGGTCTCTTGTGAAGAGTTGTCACATTGGCATTCGTACCACATCTTCCTTTTTATATCGTATTGTTCCTTTCGGTTGCACCTCTTGAAAACTAAAGTCGTATCTGTATATTTGTTACAATTTTCAGCAAGAAAAGTAAACAAATTTTTAAAGCATGCATGCATAACGCACACTCTTTAAGTAGAGCAAAATAATTTCCATTAAAACTAGATACATTGTATGTATATAGCATTTTTACACCAATCAATATAATTAATATAAAAATCCACAGTTTGTTAGAAAGGTCAAACTTTTAATTTTCCTCATTTTCAAAATGCATATCATTGATGCGTTTTGTTTTAATCTGTGTCAAAAAAGCGTTTACCAGAACGTAATAGGTGTTTGCACATAACGTAATAGGTGTTTGGACATAACGTAATAGGTGTTTGCACATAACGTAATAGATGTTTGGACATAATGTAATAGGCATTTGCACATAACTTACATGGTGTTTGCACATAATGTAAGCGGTATTTGCACATAACGTAATAGTGTTTGCACATAATGATGTAGTTTTTAGACATAACTTAATAGGTATTTGCACATAACGTAATAGGTGTTTGCACATAAGGTAAACGATGTTTGCACATAAGGTAAACGAGGTTTGCACAAAACGTATTAGTTGTTTGCACATAATGTAAAAGGCATTTGCACATGACGTAATGAATGCTCACAGAGAGTATCAACTGTTCGGCAAAACGCATAGGAATTATACCATGATGTATTGTGTTTTTCACCGGAGATACATATGTATAAACACAACATAACGCCAAAAGACTATAATATCATGAGATTTACATAGAACAAAGGTGTATCAAAACAAAAGCTTTAGAACATTTGACATAACAATAACACTTGAGACATGCAATTATTAACTGACTTACGTAAAAGAAGAATAGACACAGCATAGATAAAATATGAGAGAATGTATAGGTGGTTGATCATAAAGTTTCGAAGTATTCACAGAATATATAGTAGTTACAGCATAATGTAATGCATATTTTGCACAACAAAGTTTAGTAATGACATATCATACAATTGTTTGACCAAACAAATTACTAATTTTACATAACAAAGAGATGCCGTGTCAGGAAATAAAGGCATCTGCACATAACATAAAGAAGAAATGACAGGACGTAAAGGCAAATCGACATAACACATTAAATATTTACACTATAAGACAGTTCCGGCGTTCCATAGTTTCGGTCTAGAATTGTTCGTCTTCTCAGAGGTGTACTTGTTCACTTTAAACGGCAAAAATAATACTTTTTTTCATTTGCTAGTTTAATTACAGACAATTGGAAAAGTGGCAGAATTAACCATTATGTAGTTTATATTGTTTTTGCTTATTATGAATGTATTGTAGATCAGAGGATACCAACTTTCCTATAGATGACAAAGATACAGGTAATACTTATTACTTTGGCCTTTACGTAACAGTTGATAGTACGCTTGCGGTTTTGTTTATAACTCATAACGTTACATCATATATATATATATATATTTATCGAACGTTTTATGATGTTTATTTGCCATTATATGATGTCATTTTACCCTTATATAATGTGCAAATGACATTATATGATGTGCACTTGTCCTTATATGATGTACACTTGTCATTATATGATGTGAAGTTGTCCTTATATGCTGTCCAAACACATTTATATGAGGTGCAAACATCTTTCTGTATCATGTCCACAATTCATTATATGATGTGCTTTCTCCATTATGTTATGTGGTTGAGGCCTTATATTATGTGATGCTAACCTTATACGATGTAGAAACGGCATTATATGATGTACAATCAATCGCCTGTATACGATATGCACTCACCTTTATATGATGACAATTTGACATTATCTGATGTGCAAATTATATTATATGATGTGCAATTTATCTAAATAATATTATGTGCAAATGGTCTTATATGATGTGCAAATTATCTTATATCATGTACAGATGTCTTTATCTTATGTGCAAACTCCTTTATATGATGTACACTTATCCTTATGCATGTTATGTAATGTGCTAACATCGTTACATGATGTGGTCATTATATTATGACAATGTAACATCATATGATGTGGTTCGGTTTACATCTTTGTATGATGTCAGAAGATCATTATGATGATGTGCATTCATCGTCCTGATGGTCAATGAACATGATTACAATTAAGGCGATTACTGACTACGTCATAACTGATTCCGATCTGCTTCTGCGGAGTAATAATTAATCAGGCTCAAATTTTTAGCTGTCGTTTTGAAAATGGTTTAGATTTAAACAGATATAAACCTTGGCATGTTAGTACCTCGTTTTAAGATGTAAAAAAAATAACATCTGATATTGTTGGAAAAATGTCAAAATATATGAATTGCAACGTTTTTGTTAATTGACTGGTCTAAAATAATAAGCATACGAAGTCTGCAACAATGAACATATGGTTAAAATTATTAAATTTAAGAAGTTAATACATGAATTTGTAGTATTTACATTTATGTAAATTTTGCCTTGCTGATTATTTTAGCTGTTCGAGTTTCTCTTTATATATTCTCAAGATAGACACAAAAGAATGGGGGGAAAATAGGACTTTGATAGGATAATGGCTCATATAAGGGACCAGTCATTTGCAACCCCAAAAAAGGGAGATAGGAAGAAATAAAAAGGGCCTTTAATTTCATCATTTGTTAATGGAAAGTTGCATTCAATTTTATATAGTTATAGATTTGCAGTATAATGTTATGTAGATGTCTTCAAAATCCGTAGGCATCAATTTTAACGCCTCGTTCCGCTCGCCTCAATTGTTAAAACATGAATCCTTAGTTTCAACGATTTCACTAGCAGAAAATTTTTCATCTGAAGCTAATATCGAATGAAGGTGTGGTAAATATTAATGAGACCATAACCGGCAAATCCGATTAAGTTCGTGAAGTCGCAAAAAACTTCCACACTTGAAGTTCTACTTTACTACTGACGCAATATTTTAAACTTATAATGCATCTAGAAACTTAATACGATTTTTTTGTTAATACGAACTAAGGTATTGAAAATGTGTGTAAGTAAGTAAGTAAATTATTTATTATAGTGACATGTGTAAATATGTACAGATTATAAACATACAATATATGATAAATATTAATACACCCGGCCCGATGGACCTATAAGTCGCCTCAAATGAAATTAAATAATTATATAACAATATATCACGTTCTTGAAAATTACAAATTATTCATGGAATTATCTTATCACAATTGTGTATGTGCATTTGTGTGTAATTGTCAGATGGTGGCTTTTTTTTTTGTTTTTTTTTTTCGGTGGGGGGAGGGGGGTGAGGGGGTTGAAATTTGTAAGTCTTTAGAAAAGGGGGTATTTATTGACTGTTTTTCCTTCTTCATGGTGCAAAAAAAAAAATAAGAGAAATTCCACTGTTTCCTCACACGTTCTCAACCCCAATGAAAAAAAAAATAACCATAATTATTACTATTTATTTATTTTAACATTCCGATGTATTGTTACCAAAGAAATTTTTACTTACGCAGCTTTTGTTTTTGACTGGTAACCGATTTGTAAATACGGTTTTATGAGTATTCATTGAAGATTTAAATTTATAACAAACGATAAGGAAATCAATGTTTTAACTCTATAATGAGTTAAAACATTGATTTCCTTATCGTTTGTTATAAATTTAAATCTTCAATGAATACTCATAAAAATATATTTTTGTTAGATCACAGATTAATAATAGATAAGCTGTATCACTACAATATAAAATTTATTAAGGTGAGGTTGAATACCCGAACCTTTATTCATCATCAACGCACGAACTTGTCTCAAAAAAAAAAATCACTGTACACTAACATTACTTTCAGGTACAGATAACATTTTTGTCTGAGACAAGTGCTTGTGACCATCAACAAGAATTTGCGGTCATCCGATGATCAGCACTTCACTACTTTGATAATATCTGTTCTTGTCTATACCAGTTTTCAAGAAAAGGTTTTTCTATAGATAAGTTATCAAGATAAAAGCAAATAAAACATAACACAACTGTGAAGTGCCAAAATTGCCCAAAAAGGACATTTACTATAGAGTATACTCAGACACATTGCACTAATTATTTTTTTTAGATTGATTATAGTTTCCAGGGTAAACGATAAATATCAAAAGCCGCTGCCGTAAATCTTCACTTCTCAAAAATTCAAAACACAGCTCTCTATCTGTAAGAGAACAACAGGTCTCAGTAAACAATAAATAAATGCAGTGTTTAAGTTCACTTGGACACCAATCTGATTAGATTACAGGAATTGTGTGTTGAAGCTTTGCTTCCGCCGATCTGAAAACGCTCAATTCAAGACCATTGGGATGCTCTTGTTTTGTCGAATAGATCCACACCTTCCAATATATGAAGGCTGAAATTTCATTGGCTAATGTTATATTAACCAGGACAGAAAGTAAAACGAATGTTGTCAGATCCTTGTAACCAAAGCTTAGACAGATGATCTGTACATTATATACTAATATATTGTTAGACACCGACTGTAGGGTGGGTAGGAGCACTTGCATTTCCTTGATGGACTTTAATAAAAAAAAAAAAATAACATGGTGATTTTTTTAATTTCATTATTGTTTTATTTTCCCTGATTTTTATTGGAAACAAACTATTTCGCTTCCCTTCTGAAAATATAAATTTCTTTCAAGAAATTTGGAATCGAACAATTACCAAAAATTTTGCCCCCCCCCCCCCCCCTTTCTCACTAAAAAATGAGCGGCTTCCCACGAAACCTTTTATATTTCGGTTACTGCATGTGATGGTGCTTTTGTGGTAGCATGTTCGCATAGAGTGGGAGAGGTCATGGATTTGACCCGGGCCGTGTCAAATCTAAAGACTTTTAAATTGATATTTGCTGCTTCCCTGCTTAGCACGCGAAATTAAGGAATAGGAGCAAAAGCAGGTAGGCTCAGAATCAGAAGAATTTGTCCGGGTAAGGTACCATGTCTTCCTTCGGAAAGTTAACTTGTGAACTAGCATGTTAAAAATCCGGCTCAGGGTATCGGTCTAGTACAAAGCAGGGTTAATATTCATATCACATTACTTGTAACATGTTCTTGTACGAATATGCATATCAATTTGCCGCTACACACCAAGCATCCATTGATTACAATCTATATTGAAGTTGTGAAATATATGCACGAAAACATTATAAAAAGCTGAAAGCTAATGAAATACACCGAGTTTAAGTTCATTCCATATCTCCTTTAAACCATTTCGGATGGAAGAGATGGGCGCTCGCGGTCGAGTGGTGAGAATAGTCGAACTACTGTATCACTAGTCTGTCGACACTTAGGTTTGAGAGTTCGAATACCGCATGTGACAGGAAAGCTGGACTCCTATCTTAATTGACCAGAATTGTCAGTTTTCCAAACGAAGGTCGGTTGGTCTCTCTGAAAACTTCGGCATTCTCCGCCAATATAATCTCACCGCCACGAAATAGCATGAAAGTGTTGAAAGTTGCGTTAAATATTAATCAATCAACAAATTAATCAATCAATCACCCATACCGGTTTAATTATGGCCTCTAAATCTATATCTTTATTCTCATAAAGTCAAAGTATGACATCAGTACAGAGATAACAATAATAACTTTACAATATATACAAAACAAGAGAGAGAGGTTTCAAAAGAGGACATTTATAAATGAAGAAAACTTATTTAGGTCAGGTTTTCGAGTACTCGACGCAATATATATAAAACAAATAAGATATATTTCTAATTCTCTCTCCAGATCTTCTTGTATAGTTCTGTTAAGTTTTAGTCAATCAAAAGTAAAACAAATAGAAAAGGTGTTACGTTTTCTCCTTGTCGAACACCATTGTCACAAGCAAGCAAAGTATTCCGAATTATAATTACTAGAAGATGCCAGCGAAATCGCGGAACAATTGGGCATGTGTTGAAACAAGAGTGTGGACACAATAATAAAGTGGACACAGTAAGGATTTAGACATAGTTAATGCATTTAATTTTTTTTCTTTAAAGAAACAAAAACGAGGAACATAATGCAAAAGACGGGCATCACCTCATTCATCTCTGTTGGAAAATAAAAATATCAAATACCCTAAATTGAAAAATAGTGGCAAAGTGTGATTTTTAGTGGGGTTTTTTTTTTCTCTTTTTTTTTTGCCCTTTTAACTAAATAACCGTATGAACTACGTAAAATCCTTTGACATTACCGAAAAGTAGCAAAATGAGTACAAAATGGAAAAAAAATCCCATCTAATCGGATGAAAAATAAAATCCAAAACACTTTACCAGAATCAACCCCTCTGTATCTCAGACCGTTGCGCCACTCCAAATCTGATGACATACTCAAGTTGCAGAACTTTATTAGCAATTAAATAAAATCTCCATTAGAATAAGTTGAAAATAAACAATCTATTATACAAATATGTGAACATTACCTAACCTGACCATTTCGCATTTCGCGGGCAGTACGTGGACTACGCATGCGGTCTCCGAAATTGGATATTTTGGCTTTTTCTGTGGAAAAAAAGATTGTTTCAAAGGCAAATTTAAGGAAGTACAAAACACTACGTATATACGTCATATCACAAATATTTCCAACTTTGTATGGTTTTGGAGGAGTAACACTACATTATACATCTTACCATTTATATTATTCAATAACATTTTATAAAACAAACAATCTCGCCATATTATGCATGAGTAGATAATTTTGATAGCTATTGTTGTGAAATATTTTTAAAACTGACTGTGAGTTCAATGATGTATTTTGCAATGAATAGAAATAAGAAGATGTGGTATGAGAGCCAATAAGAAAACTCTCCATCCAAGTTATAATTACGACCTTCAACACGAAGCCTTTGCTTAACCCAAATAGCAAGCTATAAAGAGCCTCAAAATTTATGTTATCATACTTTCGCCACAGCCGCAAATTTCTCGAATAAGCTCCTGTATTATTTGATCTTTATCTCCCTCCGAAATGTTTAAAACGTTGATTTTGTCAATTTGCATTGTCTCATTTTTCCTATTAATTGCACTCTCGCTAGCGATAAACACATATTTGAGCCGGGTTTATAGTTTACAGAAGCAGATCAGAATCAGGTATGACGTAGACAGTAATAATTCTAATCGTAATCATGCTCATTGGCCATAACGACGATGAAAGCACATCATACAAAGTGGGAGATATTATGGACATAATTGTGCAAATCGAAATACAAGCATGAAATTTGGTATATGGGACGACTAAGTGATAATTAAAAAAAATCAGCTGCTGGCCATAAAAAAAATCATTTTTACAAGATGGCCACCGCTCATTTTGCAAATGGCGTCATATCCAATTGGTTACATTTTGTAAATCTTTTGAAATCTGTGGCTGTGTGATAGGTGAAATCTATGTAAGTTTTGATAAAATTTAAACTACAGTTCCTAGAGTTAAAAAAAAACCAATACCTACATGAAGAAAAAAAGTGACTTCCGGTCCCAAAATGGCGGCAAAATGTGGAAAATGTCAAATTTATTATTTCTATCAAATTAACAAGAGATATCACTGACTTTGTTAAGTTTAAAAGCATATAAAGTTTGTTAAGAAAGACAGGTTGCTTATCTTATATTTATCTGATAGTTACCAATACACGAAACCAGTACACGGAAGGCCAGAACGGTAGCATTTACAGTTACCAACACGGCTGATTTTTTGCATCCGCATTTCCAAAAATCATCAAATACCTGATGCAAATATATACTTCTATATGATGTCCATGTCTGTGTTTTCATACAAAATCGGACAAAAACGTCCGTTACATCCGAGAATACTTCCAATGTCTGCCAAGCTGACCTCTTCGCTTTCCGATGAAATGCCGACACAGTGTCACACCTACTAAATGCATGGAAAAAAGGAAAAGCTGATACAAGAAGACCAAATGCATTTGATATGAAATGTACAGAAACCCATCGAAAGTCTTTATTCCTTCAAAAAATCCTATCCACAATTTGTCCACAATTTATATTGCGAGTACTGCAATTCCTAATACTACAACATCTATGTCAGTACTACTTAAAATTACTTTTTACAAGCATTTTCAGCAGCATGCTTATCAAGGACAATCATTCGTGTATCTGCTTTTTCAAGGGGATAGCTGGGAAGTATCCGTATTGCAATTGCATTAATTTTTTCACCTTGAGTAGCATAAGCATTTTCATTAGTTTCTAGAGAAGCAATTCTGTCGGCAAGAAACTTGAACAATTCCGTTGTGTGGTCATCTTCACAGAGAAAACTACTTTGGACCCGTGGCGTTCTACCAGAACCAATAACTTTCCGTCCAGCACCAGAACTTTGTCTTTGGTTTTCGTCCCAGTCTTTAAATGATTAATTTAGTAAACATCAAATCGATGTCTACTCTTGGATACTTGTCGAAGGAAGATTTTATGTAAATATGATATCATTTGAATAATCATCAATTATGTTTTCCCGAATTTGTAGCAATGAATTAATCAATGCTGCCCCTCCAATGATAAATGCATCAGAATTGGGATCAGTTAATGGCAAATCGCAAAATGTTTCAAGTATACCCATTTGATGCGATTTAATAAAACATCCTAACACAAAGACGGAGGAACAGTTTGGTTTGTATGGCTAAAGAAGAAATGAAAAATCTAGACAAGAGATCGCAATCAATGTACAGGTTCTTGAGCTTTGTTGTTTTACAAGAAGTTTCCACACTCATTTTTCGGCTTTTATTTGGAAACGTTCTTTTTCATCTGGTTAAAAAAAAGCAGATTCTTCTCCGTTTTGCATTTGTTTCAAAAGATCGTACTGTTTGGACCCAATATATTGGAGTTTATATACATATCTTACCTACTTCTCAATCAAAGAGGAAACTTTGTACAAATCTGACGACTCTTCTAGAAATGGATTTCCAAACTCGTTCATCACTTTAGTAAGCCTTTAGGGTTTTTCGAAGAAATCCTTTTGTGTTTTAGTAGAGTCTTCATGACGTCGTTCATCAGTTGTAGAATGACTCAAACCACTAAATCTTTCGAATTCATTTACCAGTCTACTGACATCTAGTCCAGCTACCATCCATCGTCTCGAAGGGATCCTCGATTAAACGTATGGTACCAACATCGCCGTTCACGACTCATTATTCTGTGTCTGTTTCTGATCAATTGTAATATAAGAAATCAACTTGCTGGTCTTACGTTCAATAAAATTACCATTTTCAAATTTCATTGCCACCTGTGAGTGATGTTTGTGAAGGGAAGCCATATGTTGGAGATGGATCGGTAACCATCGAGCACAATTTACACGATCAAGACCAATTTTGGTATCATGCTTGATATGGGCTGTTTGTAAAGTACGATATCTGACCCGTGAAATGAGCGTACTACTGAAGGCACACGAAGTTGTTAATTCATAATTGAACGCCAGAAATTAAACTGTGGTCGATATGACTATCTTTCCTTACACCCGTTGATCACATACTTGAACGTCAGAGGGTCATGAACTATATTTTCTGTGTTAACGCTTTCGAATTCGCTGGCAGGTCCGTAACTAGCCCCTTTTAATACTGAGACAAAATATATTCGCCGAGTGTAGCGAGGCGAAAAAAATTTGGCGAGGGTCTGGGGGCCGCTGAAGCCCCCAGAAGCTCTAAGAAAAATAACGCAAACTCGTGCATTCTGAGCGTTTCCCGGACTCTTTCTTACATAGAAATGCAAATCTTGTTTAGCTATTTTTTCGACAATATTCTGGTCTCAAAGCAAAAACATAGATTCATTGTTATTTAAGACTTTAAAGTTTTAGGGAAATTCAAAACATTAAAAGACCGATATGTAGGTTAAAGCAAAAATCGTAATTCTCATAATCATTAATACCGGATCTGTCTGTCTGTTCTTGTCTTGTATTGTGCTGACTTGAGATTTTTTATGACAAAATTTAAATATAGTGACAGTCATTAGTGCAGTAATCACGCCTGGTAAACCATCTCATCTCAACCAAATGGTTGAGACGGAAAAAAAGTATTCTGGCACTTCCTGTTGAGCTTTTCTGGTTCAAAATATTGAAAATAAACACAGGGTAGGTCGAATTTTCGTCGATTTACTGAAAATCAATGACTTTTTTGTAAAATCGGAGAATGTCATGCCATAGATAAATCATAATTGTAACTAATATGTCTCTTCTTGGTTTAAAATATTTTAAATTGAAGTCACAATCACTTTTCTCCTACGGATAATAATGTTTACATTCTTTAAATCCGATAAAACTGCTATGATATTAATGACTAGCAAGAAAATATGTCAATTATTTGTGTTTTTTTAGGCTTTACGATAACCACGTCTGTAAATTGCCTAAATATTTTTTTTGTCAAGCCTACTCTGAGCAGAAGAATAAAAAAAATATAAATGGTTGAGATATAAAGGTATTGGTTGAGTCTTTCTGTCACAATGTTGAGACTTTCTGGTTGCGCTGTACTATTCGAGTTTACCTTTTTTTTACGGTTAACCTGATTCATGTTTTCTGTCTGTGGTAACATAAAATCTAAATACACTCAGATACAATTTTAATCATTGCCGATAGAAAAATGCATGCCTTACAAATATAAATAAGATTATTTTACAATGATTATATTTTAATAAGATTTGGATGAATTCGATTCCTAACAGACATCAAAATTTATTTAATGCCGAAAATGCGTTCATTTGTAAAGAACTAAAATTGTTAAAGACTAAACAATCGAACAGTACCCCTTTTCTAGGTTTATTTTTTCGTACACATTATTTCAGGTAAAAGGTGGTGATAGCTTAAATATGAGTAAAAGATGTCATTTTTGTCATTATAATACTTATCACAAAAAAAATGTGATTCGATTTTAAAATTGCTTTGTAAGTATTATACGTGACGTCCAACTTAGTGTAATCACAGGTGTTGTATTGAAATAATTAAAACTTAGATGTTTGTTCACAACTGCATTCAGGGCAAATCCTTAATATTTGGTAATATTCAGCAACATTTATATTATAACCCGGGCCACGTTACACTAGGCCGTGATCGCACTACGATATCTAAAAATATAATGCTATTGGCGATCGTAGTGCAGTATGATCGTGTTACGGTCTTGATGAGGTCTTGGTATTCGTGTTGAGAGTAGGCAACTTTTATTAATTTAAACATGTTCAAAACAATCGTGATGCGTTCGTGGCGAAATCAGGTCGCAGTTCTGTTCTAGTCGTAGATTTTTTTAGTCTCGATTACCCAGACGCAAATTTAAATATATCTACTTTGAAAAATAAAGCGGCTGAATGATCGAGACTAAGATTTTTTTAGCCGTGGAACTGTCAGGATCAGTTCCAGGTTGAACTGTGTAAATCGATTCTAGGTATAGAACTTACCAATGGCCAAATCAGTTCTTGGTTAGAACTGTTCTAGCTAGAACTGTCTTACAAGTGTCAGGAGATAGTTCCACATTTGTCTGCTAGAACAGTTCTCATTCAGATTATGACAGTTAGAGGTAATCTCCATTGTATGTACATCTCCTTTGCAATTTTTCAAATGAGAATAACTTTTGATGAAATGAATGAATTTAATGATTATCCATTTCTGAATATTAATTCAGTTTTCTTTTGAAATATTTTAAAACTGGATTCGACGTAGGTAAATTGTGGGAGATAGTTAGTTTGAACTCTGGCCTGGTCAACTTAAATTCTAAAAAAAAAATTGTTTGTGTCTATGCTAAGCATGCGATATCTGCTAAAAACTGTGGTCACACCTTACCAGATAGCTCGAACGAACGCCGAAAGGATAAACAAAAGTTTTACATTTACAAAATGTTTGCATCCGTTAGGAGTCCGCGATGTAATGACCAAATAAAACGGGCTTGTAATAAGCCGAAAAATGGGTTTGAAGAGGAATAAAAAATAAAATAATGTCAGAATAAAAAGCCAATAGTTTTGCCTGATCATGATTAAGAAGTTGAGCCAAAAATATTAATGATACCAAAGAAAAACTAACATACCAATAATTGCGCGATTTTTTTTCAATTTGTATGTATCCGTTTTATTATTAATGTTCTTTCTGTGGTACGATTTCCAATGATACAACTCTCCACAGGGGACCAACATGACACATAAAGTAACAACTAGAGGTCGCCGTACGGCCTTCAATAATAAGCAAAGCCCATACTGCATAGACAGCTATAAAAGACCCCGAAATGACAATGTAAAACAATTGTAACGAGAAAACGAACGGCCTTATTAATATATAAAAAAAAAATGAACGAAAAACAAATATGTTACACATAGAAAAAATTAATTCTAGCCCTGGAGATGTCAATTACAACATTATTGACGTTAAAGATTCTGTGCAAAACTGCATCTCAAACGCTAGACTTAATCTCCAGCGTTAAAACTTTAATACTAGTACTTAAAAACACAGCTATTTACTATTTAGACTCTATTACAACCAAAGGTCTCTTTAGAAGCTGCTGTGATAACTAAAGACTAAGATTAAAATGACTGTTGAAATGTCAAACAATATACGGCAAGTTTATGAATTTTGACAGTTGTATATGTAATTGATACTAAGCTACACAAGGTCATGTTTTTCTCTGACGTCTTTACACTAAATTCATTGGATGTTGGATGTGTACGGGATTGATAGTTTAGTCTTAGATGCCTGATTTTTTTATTAGTTGTTAGTGGCTTTGAACTAGCTGTCAGTTAACTGCGAGTACTCTCAGATCTGTTCCTATTGTCTTTTTGTTGTCGGGATGTTCAAGAACCCGTCCACGTCCAATTGTATTTTTGTCCATCTGATGAGTTAAACCTTTTTCAACTGATTTTTATAGTTCTTATGTTGTACTGTTATATATACCACTGTCCCAGGTAAGGGGGGGGGGGATCCCGCTAACATGTTTAACCCCTCCACATTATTTATGTATGTGCCTGTCCCAAGTCAGGAGCCTGTAATTCAGTGGTTGTCGTTTGTTTATGTGTAACATATTGAATCATATTTGTTTTTCGTTATTTTTTTTTTTTTTTACAAATAAGGCCTTTAGTTTTCTCGTTTAAATTGTTTTGCATTGTCATATCGGGGCCTTTTATTGCTGACTATGCGGTATGGGCTTTGTTTATTGTTGAAGGCTGTACGGTGACCTATGGTTGTTAATGTCTGTGTCATGTTGGTCTCTTGTGGACAGTTGTCCCATTGGCAGTCATACCACATCTTCCTTTTTATAGTTGAAAATTTCATTCACCAGAAGATCTCAACATTGTTCCAGAATATCTCAACCGATACCAGAAAATCTCAACATGACATACTTTATAACATATTTAGCATAATGAAATTATATTAGTAAATAAAAAGAACAAACAATAATTCTATGTTTATAATGTTTTAGAAAAATACTAATTTGTACCGATTATCAGGTTATCTCCATGTTGATATCGTAAAATATCAGCTGCGAGACATAATATGAAGCTTTTTGTCGAGTGAGCGTAGCGAACGAGATCAAAAAGCCTTCATATAATGTCAAGCAGCTGATATTTTACAATATCAATATGCAGATAATTTGATAATCGATTTATCGGGCTATATTTGCGTGTTTCAGAAGTGTTTTCTTTGTTTCACCAGCACACAAAAGATGACTTGATAAGTTCGGGTCAAAGTTATTAACGTCGGTTCAAACATTATGACGTCGCTGATATGTACGGGTCAAAGTTATTAAGGCCGGGTCAACGTATTTGACGTCACAAAGACATGATACGGAATAATATTAAGAGCTGAACAGAGTGATATAGACAGTGGGACGACCGATAAACTAATATATATGCTAGTTTATCAATGATATCACTGTCATTTTGTCATTAGCTGACTGCGCTGGCCACATTTACCTGCTGGAGAAAAGTCATTACGATGTCATTTTAAATCCCATTCATTTGTGTTATACACGAGACAAACTGTAATTCAAATATCTCTGGCATGACATTCTCCGATTTTACAAAAAACGCATTGATTTTCAGTAAATTGACGAAAAGTCAACCTACCCTGTGTTTATTTTGAACATTTTGAACCAGAATAGCTCAACAGGAAGTGCCAGAATACTTTTTTCCGTCTCAACATTTGGTTGAGATTAGATGGTTTACCAGGCGTGGTAATATACGTTAAATACTAGTACTGCTCAAGTCGACACTAGGGACCTTATTGACCTTGTTTTACGGTATTTATGATTCTTTCATTATTGAAAACCCTCCAGCAACCATCAAGATGAAGAACAGGAATAAAAACTTTGACCATTGATCATTTGTACTTTTTTTCTATACATTGACATTGTGTACGTCATATTCCTTTATTTTCTGTTAAAGGGTCTGATCACGACTTAATGCAAATTTAACCCTTGAATGTAAAAGGTCATATGGCAATACATTGATATTTTTTTCAACAAATGATTTGATACCGGGAAATCGGTGGTCTTACTTTAATTTAAACCATGTCAGCTATATCTAGTTTTATTCACAGGCGCTTGGGTATATGATTCAGTTATTTTTTTATTTTTTTTTTGTCTATTAAGATATTCAATTTTCTATATTTATAATACATATCTATCACTTCTGTGCATATCTCACCTACAGAAAATACCTAATTTTGCAATCCATACTAGTAAGAAAAATTGGGTATGGTTTTACATACAAGAAAGGCAGTTTCGTTTTCTTTGATATCAAGTTCAATTCTCCATGCAGAAACGACCACTCTTTTTCTGTGTCCAGTATACATAGCATCGTATATTCTTAAAATATTTTCTCACATGATGCCCGGACATCGGTGGACATGCAACATAACACAGTGTGACACGTTTACAAATGAAAATCAACACTCAGACTAGACATATAAAAAGTCATTAAGTAGGACAATAAATGAACAAAAGACAAACCCGGGACACAGAAGTACAAACAATAGACCATCGACTCTGAAAAACCAAAAGTAAAATAGAAACATGGATTACACAAAAATATGCAGGGGGGACATCAGAGAGTGAAGAGAACTTGCTTTTTGTAAGACACTTTCAGTGAAAACAATTTGATATGAAGACAATCATATGAAGACAATCTTAGTTTTATTTTTTTTTAAAACATGAGGCATTTGCCTCATTTGCCTCAATGTAGTTACGGCCCTGGCTGACATTTTCAATTCAACCAAACCACATGCAGTTATCTGATGCGTGTATTTATTCCTAAATACAGTTGAACATACATGAAAAGCATCTGCCTTTCTAGGTGTTGCAATATCGGCTTCAGTGAGGACACATGTCCATCCACTATCACACAATATATCACTAAGAATTTTAAAACAAGCCATTTTAATGTACAATCCATTAAACATGACGATAAACTTATGTTCTCCATACAAATCTGGCCATTCCAACTAAATTGCTTAGCCAATACTAAAGGGTTTATCTGCAGCTATAACTGATGTATGCCCGATATTTAGAAAGTTTACCACCTTTTTTACCTTATCCATCGAATGCTTGATCATTGCAACTGAAAGGGCGTGATTTTAAACAGTGGCATCAAAGAAGTAACACTTTATACTCGAACAAAAGAGCATAGATGCTGAGAGGAATGAATGACGACTAAGATTTGTTTAAGAAATTCAAATCATCATCTGTTATATGAGCTACGATTTCCATTATTGTGCCCTTGAAGTGCGTGTAATTCGTTCCTCATTTATAAATAGTTTGCGCATGCTCGAAACTGTTAAACGCATAAGAGTCAGTATTATAATCTTTAAAATATGTCATCAAACAAATTCATGACATCATTATAAATTCAAAAGCTCTAAGCATGTAATAAATAGTTCGAATGTTTGTGTGTTGATTTTGTAACATTTTCACGCATGCGCAAACCAAGAACATGTCATATATTTATTTCTAGTACATACATCACATGTGAAGAAGGTATCCACCAAACTTGATAATATTTTTTACTCAAAAAAGGTCAAAGAAAAGTAAGTATTTCAATCTGGAAAAAAACAGCCATTTTAGAAAAGGTGGTGGCCATCTTGAAAAATGAAATTTTCTTATGGCCAGCAGTTTTATTCGTGCTAATTTTCATACTTGTATCATCATTTGCATAATTCCCTTGATTTTGCTTGATAATATCGTCCACGTTCCGTCATCATATAATGAAGTAAACCAAACCATATCATATAAGATTACAAGCACATTATATAATGACACAACCATATCATATAAAGATATTTGCACGTAATATAATGGTAACTGCACATCATATAATGATATGTACACATCATATAAGTGTATTTGCACATGATATAAAAATATTTGCACATGATATAAGTTTAACACATGACATGTGTAAAATCTCTTTGTTCTTACTGTGCTATAATCTGGATAATACACAGCAAAGGTGTGCATTAACTGCCTCAGATATACTGTACAGTTCAAATATATTTTTACCTTTAGGGTCGGTTCATGGATTTTGAAAGGGGCGTTATTCTACAATATTAAAAAAAATATCACCGAGTGTAGCGAGACTATAAACAATATTGGCGATTTTATGCTGAAACTAAATACTTTGTCCAATACAAGGGCGAACGACATATTCGCCCCCAACACCGAATTCACCGTTTTTTTAATCTATGATGGGACATAAAAGATTTCATCATATTTGTACAAAAAAAAGAAAGATATCTAAGAAGTTCCGAATAACAGAAATCTGATTTAGATTAGTTTTAGACTCAATGAAATTTATAACAACTTTTTGAATATCTATTCCTATAAAGTGACTATTTTTGGATCGAATTTAATGAGAATCCTATCTCGTTTTTTTTTCAAAACAGGAGGCGGGGATTAGCTTGAGACCAATCAGACTTCATTTAGACGTGTCTTAAAAATTAATACGGTAGATAAAAATAAATTAGTGGGGTTTGGAAGTAAAAGATTGGAAAGAGAAACGTATTTTCTGTTTATTCAACATAGGTAATATACATCTTTCACTACGCATAATCCTAACCCTAACCCTAACCCTAACCCTAAAGAACTTTCCTATTTGGTTATGGTCGTGAATAACTATGGAATAACTACAGAACATAGTACTTTAGGTATATTTTTAGAGATTTGGATGATATATTGGCTCTCAATAATGACGACTTCGGTATGTATAGTAAAGACATTTATCCTGTTGAACTTACTTTAAATAAAGCTTATACTAACAAGGACCACTGCCCTTTCCTCGATCTTGATATCTATATTATTAACGGGAAGCTTAATACAAAAAATTATAATAAGAGATTATTTTTCATTTGCTGTCATTAATTATCCATTTTTAGATGGTGACATTTCCTTGTCACCATCCTATGGTGTTTACATATCCAAACTTGTACGATTCGCTCATGTATGTAACAACGATTTTAGCGAGATAAAGGAGTCAGGGCATTAAGGCCTAGTTTTAGCCCAGGAAAATAAAATATTTGATAACCATTTCAAATTGGCACATAATGTTTAGAAATGCATGCGGTCAAGAAATATAAATGAAAAACATAAAGTTTTTTTTCTGATGACGTCACAATTACGTCATCATATATACTGTTTTTAACAAAAAACGACGAAAAATACAAATTTATGTAGTTTTCTATCATTATTTCCGTTGTGGAAACATCCTGCGCAGCCAAGAAACTATGGCATGGTATTGGTTGCAAAAATTCCATATTTTTCATTTAAATGCAATATTTTATATTTAATTGATATATTTCTTCATTTAAATGCAATATTTTTTCATTTGAATGATATATTTTTTCATTTAGTTGCAATATTTTTTAATTAAATGGAAAAAATTTTCATTTAAATGGTATATTTTCTCATTTAGATGCAATATTTTTTATTCAAATAGTATACTTTTCCATTCAAATGGTATAATTTTTCATTCAAATTGTATAATTTTTCATTTAAATGGTATAACTTTCATTCAAATGCAATATTCTTTATTCAATTGGTATAAAAGATCATTTGCATGCAATATTTTTTATTTAATTGCTATAATAGTTTTTTTATTTATATGCAATAAGTGCATCATGGGAAATTCTTTGACGCCTTAAGGTCAAATTTGCAACAACGTTTGTGATTGGTCGGTATTTATTGGGATTTTCTCCCCTTTCATTCTAAACTTGAGTGACCAAGAATTAAAAAATTAAAAAACGCGTTAGCCTCAGGATATCGGCCATCTAACTAAAATTTGGTGTTTCGTGCGACTTCATGCACTGGCAATTAATGCCAATAATGGCCAGGCAGAGCAAAAAATCCGAGTGACAAGTAATAATAATTAATTTGACACACAACTTGTTCATGGATAGAAACAGATGCCTGTGTGCATTGCAAAACATCTCCAATAAAAACCCTTTCTGAAGAAACTCCCCTACAGTCTTCACATTGAAATAAAAAAATATATACACACACATGTAGCTAGTTCCCCCCCCCCCCCCCCTCTAAGTCCAGATACATGTTATCATGACGTTCTTTTGTGCTACATGTATATTATTTTATTTTTGTTTTACTTTTCTTGATCCTCAGAGACGTTGCAGGTGGACAAACATGATAAAAGAATAAAAAGCCTTCGGGGAGTTATAATTATTTGAACTAAGCCACCTCTTTTTTTTGCTTCATGAAGAAAAAAATCACCCAATTACAACAGCAGAACCAGAGACCCCGTGACAAGGAGAGACATAAGCTGTTATACTCCGGGACTAGTTCTTTAATAATTTAAAAGACAATTCCAGGCTCCTGACTTGGGACAAGCACATACATACAGAATATGGCGGGATTAAACATGCATGTTAGCGGGATCCCGAATCCTCCCCCTAATCTGGGACAGCGGTGTAACAGTACAACAACATGTTTGTGAGAACTCAATCCATAACCAAATATGGGACAGTGGTATAACAGTACAGTAATATTTTAACAACCTGTAAAATCAGTTGCAATTAGATTAACTCAAAAGATCGGAACAAACACACACAAAAAACTAATTTTAAGACAATAGACACAAAGCACCGACATAAGGGTATTTGCAATTACTGGAAATTTGCTCAAAGCTAATACATGTATTAAACAACTAGAACTGAAATAAATCTTGTTTTTCCTGATTGAGTTATCAAACAGAACACAACGCGCGGCAAAGGATTTAAAAAAAAACGGTCTGAGAAACGTCTAGTCAACGTTATATATAGATATAAGAAGATGTGGTATGAGTGCCGGTGAGACAACTCTTCATCCAAGTCAAAATTTTTAAATGTAAACCATTATAGGTCAAAGTACGGTCTTCAACACGGAGCTTTGGCTAAAACCGAACAGAAAGCCATAAATGGCCCCAACAGTGACTAGACAAGTGTAAAACCATTTAAAGTCTAACCTATTTAAAAAAAGGTATACAATGTACTTGCATATATATCTACATACAATGAAGGTTTTTGAAAAGTGGCCCGAAAGTTCTGACCATCGAAATTTTGCAATAGAAATACTAGTCAGGACCACAAGATTTAAATAAAACAGCCAGTGCAGGACTAGCACGAACGCTAGATTTAGTTAGAGGGGCGATATTCTGAAGCGTTTTTTTAATTATTGGTCACTCAAGTTTAGAAAGAAAGGGGAGAAAATCCCAATAAATACCGACCAATCACAAACGTTGTTGCAAATTTGACCTTAAGGCGTCAAAGAATTTCCCATGATGCAATTATTGCATATAAATATAAAACTATTATACCAATTGAATAAAAATATTGCATTTGAATGAAAATTATACCATTTGAATGAAAAATTATACCATTTGAATGAAAATTATACCATTTGAATGAAAAATTATACCATTTGAATGAAAATTTATACCATTTGAATGGAAAATAATACCATTTAAATAAAAAATATTGCATTTAAAGGAAAAACATATACCATTTAAATGAAAAATTATACCATTTAAATACAAAATATTGCATCTAAATGAAAAAATATACCATTCAAATGAAAAAATATTGCATTTAAATGAAGAAATATAATAGTACCAATTAAATATAAAATATTGCATTTAAATGAAAAATATCGAATTTTTGCAACCAATACCATGCCACAAGAAACAACAAAATAATTTAACAGAAGCTTTATTATAACTATTGGCATAATCTCACCAAATATAAAGTTGTTTTTTTGGGTGCGCACATACTTTTTCAATCTAAAATATACTTAGAATTTGATGAAAAAACAAGGAAAATCACGAAATTTAACAAAATATGCAAATTAAATCATGACTGGTTGCCATGATAACTTGTTCGATGTCAAATTTGTTTTGTTTTCCTAAGTACCTTGTACCTTAGTCAAGTTTTCAGTTGTCTAAGACTATGTATGATAACTTTTAAATTTGCAGTAATTTTTGGGCTAAATAACGGCCTTATTGCCCCTTCTCCTGTATTACTGAAAAATTATCACACCAGGGTTTTCGATATCACAAACTTTTAAAGATATTTACTAAATTTTATCATCGGTATAAGGAAATAATTCGTAAATAAAACTCAACATGCAGACATCTTGTACGTACAGGTATATCACAATCAATCTTTTATTGTTATATTCTTTACAAAGCACAAAAATGTCAGTATTCACCTTAAAAACAAACAAAACCTTAAAACTGAATTATTAAGAAGGGATATAGTTACGATACTGTTGTCAGGTCATTAAAGATTGCATATTTTGATTTTGATATTGATTCACTTAACGGGTCTTTGCATCGGAATTAAACACATTTATTTTAAAACCAGTTGTTGGCATGACACGGGTTATGTTCTTCTCATATATTTTATGATGGTATAATACTAAACCCCTAACAGGAGGGATTGTGCCTGATATTCATACGATGAAGACCTAATCTTTCAGTCAGTTTTCTACATTGGCTAGCGGTATAGGGGGAAGGTTGAGATCTCAAAACCCATGTTTAACCCCGGCGCAATTTTGCGCATGTCCCAAGTCAGGAGCCTCTATCCTTTCTTAGTCTTGTATGATTTTTAATTTTAGTTTCTTGTGTATAACTCGGAGTTTAGTATGACGTCCCTTATCACATAACTAGTATACATATTTGTTAAGGGTCCAGTTGAAGGACGCCTTCGGGTTCTGGAGTTTCTTGATACTGGTGGCCTTCGGCTGTTGTCTGCTAGATATCACAATGGTCGGGTTGTTGTCGCTTTAACACATTCCCAATTTCCATTCTCATTTTTATTTAAATTTGATGATAAATTTTATTATCTTTTTTTTTACAGATGAGAGTCAACCTGGACCAGTAATGAATATGCGAAATGTTATCGTCATTGTGATTGGTGTTACACTCACTGTAGCACTTATTATGGGTAATGTCCATAATTTTTACATTATTTAATTATTTATCTTTCCTTTGGTTCTTATGTTAAGGTTTGCTCTATCATTTGTCATGTCCGTCAGTTAAAATTCGAAAGACTTATAGAAAAGTACACCTGCTTAAACCTGTTATATGGTACATTGTATGCGAAAATTTGTATCTGTCTTTATTGCAAAGAATCCCTAATTTATTAATTTAGTGTTTACAAAATGAGAGATAACTAAACATAAAATATTTGTTCTAAATTGTTATTAGTTTTTTCTATGTTTTTTAAAGGATTTCGACAGACAATCGCTAAATAAGACAATACGCATTGTTTGAATAGCTGATTTGAATGCTTAATGTAAGACAATAAGGTTTCAGTAATATAGCTACTTAAATTTAATGTAATATTTTATTCTCTGTTTTAGTTTGTCGGGCTTTAATTTGATGTCTAAGTTGCAGTCCTGTTTAGAAAATCACTGTGCATGTTTTGATTTAAACTAAACGATGATTGATTATTATAATACGTTCTTCTATATATCCCTTTTAGATGGTATAACTTACACACGTTGTCGAACACATAATTAAGTTTCTTTAACATGCACTGTGAAATTGTTGTCTCTTAACACTAAAATTCCTTCGTTTCTTTTGATTTAAATTTAACGGTCTCTTCAAAGTTATGTTCGGGCTGGGTATAAAGCGGAAATACCATTCAACAATCCGTTTTGTCCGCCGTATATCATCACAATAGATACATTTGTATGACAAAATGGAGTGTTGTCCAAAGCTAAGCTTGTTCAAATTATAAGGTAGACTAGTGTTTGCAAACAATACAAAAGTATAGCAGACATATGCTACCTTACTGGTGTTAAGTAACACACAATGAACACATACATTCTGAATAACGCCAAACCGTTTAACGCAACTGTTCTGACGTTTTATTGTTGAGTTAAGTTTCCATTCAAATAGACAAAAAAACATTGAAAACGATTGACCGTTTTAGGCTTTTGTCTTTGGCATCAACAAAATTATCCTGCGTTTCGTCGATACCTAATTCATAGATATAATTTTTGTGAATAGAAGAATAAAACTTGTTCAAAAAGTGCATGTAGAATATAGAGATAAACAATTAAAACTCTTTCATTTTATTTCGATAAGTGCAACATCTTATAAATTAATGCAATGTATGAACCTGATTTGGACCGAAATAAAACAAAAATGCATATATTGGATGTGATTTTTGGAGTTTATGACTGGTATTGATGCTTGCATTTTCCTCCGAGTTTATTTATATGTTTCATTTTTCAGCGTTGATAACGACATGTTGTTTACCGAAGATAGAATCGCTTAAAAAACGTAAGTGTTTGTAATGATATAATGAAGTAATAGATACTAAAATAACAACAGAAATCAGCTACAGATTGAAGCTCTTGAAAGGGTTAAACTATTATATATAACTACATATTTCAGATGCAGGGGTTCGGATTTCTGTAAGGGAAGAATTTAAGTTTGACATGATCGGTCATCTTAGTATCAGAATCTATGACAAACGGGACGATTTTAGTTTTGAAATTAAAAAAAAAAAAAGGTATTAATGTTGAATTCGTCAGACGACTACTTTTTAGCAACACAGACTCTTGGAATCTCTTGTTTATGATTATGTCAAAGAATTTCTCGTCCTTTTTTCTAAAAAAAAGTTCATCGGAAGATACCATATCTTGTTAGGCGAAATATTATATTTCAACATAATGGACGGTAAAGTTGTTGTTATTTTTCAAATGTTATATATTTTACATTTTTTTCTTTGAATATATAAAATTGTGGAACTGTGTAGGGTTGAAAATTTGAGTTTTGCATAGCTTCCAATGGGCCACATTTGTTTAAGTATACCAAAAGGCTTTTCAAACCATTGACAAGTCCTGCTAGTACATGTCTTACTGGTGTAACAAATAATTTGTCAAAACACTTACAAGACTCTTTCTGTAGAGTATTGGAGGTCTTGTGAAACCAAACACGTTTTCCTTTCGGGTCGTCTTTTAAATCTGTACATGTTTAAATATGCTAGTTCATTTTCTGCCCAAATTGTTCGTAAACAATCCGGTGACATTTAAAAAAAAATTGTGGTCGTTTATTGGTACATTTGTATCACGTTCTCGTCCAACGACATTTGGTTTTCGCACACAATGACTTTAGTATAAGTTAATAGAAATCTATGATTTACACACAAGGATTATGACCGCAAAAGGAAGGTTCTGATTGATTTTTGGGGTTATGGTCCGAACAGTATAGGAATAGGGGACGACAAAAGGACCCAAACAAGCATTTTCTAGTTTCCAGTAACTTGCGGAAAGTGTATGGATCTCTCTGAAATGATATCACAAGTTTCAATACCACACAAGGTTGGTAAACATTGACTTTTACATTGATATTTATATATCTGTATTGATGAAAACCTTCAATTTATAGTATGCCCCAATGTCCATTATCAATTTACATTGCTTAAAAGTTCTCTTAATTGTGTACTATAGTTTGGTTTACTTGTATTTATTTGTGATCGATTACCTATCAATGGTGTGTTACTTTCATCTATAACAATGCGATATAGTTATATTTTCGCGTGTATTTTCTCATTCAGCAAAAACTATACACAGTGAAAATTTAACATGCCCATATAGTCATAAAATCGCGAGAGAAAACTAGAGGCTCTAAAGAGCCTGTGTCTCTCACCTTGGTCTATGTGAATATTAAACAATGGACACAGATGGATTCATGACAAAATTGTGTTTTGGTGATGGTGATGTGTTTGTAGATCTTACATTACTAAACATTCTTGCTGCTTACAATTATCTCTATCTATAACAGTACTTTCTGTGGAAAATGTTATTGAAAATCTTCAAATTTTAAGAAAATTGTTAAAAATTGACTATGAAGGGCAATAACTCCTAAGGGGTCAATTAACTATTTTGGTCATACTGACTTATTTTTAGTTCTTACTTTGCTGTACATTATTGTTGTTTACAGTTTATCTCTATCTATAATAATATTCAAGATAATAACAAAAAAACAGCAATTTCCTCAAAATTACCAATTCAGGGGCAGCAACCTAACAACCGATTATCCGATTCATCTGAAAATTCCAGGGCAGATAGATCGTGACCTAATCAACAATTTTACTTCCTGTCAGATTTGCTCTTAATGCTTTGGTTTTTGAGTTATAAGCCAAAAACTGCATTTTACCCCCATGTTCTATTTTTAGCCATGGCGGCCATCTTGGTTTGTTGGCCGAGTTACCGGACACATTTTTTTAACTAGATACCCCGATGATGATTATGGCTAAGTTTGGTTAAATTTGGTCCAGTAGTTTCAGAGGAGAAGATTTTTCTAAAAGATTACTAAGATTTATGAAAAATGGTTAAAAATTGACTATAAAGGGCAATAACTCCTAAAGTGGTCAACTGACCATTTTGGTCATGTTGACTTATTTGTAGATCTTACTTTGCTGAACATTATTGCTGTTTACAGTTTATCTCCATCTATAATAATATTCAAGATAATAACCAAAAACAGCAAAATTTCCTTAAAATTACTAATTCAGGGGCAGCAACCCAACAACGGGTTATCAGATTCATCTGAAAATTTCAGGGCAGATAGATCTTCACCTGTTTAACAATTCTACTCCATGTCAGATTTGATCTAAATGCTTTGGTTTTTGAGTTATAAGCCAAAAACTGCATTTTACCCCTATGTTCTATTTTTAGCCATGGCGGCCATCTTGGATGGTTGGCCGGGTAACCGGACACATTTTTTAAACTAGATACCCCAATGATGATTGTGGCCAAGTTTGGTTTAATTTTGCCCAGTAGTTTCAGAGGAGAAGATTTTTGTAAAAGTTAACGAAGACGACGGACGACGGACGACGGACGACGACGGACGCCGGACGCCAAGTGATGAGAAAAGCTCACTTGGCCTTTTAGGCCAGGTGAGCTAAAAACGATATATACGGTAAGTAAATATGGTTCCTTTTCGTACGCAACATTTAGTAGATATCATTTTATTCATACTAAATAAAATTGAGAATGGAAATGGGGAATGTGTCAAAGAGACAACAACCCGACCAAATAAAAAACAACAGCAGAGGGTCACCAACAGGTCTTCAATGTAGCGAGTAATTCCCGCACCCGGAGGCGTCCTTCAGCTGGCCCCTAAACAAATATATACTAGTCCAGTTATAATGAACGCCATACTAATTTCCAAATTGTAGTCTTTTGAATTCCTTATTTTAGAAAATACAGAGCTGAAGTCCTTGATAACTTCAACAGATATACCACAACATATCAGAGGTAATTATTGAATGGTTTTTATTCTTCTGAACAAGTTATTGAATTATATATTTTTAGTTTCGACAACCAATTTCCGACGTCATGATATTTTGACAGTTTCATAATATTAAAATGCAAGTAAAATGCATATCAGTAAATTACCACACTGTAAATGATTGACATATATAAGGGACAACAATTTAATTCAAAGCTCGATAATTTTTTTGTTGTCTATTTTGTTTATTTTTCGACGCTATCAAACAAACAATTTTTTCCAAATTAGCACTATAAGGTATAAAGAAAATCTGATTTTAGATTAATTTATTTTGTCACTTGCTTGACCAGAGAATTAGAATATTTTGTAAAAGAATACCCCCTCCCACCCAACACATTTCGTTACATAAAGAAATAAATTAGGGTATATTTATGTATTTTCTTTCGGTTAAATTTAAAAAAAAAAGAAGTAATTATACTAATACAAACTCGATATCAATTATATCGATCATTTTGAAAATTTTACGAAAACTTAGTGTCATTTGTTTCGATATGAGGTTACCATTTTACAGCAAATACATATGAACAGAGAAGACATGTAAAACAATACATTATAAACAAAAATATACAGTATGTTCAAAAACAACAAAAACAATTTCAATTTATTCATGAGAATACAATTGCTTGATAATAGATCGTATAAACTTACATACCCCCTTACACAGATTTATGAGACCTGTCCTATTTGTGACGGCATATTTTCAGTAAATAGTTTAATATTGTGCCTTCTATTACAATTTTGATTTATAAAGGAGAAGGTTCACGAAGGGTTAAAATTGGTCCTTAATTTTTGAAGGTTAAATTTTTTTTTTAAATCGGGCTAAAAAATTACAAATTTCATGACCCCTTTGACTGCCAAGACATTGGAAAACGCTTTACCTTTGACTGCTAAGAATCGGCCCGGCTTCGTACGTTATCAAACAGCGCCATGGCAACCTTTACAACAATTGATAACGTCACGCTATTGTGCATGGTACCTGCATATGATTGCTTGTTTTGATGACACCACAGCTGTCTGCTTCTTTAATTTATCACTCTCAAGTGTCGATTTCTTTTACTGTATTTGTGTTGTTTATTTTCGTCAGTCTTTTAATTGGTGTTAATTGCAATTTATTCGTATTTGTAAAAACTGATAGCCTCATTGAATTTAATGGTATTAACAAGTTCTTTGTTACATGCATGGCCAATATTTTGGCATTTGTTACTTCTCAAAAATGCCACGGCCCATTAAAAGGAAAACCTGGAGATTATTTTGAAGAATAAATTCATCAACAATTTGTGTTGTATGAAATAAACCATAATTAGTTATGGTGACAACAACAATATTTAGTTTTAAATATTTAACGGTTTTATTTCGATTGACATCAGTAGAAGTGTAACGTCTTTTGCGGCACTTTTAAATTCACAACAGGTTCCCGTTCTAGAACAAACTCTATGTGTAATATGCTTTTTTAAACTCAAATGTTCGGACTTGTGTACCAAATTCGATTGTCAAACTTTAGAAAAAAAATTAAAAGCAATAAAAAAAACTTCGGGCATGTACAGACAGGCAAAATTTCTTTGTCTTAGTTTTACTTTTTAATTGATGAGACAAGAACCCGATCAAATAAGTTAAAGGATGACTGCTTAACGTCAAGTGGCAAATAAATATGCATATATTTAGGACGAGTATGAATATTTACTCTGCTTTGTACTAGAACGACACCGCTTAGCCGGATGTGTAACATGTTAGTCCACAAGGTAACTGTCCGCACTACCGGCGCAGGATGACATACCACCTTACTCAGACACATTATTCTGATTCCGAGCCGACCAGTCTTTGCTCTTACTCCTAAATACCACGTGCTTAGTGGAGAAACAGCAAATATATATCAATTATAAAGTCTTTGGTTTGACACGGACTCAGGGTTCGAACCAAGGACATCCTGCATTCTAAATGAATGCGTTACCACGAGACAATGGAGATTGTGTTTTAAATGAAATATATAGTATAAAATATGTATTTCAATTCTTTCTTTTATTTTGTAAATTCTGAAAATACAAGTTTAATGTGAAAAAGATGGAAAATAAGTGTAAACAGGACCAGTCCTCTCGGCAATCCTAGAAGTGTGTTATGCATTTCTTGTTTCTGTCCCTACCCCCTCCCCCCACCCCCCACCCCCCCCCCCTCCCCACACACACACACACACGCACATATTTCAGTCCTTTGCTACGCCACAGCTCATACCTCCTTTGATATTTGTGCTTATAACAAAAACATGAAATATTAGGAATAAAGGTTTTAAAGTAACGGGAGATAATGCTCCACTTTTAGCAATTTTAAATCAGAAAAATCGATATTAGTTTCTAAAGGTAATGAAATTCAATCAGTATCCGTATGTATTTCTTTACATAGATTAGGTTTAAAAATACCGTTGAATGATCATATTTGTCAGATCAGTTCATGTTGTACCCTGTTCAAATGTACTTTGTGATAATGATGCTAAACTATGACTGTCGTAAAATGTCTGTCTATGAATATGGACAACAACATTTTGTATTCTCGTGTGATATTTACAGATCATGAACTTTACTTGGAATATTGATACAATGTATGTCTCCATGTCGCTAATTCGGTGGTACAAAATGTAAGTAAAACGCTTTTTGCAGAGAAAAACATATTTCAAACGTCACGCTGTTTTTATATTAAAGATACTAAGTATATGCAAAAATCATAGATTTTTATTTACTCAAAACGTATATTACAAAACGATTCTAAAATAAGAATTTTAATAATAAAAAATCTTAATTTGATGTTCCCAGTTTTAAAAGTGAGACAAGGAAAATAAGGAGAAACTGTATTATGTGAAGGTGTTTTCACTGAGACTTTTTACGCATAAACAGACAACTATATCATGTTTGAGGACATGGTATATTTTAAAAAAATCGGTATTAGTGAACCTATATTACTAAAGGAAAAGACCGATTTTATTGAACAACAACTCCTCTAAAAAACAAAAAAAAGTAAGAAATACTAGTGATATGACGTAAAAATGAAGTGTTTTGTACTTCTTAAATTGGTCTTTTGAATAATCTTTTTTTTTCGCCAATTTTTGAGAAAATATTCAAATTCGGAGACCGTGATCGATTCGTGTCTTGTACGGTTTCATGCATGCTCATTGGACGTACTGCCCGTGAAATTTAAGATACAATTCGTGTTAAATATAATTAATCTAAATCAATCAGCATATCAATGCAAAATTTGATGAATCGTCAATCAGACAAACTTTAAGGCCCTTATGGTATAAAAACACTAATTCATAGCCCCATTGCTTTCTATGTTAAATTCTACAGGAAAGAAGGGCGGAGTGTCAATTCAAAAAAGATAAGACAGATATTGGGGCATATTTTGACTTACAACAGGCCACTTACGGACAACTCAAAGAGGTTTTGAAGTTGCAAGACTGCTAAAGAGCATGAATCTCCCTTTGGGAGTTATCGATTTTGTGTCAATATTTATACATTCGGTCAACACCATTGACTGAAAGGACAGATTGATATGGGACATATGCTTATATTTTATCACAATATGACACTTATGCATAGTAGAAAAGTCAATGAGCCCGGTAGCAGAACTCTGAAAAACGGCTGATTTTCTTTCCAAGCCGGCTTGCTTCACAGGGCACTGCGAATTCTCTATGACGTCAAGGAACAACGTCACAGCGGAAAACAACATCGGCTTTGGACCGATCCTTGGCAGTCAAAGATACTGTTTCTGCATCGGCCAAATCAGCCCTATGGCAGAAAGAAGGTTAACAAAACTTTGTATTTTAAGGTCAAGTTTTGTACTTTTTTCCATAATTTTAATTGTTTTTGGCATAATTTGCCTTTTTATTGATGAATTCGAAATCAAAATTGGAATCTTTTAGTTACAACATATTTTGGATCGTAGGTTGCGGCCAAGGGGTTTTTAAAGCTTTTATGTGTGAAAATTGCACAAAATCGTCATATTTTGACAATAATTTTATGTCAAAAATGGGTTTACTTTGGAGAATATGCTATACTTTTATGAAAAGAACGGATGTATTTAGTATTAAGACTTTTGAAATAGACCTATTTACGAACCAAATTGTGACCTTCTTGGTGTTTAATGACAATGTTCACTTATGGCACAACATGTCCTTTATTTATCTCCTTCCCATAATTCTAAAAACTTTCGGCTGATAACAATTTGTGTAAACTACGTACGGCTGTTTTAACCGAGCATTTGGCCAAATATTCTGACGAAATCCTGATTGTACATGGTTCTTGTGGGTTCATCTCAACTTGGCGTTGTACCATTTTGTGACGTTTTCCCCCCGTTTTGACGATGGTAAATCCAAAAATGCAGATTTAGTTAAGAATGTTCTCCTTTTTCACCCAATAAAGGTTGCATTTCTGTAAATATCTACAATGCGATATCCCATAGAAACTCCTTTTTGCGGATAAAACTGTACCACTTTTACTATGAAGTTTTGAAAAATTCATATGCAATACTATTGTTTTAAAAGTCAAAATATAGGACTGTGCCGCATATTTTCAACGTGTATATGCCCTGAACTTCTCAGAATTCAACCTAAGACTAAATTTCCTATGTAACGGAGGGGGTCGGTGACGACACCTCCCGGGACGTGTAGTGGCCAGTACTTCGGCAATCGCCCCTATTCGACCATCGGGATACCTGATATCAGATAATGGCTGAACAACAGACAATAAATCAAATGAAGCTATATTTTATTCACAAATGTACAATAATTGCATGAATTGAACAAAGTCGGATATAAACAGGAGTCAGAAAACTTTCTTAAATGAAGTTAAAAAATAGAGTCATTTCCAATGTAAAATGAAAATAAAGTGTTCCCAGAGTTAGTCTTAAAAGTTATTTATCATATACTTAATAGCATTGGTATGATAGCTTTTGCATATGTGTAATGAGCGGAAGTACACAATTTCCCACCCGGTCTGATAACCCATATCAGTCCGGGCTGATAACCCATATCAGGGGCGTCTCGTGGAAAAATCCATAACAGTTCGTGCAAGTTACTTCCGGTGTTTCTGGTATCGATTGTTTACTTTTCCATTGTGACGTCAGATATTTTTTATGACGACGTCAAAATTTACGGGAACTTTTGTCCCCAGTTTAGTACTTGCTAACAAATGCCCTTGACAATTAAGAATCATTTTATAGTACAACAAACATGGAGTAATAATGATCATAAAACTCTTCCAAATTTTCAATGTTTCAAAATGCCTCTATAGGAAATGTTACCATACATATATATGGATGTATAGTGATGCTGTTGTTGGACAATTATAGTACATTTGATTTATAATTCAACTTCTTTATAAAGTTTTTGACTGTTTTGGTTATTGCATTTGTTTATTTGCCTTACATAAAACTATGACTCCGTCTCGGGCTGATATGGGGGTCTCGGGATGATACCCAGGCTGATATGGAAAAGGCCATGTATTAATCGCTTTATCATATACTTCCCCCCCCCCCCCCCCCCCCCCAGAAAATCAAATGGTTGCTGCCTTACACATATGCAAAAGCTATCATATCAATGCTTTTAAGTATGTGATAAAGAGATTAATACATGGCCTTTTCCATATCTGCCCGAGTATCTTCCCGAGACCCCCATATCAGCCAGAGACGTAGTCGAGGTGCTGATATGGGTCGAAGGATGATACCCGAGCCGATATGAAAAAGGCAATGTATTAATCTCTTTATCATATACTTCCGACAATTGTTTTATGTATGGCAAATTAACAAAGAAAAGAGCTAAAACAATCAGAAACTTTATATAAAAGTTAAATTATGAATCCAACAAATATAATTGCCCAACAATAACATCACTACCTCCAAATTTATTTATATTACTACATGTATTTCCTATAGAGGCATTTTGATACATTGAAAATTTGGAAGAGTTTTATGATCATTATTACTCCATGTTTGTTGTACTATAAACTGATTCATAATTGTCAATGGCATTTGTCAGCAAGTACTAAACCATCCCCACAAAAGTTCCCGTAAATTTTGACGTCGTTATAAAAAATATCTGACGTCACAATGGAAAAGTAACCAAGCGATACCGGAAATACCGGACGTAACTTGCATGAGAGGCACTATTATGGGTTTTGTGCACGAGATACCCCTGATATGGGTTATCAGCCCGGGTGGGAAATTATGGCTTGTGTACTTCCACTCATTACACATATGCAAAAACTATCATGTCAATGCTAAGTATATGATAAATATGTATATCTATGATGAGTTTATTTACATAAAACTATTGTCGGAAGTATATGATAAAGCGATTAATGCATGGCCTTTTCTATATCAGCCTGGGTATCATCCCTCGACCCATATCAGCACCTCGACTCCGTCTCGTGCTGATATGGGGGTATCGGGATGATACCCAGGCTGATATGGAAAAGGCCATGTATTAATCTCTATGTAAATTTGCTTCGCGTTGTGTTATTAAGTAGTAACATTTGCACCAAAAAGAGGGTGATTAACTCTGGCGAACTGCACCGAAGTGGTGGCTAACTCTAGTAAGTGAACTGATACAGTCCGGCGAGTATTTGGAGGCCTGTGCAAGGCCGACTCCGACTGATTATCAAATGATATTCTAAACTTGTCATTAATCAGGCTAATTTTAACAGGAAAGGTACTGAAGAAAAGTTGAATAAGAAATATTCTTAAAACATTATAAAAACATCAAAAGTTAAATACTAAAACAGTTAAATTAACATTCTTTACTTTTATCCTACTATATTTAAATCAAATTTTGCTTAAAATAAACATTTAAATACTAAATAATTCATTTGTCCAAATAAAGGGGAATTAATCAGGCACATCAAAGCACATCTATTACATTAACTGGTACCTTGACTTTAAGATTACCACAGATTTTAAATTACCAATACGCATATGTATATTTACTGGTAACATTCTTAAGTTATGTCTCTATGAGATGAAACATAGAGATCATAACTTGGAATCAGTACATGTACGTTAACAAAATAAATTATCTATCATATGAATATTATATATCGCGCCAAACGAGGCATGGTTTGAGTAACCAGTTTATGACAATAAAATAAAAGAAAAATCATTCATTTATTCATATAGTAACATATGTACATTGTATTTACAAAGTGCAACCTATAAGCTTGAAAGCGTTAATAAGAAAAACATTGAAGGAAGCTGTGATCAATTAATAGCGCAAAGATCGGACAATCACCATTAGGATCAGGCTTGCCAAAGCGACAACCATTTCCAACTCAATGAAATAATTGAGTTATAATCATCTACGTATGAATGAGTTTGTTTTCACACCTTTAAATTTTGTATGACAAATGCCTGTGAAAATTATGTTATTTTCCAAGATTCAAGATTCAAGATACTTTATTACTCAAACACCATAAAGCTACAATGGTACAAAGAAGTTTATCAAAATTTATATAACATAACATAAACACACTGTCACATGAAAAGATGACATGAAAATATGAAATAAAAAAAATCAACAGTAGTAGCGAAGAGTAAAACATTCCCGAGGCACATAAGTATAACGGGAATTGATTGTCTTCTTGCGCATGTGTAATACACGTACGTGTAGGCGTAGGAATTTTTGGCGCCAAAAAATTAGGTTGTAAAGTGACTGTTTTATATAGTTAATTCTAGCCTGTACTTCGTACTGTGAACATCGTATTTTTAAGGGTTTTTAAGGAAAAAAGATTTGCATAATTTTGTATTTGATAAATATATTGATTTTTATGTAGGTTGATTGGCTATACATATATTTAGACTTTTGTACCAAAATTTTTCATAGCCCGTGAGTCCTAATGACTCGCTTTCTTTTCTATTTCGATATTTACAAACAAAATTATGTTTTTCTTTTTCTCATTTGATAAGTGAGGTCCAACACTTAGAGTTCCGTTGGCATGGACAAAAGGACACAGGTTTCCTAAAAGGGTTTTTCCTGGGCGGCCACGAAACATTCATTTATTCAGTTTTTCTAATACAAAATGTGAACATTGATGAGTATATATTTTTGTTGAACAATGATGTTATTGTTTTCACATTGTATAGTGTATAATATGTTTATATTGATCATTTGTCTTATTAAATCGGCAGCTCACAATATGCAGTACTCGAGCTAGTCAACAACATAAGTTTGTGTTGTGTTTTTCTTTAAATAGTTTAGATGTATTAAGTGGAAAGAAGACTGGTGATTAATCAGGGAGACTTACTTGAAAAGTTATAAACCTTATAAATTTGCACAGCTTTTTCAACTAATTTTTTTTTTTTTCACTGAAATAGTTTTCCGAACTTTAGAATATTACTTCTGTGCAAGAGAAAGTATTCAAATAGTGTGCTCGAAAATTTGTCAATAACTACACTGCAAAGTGTAATGAAATTCATCACCAATCTCGTTACAATGACATAAACTACGATATCTTAAGTTTCGTTCAATTTTATTCCATCTACATGTACCAGTTTCTAAATCTACAATATCTAATTCTATCTTTATCGCTTAAAATATTCAGATATTCCTCAAATTCAAAATTTTGTTTAAACAATTTGTAGGCCTAACCTTTTGATGAACAGTCATAATTATAAGCTCTCCATTTCTGTTGAAACTTATCAAAAAACTTTTGTTAATACCCAACCATTTACAATTAAAATTTCCTTGTGATAACTATGATATATTGCTATATCCACATTTATCTAATGTATCTTTAACGTATTTCAACCAATCTGACCTAAATTGGTTGTCAGAATTCTTCAAGAACATGTATCTGTATAATATTTTAGCAATCCTCTTATCATCCCCGTTTACCATTTTTGACCAAATATTAACCATACGCAGCTGTATATATAAAATCATGGGATAAATATTGCTGAAACCCAAAATCTCACATCCACATAGGAGGATTGGCTTCACAATCTTATCAAATAGATCATATTGAGATTTCACTGATAAGTTACTTTAAACATATTTTATTTCAAAAAATCATGTACATGGCATACACATATAAATACAGTGATAACATATTACAAAAGGATTCGGAAACAAGGTTTCCCTTATATTAATCCGTCTCCCGATGAAGTATTGACAAAGGGGAGGTTGCACAACTTATCAGTGAAAAATTCCATACTACGACACTGACGTTCTTTTTTTTTTTGTCTTTACGTTCATTTGTTATTTTGTCATGTTCATATTTTGTAGGCGACTGGCAGCCATTTGTTAAAACCGCTTATTTTGGTCATATTCAGATTTATAATGATCATAAATATCACTCATACAATGTAGCTTGTATGCATGTTTCCAGAGTATAAGATTGTTCCTCTTAGTCTTTCAAATATTTCGTAAGTGTACGCATATCAGCAGATAGCAATTTTACTGTTGTTTTTATTTTCCCTATACGCTCTAGGTTCAATTCATTTTGTAATTTGTTTTCAACAGGTGTCACTACACTGAAGGTTAATGTTAAGAGAGTTGTCGTTTTATTCTCTTGGCCATCGTCGATAGCTTTACGGCTTTCAGCAAGGATTTTTTGGTTTCAGCAAAAGACATGTTGTTCTTCCGTTGAATGCATCTTTATTGACAGTGTTCATGAATATTGATAGATTGCAAACTTCAACTTTCATTCATTTGGCGTAACAATATATTTATTCAATCACATAATGTGTGGGTAGTGTACACATAATTTGTGGGAAGTAAATTGCTGTTTTAAATAAATGATCAATTCAAAACTCAAAATTCACCGTATGATATCAGTCAAAAAGGCGCGCACTATCGCAAAATTCAAATGAAATAAAACAACTTATTAAGGTCTTTCCTATACGCGAGGAAAGACCTTATTGTTTTTCTCATGTTTTTTTTTTTTTTTACTTCTAGCATTTTTTTGACATGGCATCCCCCGTTACTATTGGAGTTATCAAGACCAAATATGGACCATCGGTAGATCTCACCATGAAGTATTACCAGATGAGGCTGTGAAGGATTTCATCATCCCCTGTAGAAGTTATCTCCTTTTTATTGGGTTTTTTTCGACATGCCCCCCCCCCCTTTTCCGTTGTTTTTAAAGACATCATGACCTTATCTGGACAATAGGTAGATCTCATCATGATGTATTACCATATGAGGCTGCGTAAGATTTCATCACCCCCTTTGAGAGTTATGTCCCCTTGAAGCAATTTCTTTTATTTGCATTTTTCTTTAAAAGTAATAGAGATTGAATCGATTTGAAAATGGCAGCATGTACAAGAACAGATGGCAATGTTTATAAACATAAACAATTCATTTGTTACTAAGCCTTATAAGGAGTCATTTTCCTTTAAAAATTATAAATAATTTTTGAAAAATTCTATTTCGAGAACCAGAATTCATAGAGACTTGGAACCTTCACCAATAATCTTTAATTCATGTGACCTTTAATATGCACCCAAGGTCAAAGGTCACCGAGTGCACAAAAATATTACGCTGCAATTTCAAGCTTACATATGGGCCGATACCACAATTATTTCGTAGTGCATTTCTTTTAGAACATAAATGAAAATTTAAAAAATCCTACCTGCGCTTTCTCAATGAAATTTTTACAGTGTGTTGTACTACTTTTGGGACACATTATATCACAATTATAGAAAACTTCATCGGCTATAACTCAAAATATGGACAATTGTATGTTTAGGGTGTCTTGAAATCTTTTGGCAGCTTCCGAAGTGCTAATTTTAAACCTTTTTCAGCTGGACCAAATCACTACTTTCCATTAAAATTCTGGAACCAAATTTGTTTACAGTGTAATTTTACCCCCCTACTTGCAATTTGAGGCATTAAACATGGAGAAATAAATTTGGAACGGGTATAATAATAAATGGCAAGTAACCCACTGCCAACACTATGGACTATATTCCTGAATCAAGGGACGACAATTGTGGTCTCGGACCATATTAGGAAAACGATAAGACTTTGCTGCATACATACAGCGTATAAATTGTTCCTCTCTACGAATTCTACAATAAGCCCAAAAATGTCAAACCGTCTGTTTAAAAGTAACAACGGGATGCTTCTTAAAAGTATAGTATCGTGTGCATATTTTTTTAAAGGTAACAGATATCAACCTACTATAATGCAAAGATGATCAGTAATTCAAGACCTTCAATTTGAGGTCAATGGCAGGTCATGATGAAATTTCACCTTGACCTTCACAGTATACAATGACCTTGACCTTGTGATATTTGAAAGGTCAAGTTTGATATTGCTTCATATATTTGATGATTATTTGTGACCATTGTGAACTTTGAAATTGTCCCAATTCTTTTTCATAATGTTGTCCTTCAACTGTAGATCATTTATCATTTAACAGATTTGAGATATCTATTGTCGTTTTAGAGATAATGCAGTTTGAAGTTTTGCGAGCGGAGGCATGTATTTCTGAATCAACAAGAACTTACCATTTAAAATGTTTTAGAAATTGAAGAGGTTAACATAGTTATATGTTTGACCAAATACCAAAAACATTCAATGGAAAAAAAACCACAAAAAAATCAATTTGAAATTTTCAAGTTTTGAATTGACTTTATAAGTTTCATAACTTCTGTTTATATAGTTGATATTGCATAATTATTTGCACTTTGTCAAATGGGGTCATCTGATATATCAAATTGAAGGTCTTAATAAACTCTTCTTAAAAATGAAAATTTTAAACCCCCTTTTCATCCCAGGGGGACGGGTTGGGTCATTTAGTGCAAACATTCAAATTTCTCAGATGGTAAGGTCGCATATCAAATGAAAGAACATAAAGCGTACATTTCAAATTTCAAATTGACGTCTCCCAAAAATGGGTTGGATGGGGTCATTGAGTGCAAAAAATAAATTTTCTTTTAAGATAGGGTTGTTGTAAATCAAATGAAAGGTTATCTACTCTATGTTACATATAATTATTTATCATAATTCCGATCTCAAAAATGTAGGCGGATGAGGTCATTAAGTGTTAAAAGCGAAAAGTTTCAGTATGTATGCTTGTCGTATATCAAACGAAAGGTCGTACAAAGTACATTACGAACACATCACTTTTACAGAAAAGACCTTTCAATTGTTTTACAAACAATTGAGATACTAGTTGTTTTTCTAATTAAGGTAGATCAAAAGTGAATGTTTTTTTAGACAGAATTTTCTTATAATTTGCCAAAATGAAGATTTTAATATGCTTTTTTCAAAAATATAATAAAAAGTATGGGTCACCGTGCTATTTTTCAAGCTATGAATCGTTGAAAATTGTATAAATTTGGTTGGTTTGTTCATGAAAAAACACATAAGAGTGCATACAAAAAAATCTATGAGATAGAATTTTGAAAAAAATTGTAAGAAGAAAGGTTTCATAATATGTTTTAAGAAAATAAAAAGAAAACATGGTGTCACCGAACTTGTTTTCTTGCCACAAGTAAAAATTAAAAAAATCCGTATTAGCCCAGTATAAATTTTGTACTAAAAGAGTTATCTCCCCTTAAATGGTTCATTTGAAAAAAATGATTTAAAAACCAAAAAGGTTGATATTTGTTCAAATATTTTGAATAATACAATAAATTAATAATTTCTCTTTATATAAATAAACTGTCTAACCATTAAATTGCAAATCTGTTTCCAAATTTGCTGATTTGGGCAAATAACTAGACCGATTTTGTACTGTGATTGTACAATCCAAGATGGCGGTATATACCATGAATCTACCTTAAGGTCTTTTCTCTACGCGAGGAAAGACCTTATTGTTTTTTTCATGTTTTTTTAAGGTCTTTCCTCTACGCAAGGAAACACCTTATTGTTTTTCTTCTGTATTTTGTTTTTTTTTCCAGGATTTTTTTGACATGGCCTCTCCCCGTTTATATTGGAGTTATCAAGACCAAAAATGGACCATCGGTAGACCTCATTAAGAAGTATTACCAGATGAGGCTGTGTAGGATTTCATCATACCCTGTAGAACTTAACTCCCATTTATTGGTTTTTTTTTCGACATGCCCCCCCCCCCCCCCCCTCGTTGTTTTTGAAGATATCATGACCTTATTTGGACAATAATTAGATCTCATCATGATGTGTTACCATTTGAGACTGCTAAGGATTTCATCATTCCCTATGAGAGTTATGTCCCCTTGAAGCAATTTCTTTCTTTTGCATTTTTCTCAAAAAGTATTCAAGATAGAATCGATTTGAAAACGGCAACATGTACAAGACCAGATGGCAATGTTAACAAACATATACAATCATTTTGTTACTAACCCTTATAAGGAGTTATTTCTCTTTAAAAATTATACACAATTTTTGAAAAATTCTATTTCGAGAACCGGAAGTCGTAGACACTTGGGAACTTCACCAATAATCTTTAATTCATGTGACCTTTAACTTACACCCAAGGTCAAAGGTCACTCAGTGCAAAAAACAATTACGCTGCAAATTCAAGCTTACATATTAAGAAAATGACAAGAGTTTGCTGCATACATACTGGTATAAAATGTTCCTCTTGACGAGCTCTACATTTTATACATTAAGCTCAAATATGTCCGTCCGTCTGTTCAAAAGTTACAACGAGATAATTCTTAAAAGTATAGTTTTGTGTGTATATCTTTTAAAAGATAACAGATAGCAACCTACTATAAATTGGAAAAATGGTCATTATTTTAAGACCTTCAATTTGAGGTCAATGGCAGGTCATGATGAAATTTTACCTTGAACTTCAAAGTGTACTATGACCTTGACCTTGTGAAATTTGAAAGGTCAAGTAGTCTTGAGTTGAATGGTGGTAGTCCCATGTCTCTACCACTTCCGGTTCTCAAGTTTGGTATTGTATCATATATTTGAGGATTCGTTGTGACCTTGATGAACCTTGCAAGTGTCCAAATTGTTTTTCTACAATGTTGTCCTTCAACTGCAGATCATTGAGATATCTGCTGTCGTTTTAGAGAAAATTCAGTTTGAAATTTTGCGAGCGAAGGCAAGTATTTCTGAATCAACAACAGGTTACTACCTAAAATGTTTAAGATATTGAAGAGGTTAACATAGTTATATGTTTGACCAAATACCAAAAAACATTCCATGAAAAAAAAACAAAAAAAATCAATTTGAAATGTTCATGTTTTGCATTGACTTTTTAAGTTGCACAAGTTCTATGTATATAATTGATGTTGCGTCATTTTTTGCACTTTGCAAAATGGGGTCATTTGATACATCAAATTGAAGGTCTAAATGAGCTCTACTCAAAATTGAAAATTAAAACCCTCCTTTTCATCCCAGTTGGCAGGGTAGGGTCATTTAGTGCAAAAATTCAAACTTCTCAGATGGTCAGGTTGTCCACAAGTCCATAAAGCGTACATTTCAAATATCAAGTTGACGTCCCCCAAAAATAGGCTGGGTTGGATCATTGAATGCAAAAAATAAATTGTCTTCTAAGATAGGGTTGTTGTAAATCAAATGAAAGGTCATAATGTGTACATTTGAAATATCAAATTCCTGTCCTCCAAAAATGAGGTGGATGGGGTTATTAAGTGCAAAAAATCAAACTTTCTATAATATGGTGTTGTCGCATATCAAATGAATTGTAATCAAGTCTACATTACAAATACCATACTTTGGATCTCAGAAAATTAAGGCGGATGGGTTCATTAAGTGTAAAAAGTGAAAATTTTCAGAAGGTATGCTTGTCGTATATCAAATGAAAGGTCATACAAAGTACATTACGAACACATCACTTTTACAGGAAAGACCTTTCAATTGTTTTACAATTTTTCAATCTATTATTGAAATTAACATCTAGATTTGAATTAACAGGGTTTTTTTTTGTGTTTTTTTTGCTGGTGACTTATAAAAGACAGATGCGTCACAGTTCAAAACAAAAAGATTTGAAATAACATTAAATCTTATATTGGCCTAAAAATAGTTTCTGAATTTCTTTTCAGACACTTTATATATAAATGATATATAGGTATTTATGCATAAAGAAATTTCAAATAATTGGATTTTTGATCGTTTCTGATGAAGTAAGTGAAGAGCCCTTCAGATGCACCAAGTGATTAAGAATGTTGATTTAAATGTAGGCACTAAGGCACCGGCATCCAAAACAGAGAATAAACAGTAAAACAGCCTCTAAAGCAGCAACTTAATCTATACACACTGAAATATAGTTCATAATGGTTCTCACGTCTGTGTACATATGCACAGATGAACTGTAAAAAAAATAGTTTCACCTCAACTGCGAGTTTTATTTTCAAGAACGGTAGAAATTTCTGTTCTAATTTACTGGCGAGTTGAGTCTTTTAAATGAAGTAAGAGTATTCATATAATATCAGTATGATTGACCACTGTCATGATCAAGAAACAATTAAACAAAAAGGCTTGGACAGTATGATAGATCCCTCATCTTTTACACCAGTCTTAATTGACAACATAACTGAACTATTATTTTAATGCATATCTTTTAAAAATTTCAAATGTTAGATTTAACTCTTACGCTTTCTTGAATATAAATTTTGAATAATACTACAACGATCGTTAAAGTTTGCCTCAAAGATGTTTAATAAGGATTAATTCATTTTTACATCGCGATGACCGTGAGGTCATTCCGATGTATTGCTATCGCCTAAATTTCCATTATGCAAATTAGTTTTGTGTTTTCAACCGATCGATAAAAATTATAAATCCGCTGACATTATCTAGTGCAAAATAACATTACTTATCGCTTGTTATGAATAAGATAAGATAAGATAAGAAAACTTTATTTTGATTCGGCATAATTACAAAAAGGCAACACAAGCTCTAAGGAGCTTTTGACCGAATATAAAAACAAATAAATAACATAAAAACAGTGCATTTTGACATTAAAACAACCTGTAATACAAAGTTAAAATCTCACATACATAGCATGCAATAAAAATAAGCAACAATTTTTAAAATGAAGTAAAACCATGCTTGACCAGAGCAACCCAAGCAGCATAAATAATAACAGCTCAAGAATTATCTGCAAGCAGAACAGCGACATTCCAAACCGTTCCAGGACTAAACAAGACTTTTAAAATGTGAAAAACTGTTTTCAGTCCTGAAATGGTTTGGATGGCTGTTCCATAAAGTAGCAGCAGCAAATTTGAACGATTTTTTACCGTAACGGGTTGACTTTACCTGTGGAATTTCAAGAATATTTACATACCTGAAAGAATATTTAGATTTTTTGACATTTACCAAATTTTGTAAGCACACAGGAGCTATGTTGTTTATAATTTTAAAAGTTTCTAGAGCCATTGTTCTTATCCGTTTGATCTGCAAGGAGGGCACCTTAGCTTTAAGTAAGAGGTCCTCGTAGGAGCTGGTAAAATCCTCATACACAAAACGGAGTGCTCTTTCCTGCACCTTTTCTAGTTTTTTGGAATTTTTCTCAGTGCAAAAATGCCATGCCAAAGGGCAAAAATTAAAATTACTAAGAATAAAAGTATGAAATATAGAAAGTTTACTAAGTCTATCCAAAACTGAGCCTAAACGTTTTAAAGCATTTAATTGCTGTGATGCCTTCCTACAGATTGAGCTGATATGAACATTAAAATTTAGCTGGTAGTCTATTTCAATGCCTATAATTTTACTGTTTTTTCACATGTGAGGTTCGAATTTTGAATTTGTATAGATGGGTTCTTTCCAAAGGTCTTTTTGCCAACAGCCAAAACTAGAAATTTGTCAGGATTTGCTTGCATTTTATTTACCCTGAACCACTCAATAAGTATTTTTGAATCAGATTCCAAAGTTGAAATTAATAAATCGAAATCTGGAGTACAAAAAGACAAAGTATTGTCATCTGCATAGTTATATAAACTACCATTTTTAACAAAAAGAAAAAGATCATTTATAAAGATGTTAAACAACAATAGCCCTAGTATTGAACCCTGAGGTACGCCTTTATGGATGTCAGCCCAACCACTCAGAACATTGTTGACTTTAATTTGCTGTTTTCGATTAGATAAATAGGACTTTAAAAGAGCAACTGCATTGGAGGTTAAACCATATGCTGATAATTTATCTAGCATAATATTGTGAGGCAGGCAGTGAAAAGCCTTAGAAAGATCCATTAATACTGCTGCAATGTACTAGTTTTTATCAAGAGCTCCACGCCAGTCTTCTAAGTGTGTGGTCTGACATCTATGTCCACGTCTAAATGCACACAAAAATGGATTAAATATTTTATCAAAATAATCAGTTAATTGAATTTCATATATTTTTTCAAAGATTTTAGAAAATATGGGTAAGACACTAACTGGTCTATAATTTGTTTTTAATAATGGGTCACTCTTTTTATGAAGGAGGTCACTTGGGCTTCTTTAAGTTTATCGGGGAAACAGTTATTATCAATTGACAAATTTACAAGAGTTGTCAGCTGTGGTGCAATATAAGATTTACAATTTTTTACTATTTTTGCTGAATTCATTTTTTCAATGGAGTTTTTTAAAACACAAATTGATAATATGAAAATGTTTTGTCGTTAGATATATATATAAAAGTAAAAAAATAATTGATGATATCTATGCACACATACCGAAAATTGGCTTGAAAGCTTGCGGAAGAATATCTCAAGCCATTATCGATAACTGAACGTTTTGCGACACTCTCGGCAAGGACCGGTAACTCTGTAATTTTTGTTTCGGGAAAATAGGAATGGCTTCTCATATCCAATCTTTTAGAATAATCGAGTTTTTTTACAGAAGAGTGACCACCATGAACATGCTTTGCACTATTAATAGGATAGTAGAATAGAATGATATACAAATGGATGAAAATTATATATACATGCAACTGTTGTATTAATATAATATATAACAACAAACCAGCGTATACTCTGGGATTATACACCTTATCGCTAATCCCGGCTGACCCGGCCGCTTGACTTTTTGACGCATACAACAATCACTTCCATTGTGGCGTCAGATATTTTGTTATGTGACGTCACAAATTTACGGGAACCTGTGTGATATCCAGTAATGGCGGACAAATAGCGATAAGGTGTATTAGTATATTAGTACAATAATCCCAGGTATACTGATTTGTATCATTACAATATAATAGTTAAAACATGTACGGTGCGGTTGAATTTCCTGTCATTTATTCATCATTAACGTACGAACTTGTCTCAGAATAAAATATATCTCTGTACATTTTAACCTCAGTTTCAGGTATAGAGATGTGATTTTTTTCTGTGACATGTGCTTTTGACCATCCACAAGAACTTGCGGTCATTCGATGTTCAGTTCGTCAGTACTTTGATTTATAAAAACGACCAAAAAGTTGGTTCTTTCTTTTTTTGCAAAGTCTGTTCAACAATTATCTGCAATTGATCAATAGTTTAGGTTTCATTTGTAATGAAGGTTTAATATTCTTATACAGGCAATATGTTTTGCAATGAAACATTTCCCCCATAACAACAAAATATAATAAATATCTGTATTTTGTACTTCATTAAAAATTCTGCGTCCGTTAAACATTGTGTCAAAAGATTTTAGAGTTAAGCGAACCTTCTCACCGTACGCCATTAAACTCTGAACAAATCCCATAACACACAGTCAGCTATAAAAGTCCCCGAAATGACAAATGTCAAACAATTCAAACGAGAAAACTAACGGCCTAATTTCAAAAAAGGGTCGAAAAAACAATATGTAACACATCAACAAACGACAACCTCTAAATAATAATCTCCTGACTTGGGACAGGCACATGCAAACGGAGTTACGTACTCTGTACGGTGACCTATATTTGTTAATTTCTGGGTCATTTTGGTCTCTTGTGGACAGTAGTCTTATTGGCAATCATACCACATCTTTTTTTTTTTATATATTAAACAAGTAAGCAGGTCGCTAACACTCCCCCTAACCTGGGACAGTGGTGCCACAGTACAACATAAGAACGAGCTAAAAAAATCATTTATTTGGCCCTTAATTCCTTAACTGTTTGCACCATAACCCCCAAAATGAGTCGAAACATTCTACTTGTTATATGAAACATTGTGATATAATTTCAGAGCAATTGAATTACGTATACACAAGTTATTATCCTGAAAGTAAAAAATTTTGCGGTCGTATAAAAATTAAAATAACAAAAATTAATATGATTTCATTCTGAAGCTTACGACGAATTGTTGTCACTAGAGTCGGACTTTAATCATTCGTGAGAACTTTATACGATTAAAAAAAAATCATGAAAAAATATATATGTTGTGTACAAGATGTAAGTTTGTACAAATTATTATTTGTACAGAGATTTTATACAAGTTTTTAGACATATATTTTTTTTGCACCAGGCGATAAAAGTTTATCTTTAAAAATGTATAGGTTTAATTTCTTACATTCAAATTTATATACCTCAACCTAGCACTTAGTGCTTTTTTACTTGTCAAACTGGAAATAAGAAAACCTGAAGGTTTAAATTCTATTTTCATGTCTTTTCATATACCAAAACCATATCCATATCAAGTCTTTTTGTTTTCTTAAAATGTTTTACGTATCAATGCTCAGTATAAGACTTATCGTATAGTCATGGAAATATGTCAGAACTATGCGAAACAAAAGACTGCGTACGTGCATCATTCGTTTGTGTAAAGCAGTTAGTATAACACTTAAATAATTTGTATAACAACTCTGTACAAATTATAATTTTGTACAACATTACAATGTGTACACAACATATATACAACGGTTATTACAGTAAGCTCATATTTCATAGAATTCAGTTCGGTACTACTGTTGATTATTAGAACATTTTGTCATATGATCAAATATTTCGAGTGAATTTCAAACTGCTTTTGTAAAGTGATGTTTGGCTTACTTTTGATTTAGTTTATATCGTGTAATCCTATAGCACTGTATTTGCCTTTTAATATGGACATTATGGGCTGCCTTTGTGTGAATTTAGTAATTATCATTTGCATTATTTAATTCATATTTTATTTTTATATTACAGACGCGCAAACAAATTTGAAGGAACTGTGGAGGAAAAGGTTTAGTCATTTTGTGCAAACAACAGCTTTTCATGCAATCGAAGAAAGCATTAAACAAAAGCAGTGTTTAATGATATCTGGATCAATGGGATGCGGGAAATCATCTACAGCATTTCATAGTGCGATGGCACTTGAGGAAACGGAGAAATTTGACGTAATGATTATTTCTAATCCAGACGATATTTTCAAATATGCGATAAAAGATAAAACGCAACTATTTCTAATAGATGATGTTTTCGGGCAGTATTACGTGAGTGATTACAAATCCATGTGGTGGAAACATAACGCACAATTTGTTCAGAACATTCTAAACCGAAATGATAATTTAAAACTGATAATGACCTCAAGATTACATATTTTAAATTTGGTAAACCCAAAGCTACCTACATTTTGTCATTTAAATTTAATCTCAGAAGATCTAGCGTTGACATTTAAAGAAAGAAAAATGATAGGAAGCCGGTATCTACAGGATGATATGATTGATAATATAGGTGAAAAAGTAATTATGTCAGCCAGTTTTTTCCCAGCACTTTGTGCAAAGGTCCCTTCAGAAAATAAGGAAAACATAATTGATTATTTCACACTTCCGGCTGAATATATTAGCTCTGAAACAATTAATATGAGAAAATCAGGAGATCTGTTTTACTTATCGTTAACTATTCTGATTATATTTGACAATAAAGTTAAAAAAGATTTTTTTAACGAGAGTAGCCACCAATATAATGAGATGTTGCATTTTTTATCCAAAGAAATAGGTTTTAATAGACAGCCGTTGAAGTCTGTATTATTTTCTCATTACATTGCTTTGAAAGATTCATATGTGTTTGAGAAAAAAGAATATTTTGAATGTCTTCATGAAAACTTGTTTAATTCATTGGTTCTTTCTATCGGTCCTTGCATGTTGCATAGCCTTATTGTATATGGGGAAAGTTCATTTTTGAATGAAAGAACTGTTCTTGAAACAACGGGTGGATATCATCCAAAGCTAACAATTGTAATACCAAATGAATTACAGAACATGTACTTTGAAAGAATGTTGTCGGACATAAAATCAGGAAACCATGATTTTTTTAAATCCCACGAACACTCCTTAATAGATTTCAGAGAGTCATTTATTACATATTTACAAACACATTTGAAGGAAGGCGAACTGAAAAAGAACAGTCATGCATCCACCGTTTTACATGTTGTGTCATCAGAAGGGTTTGTTGATTATGTAGAATTTTCTCTTGGACTAGAAAAACATATAGTAAATCAAAAAGATAATTTGGGACAAACTGCTCTACACAAAGCATGTATGAATGGGCATATTACAGTAGCAACCGTTCTTTTGAACAAAGGAGCAACCATTGATACTTCAGACAATAACAAATGCACAGCTCTTGATATTGCATGCGCAAAAAATCTAACTGATTTAGCGAAGTTGTTGCTATCACGGGGAGCCCATATTCGACAGAAGCAAAGCGATTTAAGGTCTTCACTGCATATTGTTTGCATTAATGGAAATAAGGAATTAGCAGAATTGCTTTTGGAAAAAAAGGCTAAGGTGAATGACCAAGACAGTCACGGGCACACCCCTTTACACTTAGCATGTAAAAAAAGACATATAGATATCGTTGAATTATTGGTCAACTATAATCCTGATATAAATATATTAGATGACAAAAAAAGAACTGCATTATACATTGCTGTTGATGAGAATTATATAAATATGGTTGATGGTTTATTGCAATTAAATCCAAAACTTGACATATTCACTGAAGAGGGAAGAGTCGCACTTCATTGTGCATGTCAGCATGGTTCTGTAGAGATAACTAAAATGTTGATCATAAAAGGGGCTAATATTAATATTAGAGATAAGCAAGGTTCAACTCCATTGTATGTTGCTTGTAAGAATGGGCATCTGAATGTAGTGAAATTGTTACTGTCTTATAATGCAAACGTACAAATTCGCAATGCAATAAGAAATACACCCCTTTTGATAGCTTGTGAAAATAACTACACAGAGATTGTCAAACTTTTATTGAATAAACAAGCTGATGCAAATTGTAAAAACAATGCTCAAATGACACCATTACTTGTAGCATGTATCAGTGACCAAATGGAAATAGTGACACTACTTATGGCGCATGAAGCATCCGTTAATGAACCTGATGAAACTTTACAAACGCCCCTGTTTCTTGCTTGTTTAAACGGCAATTGCAATTTAGCTGCTGAACTGTTGAAGAGTAAACCCTGTGTTAACAAGGCGAATAACGCTGGATTTACACCCCTCCATATAGCATGTATGCAAGAAAGAAAAGACCTTGTCTTGTTGCTGATAGATTCGGGTGCTGATATACAAAAAAAGGACGAAAAAGGAGTCACGCCTCTTGAAATTGCATCATTATCTGGAAACAATTGTATTAAAAATGCGTTAATTAATAAACTAAATTTAAAATTAAATGAATGACAAGACAAATATGATTTTAAGATCGTATGTTCTATAGGAGATAACGTAAACATTGAATGGGAAAGTAATTTAAAGTTTAATAGTTCAAGTTTTGTTGACATTTGTAAGCATCAACTGGTAGCTTGATCAGAGTGAGTTTACACAAGAAGAATTACAATACTATGGTCGTATAAAAATTGTTGAAAGTTATATAATAAAAATATATTTAAAAAAAAATCTTTCTACATGTTACATGTACACTGTAGTATATGTTTACCCTCCGGTCTTAAATCATCTGAAGATCATGAAAGAGTTATAGTTGATAATACATGTGCATTGAAGACAAATATCAACCTATAAATCCAAACAAACTGCAACAGTTCACTAGCTATCGATATTTATATGTTCGAAATAGTACTTTACTGAATCATATAGATTTGAATATTCAAAGCTGCAGATGAACACACAAATGGTGAACTATTATGTAGCGTCCGTTTTGACTTCTATACCTTTCAACAGAAGATTGGATATGAATGATAACTTTTAGACTTTGCTTCGTGAAGAAAGGAATTAGATGGACTACCGGGAATTATATCTTTTTAATACTACAGGCATGTAAATGCGTACAAAATGGTATATCATTATGCAGACTATTTCAGAAAGAAACGCGTTTGTTGAAAGTCAGACCGTAATATGCAAGGTAAATAACGTGACTAAGAGCAAATTAATCGACTCTTCATGTTAAGAAAAAATAATAAAGCATGTATTTTTAGTTAAGTTTTTCCAAATAGTTGAACCCAATAAGAAACATTTTCTTTTTTTTAACTATCATTTTAATACAGAGAAAACACAAGAAATAGTAACGAATGCTACAGCTGCCTTATGATAACGATAATCATAATCATTATGGATAGAAATATATCGTAAAGCAAATGTTCTTTACTATAACAACACTTGATTATACTAATTTGTCAATTTTATATATCACTAAGACAAATTTATACTACAATGTCGCTTTGATATAACACGAAGTTGTCTTTTCATACTATTCGGTCATTTTACTTTGTTATGAAGATATTATTTTACACTATTAATACATCTTGATATAACATATTGAGCTAACTTTTCATACTGATTTGTCATTTTTCAATACTGTTATGTGATATTGCTTAATCAGAAAGATACATGTTATACTATAGAGACGTCTTTATCTAACATTAAGCAACTTGTTCATACTTTTTTGTCAACTCAGTATATTATTATGTGATATTATTATCTTATTAAGATATGATTGTATATTATACAATAAGAATCATGACGATATAACATGGAGCAACTTTTTCATACTATTCTGTTATATGACTTTTTACGGCGATAAAGTCGTATACTACAAAGACATCTTGATATAAATTGGAGTCTGAGAACGATGTAAAGATGTACAAATCTGTTTTTATATATATCTTTATCCTAGTATGGCTGTTCTGTCAGTTATAAACTGCTGATAAGTCTTTAGTTAAAAAGAAATTTATTTTACAGTAAAAATTAAAAAAAACAACAGGTAGAGGTTATTTGGTTAAGTATGGTTCAGACTGGGCGAGTATTGTTCAGACCTTTGGTCGAGTATGATTTAGACTGAATAACAAAGAACGAGTACAGGTCGAACATGGGTTTATTAATGATAACACATAATAATTGTCTCCTGTAAACTCTGGTCATCACGACTTAAAGATTTTATCAAATAAAAAATCAATCTTTACTTTCCTTTAGATTCTTGACTGCATAATTTAAATAAAGAAGATATAAGTGGTATGATTGCCAATAAGACAACTCTCCACAAGAGACGAAAATGACACAAAAATTAACAACTATAGGTCACCGTACGGCCTTCAGCAATGAGCAAAGCCCATACCGATTAGTCAGCTATAAAATGCCCCGAAATGACAATATAAAACAATTCAAACGAGAAAACTAACGGCCTTATTAATTTATGTACAAAAAATGAACGAAAAACAAAACTGTAACACATAAATAAACTACAACCACTGAATTACAGGTTCCTGACTTAGGACAGGCACATACATACTTAATGTGGCGGGGTTAAACATGTTAGCGGGTTCCCAACCCTCCCCTAACCTGGGACAGGGGTATAACAGTAGAACATGAGAAGGTACTATAAAAATCAGTTGAAAAAGGCTTAATTCAGCTGATGAACAAAAAACACTTTGACGCGGCCGGGTACTTGTACATCCCAACAAAAAAGACACTAGTTACAGATATGAGAGTACTTGCAGTTAACTGCCAGCTAGTTCAAAGCCACTAACAACTAGTAAAAAATCATGCATCTAAGACTAATTAATCAATCCGTACACATCCAAAATCCAATGGATTCATTGTAAAGACGTCATAAACAGTCAGCAAAAAACATGACATTGTGCAATGCCAAGATACAGGTATCGACATATTGTACATCCACAAATATCTATATGTATATAACATACTAGTAATGATTAGTTTGCTTTTAATTTACTGATATTACAAAATCAATGTTTATAATAATATGCTGTATATTATATCGCAAATTCTTATATGACGTACATCTAAACTTGTTCCCGATTGCAATATTTAGTATGTTTCACATAATATACTAATATAACGACCGGGACGAACTTCACGTTACATTGAACGTATTTACAACGCTCTACAAAATCGGAGGTATTCTAAACCAAACGTCGTCTTTTGGCAAACTTTTAAATGATGGCGTCCCAGGAGACGCTCATCCACAGGATGACTTGCGAGGTCGATCTCTCATAGATGTCATTTAAACATTATAATTTAAAAGATTAACAGGAACAATTAAAAATATAAAAAAAAATATAACGTTTTGATGAAAAAAAAAACTAATTATTGATGCAAACCTTGGACCTGAACAGAGAAATATTACGATCATAGTACTTATTCAAACTTCAATTTCTGTTTTATTTTTCAATGGATTTCGTTAAACTCTAGATTCTGTGAAACGAAAACATTCTATATATACACATGAAAAAAAGTATTGCAACACCAAATTGAAATTCAAATTTTTGTGATATAATTTGTTGAAATAGAACTAGTTAACCATTATATAAATATCACCTGAGTTTAATCAATAAATATCGACTCGACAAGACTTAGTTCATATATCTGCACAGGCAGCTACTGTACTCGTAAACAATAAAACAGCTGTTTTTATCCTCACTGTTTTTTGCAGTTTAAATAACCAAGTTTATAAAGTTATGTGATTGACACCTTGTAATGGTCATCCATATCTGCAGCAAGATGGTAGATAATCAGCATGAGAGAAGCAGGTATGTCGCTGTGACAATTGCACGTATCGTTGGTCATCACCATTCCACTATAAGTCGTTTTGAGAATAAAAATCAGGCAACTAACGATATTAAAGACCTTCAAAGATCAAGAAGACCCCCTATAACATCTGTTAGGGAAAATCAAGCATAATGAAGGTTGGTTAGAAGGAAACCCATTGCAAACAATACAATCCTAAAAAGAGAGTGATGACCATCAGGAGCCTTTAAACAAGAACTGTTCAAGATCGGCTCATCGCTACTGGGTAACGTGCGATAAGACCATTTCGGGGACCTTTGCCTACGAACAGACACGTAGTTGCCCGTATCCAATATAGTGCAGAGCTCGCCAAAGTTGGAAATTAGCATCGTGGAGGAAGATCCATTCCTTGGTCATATATGGCATATATGGGACACTATTGGGCGTAAAGTGCACGAAAGGACACCCTAGTTCAAACACGTCATGAAATAAACAATACCCTTCGTCAGGAATTGTTGCTGCTACCTTAGTTAAAAAATTAGTCGACTTATGGCAGGAATCAGAAGACGTTAATATGCGGTTATTCGTTTGAATGGAGGCTGCGCACAAAGTACTAATTCTTTGGCGTATAACGATCAACCATGATGCAAACAATCATCTGAAGATTAATTTTGAAATGTCTGACATTGTAAAAATCGACTACATTAAAAGTTGTAAAATGTTGGGTTTTTTTTGTACAAAAAAACACTTCATTTTGTTATAAAAAGTTTGGTTAGATAAAACTTTTTTTTTCATACATTTTTTTTCCTTTTAATGCCAATGTTATCATTAACTACGTTTCAATATTATTATAAAAATATTTTATCATATTCCATCCAAAATAAGAGGCTGATTTTTCAATTTTTTAAAAATCAAGATGTTGCTATACTTTTTGCCATGTGTATATAACAAATATCAGCTTATACCTCGAACGCAGTACAGGGAACTAGGACAACGTTCTTCAAACTCTATGCGTACACACCCGTGGCAAAATTTGAATATATTGTGTAGTCTGTAAGCCGATCACAAGCAATTTTTATGAATGAGCTACTCGACGTCATTGCACGATGACGTACGAATATCAAAAAATTACGGGAAGTTCCCCGACTGTGTAACCGAAAACCATCACAACAAGGAAACGTAAACAAACGCTGCTAAAATGTGATATATAAAGCAATTGTTTTACATATAGGTGTAATTCTCATGTTATCTCATCCAGACCTATCTTAATACGTTATTGTCAATAGTTTAAGCATGTCGCTGACTCTGTTTGCTTAGTTCTTTTACGTCAATCTAATAGTGCGTTTAATTTCGGGAACGGCAAATATTTGACCGCACCAAGAGCACTTCGATCTAAAGAATTGCTGTATTTGTCTGATTAGAATAGATAATTCATGGGGGCTTGAATTTGTACTGATTTTTCACGGGTTCGCCCTTGATGCCGATAGTTTACCCTTTTCTGTCGCTCGTAGTAAAATGTTTAGCTGTGTTTCTAAGTTGCTGTTGTAATTTCTTCAATACTGTGCACTTATGAAAAAATACACAGAATAAAAAACAAGTATGTAATTTTAATGGTTCGTATATCAGGCATGGGGTAGACGAAATCAGTAATCGTAATCAGCTGTAATCGATTACATTTTGCAGTGTAATCCTAAGTAAACAGTAATCATGTCATTTCTGATTACAAATTATCGTAATGTAATCGATTATATTGCAAAAAACAGGTGTAATCATGATTACTTTTAGATTACTTTAAGATTACATTCATATGATTATAAGCTGATTACATATCTTGTATATAGATGAAAATAGTTATTGATAGACAATATGAAAAAAAAATGTAAAGTATGAATGTAAAATCATGAAACTAGGATTCACTATGATGGGACTTTGTTCAATGTGATAAATTGTATCATCTATATAACAAGTTTTGTATCACGAAGTGTTTTATTTTGTTAACAGTTTACTAAATGAATTTGCGTATCCAATGTTTCGTTGTGAGATTGTGCTCTTATGATACAATAATATGCCTTGAAAGCATTTTTTGTTCCTAGATTGAACACTTCTGATATTAATCCCAAGTTTGGCCCAATACTTTGAAAAAACTACATGGAAATTAAAAAGTAGAAAAAAATTTAGTTCCAATTTGATTTTAGTTTGATAGTCGACATAAGTGCATGAGCCCACTTAATTCAAAATGGAATTTAAAACCAGATTTATTTTTTTTGACAATTAGAATAAATTTGTTTTCCATATATTATTATATGTACTTTCTAAAGACATCAAGATTTAAAAATTTCCAAACAAATAAAGACAATTGCCCACTTATAACTATGGAAGCTGTAAAGGTACACATAAAATATCAGAAAATACTTTAATTTTATTTATTTAAAAAATTTATCGTTATCTCGGTTAAACGAAATTGTTATATCGAAATCTCGGATTATGATATTGTTTTATCATATTGAGATCTCGGATTATTATATCGTTATCTCGATTTATCATATCGAGATATCGGATTATAATATCGTTATCTCGATTTATTATTTCGTTATCTAGATTTGTTATATCGTTATCTCGATACACGAAACTGTTATATCGAGATCTCGGATAATTATATCGATATCTCGATTTATTATATCGTGATCTTAGATATCATATCGTTATCTCGATTTATTTAAAAGATATCTCGGATTATTAAACCGTTACCTCGGTTAAATACATAGAGATCTAGATAAAAATATAACGTTATCTCGATAAAACGGAACTGTATTTCTGAATTCGTCATGTCGATGTTATCTTACAGGTAGTGACCGATGTCCAGTAAGGTCGTTTGTAAAATATATACGCCGTCTGAATCCAAAATGTAATAAACTTTTTCAACAGCCAAAGTTAACAGCTAAAGATGGGATACATTATGACAACGTTTCCCTTGGACACAACAAACTGGGCATTAATGATAACATTGCTGAAATGGCAGCTGATGATGATGATGGTATGGATGATTTATTGAAATCCCTTGAAGTTCCAAGATGTAAATGTAAACCAAAACAGTCAAACTCAGTTAATGCTGCTAGTATTAACCAGAAAGCTATGCCAGTTCCAGTATTCAATAACTGTTCAAATATTACTGTCACTTACAATTTTATTCAGACGAATTAATAAAAAACAAAGTGTTTCAGAAATTTATTCATTGTCAAATTGTTTAGTCTACAAAGAACAATAGTTAAATGTTTCAATTGTATTTGAATTGTTGGCGTAATATTTATTAAATAACTTTTAAATTTCATGATATTTTTTATGTTGGAATAAATAAACATCACATATTTCGTTCAATATGGCCAAAACAAATATTGTACATCTTAAAAGAATTTTCAAATATTAAGAAAAGAACATATTTGGTGAACAAGTCAAAGAAACAATTAATATACTACCATCAAGATAAAATCTTTAATAAAACGGATTCTTATGCACCGACACTATTTGTGAATTAATAATATAACAATTGTAGCCTTTGTATGAGGTCGATACAAGATATATCGACCTCATACAAAGGCTATAATTGTATAATATTATATAAATTTCTGATATGATCTCGTCCTCCCCTGAGGATTTATTTGCTTTGATAATTTTTAGAACTTTTATAATTTCCTCTGCGTTAATATCAGTCTATATGGCTTGTTAAATATTGAGCATTTCCCGAATGCCATCCCGCTGAGCTAAATAATTTTAGTAAAATTTAACTTGTTCATTTAGTATTTCGTCTATATTGTATTTATAACGCCCATTTTCGGTTTTAATCGACTCCATATTTATTTTCTTCGTTTTGCTTTTCGAGTTTGAAAAAGTAGCTAGACGATTTTTCAGCCCATTTTACACGCGCCCTTATTTTTGACGCTTCTGATTTGTTCTCATATATTAATTTTTAACTAACAATTCTATTTCTGAAATCTTATTGTCAACCTCACCAGAGTTAGTACTATATAATTAGAGATTTTCTCATTTCTGCTCAAGGCTAATAATATAACTTTTTTTGAGAATTTTAGATTAATGTTTAACTTACTTCCATTGTGAACTCTTTTATTTTTGATTTTGTGACATCCCACCAATCTAACTCTATCTCTCCATATATCTGTAAGATCATATTGTTACAATAAAAAAAGTAATTTCCTTGTACCAATATCATCACGAGAATGAGAAGGATTGCTATAATGTTTTGTTAAGAATACAGTTACAAAAAAAAACAGTTTTATTTGTATTTGTGTTGTCTCTTATACTGTTTCATTAATTCAAACTGTAAACTGCCTTTTAAAATGGACTTTTTTTTATTTTTCTATATTATTTTGTTATACTACTGACATTGAAAGCTGAAAAGTTGATCGACCAAAACGCTTATTGCGGCCCTCCAAAGTTGTATGTGCCTGTCTCAAATTATCAAAGGTCTTCGGTGGTTGCCATATACTTGAAATTTGTGTAACTTTCTCTTTACGAATTCCTACTCTATATGAGCTGCATATTTAACGTAAGAGCATTGCAAATCGTGAAGGATCCTTGTGTCTTGACAGTGATTATGGTTACGTCTTATTTTGACTTACAAAAATACGTCTATTTTTTTTTTATATTAAGTATTGGGGTTTCATCTCTTGATAATGGAGATTATTTCGTCTACCATTCGATGAAGGATTGCAAAGTTAATGACCATTACGAAAATAAAGCTAGATCTAGACTGAATGTAAATATTACCCGTATAAGTAAAAAAAAGTTCAAATATGAAATGGATATACTTTCCAAACTTTGCTTTATAACTTTTCTTTTAATCCTTCTGAAGTGTGTAATATTTTACGAATGCTTTTTTTAACTTCCATTGTTTTTAGTTTTTGTTTTTGTTTTTGTTTTTGTTTTTGATTTTGATTTTGTTTATTATTTTATTGCCCTCTTTAATCACACTTGGTATGATCTGCACTTCCATTTTCATCAAATTATTGAAGTATTATAGAACCATCAAGTAATTTGCCAATCATTAATGTATTTACTTTGTTCATAATGATTGTGAAAACATCCTTGAAAGAATTTTTCAATTGTGACTTCTTTTCCTTGATATGATTTTGCGTCAATAGACATACCTACAAAAACAAAATAGGGACAGCACAAACACGTATCTTAATCTTCAAGCAGATATTATAACCTTGACTTAAAGTCTAATCAATTAGAAGATTTTTTAATTTTTTTTTTTTTTACTTTTACATCATTTAATTAGCAGTTCCAAAGCTTCCGGTTTATTTAGGAAGTTAATATAGCAGTGCAATCTGATTGGTCACATTCATCTGGTTACTTGTTTATTTATACTAGTTACCAGAAACCAGAAAAATGTGACTAATCAGATTGCACTGTTATATTAACATCCTAAGTAAACCGGAAGCTTCGGCACTACAAATTCAATGGTCTGTAAAAGGTCAATAATTGTCATCTCAAGTGTGTTATTCTGTTTAGGGGTTATTCTGAAGGTACGTAAAAGTTGTTTTAGTGTAAAGATAAATCAATTACCGACAGACTTGTATATGTTTATTCGTGAAAGGGGCAAGGGAAAGTAATAAAATATTGGTTGAAGCTAACAGATTTAAAATTTCCGTTAGCTACCTTGTGATTTTTCGTACGGGTATGGATGGTAAACCCCAAGTTGACAGAAACAAGTGCCTGTGCTACTATCCTGCAATACCATAAAAACCTAGCTCATGAAATACGCATACCAACAAAAAGCAAAACATATCATGAAAAAGAGTTTTGAAAAAACGGCGAATTTGTTAGCACTGTATAATTTCTCTACAATCAGTTCAATAAGTATTAAAATGAGAAATAACCCAATCACAAATATTTTGTCGTCAGTTATATATAAAAAAAAAACATGCATCTCTTAGACCATAATTAGTATTTTTAAAAGACGATTAAATCGTCTCTAATGTGCCTTCGTCTTTGCAATCAATTTTCATCTCTCCCTTTTTGTGCTGGTGTTTGGTAATTTTGCAATGTCCTGGTTTATCAATTCATTATAAACATGTTTCTACTCTTAAGCGTCCAATGTCAGTGGTTGGTATGGATCCAGATATCCGGAATCTCTGATTATTATCTGAAGTGGTTGCCCAATCCTCGCCTTTGATTGTAGAGCTATATTGATGAACATCTACCTCTGAAGATATGATTGGTTGATAGGGATGCATCCGTCCGGAATATTTGTGGTTATTAGCTGTTGCATTGTCCTTGACCTTTACGCCCATTGTCGCAGTTCTGATATTGTATAAGACTGTATCCTCAATCTCTGCATATTCATTTTCATCTGTGTTATTGTGTTCATTGTGCCAGTGTACAAGAGAATTTTCATTAAGTTTATTTTCGTCAAATGATTTTTTTTTCCATTCTTTTTTTAACAAATGTATGCTATTAAGCTACAAATAATGATTGCCATCATACCTACACTTCCGATTTAAATAATACTTTCCCTGTTTGGAAACACTGAAAACAAATTTGAACAGATATTATAGACATGGTTCAAATCCATTTTTCAAGCAATGTTCATGCTTGAAATGTTCATGTACCAAAAGAGTACTTACTTCCCTATATTACAAATACCGGCGGTTTTTATCGTTTTACCAGACCTCGTTTAATGTTTTATCCCTGCAGCCGATTTTATTCAAAATAGTATTTCTTTAATTATTTAAATTTTTTATCAGAAATTAGAAGCTGTGGATCGATGTCCTATGAGACAACTCTACTGTGTTGAAGGCCATACGGTGACCTATAGTTGTTAAAGTCTGTGTCATTTTGGTGTCTTGTGGACAGTTGTCTCATTAGCAATCATACCACATCTTCTTTTTTAAATGTACAACAAACGTTGGCGTAATCAACCATAGATGTCCGTAAAACCTTCAACAATGAGCCAAACCCATGCTTAAGGATGTTCGCTACTCTGAAAGAAAATAACAAGCTTTAAGAACGACTATTATGAATTGATAGTAAATAAATAAAGAAACTTAAAAAGTAGAAAAAATGGAGGGTCCGTGTGCTTGTTTTCGAGATATAAGCCATTGAAAATTTGGCGGGAAATAATTATCTCTAGATTTTTCATATATTTAACATTGACACCTTAATTGTTTCAAAAACTATGAAAAAATAACAAGAATTTAATAAAATTTTGAAAATATGGCTTTTTAAACTTTATGTAAGTAGGCGTTAGTGGGCATTTTTTTTAATGACAATACATGGATAAAACCCGAGGATTCCGAAAATCTGGCAAAAAATACAAAAATGGAGGAGCAAACATCCTTTATTCCACACAGTATTTCTTAAATTATTTAAATCTTGAATTAATATCCAATAAGAGAGAGATATTGTACTACGACAGGGTTACCCTTTACTTAAATTTAAGATGGATTTTTTTTTACCTGTAGTTGGTGTGGTGCATTCTGTGGTATAACGTTGATCAATGTCATCTCTCACACACCCAGCAATGTGATTACACCTTGATAAATTGATAACAAGTTATTTAATATTTTCTCTTTTAACACAGATTTTAATAGAATATTACTATGTTCGTAATGTCGTACCTACAATCCTGTCCCCTTATACCGAACAAGATCTATACCGGTTTTTTACAAACATGAGCAACACAACAAGTACCACATATGGAAAAGTATCTGCTTATTTTTCCGAAGTAACTGCGATCACCCACAGGTTTTAAAGGGTTTCGTGTTGCTTAGTTTTGAGTTTTCTATGTTGTGTTTTGTACTATTATAATTCTTTGTCCTTAAATCCATAAAAGTGCACTTAAAACGCAACAAATTAATGATAATATAAGATTTGAAAAACTTAAAGGTTACTCACATTACGCAAAGGTATATTATTTGCTCTTTGGAGACTTATTGGTTTTGGTCAGTTCTTATTATGGCACCCTCAACGGAGTTGGGGTGACATATTGTTATTCTACGTTTCTTTTTTTTTTTTTCTTTTTTTTTTTTTTTTCTTCCACTATTTTTGTCCGGAGCGGTTCTCAGAATTGAATGGACCAAAGTTGATGGAACTATGGTATAATGTTAAACACCATGCGAAGTTGTCCCTCTGACTTTGGAATGGTCAAGATGGCTGTGGCGAAATCAGACTAACACGGAATCCTTTAAAATCTTTAATCCAATAACTAACAGTTATTTACAGTATATACAGTTTATAAATACCACATTGGAATAATCCGTCTTTTTCTTTCTAATTCAACTGATATTACTTCTATACTTCTGTTACTACTATTTTTACAATGATAATTATCCATCAAAACCCTTAACTTATATACTAAAATCATAAGAACATTCTAAATCTAGAACAAACTAGAATTAACTAGAGAAATGGGAAATAATCTATTTTTAGTAACAGGGTAAATTCCGGAATTTGCCAACACTTTCTTGAAAATAAATATACACAAGTACTTTCACTATCCATCTAGAATATTCTAGTATGATTCATTTACTATAATTAAAATAACAATGTAATTTTATATACACAATGTCAAAATAAAAGTCCAATGTCTTTATAATTGCGTACTTTCGCAACACTCCAGAGGCCAAAGAAAGTCTATCATGATTCCAGCTGTTCTTGTATCTTCTTCATTGCTGTTCGGGCTGCTTGTCTTTGTGATCTCTCTCTTGTAGCACTAGTATTGTCATTTATCAACTCCGTATTCTTTTCCGTATCTGAGTTTTTTAAGCCCTCATCTAACTCTTCACATTCTATAGGATAAAGCAGCATATTCAGAGCTCTGTTTAATGTCTTTTTATTAGGTAGCATAACTTTTCCAGATCTTATTTGACCATCTCGACTGACTACTAATTGACATATACGGCCAATTTTCCAACTTCCTCGTGGAAGGTTTTCCTTAATTAACACTATGTCACCAACCTGAGCTGGAGTGTTGCTCTGGATTCTTCCACTCCTTAGTTTGTTGGCAGTTCTTTCACGTAGACTAAGGAGATACTCATCTCTCCATGTTTTCCAAAACATATTTAGATGTTTCTGTCCTTTCTTCCATGTCAATAGCAATTTTTTAGCACTACTGATTTGCGGTAAATATTCTGGATCTGTAGAATCTTCTTCGTTATGATCTGGAAATCCTGTTTTAGCGTTCAGAGTTAGAAAGTGTGCTGGTGTAAGAATAATATTGGAATTTATGTCATCTCCAATATAAACAAGTGGTCTAGAATTCACCACTGCTTCAGATTAAACTAAGAGAGTTCTAAATTGTTCATTTGTTAGACATAACTTTCCAATTGTTTTCCGTAAACATCGTTTCACAATACCAATTAATATTTCATAAAATCCACCCATCCAAGGTGCTAACTCTACAACGAATTGCCACTGAATTCCTTCATTTGCCATGTATGTTTGCACATCTGAATCGACTGTTACACCATTCCATGCTTCTTCTAAGGTTTTGCTAGCTAACTTGAACTGGGATCCGTTATCTGAAATTATTTGTTTTGGGTTACCCCAGCGAGCAATGAACCTCCGAAAGCCTAGTAAGAATTCCTCTGCTGACATTTCTTGCATTAATTCCATATCTATGGATCGAACCACTAGACATGTATATAAGCAAACCCATACTTTTTTGCTTCCAGTGTCTGATTTCACAAAAATTGGTCCAAAATAGTCTACTCCTGTATATGTAAATGGGACTGACTCGTTTACTCGTTTCTTTGGTAGTGGAGGCATTAATGGCACTTTATATGGTCCGCCTTCCCACCGTTTGCAGATTGTACATTTTTTCAAAACTCTTTTTACTTCTGAACGTCCTTGTGGAATCCAGTACGTTTGACGCATCGCTGATAAAATTTGTGAGACACCAACATGAAAGTTTTTTCTGTGTATGCTTTCAATTAACAGATCAGTAACTTTGTTTTTCTTTGGAAGTAATATTGGTGTTTTTGCCCCTTCTGACAGTTGAGCAGCTCATAATCTACCAACACACCTGATCACATTTTCCTGGTCTAAAATTAGCCCTAACTGACTTACAAAGTTGTGTCTTTTATTTTCTTTAATTGCTATCATCACTTCACCAAAACATTGTTTTTGAACAGATTTTATCCACAATAACTTTGCGTGTTCTAGCTCTGCAGCTGTTAGAGGACCAGATATTGTCACTTTATTTAACCGTTTAACAAATCTCAATACCCAAGCTGATACTCTGATCAAGCGGATAAATGAGGAAAATCTGCTACAATCAATGTCTAACAGATACCCAACACTAGATTTCGAATTTCCAACACTGTTTGTTTCTCCGTCAGGACCCTCTCCAGCAAGCAATTTTGCTTCATGTAATACTTTAGATACCTTGTATTCTGATTCAATCGAATTTTGATTGTCAACACTTATATTGTGAGGATCCCAACTAGGCCACTCAGTGCTGTGTTTAGTTAACCAAGAGGGACCATGCCACCATTGGCTGTTTTCTTTTAACAGTGATACTGTTGTGCCTCTGCTTGCAATATCAGCTGGATTTTCCTTCGTATAGACGTACTGAAATTGAATGTCTTGTTGCTGCCTAATCTCCTTTATTCTATTATCAACAAATGTTGCTAGAGGTTTTTTCGATCCTATCCAGTATAAAACACATTGAGAATCTGTCCACAAAATCGTCTCACAGATAGGAAGTTTTAATTGCTTCTTAACAAAGTCAATGCAACGGACACCAATGACAACTGCTAATAACTCAAGTCGTGGTAAAGTTATTTTCTTATTTGGTACCAAGCGTGTCTTGGAAAACAGTAAATCAATTTTACATAAGTTGTCTTCCCTGAGTTGATATAGATAAACAGCAGAAGCATAGGCTTTGGTTGAAGCATCGCAAAACCATAGTAATCTGAACGTAACTGTACCTGGTAGCCCAATAGCTCTAGGAATATGATATTCCTGAATTTCATCTAAATCAAAAGAGATTTCTTTCCATTGCTGAATATCTTCCTCTGTCAGTTGTTCATCCCATTCCATTTCTTGTTCCACAACATTTGGAGGAAAAGCTTGGTTCTTAAAGTCACAGGTGTAAAAAAATCCAAGTGGATCAAACACAGAAGCCACTCTCTGTAATACTTCTCCTTTGGTGATTGGAAACATGTTATCATTTCTTGCACTGTTCACCGTTAATGTATCATCTTTTATTGTCCAAGTTAATACAAGAACCTTTAATTTTTCTCTATTCACCTGGTCTTCCTTGGGAATGCATTTTAAAAATTGCTGTGAATTTGATGCCCATTCTCTTAAGTTCATTGATGCATCACTGAATATTTGTTTTGCCTCTTTATATAATGTAACTGCATTCTCTGTCGAATCTACTCCAGTAATTACATTATCCACATAAATGTTTTCTCTAATATTTGCTGCTGTTGCATTTTTGTATGTGTCAAGGTGATAGTCCAAAGTTGCTGCAAGTAGGAAAGGACTTGATATAACTCCAAATTTCACTCTGCAAAATCTGTAAACTTGTACATTGTTTTCTACAGTTGGATGATTAATGTTTCTTAGCCAAAAAAATCTAGTTGCATCTCTGTCATTTTTTTGTAGTTCAATTTGGAGAAATGCCTTTTAAATATCAGCAACTACTGCAATTTTGTTCATTCGAAAACGCAACAAGAGTCCACATAAATCTTGTAACATTACAGGTCCTCTGTGCAGGCAATCATTCAAACTTTTATTCTCTTGTTTTGATTTGGCAGACGCATCATAAACTATCCTTACTTTAGTTGTAGGTTTGGTTGGGTCAACTACTGCATGATGTGGTATGTAATGCTTGATTCCGGTATCCTTACTACATTGGTTTGACACCTTTTCTATGATGCCTTTTTTGCACTGGTCTTGAATAATCTCATCATACTTGTTTAATAGGTCAGGATTGTTCTTCATTTTCTGAAAAAGTGACTTTAGTCTTCCGTATGCAAGTTCCCTATTTTCAGGAAGTTCCGGTAATTTTTCTTTCCATGGCCAGGCTACTTGATATCTTCCATTTTCCATTTTGAGTGAGGTGACAAAGTTACTCAAAGTTTTTTCGTCGTCTGATGTATATGGACAATCTTGTATTTCAATAGTTTCCAATTTCCAGAAATTTTCAATGGAAGGCTTGATTTGTAGACATGTGTCAATTGTAGAGTGGATACAGCATTCTGTTATAGATAATAAGCCATTTACTGTCATGGTCATTTTGTTCTCTCTTTCTTCATCACTTAATTGTGACCTTCCTGTAAGGATCCATCCTAGCTTAGAGCCAAGTAGATAAAGCCCTTGTTGAATTTCTATTTTCTGTGGCAATATAATATCCAAATAATAATCATTTCCGATAAGAATCTCTATTGTTGAACTTTCTAAGCTACTAGGCAGTGTGTCAGCAAGTTGCAGATTGTTACATAAGTATTTCACATTTTCACATACATCCATTTGTAAAGGTCTTCTTAGTATTGATCCTGTTATCTTCGGAACAACATTAGCATCAATAAGCATACAAACTCCATCTTTTAGTTTGATCTTTAATGACACCTTTTGTGTTCTTAATGTTTTTGGCTTATCTGCACCAAATGTTACAAGAGTTATCTCCTCTGTAGCTTTCTTCTTCAAGTTTAATCTCTTGGCCAAATTTTCTGTTATATATGTTCGCTGAGATCCGGAGTCCATTAATAGTCTTACTACTTCTGTTTCATTAACTTCTGTATTTGACACAGTTGTTTGAGCTGTCTGCATCAAAACTATATCTCCGGAGGACAACAAGCTATTCTCTGGTACGTTCTCTTCACTTGAAGCTATTTCACACATTTCATCAGCTAGATGTGAAACTTCTTTCTGTTGAGAGGGAATTTTCTTTGGGCATAGACTTCTATGGTGACCCTTTTTCTGTTTGCAATGATAGCATGCTTTTTCAAATTTACAGTCTCTACTAACATGTCCTGGTTTCAAGCATGTATAACAACTACCCTTGATTTTCTGCTTCCTGTCTTCAATTGTACTGAACTTTCTGCACTCATCACTCCAATGGTGTCCATCACAATATCGGCAAACCATTGAATTTCCACTGTCTGAGTTTTTTCCAAATGGCTTTATTGTCATCAGAGCTTCTGCAGATAAGTGTTTTCTTGGTTGAAAATTACTGTTGTTCGACTGGATTTTAGACTGCTGTTTTTCTTCAGAACTGGGACCAGTATGTGTTTCCTTAGACTGACTTTCTGCAGCTTCCCTAGCAGTTATGTAAGTATTGAAAAACTGTCTTAACTTCCCTACTGTCCATCTTTCAGTGTTACCTTTCTGTATTTCAAGTTGAATAAGGACTTCCTTTGGTAGCTTAGATGTTATCATCGAGATGAATACATCTTGGGTTACATCTTGATGCATTGCGTCCAAACTACGTAAGTGTCGTTCCAAGTCATCATAAAGTCTACGTAAATGTGTAGTTTGATTTGAAGCTGACTGAAGGTTTATTAAATCTGAATAGTGCTTGTTGACAACAGATTGAACATTTCCAAATCGTTCCTTTAGTATTGAAATTGCTACATCGTAATCTTCATGTGAGAGCGTTAAGCCAGATATAGCAGAATTAGCTGTTCCAAAAAGTTTGCTTTTAAAGTAATTTAATTTCTCTATTTTTGTCAAGCTTTGATTTGTGTGCACTGCTGCTTCAAATGAATCCCAAAATTCTGTCCATTTTAACTTATCTCCATTGTACGAAACTAGGTCTAATTTAGGAAGTTCATCTACACTTACTGTTGAAGGTTGACTTTTCCTCTGTAATTCTTGGAGTTGTAACTGTTGAAACTGTAATATCTGTTCTTGCATTTGTGTCTGTAATTGTAATAAATGCTCCACCTTGTGGTCCGTGGCCGATTCTGTTTTCTTAGTATCTGTAATTTTATCCTGAATTTCTTCCTCGAATATTTTTAATTCGTCTAAGCGCTGTGTTACACCGTCAAGCAATTTAAAATATATTTCACTTGCCTTTGTAAATTTTACAATTTCACCTTCTTTATCTTCTTTTTCCTCTAATATAAGTGAAATTTCTTTCATACTATCTTCAAGTTTTGCTGCAAAATCCTTTAATCGTCTCTCTGCTAATAAAACTTGCCTTAATTGTGTTGTCACACTTTCATCTTGAATCCCTTGTGCTATTATATCTTCACTTTTATCTAATACTTTAGCTAACAAATTATTGTACCTTGTACAGAGTCCTTTCAAATATGAGACTGCCATCTTTTCTGGAGTTACTTCTTTTCCGTGTTCTTTATAAATTTCTTTTTCTGTAAATCCCGGGTTCCGGCACCATACAATGTGGCGAAATCAGACTAACACGGAATCCTTTAATATCTTTAATCCAATAACTAACAGTTATTTACAGTATATACAGTTTATAAATACCACATTGGAATAATCCGTCTTTTTCTTTCTAATTCAACTGATAATACTTCTATACTTCTGTTACTACTATTTTTACAATGATAATTATCCATAAAAACCCTTAACTTATATACTAAAATCATAAGAACATTCTAAATCTAGAACAAACTATAATTAACTAGAGAAATGGGAAATAATCTATTTTTAGTAACAGGGTAAATTCCGGAATTTGCCAACACTTTCTTGAACATAAATATACACAAGTACTTTCACTATCCATCTAGAATATTCTAGTATGATTCATTTACTATAATTAAAATAACAATGTAATTTTATATACACAATGTCAAAATAAAAGTCCAATGTCTTTATAAATGCGTACTTTCGCAACAATGGCCACCGTTACCATGGAAACAGCAAAAATTCGAAAAAACATCAGAGTGTTCTTAAATGGAAAAAAACTTCACAGGAATGGTAACTGGCATGTGCTGATCAACAGTTTGACTTCGGAATTTTCAAAATGGCCGCCGTTACCATGGAAACTGCAAAAAATTCAAAAATTTCAAAAAGCTCCAAAATTTATGAAACTTGAAAAAAAATGTTAATTTGCAAGTGAAGATGCACTCTTTGACTGAGGAATTTTCAAAATGGCTGCCGTTACCCTGGCAATGGTGGAAGGGTGCCATCCGTTATTGCTAGCAATTACAAATCTAGTTATTTTTATTTATTCTTCTTCTTCCTCTTCTTCTTCCGCCACTTTAAAAATGAACTTGTCCGCAGCGTTTCTCCAAAACCGCTTGTCAGATTGACTTAGGATTTCATAAAATGGTAGACTAATATGTCTAGGTGAGCCATCAATCTTTCGTTTGTGCATTGGTGTCTATGAAGGGGTATTTTGGGGAGTAGAAAGGAGGGAGGGGTTTACTATAGAACCCTATGAGATTTTATTTTCTAAAATTTTCAAATGAATATAACTTGAAAACTGTAAGTGATAGATACATACATAATTATAGGACAATAAAACAAATCACATGAAATATATGGGAGTCCCTGGGAGGTCATCCCCACCCCCTTCAATTTGAGAATATGCTTTTATCTTGTAAACGGTTCAGATCCCCACCCCTAAACCATATATATTCTTGAATGGGACGATAAAACAAATCAAATTAAATTAAAGGGAAGTCCCCGGGGGTCATCCCCGCCCCGTTCGATTTGAGAATGTGCTTGTAAACAGTCCAGATCCCCACCCCTAAACCATATATATTCTTGTAGGGGACAATAAAACAAATGAAATGAAATAAAAATGATGTCCCTAGGGGCTCACCTCACCCCCTCTTGTTTGAAAACTTGTAAACGGTCAACATCCACACCCCTAAACCATATCTATTCTTGTATGGGACAATAAAACTAATCAAATGAAATTAAAGGGAAGTTCCTGGGGGTCACCCCCCCCCCCCCCACCCCGTTCAATTTGAGAATGTACTATTATCTTGTAAACGGTCCAGATCCCCACCCCTAAACCATATATATTCTTGTAGTGGACAATAAAACAAATGAAATGAAATAAAAGGGAAGTCCCGAGGGAGTCACTCCACCCCCTCTTGTTTGAAAACTTGTAAATGGTCAACATCCCCACCCTAAACCATATATATACTTGTATGGGACAATAAAGCTAATCAAATGAAATTAAAGGGAAGTTCCTGGGGGTTGCCCCCACCCCGTTCAATTTGAGAATGTGCTATTATCTTGTAAATGGTCCAGATCCCCACCCCTAAACCATATTTATTCATGTAGGGGACAATAAAACAAATGAAATGAAATAAAAGGGAAGTCCCGAGGGGTTCACCCCATCCCCTCTTGTTTGAAAACTTATAAACGGTCAACATCCCCACCCCTAAACCACAGATATTATTGTGTAGGACAATAAAACAAATCAAATGAAATGTAGGTAAAGTCTCTGGGGGTTACTACCACCCCCTCCTGTTTGAATACTTGTAAATGGTGGAGATCCCCTTCCGTAAGCCATATATATTCTTGTATTGGACAAAAAATCAAATCAAATGAACATGGGACCATATAAATGGCGAGTTATGGGAGCTTTGTTTGGGAGACTTCATAACAGCATCCTGTTACAATTACTTCTTGTTGAGAAATGGACTAAGTTTTTCTGCCAGGAAACATAACATTCACTCTGTGGTAAAACTTTTTAAAATTTTAATGAATTTCTTAAACTATCATGGATTTGTACCAAACTTGGACAGAAGCTTGTTTATGATCATAAAATAGTATCCAGAAGTACATTTTGTAAAAATAAAAATCCATTTTCCCCTATTTTACTTATATTGGACTTGGTTTTTCTGCCAGGAAACATAACATACACTCTGTGGTTAAACGTTTAATAATTTTAATAACTTTCTTAAACTATCCTGGATTTGCACCCAACTCGGACAGAAGCTTGTTTATGATCATAAGTTAGTATCCAGAAGTAAATGTTAAAATCAATCGGGTCCAGAACCAATCCAGTATATCTTATCATAACCCTTCGTTTTTAATTCAAGTTTCTATGTGCATACATTTATAGTAATTAAGAGCTGGTAAACTCAGTGTATGATAAATATTTCCGGTTATGGAATACATCCTTTTGCATTTATTTTCATATTTTTCTAGAAATTCACAATTTCATGTTTGTAGCACAATTATTTTGTATGTACTAAAAAGGGTGTTTCGGTTATGGTCATGTAGACCTAGGCTTTTCCTCATCAGGTATCCCTAACCTATATGTTTCCTCCTTTGTAATATATAGAATAGTTCCAATTTGATTTCTCTTATGGGAATACGACACCTATTTATACATTCGGGGTTTTTTTTATTATCTTTTTTCTTCTGTCTATTTTTTTGGTATTGTTTCCTCTTTTTTTATCAATAAGCTCTTCAGTTAGTTTATTGTTCTTGATACTTTTTTTCTTTACTGATTTCGTGTTTATATATTTTTTTCTTCTTTGAATTAGTTAAATTCTTTAAGATTATTTTGTCTCTTTGTATGTAAAACGTTTTCCCATTGCTTTTAATACTCTATTTGAGAGATTAAATATCTTTTTTTTAATCTATTTGAGAAAAATTTAGTTATTAAAGCAGGCTCTATTTGAGAGATTACTTTGTATTTGCTATTCTCTTAATAGCAGTCTCTATTTGAGAGATTATTATATTTTCTTTTTGAGAATAACTTGTATTATCAATCTCTATTTGAGAGATGATTATTACTGTTTTATCAATCCATATTTGAGAGATGATTATTATTCACAAAAACAAAAAGCAGTCTCTATTTGAGAGATTACTTAATTTTTGCTATTCAATTAATATCTCTATTTGAGAGATAATTATATGTTGCTATTCTATTTGAAAATAACTTGTAATATCAAACTCTATTGTTGAGAGATGATAATTACGTTTTAACAAAAATAATTAAGACACAACAGTCCTTTACTTCCGATGTTATAGCAGAAAAATAGATCCTGCCACGTGTGATAGATAAGTATGTGTATTTTATCAGTCAAATATTTCTATCTAATTGCTTCCACGTGATTACAAGATCTCGCAAGTTGATTGGTTGATTCTATATACGTCACAGATGCATGCACGTCTGTTTTTTACATCACCTAACCTAAACTATATCTTAAAATAGTCCAAGAGTGTCCGTAACAGATAAACATAATAATGCATTATTTTCTTCTTCTGGATCGATATTACTAATGAAAAATAGAAAATCCTTTACATACATTGTATACACATGGAAAAAAGTATTGCAACACCAAATTGAAATTGAAATTAAAAAAACACTTTTCATTTTTTTGGGATATAATTTGGTAAAATAGAACTAGTTAAACATTATTTAAGTATCACCTGAGTTTAATAAAAAAATATCGACTCGATAATTTTTTATCTGCACATGCAGCTACTCTACCCGTAAACAGCAAAACAGTTGTTTTTATCCTCATTGTTTTCAACCCTTTAAATAACCAAATTTTTAAAGTTATGTAATTGACATCTTATAATGGGTCCTGAAAAACTCTTAACTGCAGCAAGATGGCAGATTATTAGCATAAGGGAAGCAGGGATGTCGCTGTAAAAACTGCACGTTTTGTTGGTCATCACCATTTCTCTATAAGTCGTTTTGAGAATAAATCAGGCAATAAATGCTGTAAAAGACATTCCGAGATAATGAAGACCCCTATACCATTTGCTAAGAAAAATCAAGCATAATGAAGGTTGGTCAGAAGGAAACCCATTGCATACAAGACAATCCTAAAAAGAGAGTGGTGGCCATACAGGAGCCTTTTAACAAGAACTGTTCGAGATCGACTCATCGCTACTGGTTATCGTGCGATAAGACCATTTCGGAGACCTTTGCTAACGAACAGACACACAGTTTTCCGTATCCAATGTTGTGCAGAGTTCGCCAAAGTTGGAAATTAGCATCGTGGAGGAAGATCCAATGTTCAAATGGAATTCGGTTCATCTTCCTTGGCACGATCGTAGCCCGGATTTCAACCATATCGAGCATATTTGGGACACTATTGGGCGGAAAGTGCGCGAAAGGACACCCCAGTTCAAACCCATCATGAAATAAACAATGCCCGTCATCAGAAATGGTTGCTGCTACCTTAGCAACAAATTAGTCGATTTATGGCAGGAATCAGAAGACGTTTAGATGCGGTTATCCGTTTGGATAGAGGATGCGCACAAAGTACTAATTCTTTGGCGTATAACCATCAACCATGATGTGAACAGTCATCTAAGGATTAATTTTGAAATGTCTGACATTGTAATGTTCGACTACAGTAAAAGTTGTAAAATGCATTTTTTTGTACAAAAAACACTCCATTTTGGTATTAAAATTGTGGTTATATAAATCATTTTTTTTTCAAACATCTTTTGTTCGTTTCAATGCCAATGTTATCATAAACTATGTTTCAATAATATTATACACATATTTTATCATATTTCATCCAAAAAAAGAGGCTGATTTTTCAAGTTTTAAAAAATCAAGGTGTTGCAATACTTTTTTCCATGTGTATATATATATAGTAATATCTCGTATCTCTATTTTAATAATTATAGAATAATTTATTGGTCAGCTAAAGAACTATAGGTTGATAGTTATAGTCAATTAGTATTTTTCATTTAGAAAAAAAAAAATATTATTTGTCAGCTGTTGAACATATAACTATTGTAATATTCGTATATACAGGTGGTCGAATCCTCATGAGAATCAAATTTGAACCAGTGACTTGTATGTATAAGTCAAGAACTTTATAACATTTTGTTGATGCAATTAATATTTCTTGTCAATGGACTTTAATTGACATATCCTGTTCAGTACTTCCTGTATTCTTTTCGTGTGTCACATTTATTTCGGACATAAATATTTGTTACTTCATTGTAAGTTTAATATTGATGCTCCATTTTACTTTTCAAGCTTAATTGTTTAATATAGTTGCAATGTCCCTTCCTCTGGCCAAGAGTTGTTCTGTATAGTTTTTCAAATCTATATTTCATTTTTTTTTCTCTTACCATATGGTTTTGATAAGCAATACGACAAAGGCTTATAATAAGCGTTTATGGGGATTGTCTTGTGAATAACAAGAAAATACTCAGGTTAGACCACGAATAGAGCGAGGCTCCAAATCATATGTTAAAATCAATCGGGTCCAGGACCAATCCAGTATACCTTACATTCAGTCTGCAGTTAAATTTTTTTTTTAATTTATTAGATTCATAAACTATCCTGGATTTTTACCAAACTTTGACAGAAGCTTCTTCCAATCAAATTAGAGATAATATCGAGAGGAATATTTTTATTGATTTTTTTCCTCATTTTTGTTGAGTCTGCGATTAACAGCAAAAGTAGGCGAGACACCGGGTTCCGCAGAAACCTTGCGAATGTTTTTATGTAAGGTGTGTTTTATCTTGATTAATGGTCTTTTACATACAGAAACTTACAGATGCAAAGATAAATATAGTTTGAACATAAATCACTGTGATGCAGATGTCTAAGTTTCTGTTACATTTACCTCTCATTTGTTTTTGCAGGAACATTGTTAAATGCATTTGTATCCGAAAAAGTTTGAAAAACATGGCTTACACACTGCCTCCTCATGATAAGTAGTAAAGCCGATTGGACATTCTAAAAACACACAATTTATCTTTGTAAATGCACATCTCTTGAGATACTATTTCACAATAGTATTTTACAAAATATGACAAAACATGAAGGAGGATTTTGAATGATAGATATTGACAGATTTATTGATGCTATTTAAATTAATGGGCTGAAAAGATTAATGGAAGGTAAACAGTCTATTTGAAAATTATTTCAACATTTTACTTAAACCAGTATAAAGTGATCACGATCAAAACTTATATTTAACATGGATTGGTATAATTCAAAATTCATTAATCACAAAAAGAGCAAAATCATTTATTTCTGCTATGAAAAACTTTAAATGTCAATAGTTGACATAAATTTGGAACAATGAGCACACAATTTCGGAAAACTAATTTATGACGCAATATGTATATCGGATTTGTAATAACATAAGCAACACGACGGGTGCCACATGTGTAGCAGGATCTGATTAGTACCCTTCCGGAGCACCTGCGATCACCCCTAGTTTTTGGTGGGGTTGGTGTTACTTATTTTTTGGTTTTCTATGTTGTGTCATGTTTTCTATTGTTTATCTGTTTGTCTTTTTCATTTTTAGCCAAGCGTTGACAGTTTTTTTTCGATTTATGAGTTTGACTGTCCCTCTGGTATCTTTCGTGTATCTTGTATGTACCATTTCTATACATTCTATATAAATACTGTATTTAAAAGAATGTTTACAATAGTTAATTTCTTATTACTGATCTTTTTACCCTGAAATTCAGTAAATAAGACTCAGAAAAATTATGTTATCCGAGTGAACTGTTTTAAAAACAACAGCTACCATTCATTTATTTATAAAACCCAATCATCTTTTAACTTATTAACGTTTGCTTAACTTCTAACAGACAAAAGGAAAACAATTTAATAGGTACATGTATTATAAAATAAAATGTTTAAGACGACATATGCCCTCTGCAAAATCCATATTTGTTCTAATCCTCACCACTGTATGAGTATGTATGTTGGAAGGTACATATGGAATTTTTATGTATGTATGTATGTGTGTTCACATATATGGAGATTTTACGTCTGTGCGTATAAGAATTCATGGTGTGAATGCCAATGAGTCAACTCTCCACCAAAGTCACAATTTATTAAAGTAAACCATTAAAGGTCAAAGTTCGGTCTTTACCATGGAGCCTTGGTTCATACTGAACAGCAAACTATTAAGGGCTCACAAAAAAAAAAAAAAAAAATACTACTGTAAAACAATTATGATATGTATTAGACAAATCTATATAAAAAAAAAAGAGAAACGAAGAACACTTATGAACCACACCAACAAACAACAACTACTGAACATCAGATTCCTGGCGTAGAACATGTGTTAACATTTGCAGCGGGTTTAAATGTTTAAATAGGTACCAGTCTGCATCCTTATCTGCAACAATAGTGTATCTTCACAATGTTTGTATGATTGTATTATGTATGAAGATTGTTTCGCAAACTTTATATTATATAAAATGAGGCACATACCTTCACATCTTCCTTCTTTTAAGACGTTATTGGAGCAGCAGTAATATTGAACCTTCGTGACGGTACCTTTTCTACAAGTAAAATTTTATAATGAAAATGGAAAATGTATGTTATAAAGTTCACCTCACTTTATTACCGTATCATCTGTTACAGTAATTATAATTGACAGATCAGCAACTCTCACATGTCTGCACGTTCTTAAATAAACATAAATAAATAGATCAATTGAAGTTCTATTACACATGTTGTCATTCTGTAGTCTGACCATCAAACGATGTACTTGTTAATACATTAGTTATAGAAACTGGATTGTACTATTACATAGCAAATATATTACACATTTTGGCGACGAGGAAAAAACTGGATATTAAAATAAATGTGAATTTCTACAAGTGACAATGCCGACTTACGGGAAATTAGACTCTTTTGATGAATCTGAAGATTGGACACAATATGTAGAACGTATGGAACATTATTTTAATGCTAATGAGATAGACGTAGAAGACCAGAAAAGGGATATTTTCTTAAATGTATGTGGGAAGAATACCTACAAATTAATAAGGGATTTATTAGCACCAGCCAAACCAGGAACGAAATCATTGGCCGATTTAACAAAACTAGTGAAAGACCACCGAGATCCAGTACCATCAGAAATCATTCAGAGATTTAAATTTAACAGTAGAACAAGACACAGCGATGAGTCAGTGAGGACATTTATTGCAGCACTAAGAAGTCTGACAGAACACTAATTATGGTGACACGTTAAACGCGATGTTACGTGACAGGTTAGTCGTCGGGATAAAGAGTGACCGCATACGGAGGAGGCTGCTAGCAGAGCCGAATTTAACATTTGAAAAGGCATTGAAAATTGCTACCGCGATGGAGACTGCAGAGAAGAATGCACAGGACATCCAAGCGAGTGGGACAAATGCGACATTTCAGAAACAAATCAACAAAGTTTCAAAATCATATACAAGAAACAACTCGGGAAAATCGAAACAAGGAGATTGTTACCGGTGTGGAGGAAATCACTTAGCCGCTGAATGCAGGTTTAGGGATGCAAAATGCCACAGTTGTAAAAAGAAAGGACATATCGCAAAGAAATGCCGTAACAAATCTGCCAGTGGGAATTTAAGTGAAAATCACAGAGAGTTTAAATCACGTTTTAAACCATGTGCTCATTTCATGGAGCAGGATGAAAGTAGTGAAAGTGAAAATGAAGTTTACTCAGTTTTTCATTTTGGAAATAAATCTAATGAGGCATACAAAGTGCAAATCAATGTAAATGAATGTGAAATGGAAATAGATACCGGAGCGTCAGTTTCTATCATGAGCGAGGATACTTACAAGGAATACAAGTCGTAATTCAGGATAGAACCGACAAGTGTTAAACTCCGAACATACATGGGGGAGCAGATTCCTGTAATAGGACGTGCAATCGTCAATGTCAACTACAAGAAGGAAAGCGCAAAATTACTATTACTGATAGTGAAGCGTAAAGGTCCGGATTTACTTGGCCGAGCTGGTTGAACAAACTCCAACTGGATTAGAAGGATATTTTCTCCGTCGTTGGAAGTGATAATCAATCTAGTGATTTAAATGTGATCTTGGAAGCAAATAAGGAAGTTTTCAAAGATGAACTTGGAACTGTAAAAGGCATGAAAGCCAAGATTTATGTTGATGAGAGTGCCGTACCGAAATATTTCAAAGCTCGCCCTTTGCCGTATGCGTTGAAGGATAAAGTGGAGATGGAACTTGAACGTCTTGAGAAGGAGGGTCAGATTCAGCAAGTGGAATTTTCCGACTGGGCCGCTCCGATAGTACCTGTAGTTAAGGAGAACGGATCTATTAGAATTTGTGGTGACTACAAGGTAACCGTTAATGCTGTTTCAAAGTTGGATAATTATCCGACTCCTAAAACAGAGGATTTATATGCAACGCTTGGAGGAGGACAAGAATATACAAAATTGGATTTAAACCAAGCATATCAACAGATTGAACTTGATGAGGACAGTAAGAGGCATGTGACTATAAACACACATAAGGGTTTATTCAGATACAATAGACTTTCGTATGGTGTAGCGTCCAGCCCAGGTATTTTCCAAAGAACACTTGAAAATGTTGTTCAAGGTATAGCCAATGTTTTGGTTCGAATAGATGATATACTGATAACGGGTAAAACAAGGGAAGAACATCTAAATACTCTTTCTGAGGTTTTGTCTAGATTTAAGATAATCGGAATTCGGTTAAAGAAACAGAAGTGTGTGTTCATGGCCGAAGAAGTTGTTTATTTGGGATTTAAAATAAACAAACACGGAATATATCCAGTGGAAAGTAAAGTTGAGGCGATCGATAAAGCACCAAGTCCGACAAACGTGACAGAACTGAAAGCTTATCTTGGGATGCTGAACTATTACAAAAGATTCTTAGCGAATTTGTCTCACTTGTTAAAGCCGCTACATATACTTCTACAGAAAAACACAAAATGGAGTTGGGAAAAAAACAGGAAAAAGCGTTCAAAGAGTCAAAACAGCTGTTGAAATCCGCATCAGTTCTTGTACATTTCGATCCGAAAAAGAAATTAATATTAGCATGTGATGCATAACTATATGGATTAGGCGCCGTACTTTCGCATAAAATGGACGACGGCAGCAACAAACCAATAGCTTATACATCTCGAACACTTACATCAGCAGAGAAGAATTATTCCGTTCTTGAGAAGGAGAGTCTGGCCATAATATTTGGTATCAAGAAATTTCATCAATATTTGTATGGACACCCCGTTACAATCATAACCGATCACAAGCCGCTCATATGTTTATTTCGAAAAGATCAACCTATACCTACAATGGCCGCATCTCAAATTCAAAGGTGGGCACTGACTTTAGCTGCAAATGAGTACACGATTGTATACAAAGAAGGGTGTTTGAATGGTTATGCGGATGGACTAAGTAGACTACCGCTGAAAACAAACACTGAAAAGACACCAACGCCAGGTGATACTATATTATTAATGGAACATTTAGCCACTACGCCAGTTGATGCTAAACAAATCCAAAAGTGGACACACAAGGACACAATACTGTCTATGGTGCTTAGATACATTTTGAATGGATGGCCGTCAAAATGTCCCAGTGAAGACATAAGACCGTATTATAGTGGAAAAAAGTAACTGTGTAGTCAGGACGGATGCATATTGTGGGGAGGAAGAGAAATTATACCACAACCAGGACGTGAAGCCATGTTAAATAAATTACACCAAGGAACTATCCAGGAAAAGTTGAACCGTTTTCAACTACCGTATCACACCACAAACAACGACAGGACTGGCACCGTCAGAATTGCTAATGAAAAGGAAACTCATGTCACGTCTAGATTTAGTTTTTCCAAATATCGAAAAGCTAGTTCAGGGGAGACAACAAAAACAAAAACATTATCACGATAAGAAATCTGTGAACAGACAAATTAATGTAGGACAGGGAGTATTTGCCCGAAATTTCGCAATTGGTTCAAAGATTAAATGGATTCCAGAAGAAGTTATAAAACAATCAGGACCACTTTCATTTCATATCAAATTGCAAGATGGACGTGTCATTCGGAGACATATTGACCACACCAGAGTACGAAACTTCGATTGCACAAACAACGAAAATGAAGAAAAATGTGACAATGACAGTGATTGTTTGAGCCAGAAATAACTATAACGATAAGTACTCCTGAGACCGAACAATCGCAAATCGAGAAACCGTCAAACATGACTGAACAAATGGAACCACGCTATCCGAAGAGAATAAGAAAAGAACCATCGCATTTAAAGGATTGAAAAGACATTAATTTTCTGTAATTGAGTTAATTTGTTTTTAATTTGTTTTTATCTAAGGCCAGAGAAGTATATTCTTTAGTTTTCTATGTTGTGTCATGTGTACTATTGTTTTTCTGTTTGTCTTTTTCATTATTAGCCATGGCGTTGTCAGTTTGTTTTAGATTTACGAGTTTGACTGTCCCTTTGGTATCTTTCGTCCCTCTTTTATAAAGTTCACCTCACTTTATTACCGTATCATCTGTTACAGTAATTATAATTGACAGATCAGCAACTCTCACATGTCTGCACGTTTTTAAATAAACATAAGTAAATAGATCAATTGAAGTTCTATTACACATGTTGTTATTCTGTAGTCTGACCATCAAACGATGTACTTGTTAATAAATTAGTTATAGAAAATGTATACTCTATATTTAAAAAAAAATAGAAAAATTAGCCATAAATGGGAATGAGACAAATATCAACCAAATTACAAAATTGTAAAGATGTAAATAACTGAAGATTCTATGAAAACGTTTAACATTTAAAAAAACCCATATCGTATAATAAGATTTATTTGTATGAAAGGTCTCCTACCCGACATGCCCGAGATAGATGAATCTTTATCAATAGAAAAAAAAGATTAATGTCTGCTTTGTGCTTATACATTAAACGAAAATATTATTACAACGACAACAACCTGACTACATAGTCATGGTTAGGAACAGCCCATATATGTTTGGGGGATATTAAACATGTTTGTTAATGTTTGTCCAACCATTTACTATATACACATTGGTGAATCAGAACAAGCTTTGAAGAAAGAGGACTCGCAGTTGTTGAAATCTAGTCAATTGGCCCGATTTCATACCATTGTATACAGAGTGAATTGACAATATCTACTTCTGAAACGGATTTTTTGTGTCAAGTAGTAATCAGCTGTCTGAATGAGTACATCCTTTTGCAGTGCGAAAATAAACATGATGGTATTGGTAGAAATGTTAATAACTAGGTAGCAATTCATAATAAATATAACACAGTTTTATATAATTTATAATTAAAAGAAAGAACTGGCATTGACCTTTACACTTTATTAAACGAAGAGTTCCAAATGATGGAGTTAAAGTCATCCCTCCGTAAATTTTACGGACGCCATCACGAGATGGTTGTCCGTTGTGGAATAGCCGTTTCACAAATGATATGTTCCTTACGTCGTAACTACAATCCCCTTCCCTTTCATGAATGTGACTTACCGCATTAGACTATTTACCGGATTTTTTATAACATGTGCAACACGATGGGTGCCACATGTGGAGCAGGATCTGCTTACCCCTCCGAAGCACCTGAGATCACCCCTATTTTTTTTTGTGGGGTTCGTGTTGCTTATTTTTTGTTTTCTATTTTGTGTCATGTGAACTTTTGTTTGTCTGTTTGTCTTTTTCATTTTTAGCCATGACGTTGACGGTCAGTTTATTTTCTATTTATGAGTTTGACTGTCCCTCTGGTATCTTTCGTCCCTCTTTTGTTATTTGATTAAAATGTACAGCCGATACAAACAATTATTGAAATATATCAGATGCATACACTATTTGAAAACTTGATTCAATGTTAAATAAACAACTGTATCGTCTTCAAGCGACTCAATTAAGACACTGCACCTATCATATTTTGTATTATCAGAAATGGACTTTAAAATATAGCAGTATTAAGTTTTATATATATATATATATATGTAAGTTTTTTGTCTAATTGCCAAAATCTCCGTGCAAGACTAAAATTGTTTTTTGAAGCTATTTCAGAAAAGTGACAGATAATACATAGAAATATAAATCAGTTTACATGAAAATATCAACTATTGATCAATCATAAGAAGTACGCACCTAATGTATCTGTTACAAACAACTGCAAAATGTTTTAATGAAATTGACAACTTCGTGGACAGCGGAAGTCACTCAAAGGGGATTTTGGTTTAGAAAAAAAAGGAAAATGTATCTTTTTAATCATTAGAGAAACAGATTATTACATAGTAACGCGTGGATTATCGGATTTATCCACTTGTATCAATGTAATAATCTATATGTATCAGAAGTCCAGTATATACAGTAATAAGTCCATTTTAATGACCATTCAAATTATACCTGTTTGTGCCTGACATATCATCATAATAAAGGAAAGATGTTTTAAGCAAAAGCAAAATACCAAAACGAAAATTTATTTATCTTGTTAGATATGTATAAATTGTCGGGTTTTATATACATTGATATTGTGTAATGTCAGCCTCGAACCATGAATTTTTCTGGCATTGACTGCGTATTTTTTTTACGATATTGATACACAGAAAGACAATAACAATCAAAACAAAGGAGTAAACATAAAACCAAAGGACATTTACAAACAACAGTTAAAATAAATAAAAAAACAACACGGACTCCACCAAAAACCGGGCGTAATATGAGGTGCGCCGTAAGATAAAATAATTCCCATCAGAAAATCCGATTACCTGCTTATTGTGCTACATTTCTGTTGGTTTTCCTTTACTTAATCAGTTTTTCGATAGATGTAAGTAAGCGTTATACTTTTCCGCAGTCAGTTTCACGTGGCTTAGAGTCCTGCTCAGCAGGTAGATGTAGGCGAATAGAAAAACAACAAGTGTTAATATATTTAACAAGCTAAACAAGAATAGTAGCTATATTGACACAGAATTATCAAATCTATATTTGGCTACCAATTGTACTCAAAGACAAATAGATGCGCATGTCTTCATTTTTCTCTGATGATAGAGGCCAACACTAAATCAGAGATGTCTACATAAGATACAAAATATAAAAAATAAATAAAAAAGGGTCATCACCGTGTCACAATATACCATACTATAGGTGTCAGACCACCAATTACTCCCTCCAATTTAGAACGTATGTAAAAGTAGCCCTACTCTGACACAAAATAGTGCGTTTGATGTCCTTGTTTACTTAAACTAACCAACAAATTTGCAGGAATGAAACTTTTAGTGAAAGAGAAATATATCTAGATCATTTTGAGCCAAAATTTACTTGTCTATCAGTTTGCATTAAAAATTGAGGATTAATGCGCTCCATAGTATACTAATTTTAGATTTCCAGAAAACCAGGTTTTTGTTTTGGGGTACCTCTGTTTGAAGGTCAGTTATTTTGTAAGAAGGCTTTAAAGGTATGGTGAAAATTGGCATGTAGAAAGCTGAAACATGAACAATTAAGGATATACCTGGTTTCTATGAAGTTAAACTTAAGGTAAAATATTTAGAAAGCTAAGAAAATTGCAAAATTTGGTTGAACAGAAAGGGATTTTTAATTGGTCGTCTGACACCTGTAGGAGAAATGCGGTGAAACCCAAAATTCAGAAAACAATTGATTTTTTGGTCTTAACTGATCATTTGAAATAAAAGTAGCCACTTTTTAATCTTTTTTGGAGCAAAAAGTCACATTTTGCAAATTTAGAGCCTTAAACCTGAATGTGTGCTATTCTTAGCTTTTCCCACCCTGACAATATGCTTTCATATGAAAAATGTTATAAATTGTTATAAATGCACAGTAAGTTGTTTCTGTGGTGTTAAACATTTAAACATAGGTTGAGTGCTACCCCAAAAAAATTGTCGTCATGAAGATTTGATGAAATTATTTGATTTTTACCCTTATATCATTGCGGCATACCATGCATATGGCAGTTAACATAGCCTGATATAAACACTGCATAAACTCACAAAAATCTCATTTATTATCCCAAATGAAAGTTGTATACTTTAATTTTATTTACAGATAGTAAATAAAACAGTTAAATGACTATGACTGCACTTTTGATCAGTTTTAATAGTCCCATTACTGACACCAGGTGTAAAAAAGGGGGGTCAATATTTCTTGACTCTTCAATACCTTGGATTTTTTATTAAACTCATTGTAAAAATTGTGGAAAGTCTTTAAAGCAGTAGAACAAACAAGGAAAAATCAACAAAAGCTGATCTTGATATTGAAAGTTTATGTTTCTCTAGTCCAAAATGAGATTTTCAAGTATTTTCTATCAAAGGCTTACATTACAGTCAGTTTAAATTGAGCTGTGAAATTTGTACTATGAGTCACATTATGCTCAGAAAGGATGTTTTTAACTTCAAATTTCCTACGGATTAAGAATAAACAAAACAAAAGATTTCTGATCAACTTTTTTTGCTCTTTAGGTGTCAGACCACCAATTACTCCCTCCAATTTAGAACGTAAAAGTAGCCCTACTCTGACACAAAATAGTGCGTTTGATGTCCTTGTTTACTTAAACTAACCAACAAATTTGCAGGAATGAAACTTTTAGTGAAAGAGAAATATATCTAGATCATTTTGAGCCAAAATTTACTTGTCTATCAGTTTGCATTAAAAATTGAGGATTAATGCGCTCCATAGTATACTAATTTTAGATTTCCAGAAAACCAGGTTTTTGTTTTGGGGTACCTCTGTTTGAAGGTCAGTTATTTTGTAAGAAGGCTTTAAAGGTATGGTGAAAATTGGCATGTAGAAAGCTGAAACATGAACAATTAAGGATATACCTGGTTTCTATGAAGTTAAACTTAAGGAAAAAAAGAAAAAAGAAAAAAAAATTTGGGGAAAAAAAGGGTTTTTAAAATTGGTTTAATGAAAAAGGGTAACCCCAAAATTAAAAAAATTTTTTTTGGGTTTTAACTGATAAATTAAAAAAAACCATTTTTTTTTTTGGGCCCCTTTTTAAATTTGACCTTAAATAATTTTTTTAAAAAGTTTTCCCCCTTTGCTTTATTTTTAAAAATTTAAATTTTTAAACCCAAATTTTTTTTTTAAAAAAAAAAGGGGTTTTCCCCCCAAAAAATTGTTGTTAAGGGGTTTGAAATTTTATTTTTTTTTTCCCCCTTTTAATTCCAACCCTTTATGGGGGTTTTAACTATTTTTTAAATAATCAAAAAACCCTTTTTTTTCCCAAAGAAATTTATATTTAATTTTTTTTACAAGAAAATAAAAAAAAAATTTACTATCCCCCCTTTTACTTTTAAATTTTCCAAATTTTAAAAAAAGGGGGCAAAACCCCAAAAACCCTTGGTTTTTTTAAAACTTTTAAAATTGGGGAAAGTTTTTAAAGGAAAAACAAAAAAAAAACAAAAAAAGTATTTTTGAATTGAAATTTTTTTTTTCTCTAGTCCAAAATGAAAATTTTAAGTTTTTCTTAAAACTTACATTACAGTCAGTTTTAAAATTTAGCTGTGGAAAATTTTTTATGATCCTTTTCAAAAGGGGTTTTTAAATTCAAATTTCCCAGGATTTAAAAATAAAAAAAAAAAAGTTTCTGTCAATTTTTTTCTTTAGGGCAGACCACCAAAATTTTCCCCAATTTAAAGAAAAAAAGCCCCCCTTTTACCAAAATAGTATTTGTCCTTTTTACTTAAATAACCCAAAAAATTGCGGGAAAGGGTTTTTTTAAAAAGAAATATATTAAATCAAATTTTAGCCCCTTTTACTTGTCTATCAGTTTATTAAAAAAGGTTTAAAGGTTTTAAAATAATTTTTGTTTTTTAAAAAACCCGGGGTTTTTTTTTGGGGTACCCTGTTTGGTAGGCAGTTAAATTTTTTAAAAGGTTTAAAATTTGGGGAAAATTGGGATGTGAAAACTGAAACAGAACTTAAGGTATCTGGTTCTATGAAGTAAACTTAAGAAAATATTTAGAAAGTAAAATTGAAATTTGGTTGAACAAGGATTTTATTGGTTAAACCGTAAACTTTTAAACTAAATTTAAATTTCTTAGACTAATGATCTTTATTATTTAGCACTTACATTTTTAGATAAAAAGTATTTAAATTTTAAGCACTAAACTTGTGTGTTAATTTTAAAGTTGATACCAAATATGTCGTAAAATTTTATAAATTCACTAATTTTCTGGTTACATTAATGGTTTAATCCCATAAAACTCATAATAGCAATATTGATTTTTACCTATATAACGATTACTATATTATTAAATACAATAAAACTGTAAACAAATATGTTTTATACATAATTGTACTTAATATTTACAAAGTAGTCAATTATGACTTAAACTGATTTTTTTTAATATCTTTTACACTGTGAAAAGTGTAAATCTTGACTCAAACATGGAAAATTAAAACTGATTGATAGAATTTGGAAATCTTAAGCAGTAACCAAGAAATTATCAAAGTGATTTCATATTTAAATTGTTTTAAATTGATTGTATTCATATCTCAAGGATGTTTTAACTTAAATTCCTAGGTTAGAAATAAAAAAAAGATTTCGATCAACTTTGCTCTTTATGTAACCCAAATTTCCTACATTTAGAATAAAAAACATCTGACACAAATGTTTTGATGTCGTGTTTAAAATCCAAAAATTGAGTATGACCTTTTATGAACAAAATAATGTGATTTTTTTTACTACCAAAAATTTAGGTAACTTTGATAAAATATTAGATTGACCAATTTACTTTTATCTTTTTAAAAATCAGGTTATTTTGGTTTTCTTTAAGGTAGTATTTGAAAAGCTTTAGTTGGTACTTTGGAAGTAGAAAGTGAAAATCTTTAAAGGTTAGAAATTGGCAGTTAAAAGAAAATGAACAAAGAATTGGAAATGGTTAAACTAAAGAAAATATTTAAGTGGGACTGACATTTGGAGAACAGAGGATTTTTAAATTCGAAAACAATTAGAATTTGGTTAAACCTATTGAACTTATTTTGACTTTAATATTTTGACAAAAAAGTCCATTTTAATTTTTGAGCAAAACAATTTGCATTTAGATTTAAACCTGAGTTATGCTTTCTTTTAATTGATAAATTTTATATCAAATGTTGTGGTTTAAATGATAATAGTTTCTGTGTAAACTAAAAATTGTTAGTTCCAAAAAATTGTTTTCTTAATATTCAAATTATTTGATTTAACCTTAATACTGCATAATCAATCCATTAATCCAATAAATGGTAACTTTAATTTATTTAATTTAATAAAGTTATACTTTAATTTTATAGTTTAAACCATTAATGAAACGCAAGATCGTTAAATATTCTGACAGTTCAAAAAGTGTCAATATTTCTTAATCAAATGGAATTTTAAATCATTAAAAAATTGTGGAAACTTAAAGAGTATTAATGAAATTTACAGTAAATGAATTCAAGTATTTTTATAAATTACATTATCAGTAATTCTTTAAATTAAGTAATACATAGTTCAATGAGTGGATTTGTATAAAGTCCTTATAAAAAAAGATTTTAACTAACTTTTCGATTAGATACAACCAAATTTCTTCAATTTAGGTAAAATACCCACTCCTCCAATAGACGTAAGTAGCCTTACAAAATCGTTTGAGTATTTTATAAAAAATATTTGAGATTTTAGAAGAATTATTGATCATTTGAAAAAATTTAGATTAGCCATGATTAAATTAGGATTAAAACGCAAGTTTTATTTTGTTACCGTGAAGGTTTTTTTGGGGTCCTTTAAGGATGTGAAATTAGAAGCTTAAGTATGAAAATTGGATTATTACTGACTGAAAATTAAGAATGTTTAGAATAAACATTAGGAAAAATTAGAAGCTAAGAAAAATGAAAATGTTAAAAAATTTTAATGCTAAATTAGCAAAATTTGGTGAAAAAATTTAAAATTGGATTTGTCTTATGAAATTTGAATAAATTAGCATTTTTATCTTTTTTAATATCATTTGACATTTGAGTTAAAATGACTGTGTATTCTTTTTCCACACAAATTTTTTATACCATAAATGAAATGTTTATTCTAGTTTTTCTGTATAATTTAAAGATAGATGTTAGTTTAATAAATGCCATGAAATTTTGTGAATTTTTGATTTAAACCATAGTTATGCCCCAAAATGTAGTAAAGATTATAAACATGATCTACAAAATTTGATCCAATGAATTGATTAATTATTTTATTAAAAGGAATAAACTAAAATACATTATTATTTAAATAATTTTATTCATTATTTTAGGTAAAAGGAAATATTTTAACTTAATACCTTGGATTATTTTAATATAAAAATTGAAAGTTTTAAAAAAAGCGTGGGACAAATTTAGACATCAAACTTGATTTTATTAATCTCATAGTAAAAATTGTGAAAGTCTTTAAAGCAGTAGAACAAACAAGGAAAAATCAACAAAAGCTGATCTTGATATTGAAAGTTTATGTTTCTCTAGTCCGAAATGAGATTTTCAAGTATTTTCTATCAAAGGCTTACATTACAGTCAGTTTAAATTGAGCTGTGAAATTTGTTATATGAGTCGCATTATGCTCAGAAAGGATGTTTTTAACTTCAAATTGACTAAGGATTAAGAATAAACAAAACAAAAGATTTCTGATCAACTTTTTTTGCTCTTTAAAAGGTGTCAGACCACCAATTACTCCCTCCAATTTAGAACGTATGTAAAAGTAGCCCTACTCTGACACAAAATAGTGCTTTGATGTCCTTGTTTACTTAAACTAACCAACAAATTTGCAGAAATGAAACTTTTGGTGAAAGAGAAATATATCTAGATCATTTTGAGCCAAAATTTACTTGTCTATGAGTTTGCATTAAAAATTGAGGATTAATGCGCTCCATAGTATACTAATTTTAGATTTCCGGAAAACCAGGTTTTTGTTTTGGAGTACCTCTGTTTGATGGTCAGTTATTTTGTAAGAAGGCTTTAAAGGTATGGTGAAAATTGGCATGTAGAAAGCTGATACATGTACAATTAAGGATATACCTGGTTTCTATGAAGTTAAACTTAAGGTAACATATTTAGAAAGCTGTGAAAATTGCAAAATTTGGTTGAACAGATAGGGATTTTTAATTGGTGGTCTGACACCTTTAAGAGAAATGCGGTGAAACCCAAAATTCAGAAAAAATTGATTTTTTGGTCTTAACTGATCATTTGAAATAAAGTAGCCACTTTTAATCTTTTTTGGAGCAAAAAGTCACATTTGCAAATTTAGAGCCTTAAACCTGAATGTGTGCTATTTCTTAGCTTTTCCCACCCTGACAATATGCTTTCATATAAAAATGTTATAAATTGTTATAAATGCACAGTAAGTTGTTTCTGTGGTGTTAAACATTTAAACATAGGTTGATTGCTACCCCAAAAAAATTGTGTCATGAAGATTTGATGAAATTATTTGATTTTTACCCCTTATATCATTGCGGCATACCATGTATATGGCAATTAACATAGCCTGATATAAAACACTGCATAAACTCACAAAAATCTCATTTATTATCCCAAATGAAAGTTTATACTTTAATTTATTTACAGATAGTAAATAAAACAGTTAAATGACTATGACTGCACTTTTGATCAGTTTTTAATAGTCCCATTACTGACACCAGGTGTAAAAAAGGGGGTCAATATTTCCTTGACTCTTCAATACCTTGGATTTTTTTATTAAACTCATTGTAAAAATTTGGGAAAATCTTTAAAGCAGTAGAACAAAAAGGAAAAATCAACAAAACTGATCTTGATATTGAAAGTTTATGTTTCTCTAGTCCAAAATGAGATTTTCAAGTATTTTCTATCAAAGGCTTACATTACAGTCAGTTTAAATGAGCTGTGAAATTTGTTACTATGAGTCGCATTATGCTCAGAAAGGATGTTTTTAACTTCAAATTCCTACGGATTAAGAATAAACAAAACATAAGATTTCTGAATCAACTTTTATTTGCTCTTTAGGTGTCAGACCACCAATTACTCCTTCCAATTTTAGAACGTAAAAGTAGCCCTAACTCTGACACAAAAATGGCTTTGATGTCCTTGTTTACTTAAACTAACCAACAAATTTGCAGAATGAAACTTTTAGTGAAAGAGAAATATATCTAATCATTTTGAGCCAAAATTTACTTGTCTATCAGTTTGCATTAAAAATTGAGGATTAATGCGCTCCATAATATACTAATTTTAGAAATTTCCGAAAACCAGGTTTTTGTTTTGGGGTACCCTGTTTGAAGGTCAGTTATTTTGTAAAGAAGGCTTTAAAGGTATTGGTAAAATTGCATGTAAAAGCTGAACATGAACAATTAAGGATATACCTGGTTTCTATGAAGTTAAACTTAAGGTAAACATATTTTAAAGCTTAAGAAAATTGCAAATTTGGTTGAACAGAAAGGATTTTTAATTGGTCTCTGACACGCTGTAGGAAAATGCGTGTTAACCCAAAAAATTCAGAAAAATATTGATTTTTGGTCTTAACTATCATTTGAAATAAAAGTCATTTTAAATCTTTTGGAGCAAAAAGTCACATATCTAAATTTAAGCCCTTAAACCTGAATTGTGTGTATTTAAGCTTTTCCCACCTGAACAATATGCTTCATATGAAAAATGTTATAAATTGTTTATAAATGACAGTAGTTTGTTTCTGTGGTTAAACATTTAACATGGATTGAGGTGCTAACCAAAAAAATTGTCTATGAATTTAGAATGAATATTGATTTACCTTTCTGCGATACATGCTAACTCTATAACCATAACACAACCTTTATTACATAATTACTAATTATACGATATAAAAACAGTAAGAAACTGCACTTTTCATTTGCCTTACGAACAGTGAAAAGGGTCAATATCTACCTCATACCTGGATTTTTTAAACATGAAAGTCTTAAAGCAGTAAACAACAGGAAATCACAAAAGTGATTGATTGAATTTGTTTCGCAATAGATTCAATATTCTATCAGGCTACATTACATCAGTTTAATGACTGGAAATTATATGATCATTATCTCAAAAGATGTTACTCAATTAGATAAAAACAAACAAGATTCTGCACTTTTTGCTCTAGTCACCAATACCCCATAGAACTAAAGTACCACTTGACACAATAGTGCTTGATTCTGTACTAACTACCAAATTGAGAGAATTTGTGAAGAGATATATCAATTTTGCAATTACTTTCTTATTTGCTAAATTGGGTATGCGCTCCATAAATTTAGTTCAAACAGTTTGTTGGTACTCTGTGAGTCATATTGTAAGCTTAAATGGTGAAATGGATGTAAAAGCTACATACATAAGTATACTGTTATAGTAACTTAGTAAAATTAGAAGCTAAATGCAATTGTTGAAAGATTTAATGTCTGACACTAGAATGCGGAAACCAATCAGAAAAATTGATTTTGTCACGACATTAATAAGTACTTATCTTTTGCAAATCACATTGCAATTAGCTTAACTGATGGCTATTTACTTATTATTTGATTTTTACCCCTTATATCATTGCGGCATACCATGCATATGGCAGTTAACATAGCCTGATATAAACACTGCATAAACTCACAAAAATCTCATTTATTATCCCAATGAAAGTTGTATACTTTAATTTTATTTACAGATAGTAAATAAAACAGTTAAATGACTATGACTGCACTTTTGATCAGTTTTTAATAGTCCCATTACTGACACCAGGTGTAAAAAAGGGGGGTCAATATTTCTTGACTCTTCAATACCTTGGATTTTTTATTAAACTCATTGTAAAAATTGTGGAAAGTCTTTAAAGCAGTAGAACAAACAAGGAAAAATCAACAAAAGCTGATCTTGATATTGAAAGTTTATGTTTCTCTAGTCCAAAATGAGATTTTCAAGTATTTTCTATCAAAGGCTTACATTACAGTCAGTTTAAATTGAGCTGTGAAATTGTGTACTATGAGTCGCATTATGCTCAGAAAGGATGTTTTTAACTTCAAATTTCCTACGGATTAAGAATAAACAAAACAAAAGATTTCTGATCAACTTTTTTTGCTCTTTAGGTGTCAGACCACCAATTACTCCCTCCAATTTAGAACGTAAAAGTAGCCCTACTCTGACACAAAATAGTGCGTTTGATGTCCTTGTTTACTTAAACTAACCAACAAATTTGCAGGAATGAAACTTTTAGTGAAAGAGAAATATATCTAGATCATTTTGAGCCAAAATTTACTTGTCTATCAGTTTGCATTAAAAATTGAGGATTAATGCGCTCCATAGTATACTAATTTTAGATTTCCAGAAAACCAGGTTTTTGTTTTGGGGTACCTCTGTTTGAAGGTCAGTTATTTTGTAAGAAGGCTTTAAAGGTATGGTGAAAATTGGCATGTAGAAAGCTGAAACATGAACAATTAAGGATATACCTGGTTTCTATGAAGTTAAACTTAAGGTAAAATATTTAGAAAGCTAAGAAAATTGCAAAATTTGTTGAACAGAAAGGGATTTTTAATTGGTCGTCTGACACCTGTAGGAGAAATGCGGTGAAACCCAAAATTCAGAAAACAATTGATTTTTTGGTCTTAACTGATCATTTGAAATAAAAGTAGCCACTTTTTAATCTTTTTTGGAGCAAAAAGTCACATTTTGCAAATTTAGAGCCTTAAACCTGAATGTGTGCTATTCTTAGCTTTTCCCACCCTGACAATATGCTTTCATATGAAAAATGTTATAAATTGTTATAAATGCACAGTAAGTTGTTTCTGTGGTGTTAAACATTTAAACATAGGTTGAGTGCTACCCCAAAAAAATTGTCGTCATGAAGATTTGATGAAATTATTTGATTTTTACCCCTTATATCATTGCGGCATACCATGCATATGGCAGTTAACATAGCCTGATATAAACACTGCATAAACTCACAAAAATCTCATTTATTATCCCAAATGAAAGTTGTATACTTTAATTTTATTTACAGATAGTAAATAAAACAGTTAAATGACTATGACTGCACTTTTGATCAGTTTTAATAGTCCCATTACTGACACCAGGTGTAAAAAAGGGGGGTCAATATTTCTTGACTCTTCAATACCTTGGATTTTTTATTAAACTCATTGTAAAAATTGTGGAAAGTCTTTAAAGCAGTAGAACAAACAAGGAAAAATCAACAAAAGCTGATCTTGATATTGAAAGTTTATGTTTCTCTAGTCCAAAATGAGATTTTCAAGTATTTTCTATCAAAGGCTTACATTACAGTCAGTTTAAATTGAGCTGTGAAATTTGTACTATGAGTCGCATTATGCTCAGAAAGGATGTTTTTAACTTCAAATTTCCTACGGATTAAGAATAAACAAAACAAAAGATTTCTGATCAACTTTTTTGCTCTTTAGGTGTCAGACCACCAATTACTCCCTCCAATTTAGAACGTAAAAGTAGCCCTACTCTGACACAAAATAGTGCGTTTGATGTCCTTGTTTACTTAAACTAACCAACAAATTTGCAGGAATGAAACTTTTAGTGAAAGAGAAATATATCTAGATCATTTTTGAGCCAAAATTTACTTGTCTATCAGTTTGCATTAAAAATTGAGGATTAATGCGCTCCATAGTATACTAATTTTAGATTTCCAGAAAACCAGGTTTTTGTTTTGGGGTACCTCTGTTTGAAGGTCAGTTATTTTGTAAGAAGGCTTTAAAGGTATGGTGAAAATTGGCATGTAGAAAGCTGAAACATGAACAATTAAGGATATACCTGGTTTCTATGAAGTTAAACTTAAGGTAAAATATTTAGAAAGCTAAGAAAATTGCAAAATTTGGTTGAACAGAAAGGGATTTTTAATTGGTCGTCTGACACCTGTAGGAGAAATGCGGTGAAACCCAAAATTCAGAAAACAATTGATTTTTTGGTCTTAACTGATCATTTGAAATAAAAGTAGCCACTTTTTAATCTTTTTTGGAGCAAAAAGTCACATTTTGCAAATTTAGAGCCTTAAACCTGAATGTGTGCTATTCTTAGCTTTTCCCACCCTGACAATATGCTTTCATATAAAAAATGTTATAAATTGTTATAAATGCACAGTAAGTTGTTTCTGTGGTGTTTAACATTTAAACATAGGTTGATGCTACCCCAAAAAAATTGTGTCATGAAGATTTGATGAAATTATTTGATTTTTACCCCTTATATCATTGCGGCATACCAGTCATATGGCATTAACATAGCCTGATATAAACACTGCATAAACTCACAAAAATCTCATTTATTATCCCAAATGAAAGTTGTATACATTAATTTTATTACAGATAGTAAATAAAACAGTTTAAATGACTATGACTGCATTTTGATCAGTTTTAATAGTCCCATTACTGACACCAGGTGTAAAAAAGGGGGTCAATATTTCTTGACTCTTCAATACCTTGGATTTTTTATTAAACTCATTGTAAAAATTGTGGAAGTCTTTAAAGCAGTAGAACAAACAAGGAAAAATCAACAAAAGCTGATCTGATATTGAAAGTTTATGTTTCTCTAGTCCAAAATGAGATTTTCAAGTATTTTCTATCAAAGGCTTACATTACAGTCAGTTTAAATTGAGCTGTGAAATTTGTATATGAGTCGCATTATGCTCAGAAAGGATGTTTTTAACTTCAAATTTCTAGGATTAAGAATAAACAAAACAAAAGATTTCTGATCAACTTTTTTTGCTCTTTAAGGTGTCAGACCACCAATTACTCCCTCCAATTTAGAACGTAAAAGTAGCCCTACTCTGACACAAAATAGTGCGTTTGATGTCCTTGTTTACTTAAACTAACCAACAAATTTGCAGGAATGAAACTTTTAGTGAAAGAGAAATATATCTAGATCATTTTGAGCCAAAATTTACTTGTCTATAGTTTTGCATTAAAAATTGAGGATTAATGCGCTCCATAGTATACTAATTTTAGATTTCCAGAAAACCAGGTTTTTGTTTTGGGTACCTCTGTTTGAAGGTCAGTTATTTTGTAAGAAGGCTTTAAAGGTATGGTGAAAATTGGCATGTAGAAAGCTGAACATGAACAATTAAGGATATACCTGGTTTCTATGAAGTTAAACTTAAGGTAAAATATTTAGAAAGCTAAGAAAATTGCAAAATTTGGTTGAACAAAAGGGATTTTTAATTGGTCAGTCTGACACCTGTAGAGAAATGCGGTGAACCCAAAATTCAGAAAACAATTGATTTTTTGGTCTTAACTGATCATTTGAAATAAAGTAGCCACTTTTAATCTTTTTGGAGCAAAAAGTCACATATTGCAAAATTTAGAGCCTTAAACCTGAATGTGTGCTATTTTAGCTTTTCCCACCCTGACAATATGCTTTCATATAAAAATGTTATAAATTGTTATAAATGCACAGTAAGTTGTTTCTGTGGTGTTAAACATTTAAACATAGGTTGATTGCTACCCCAAAAAAATTGTCGTCATGAAGATTTGATGAAATTATTTGATTTTTACCCCTTATATCATTGCGGCATACCATTGCATATGGCAATTAACATAGCCTGATAATAAACACTGCATAAACTCCAAAAAATCATCATTTATTATCCCAAATGAAAGTTGTATACTTTAATTTTATTTACAGATAGTAAATAAAACAGTTAAATGACTATGACTGCACTTTTGATCAGTTTTAATAGTCCCATTACTGACACCAGGTGTAAAAAAGGGGGGTCAATATTTCTTGACTCTTCAATACCTTGGATTTTTTTATTAAACTCATTGTAAAAATTGTGGAAAGTCTTTAAAGCAGTAGAACAAACAAGGAAAAATCAACAAAAGCTGATCTTGATATTGAAAGTTTATGTTTCTCTAGTCCAAAATGAGATTTTCAAGTATTTTCTATCAAAGGCTTACATTACAGTCAGTTTAAATTGAGCTGTGAAATTTGTACTATGAGTCGCATTATGCTCAGAAAGGATGTTTTTAACTTCAAATTTCCTACGGATTAAGAATAAACAAAACAAAAGATTTCTGATCAACTTTTTTTGCTCTTTAGGTGTCAGACCACCAATTACTCCCTCCAATTTAGAACGTAAAAGTAGCCCTACTCTGACACAAAATAGTGCGTTTGATGTCCTTGTTTACTTAAACTAACCAACAAATTTGCAGGAATGAAACTTTTAGTGAAAGAGAAATATATCTAGATCATTTTGAGCCAAAATTTACTTGTCTATCAGTTTGCATTAAAAATTGAGGATTAATGCGCTCCATAGTATACTAATTTTAGATTTCCAGAAAACCAGGTTTTTGTTTTGGGGTACCTCTGTTTGAAGGTCAGTTATTTTGTAAGAAGGCTTTAAAGGTATGGTGAAAATTGGCATGTAGAAAGCTGAAACATGAACAATTAAGGATATACCTGGTTTCTATGAAGTTAAACTTAAGGTAAAATATTTAGAAAGCTAAGAAAATTGCAAAATTTGGTTGAACAGAAAGGATTTTTAATTGGTGTCTGACACCTTTAAGAGAAATGCGGTGAAACCCAAAATTCAGAAAAAATTGATTTTTTGGTCTTAACTGATCATTTGAAATAATAGTAGCCACATTTTAATCTTTTTTGGAGCAAAAAGTCACATATTGCAAATTTAGAGCCTTAAACCTGAATGTGTGCTATTTTTAGCTTTTCCCACCCTGACAATATGCTTTCATATAAAAATGTTATAAATTGTTATAAATGCACAGTAAGTTGTTTCTGTGGTGTTAAACATTTAACATAGGTTGATTGCTACCCCAAAAAATTGTTGTCATGAAGATTTGATGAAATTATTTGATTTTTACCCCTTATATCATTGCGGCATACCATGTATATGGCATTAACATAGCCTGATATAAACACTGCATAAACTCACAAAAATCTCATTTATTATCCCAAATGAAAGTTTTATACTTTAATTTTATTGACGATAGTAAATAAAACAGTTAAATGACATGACTGCACTTTTGATCAGTTTAATAGTCCCATTACTGACACCAGGTGTAAAAAAGGGGGGTCAATATTCTTGACTCTTCAATACCTTGGATTTTTTTATTAAACTCATTGTAAAAATTGTGGAAAGTCTTTAAAGCAGTAGAACAAACAAGGAAAAATCAACAAAAGCTGATCTTGATATTGAAAGTTTATGTTTCTCTAGTCCAAATGAGATTTTCAAGTATTTTCTATCAAAGGCTTACATTACAGTCAGTTTAAATTGAGCTGTGAAATTTGTTATATGAGTCGCATTATGCTCAGAAAGGATGTTTTTAACTTCAAATTGCTAGGATTAAGAATAAACAAAACAAAAGATTTCTGATCAACTTTTTTTGCTCTTTAAAGGTGTCAGACCACCAATTACTCCTCCAATTTAGAACGTATAAAAGTAGCCCTACTCTGACACAAAATAGTGCTTTTGATGTCCTTGTTTACTTAAACTAACCAACAAATTTGCAGAAATGAAACTTTTGGTGAAAGAGAAATATATCTAGATCATTTTGAGCCAAAATTTACTTGTCTATAGTTTGCATTAAAAATTGAGGATTAATGCGCTCCATAGTATACTAATTTTAGATTTCCGAAAACCAGGTTTTTGTTTTGGGTACCTCTGTTTGATGGTCAGTTATTTTGTAAGAAGGCTTTAAAGGTATGGTGAAAATTGGCATGTAGAAAGCTGATACATGTACAATTAAGGATATACCTGGTTTCTATGAAGTTAAACTTAAGGTAAATATTTAGAAAGCTAGGAAAATTGCAAAATTTGGTTGAACAGAAAGGGATTTTTAATTGGTGTCTGACACCTTTAAGAGAAATGCGGTGAAACCCAAAATTCAGAAAACAATTGATTTTTTGGTCTTAACTGATCATTTGAAATAATAGTAGCCACTTTTAATCTTTTTTGGAGCAAAAAGTCACATATTGCAAATTTAGAGCCTTAAACCTGAATGTGTGCTATTTTTAGCTTTTCCCACCCTGACAATATGCTTTCATATAAAAATGTTATAAATTGTTATAAATGCACAGTAAGTTGTTTCTGTGGTGTTAAACATTTAAACATAGGTTGATTGCTACCCCAAAAAAATTGTTGTCATGAAGATTTGATGAAATTATTTGATTTTTACCCCTTATATCATTGCGGCATACCATGATATGGCATTAACATAGCCTGATATAAACACTGCATAAACTCACAAAAATCTCATTTATTATCCCAAATGAAAGTTTTATACTTTAATTTTATTACAGATAGTAAATAAAACAGTTAAATGACCATGACTGCACTTTTGATCAGTTTTAATAGTCCCATTACTGACACCAGGTGTAAAAAAGGGGGGTCAATATTCCTTGACTCTTCAATACCTTGGATTTTTTTATTAAACTCATTGTAAAAATTGTGGAAAGTCTTTAAAGCAGTAGAACAAACAAGGAAAAATCAACAAAAGCTGATCTTGATATTGAAAGTTTATGTTTCTCTAGTCCAAAATGAGATTTTCAAGTATTTTCTATCAAAGGCTTACATTACAGTCAGTTTAAATTGAGCTGTGAAATTTGTACTATGAGTCGCATTATGCTCAGAAAGGATGTTTTTAACTTCAAATTTCCTACGGATTAAGAATAAACAAAACAAAAGATTTCTGATCAACTTTTTTTGCTCTTTAGGTGTCAGACCACCAATTACTCCCTCCAATTTAGAACGTAAAAGTAGCCCTACTCTGACACAAAATAGTGCGTTTGATGTCCTTGTTTACTTAAACTAACCAACAAATTTGCAGGAATGAAACTTTTAGTGAAAGAGAAATATATCTAGATCATTTTGAGCCAAAATTTACTTGTCTATCAGTTTGCATTAAAAATTGAGGATTAATGCGCTCCATAGTATACTAATTTTAGATTTCCAGAAAACCAGGTTTTTGTTTTGGGGTACCTCTGTTTGAAGGTCAGTTATTTTGTTAGAAGGCTTTAAAGGTATGGTGAAAATTGGCATGTAGAAAGCTGATACATGTACAATTAAGGATATACCCGGTTTCTATGAAGTTAAACTTAAGGTAAAATATTTAGAAAGCTGTGAAAATTGCAAAATTTGGTTGAACAGATAGGGATTTTTAATTGGTGGTCTGACACCTATACGAGTTTATCAGTTTTTAGTTCCCAATATTTTTGAAACAATAAACATTGAAATTAAAAAAAATAAACCACACCAAATCGACTGCTACTGTAACAGCTATACATAAGGAAACAACTATTTTTGATATGAATAAGGTGGGCACTAAAAAGTAAGTGTTTAATTAAACAGTCAATGAAAAAATCAGTACAAAAACAGTACTAATCATATCGGTACACTAACAATACTGAAACAGTACTGACGAAATCAGAATTGAATCAGTATGACGAAATCAGTACTGAATTTACAGAATTAGTAACTGTACAGTTATTGTTTAATACTGAACCGTACTGAATTAACTGAAAGTATAACATTATAAGTTTTCAGTCTTGCCGAACAGTACTGATATGTAAGAGGGTAGAAATGTACCCAAAAAAAGTTGATAATGTTGGTAGTGTATGTATGTCTTCCATGAGTGTACTTCGTTTAATCCTAGCTAGTGCATAACTCAGGTTTGTTTTGTTTTTTTTTCTGGTTTTTTTTTTATCTAACTATTTTACATTTTGCCTGATATAGCTTATTTACTTATACGGCAATAAATAATTATAATTATACAACTGACTATACAGTATTTAACGTCATTTGGACTCTTGTGAAAAGTTGTCTCATTGGCATTCATATAAAGCAATTACATCAACATTCGTTAAGCGGAATATCTTAAAAACTCCAATATTTCCAGTAATATACATGACTTTTTTATGCGCCCGTCAAAGTTTTGACGGGACGTATTATGGTATACAAATGTCCGGTGTCCGTCCGTCTGTCCGTCTGTCCGTCTATCTGTCTGTCTGTACGGCGTAAACATGTCGCACCGTAACTTGAGAACGACTTATCCAAATTTCATGAAACTTAATATAGTTGTTTCTTATGATGGTCAAATGATCTGTACACTTTTTGATGAAAATAAAATTAAAACTTTTTGAGTTACGGCACTTTGTAACTAAAACAGGAGGTGTGTTTTTTAAATGTCACACTGTATCTAAAAACGATTTTTGATTATTGCTTAAAACTTTACACACTTCTTCGTTATATTAATCTTAAGATCTGTATACTTTGTGGGATGATTCAAAATTTCATTTTTGAGTTATTAAGTATTTTGTAAAAAAGGGGGAGGGTTTTTTTTTCAAAGGAAATATATATATATAAACATTATACACAGTAACACACCTACCATATACATTGTGTCACATGACATATCATATCTTATTGATAAAACAGAAATTTATAGTAAGTACATCCACCCATTTCATTTGTACCTCATATAAAGATAGATTGCAAAAGAAAAAGAAGGAAAAAAAAGTAAAAAAAGGCACCGTAAATTTGGAATAGGCAACCAATTGAGCTTACGAATATTTATTTTATATCTCGAGTTTTTAAAATAGCAAAATATATTTTCAAAAGAACCTTATCATAAACTTCTTTTTTGTATTGATTATTTTCTTTTATATGAAATGCATCACAGTCTTTGATACGTGAGAAAAAAAATCAAAAAAAATCCAAATAAAGAGACTAAGTCTTGTTCAGTTTTTGAATCTGCCGTATTCTGCCTTCTGCAGATTTCGTTTGTAGTGTTTTTTAAGGCAGGTGCAGAGCCGGGCAATATTCGTTCGGGACCGCAACATTAATTCTTTGGCAGTGACACTCAAAATGTTGTACGTTAAAATCATATATGTCTACATTGGCCAGAGATGAAGGGGAAATGATGGGCGTGCATAAAACCAGTTTAAACCCGCCACATTTTTGTGTCTGACCTAAACAAGGAACCTTTAGCCTGACAATTTGTGACTAGAATGTAGAGTTGTCTCATTGGCACTCATTCTACATCTCCTTATTTTATATACTTTTTAGCATAAACACAAACATGTTTTTAAAATATTAAACATTTTAAATAAAATCGATATTTTTCAAAAAATTACAACAGTAAATCTATGTCCGATTTATATAAAATAGATACCATAAGATGCAGAAATGTCTGAAGTTTTTTTTTGTTTATTTGGCCATAATTTTGATAAGGTTCAGTTTCATTATCTAATGGGTTAAACACAAATGCAAATTTTTACGATTTTAATTTGGTTAGAATACATAGCAAACTTTTCAAGAAATATTTTTCTTCGTGTTCACCGCGTCAGAAATTTAATGTAAGAATGAATAATAAAATGGCCAAATTAGAAATGAAACTTCAGACATTTCTGCATCTAATGGTATCTATTTTATAAAAATCTTTCAAAGAGCTACTTTGTGATATTTTTTTGAAAATCATCGATTTTAGTTGAAATAATAGGACATTTTTGATTGGGAATTCTTTTTTTGTCCAACGACTGTACATGTGTAGTTTAAACGCCAAAAGAACAATCAAAAATTCAAATCAGGCACTCATACCACACCTTCTGATATCTATGACAAATCTATATAGTTTGAATACGGCTGATTCAAAAACTGAACAAGACTAAGTCTCTTTATTTGGATTTTTTTTTATTTTTTTCTCACGTATCAAAGACTGTGATGCATTTCATATAAAAGAAAATAATCAATACAAAAAAGAAGTTTATGATAAGGTTCTTTTGAAAATATATTTTGCTATTTTAAAAACTCGAGATATAAAATAAATGTGCGTAAGCTCAATTGGTTGCCTATTCCAAATTTACGGTGCCTTTTTTTTTCTTTTTTTTTTTCTTCTTTTTCTTTTGCAATCTATCTTTATATGAGATACAAAAGAAATGGGTGGGTGTCTCGGTGGATGTACTTACTATTGTGACGTCTATAAATTTCTGTTTTATCAATAATATATGATATATCATGTGACACAATCTACAGGTAGGTGTGTTACTGTGTATAATGTTTATATATATATATATATTTCCTTTGAAAAGGCTATTATAGATATTCTTGCTTTTCATAACGAACATCATTTTGGCAAGCATAGAATTATAAATAAGAAAAAGAAAATTGGCCTATTGATGAACCCATTTTATTTCCTTTTACAGACATTATTTCCACTGTTACTAAGTTCTATATATGGGTTATACTGATGCAAAGTAACAATTTATATTAAAACCTTTATATCCCTAGTTACTTTTTATGAATTTTAAAAATAATATATAATAGTTCAGTATGCATTTCACAAGACCGATGACCCGTTTTTGAAGCAAATGGTTTTCTGGAAATCATTTAACCATGTTAACATCATTCTCTAAAAATATCTCACACTGTTGACATTTAAACATTTGAAAATGCGGTCAATCGTTTTCAATTTGTGTATAAAAATCTATGCACAATAAGAGCGTTTCTTATCGACGAGTTGCAAGTTGCGAGTTAATAAATTCGAGTTGCAAGTTACGAAAGTCGAGTTGCGAGTTACAAAAGTTGCGAGTTATGAAAGTCGAGTTGCGAGTTACAAAAGTCGAGTTGCGAGTAACAAAATTCGAGTTGCGAGTTACGAAAGTCGAGTTGCGAGTTACATAAGACGAGTAGCGAGTTAAGAAAGTCGAGTTGCGAGTTAAGAATGTCGAGTTGCGAGTTAAGAAAGTCGAGTTGCGAGTTACAAAAGTCGAGTTGCGAGTTACAAAAATAATCTTTGACAAAGCATGCACTTACCCGAACTTATAGTTATTCCCGTGATTGTCGGATTTGAACAGTAAGTTTATTCCGATAACCTATGTGAATACAATGGTATATAGAAAATAATAGAAACAAAGTTACCCTCTGTCACAACAATGGTGAAACATGAGGTTTTCATAGAAGTATTTAAATATGTACCGGATTGTCTTTAAAATAAAAAAGTTTGATAGAAAAGTATTATTTTGACGAAATAATGTTCCCTTTTCACATTTGAATAGAACAACTTGCTTTCATGTACAACACATATTAGTTTAGTGGTGTGAAGATTCAGATTCATGACTTGGTGTTGGTCGTTTGTTACAGTATCGTTGTGGTATATCTTGCCGAAGTATGTTACTATCGGCACATGCGTATTGTTGGGTTTCGATTCCAGATATTTCAGTATTCGGTGCAGTGAACAGATTACCATCGATATACAGCTTGTCTCTAACCAACAGTACTTTCCTTTTTTCCCTCCTTGCCTGTTTTGCCATCGGATATAATATTTTTCGTTTTTCTACTATTTCTTTTGGAAATTGTTCTTGTACTCTGAAATGTGTCCCCTTTAATTTGAATCCATTTTTCAATACAATTTCTTTGTCCTTTGTTGAAATAAATTTTGCCAAAATCGGACGATTACCTCTGCGACCTCTTTTCCCGAATCTGTGAACTGTAACGAAGTTGATTTTTTTGTCAATGTTTAATTTTTGTTTGATAAACGAATTGAGTGTCTCTTCTGTGTTTTCATCCGAGTGAAATTGAATTCCAGAAAATATTAGGTTGGTTTTCATAGAGCGCCACTTTAGCTCGATAACATCATCTTTATGTTGCAATTCTGCAGTTTTTAAACTTGTAATATCTGAAATGTTTTCTTTGCACCTATCTACCACTTTGTGCATAAGGTGACCCATGTTGGCAACGCTCCCTTCCACTTCAGTGCTTCTATTCATCACATACTCTAAATTCTTTTCTATATCATCAACTCTATGGGCAAATGTGTGTATCGTGCATTGGATAACAGCTACCTTCTCAATTTGCTTTTCAGACTTCTCGAATCGATGCTGAAGATCGCGAACAACTTCTAACAAACTGTTCAAAACCGTAGCAGTTTTCGTGTCAAAACTATATTCAGACATTATTATTTCGCAAAAAGTCTTTCACGTACAGTATATCAATAAATATATTGAAGGTATGAAGGTGTTGTATCTAAGGCGCCATTTTCAAAACAATCTTCAGAACAATAGGATACTATCGGAGACGGTCCTACGTTGACGTTGTCAAGTTGAAGATATCGCTGATTTACAATTTTCAAAAATTCTTTAAGTTCACAATGACGTTTTTGATAAAATAGGATTGCATTTTACCGAAATATCCTTTTACTGAATACTGTTCCACTCTTCATTCAGAATCACTTCCAAAATTTAACGTAGTATCCTTTAGCAGTACATCCGGGTTCATCGAAAAAGTTATATGTGATCCTCATTTTTAGCTCACCTGGCCGAAAGGCCAAGTGAGCTTTTCTCATCACTTGGCGTCCGGCGTCCGTCGTCGTCGTCCGTCGTCGTCCTGCGTTAACTTTTACAAAAATCTTCTCCTCTGAAACTACTGGGCCAAATTTAACCAAACTTGGCCACAATCATCATTGGGATATCTAGTTTAAAAAATGTGTCCGGTGACCCGGCCAACCAACCAAAATGGCCGCCATGGCTAAAAATAGAACATAGGGGTAAAATGCAGTTTTTGGCTTATAACTCAAAAACCAAAGCATTTAGAGCAAATCTGACATGGGGGTATTATTGTTCATCAGGTCAAGATCTATCTGCCCTGAAATTTTCGGATGAATCGGACATTTCGTTGTTGGGTTGCTGCCCCTGAAATGGTAATTTTAAGGAAATTTTGCTGTTTTTGGTTATTATCTTGAATATTATTATAGATAGAGATAAACTGTAAACAGCAATAATGTTCAGCAAAGTAAGATCTACAAATAAGTCAACATGACCAAAATGGTCAGTTGACCACTTTAAGAGTAATTGCCCTTTATAGTCAATTTTTAACAATTTTTCGTAAATCTAAGTAATCTTTTAGAAAAATCTTTTCCTCTGAAACTACTTGGCCAACTTTAACCAAACTTGGCCATAATCATCATTGGGGTATCTTATTTAAAAAATGTGTCCGGTGACCCGCCCAACCAACCAAGATGGCCGACATAGCTAAAAATAGAACATAGGGGTAAAATGCAGTTTTTGGCTTATAACTCAAAAACCAAAGCATTTAGAGCAAATCTGACGTGGGTATTATTGTTCATCAGGTCAAGATCTATCTGCCCTGAAATTTTCAGATGAATCGGACATTTCGTTGTTGGGTTGCTGCCCCTGAAATGGTAATTTTAAGGAAATTTTGCTGTTTTTGGTTATTATCTTGAATATTATTATAGATAGAGATAAACTGTAAACAGCAATAATGTTCAGCACAGTAAGATTTACAAATAATTCAACATGACCAAAATGGTCAGTTGACCACTTTAGGAGTTATTGCCCTTTATAGTCAATGTTTAACCATTTTTCGTAAATCTTAGTAATCTTTTAGAAAAATGTTCTCCTCTGAAACTACTTGGCCAAATTTAACCAAACTTAGCCATAATCATCATTGGGGTATCTAGTTAAAAATATGTGCTGGTAACTCGGCCAACAAACCAAGATGGCCGCCATGGCTAAAAATAGAACATGGGGGTAAAATACAGTTTTTGGCTTATAACTCAAAAACCAAAGCATTAAGAGCAAATCTGACAGGAAGTAAAATTGTTGATCAAGTCACGATCTATCTGCCCTGGAATTTTCAGATGAATCGGATAATCGGTTGTTAGGTTACTGCCCTGAATTGGTAATTTTGACGAAATTTTGCTGTTTTTTTTTTGTTATTATCTTGAATATTATTATAGATGGAGATAAACTGTAAACAGCAATAATGTACAGCAAAGTAAGAACTAAAAATAAGTCAGTATGACCAAAATAGTCAATTGACCCCCTAAGGAGTTATTGCCCTTCATAGTCAATTTTTATCAATTTTCTTAAAATTTGAAGATTTTCAATAACATTTTCCACAGAAAGTACTGTTATAGATAGAGATAATTGTAAGCAGCAAGAATGTTTAGTAAAGTAAGATCTACAAACACATCACCATCACTAAAACACAATTTTGTCATGAATCCATCTGTGTCCATTGTTTAATATTCACATAGACCAAGGTGAGCGACACAGGCTCTTTAGAGCCTCTAGTTTAAGTACAATATACTACTAAAAATATTGTATCATTAAAGGACGAAATCGATCTTATTTGATCCAGTGCGTTTACACTACAACATAAAAAGAACATAAATTACCTTATTACCTTACATTTCGTAAACAAATAACCCTAAAAATAGAATAGTTACTGTAAAGGAAATTCTGCATCTCGCGCGGACTATAACACACTGCAAAATCATGGAAAAATAGTTTGCTCATTGGAATTTCGGATGGATTTACTAATTGGTTCATATGCATCACAAGTCATTAGGTTCATTCTCATTTATCCAACTTTTTAAAATTATAGGTAGTACAGGTTAAAAAAAAGTTGGATAGATGAAATCAAAGGTAATCAAGAACAAAGGGTTTTTCAATTAAAAGTTTGGATTGATTGACAGGTGAAAAATAAGACTGAAAATTATACCCGGATTAAATTTTCTGTAGAATTATTTAGCATAGCATGTTAAAATGTGCAACTGACATTTAGTTAATGTAATGTTAATCATTTGAATGTATTTAAAAAAAAATTAACCGTTAATTAAAATGTGAATTGGATAGAAAATACCAGTTGCACTTTTATTCATGAAGAGATTTTTCAATGAGATGGAGCATTTTTTTGGGTAATAGATCCTCTTCGTTCATTTTTTTCTGTTCTTTTGACGAAATGATCCAAAACAGACAAAATATAAGTTGAATAAGTTTTACTACACAAAAACTGAACAGAACAAAATTCACACAACATATAAAATACATATATTTTTTTTTATATATATGAACAAAAGCAAAAGCCATGCAAATGTAATGGTTAAAAACGTAGCACAGAAATATCCATAGCACGCACTAAAGGAATGTTCAGTAGATTTTCATCCTAGTTTAAGTAGGTGGAATACTGCATCAGTGTAGTGATATACGTTGATCTGTCCTTGCTGTAGTCTATCCTTAAGTTGGGTCAGTCTGTTGTCTATGTATGTTTAGGGGCTTTTCCAGGATATTCGAAAGAGGGGGCGGAGAATGAAAAATTGTTGGACCTTATTTTTGCCCAAAACATAAAAATAAATATGAAATGCACTAATGTAATGATTCCTGACTTGGAGCATGTATATTTTATAGTTAAAGTGTCAGGGTTTAACATTTTTTTATGCCAAACTCTCTCCATTAATTGTCTATGGTGTGATAAAATGATTGGATGGATTTTAACAGCAGAAGACCAATAAGGAGAAATTCCAAATCATACGGTATAAGGCGTTACTAAACATTTCAATAGTCCTAGGCTAGGATTTTATGAACGAAAGGCGTAATTACGGTTGCCCTGGTAGAGGGTCCATGGGGAAGCTCAGAAGCGCTCCTGGGTTTCAACAATTTATCGTCAAATTATGAAGAAGCCAGACTAATAAATAACTCTCTATTTTAGATTAGAATCTGGTTTCTGTGATAAACACATGATACAAGATAAACAAAGTTAACACTAAAGTATAAAGTTCATTCGTTTTCAATATTGTAGGCTTTAATGTGGAATACATGATTGAATATGGAAAATTTACTTTGTACACAACAGTGCTCAATTAAAGCAATCATGTCACTGTCTAGTTCCGATAGGTGGTATATGGTACATGAATAAATATGGTGCTTGAACTTGATGGCTAAATGTAGGTCCGATGATGTGACTTTAGTTACTAACTAATGGATATTGAAACAATATAATACTACCAAAGGCTATCCAGATTGGGAAGTAAAAATGCTATACCAAATATACATGTTACTAGTATTTATGCAAATTTACACTAAACCTCTAATAAACAAATATTACTGATTGTGGGTTTCTTCTGTATAAATGATGAAACATTTATTTATTATTTAAAATATACTAAATTCCATTTAAAAATAAAATGTAACAAGTTTACTATCGCCTATTTTATATATATTTTTTAAATAATATAAAAACATACAGGAACAAATTTACTGTCAAATTTTAGAAAGACACCTTATTATTACTAAACAAACAACCCAATAATTAACAAAAATAAAAAGTTGGCTAAATGAGAATACCTGATTTTAAAAAGTAACTGTTGGATATATGAGAAGACACCAGTCATTAAACAAAGACATGTGTGTAGACTATCGCGAAATAACGAACGGTCAATGCGTTTGAAGATGAGGATTTGCAGCAAAGTAATAGAACCTATCGATTTAGAAGATAATAAAAAAAAGAGGAATCTATGTTTACTTTTCGTATTCCATTCATCGTTTTTAAACATTACAACAAAAACTGGTAGATTCTTAGTTGTATGTTTTTATAGACCTCCATATGCACCTATTAAATTACTATCTTGACCATTTTGAAAATTTATTAGATAACGTAATAGATACTGATAAAAATGTAATACTGATGCTTGGTGACTTGAACATAGATTTACTAAAAGGAAGTCCGACTAGTAGGAAATCAAGAATCTGTGAAAGATATGACATAGAAAATGTTGTTCAGGAACCTACTCGAATAACCTCCTCAACTGCAACACTATCATACCCTATATATATATATGAATAATCTTAGTATACTAAGAAAAAGTATGATACTACCAAGTTTCTGTAGCGATCACTGTCTTACACTTATTGAGATAAATTTTTCCACTGCTAGACAAAAGGCTTATTCAAAAGTAGTCTTTGATTATGAGAGGGGTGATTATGCATCAGCAAATATGCATTTACAAGGACAAATTGGACAAATTGGAATGAATGTTTTAAAAATCTTTACTACACGAATAAAATAATTGGTCTAACTTTTAACCAAGAAGTTCATCATATATTCAAAAATAAAAGTACTGGTTATACCCAGGGACAAACCTTGGACCACAACATGTATTAAAGCTAATTGCGAAAGCGTAACCGTGATTACAAAAAAGCTAAATCAAGAAATTTAGTTTCAGATTGGAAAAATTTTAAAGAACTTAGAAATGAAGTGATTGATCCAGTAAGAGAGGTAAAACGTTAGTACCTGATTAATTTGCACACTGAATTCCTAGTCAATAAATCCCCTCCCCCAGAAAGTGGTGTAAAAAAGCTAAGAGTGTTTGCAAATTTAAAAAGAAAGAGAGTAAAAATTCTCCCATTAAGGTAAATGGAGACATTCTTATTCACCCCGTTGAAAAAGCCACATCCATTAATGATTTTTTCTCAATATCAAGATTTGATACAGAACCGCAATTGTCTAGTATTGTCTCACCTTTTGCACTCTATGAGCTGTCTGACATAATGATAACAGACCAGGAAGTGAATGAGCATTTCCAAATTTTAAATATTAACAAAGGAGATCAGGACAGTGTTTCAAACTACAGGCCTATCTCTGTTACAAATTGTTTTAGAAAAACATATTTTCAAGTCTTTACATAACTACATTTGATCGCGTTTGGCACATGGGACTTCTGTATAAATTAAGAAAATATGGAACAAAGGGTAATTTGTTTAACTGGTTCAAAATTTATCTTTCTGAAAGAAATCAAAGGGTTGGAGTAAATGGTTTTTTTTTCTAATTGGAATACTGTCAAGGCAGGAGTCCCTCAAGGGTCCATCTTTGGCCCTTATCTGCTGTTATTGTTTGTGACAGATGTTGTAGAATAGATGTAGTTACAAACAAAATAAAACTGTTTGCAGATGATACTAGTAAATATCTCAGAACATAAACATCTAAGTATAACCCTATCGTCTATTGCCAGATGGGTAAGTCACTTACAGGATATTTTATTCAAAAGCTTGTAGACGTCTTAATATTATTAGATATATAAAACATAAGATTGATAGACAGTCTCTGAAAAGACTTTATATTGCATTTATAAGGCTTATTTTGAAATATGGGAACATAAATTGGGATAACTGCACAAAAGAAGAATCAGATCTAATTGAGTCAGTACAACAAGCTGCTGCTAGAATTGTAACTGGGCTTCGAAATGAAACTATGTACAAAGAATTAGGTTGGGATTCCCTCCAGAATAGACGTCAGAAAAACAAATTATTGTTTCTTCATACAACTATTTCTTGAGATATTCCTAATTACATCGCTGCTGATTTCCAGAATTGGTTATAGTACTAGTAACCACTAATAATGGTAAGATCAGTTCTGTTATAAATTAACGACATCATAAAAACTAAAAGAAAGCACTATACACTATAGTTATACCAAAAGTTTGTTCTAACACAAGACTTGAAGGCAACACGTCGGACGTACTAATTTACACTGGATAACTGACTATGTGTGGTCCTAGAAAGCTATAGAATCATTTCCTCTATATAAAAATAAGGAGATGTGGTATGATTGGCAATGAGGCACCATCAGGGTTAAATGAAGTGGATTAAAGCCACCATAGACAACCGTATGGCCTTCAAAATCCAATCTTTGTAGTCTGCTATAAACGGCCCAAACATGAAAAATGTGAAACAATACAAATTGAATTCTTAAAAAACTAACATTTTACTAACCCATAATTTGAAATCTTAAACATGTAAACACTATATAATTTTAAAACCTAAGTGACTCAGTTTTATGTGTTACTTATAACATGGAAGTTAATATTACTTCCATGCTTATAAGTATGAATATATAAGTTACTAGTACCCAATACCCAGGAGGAATACTTTAAAAAAAAATCTTATTCACGATGCAACAATAAACTTTTAATACTTTTCAATTAAATCTTAACTATAAAATGGTGCAAATGTAGTTTTTACAATAGTATATTTGACAGCTACATGTATAGACTAAAGAATTAAATACGGAGAATGAGTCAAAGAGACAGCAACCCAACAAAAATATACAATTCAACCAAAGGTCATTGGGTCTTTAACACAGCGAGAAATCATACACCTAGATGGATCCCCGAGAAGGCCCCGATACACAGACGTTAAGCACGATATTGCGTCTCAAATGGTAACGTCAATTTCTTACGTTTTACGTCGATTAATTATTATTTGGGATAAGTTTTTTTTATTTCGCTTGAAATTTTTGTTTTGCATATCAATATGGATATTTCTTAATGATTAGTTGCACTGAATATGCATGAAATATTTCCCACTGAAAGTAACGTAAGCAACAAACAACAAAATATATCCTATTTGGGTAATGCATAAATCTATATGAAATGAGAAGATATATACGGTGTGATGAGTGCCAATGAGACAACTCTCTACCAGAGACAAATTGACATAAAACGTAATAAAATGCAATGTTTCCCCATTTAGATCCGAAAAGAAGGAAGATATATATGTTGCTTTACTATAAAAAGTTTGTCGGGAATTACAAATTTAAACGGGTCTTGCTTATAAAATTCAATTTACTAATAGCGGTACAATTAGATTATGAAATGAAACGATTGTTAGAAATAAAAGGTTAATTATAATTCATCTCATATATTTACAAGCTTTGTATGATGTGGAGAGGTGTAAATAGCCAATGGCACGCTTTAGGCCCAATTTCATTTTTACTTTCAAGTTCTATACATATAAATCTTATTGCAGAGAAATATAAAATATCGAAGTTTTACGCTTCCCAAATTTTAAAATTTTAAAAAGAGGATTTTTTTATCCTTTCATGATACTTACTTTTTCACAACTTAAGAACCTCATCTAAACGAACAACCCCGGTTATCGGATTTTTTTAAATACTTTGTTGTCTTATTGATAGTATCTGACCATTAAGAAAATTCTCTCTGAGGAAATATACAGATGATCCACCATAAATAGCGTACCCCGAATAGACAACGTTGAAAACGTACGAAAATCGTCCAGTGGACAAACTTGCAAGACATTTCATTTCTTTGAAAACGAAGTCGTTTTGACTACGCAAATTATTAAAAACTATGTAGATGTTTTGCAAAGTTAAAGCACAATTACGGAAAAGCACTATGTAGCATGCAACTAATCTATTTTTTCAATGAATAGCGTCGCAAATGCCAATTTATTTGTAAAAAGCGGCAAAATCCGACATTGGACATCTTGCAAGACATTTGCTAGAAGCCGTTGCATTTTTATATGAAGTGTGAGTGCTGCAAAAATTCGATTCTGATATGGTCTATGTATATACATTTGTGAGTATAATTTACCCAAACGAAATATCATCTAATCTTATATTTTAAAACCTATAAATTTTGATAACTTAACATTTTCCAAAATCTGACCATAATGACCACTATTTGTTTTTACCAATAAATAGCGTTGATCGTTACAGGATCGCATATTCAGTAATGTTGTAATACTTTATATATAAAGCATATCATTCATTCGAATTTTCGTGGATATAACACTGTTTATAAAAACAAAAACACCCCTGCTAAAGTTATTGTGCGTATAGTCTGTTACGTCTGACACGCATATTTTTGACGTTTTGTTAATATGTTGTCCTTATTTTAAACTATAGTAAAGTATGATAAATTTGCACTTTTTTTTCGAAATTGTATTTAACTGTCTAGTCTATTGATATAAGTTTTATATATTTTAACTGTTATGATTTTATAGAAAAGCTGATTTTATAGAAAAGCTGTGAGTCTGCATTTATGTATGCCGTCATACGACAAAATTATTTTTATGTCTACCTGTGCGAATTTCAAACGCGCAATTTTACACCAGTAATGAAAACCTTCTTTCATTTATGGGTACACTTTACATAGATAAATTCAGCCGTATAAGAAAAGCAAAATGAGAATGTTAAATTTGATGTATGCCTTTTTGCTCACCTTTTTGTGCTACTTTGTTACATTTGTTGTTTATGTAGTGATATTAAGATGATAACACAATATTGACTGTTGTACCCCTATTTTTGACATTTTTACTCTTTGAGTATGTTTGTTTTGTTCATGCATCGTTGACAATGTAATGGAATTTGATGCGACTGTCATACAAGTGAGAGGTTTAGCTAGCTATAAAACCAGGTTCAATCCACCATTTTCTACATTAGAAAATGCCTGTACCAAGTCAGGAATATGACAGTTGTTATCCATTCGTTTGATGTGTTTGGACTTTTGATTTTTGATTTTCCTTTTTGAATTTTCCTCGGAGTTCAGTATTTTTGTGTTTTTACTTTTTATTAGTGTGGACTTGTTGAATACACAGTGTAACCTGTAACCGGGCGGGGACGTTTAGATATTTTTATCCACGGGTTCGTACCAGTTTCCTGGGATTTGAAAAGCAATTCAAAAGTTCTAAAGTCGATAAAAAGTTTACACTATCACTATTAAATATGAAACAAATACTATACTACATAAAACGAATTTCAACACCTATCAACCTAACCCGAACTTGTTGAATTGAAAACTGTTTAAAACACTTTCCGTCTAATACTGTTTAAAAATCAACTGTTTGAAACTATAGTCTGAAACCTAAATGTATCGAACTGCTTTGAAACATAAATGTATGAAACTGGTCTGAAACATAAATGTATGGAACGGGTCTGAAACCTAAATGTATGAAACTGGTCTGACGGTTTGGAACTATAATTGTCTGAAACCTGAATGTTTGGAACTGGTCTGAAACATAAATGTTTGGAACTGGTCTGAAACCTAAATTTGGAACTAGTCTGAAACCTAAATGTTTGGAACTAGTCTGAGACCTAAATGTTTGGAACTGGTCTGAAACCGAAATGTTTGGAACTAGTTTGAAACCGAAATGTATCAAACGGGCTGAAACCTGAATAAAACGAATGTATGGAAACTATTCAAACTGTTGTAAACTTTCGACGTATGAAACTTTATTAAAATATATTTATATAACTGTAGGAACAGGGTAGCACTAAGGTATGGTTTAACAGCAAACACTCACTGCAATAGTGAGAGATGTGGAACGCAAAACCTTAGCTCAGACCCTGTTTATACAACTTCTACGGAACCGAAACTATTTATATTTTCTCAACAGGTTTCAAACACTCCACTTTGTTTGACAAATCCTGCTTCTCGTCTTCAAATATTAACGGTCCTACCTTTCTAGTCTTCTTCTATCAACGTCTCCGATAAGAATGACAATTTACACTGAATAGCTACCCACTATTTATACTTCTAACGCGGACCTCGAAGAGAGCACCCTAGCAACAACTGTACAGGTAAAGCGTCTGATAGCAACCAAGGATAAAGGGATGATTTTATATACGGTTTTCAACGATAAAAAAAATGATATGGGAAACTAATAGAGATATCAGAAAATATATAACTGTAGAACTATTATTATATTCTTAAACAGTAAATTTGTAACAACAGTATTGACGCAATAACGTGCGTAACGTCACAACGTTCATTAGATCAAAAATATGGACGCAATTCTATGCTCCTAAATATAAAGATGAACCAAAATTTAAAAAAAATATACAAGAGCAGCAAAGGCTAAAGGTTCCTGGTTTAGGTCAGACACACAAATGTGGCGGGTTTAAACTGGTTTTATGCACGCCCATCATTTCCCCTTCATCTCTAGCCAATGTAGACATATATGATTTTAACGTACAAAGTTTTGAGTGTCACTGCCAAAGAACTAATGTTGCGGTCCCGAAAGAATATTGCCCGGCTCTGCAGCTGCCCTAAAAAAACCACTATAAACGAAATCTGCAGAAGAGGCCCGGTCTTTTATATTAATGTACTATACTTTGTTTGCTATCTACCTTTACGTTTGATATGACGGTGCTAGCTATGAAATTTAGTAATAATAAAACTGCAAGCCATCCGCTGTATTTCAAAAGGCTATCTGCATCTTCAGAAAATACTATACGTAGTGATAATGTAAGCAATCCATTTTACTTTTACAAGAGTCTTAGATGAAGTCCAAACAACAAAACAAATAAACAATACTGTATATAGTTCTATAAGCAATCATCATTCCGAAATGTTAAAAAGTGACACCAAAAAATTTAAATAGTTTCGTTTCCACATTTTTACGCAATTCGACTTTTGTAACTCGCAACTCGACTTTCTTAACTCGCAACTCGACTGTTGTAACTCGCAACTCGACTTTTGTAACTCGCAACTCGACTTTTGTAACTCGCAACTCGACTTTCTTAACTCGCAACTCGACTTTTGTAACTCGCAACTCGACTGTCTTAATTCGCAACTCGACTTTTGTAACTCGCCACTCGACTTTCTTAACTCGCAACTTGACTTTCTTAAATCGCAACTCGACTTTCGTAACTCGCAACTCGACTTTCGTAACCCGCAACTCGACTTTCGTAACTCGCAACTCGACTTTGATAACTCGCAACTCGAATTTTGTAACTCGCAACTCGATAAAAAGTGAATCTCACTCAAATAAACAGGAGTATAGATTTTATGAACAAAATATTACCAAAAAATCTTGATATGTTATTTTACCTACTCAATAGAAAAAAGTTGTCCGGCGATACTTGTAAATAATACTGGCGGTCTGAAATTTGAATATATATCAAATATTTGTTCTGTATCGGAGCAGTCTTAGGATAAGGACGTGACCTGTTTTATTTTGTTGTAATCTCTGTCCTTCCTTTTTTTTTTTACTTTTCTAACTCCTGTCCTACAGTGTATTTTTTTTTCCTTCAAATTTTACCCCCCCCCCTCCCTTTAAATCAATGGTTGCACCCTAAATACATAATGAATCCTTATCACTCTGTTCAGCACATTGTGTGCCACAATTGACAATTAACCAAAAAATAAAGTTTTACTTTTTTCCACGTCGTTCAGGAGAGTCTGTAGTTTTGAATTTTTCGAAAAACTAAGGATTTTCTTATCCCAGGCATAGATTACCTAAGCCGTATTTGGCACCACTGTTTGGGAATTTAGGATCCTCAATGCTCTTCAACTTTGTACTTGTTTGGCTTTATAAATATTTTGATATGCGCGTCACTGATGAGTCTTATGTAAACGAAACGCGCGTCTGGCGTACTAAATTATAATCCGTACCTTTGATAACTATTTGCATCGGTAAAATTCAAATTTCGCCTCTTGCTCATATTCACACGTATGTTATTCGCTGAACTATGAATAATGAACGTCTTCAGCGCGGTGTTATTTTCAGTAATATAATAGTTGAAGTTCAAAGTATTTATATGAAAGATGCACGGGATTTGCCGTTGAACTTTTAAGTATGAAACCGTGACACTTAGAACGTATGGCAGCCATCTTGAAATAATCCGCCATATTGAATTTTGAGGGTGGGTTCATAGCTAATATTGTTCAGTACACAAAAATGTACCATCATTCAAAAATTGGTGCTTTCCTCATTATTTGAGCAATTTGTTCACCGATCGGCCGGACTAGATGTAATAACCGTCGGAAATTAAATTTATGGAAAGAATCAATGTGTGAAATACACGGACAATTTCACGAAGACTGTGCATGTTTAATTCCATATAAATTTCATCTAATGCCGTCAAATTGTCAAATTAGAGCAGAATGGACGAAGGCAATTAATAGAAAAACTTTGCCGAAAACAGTTTTCGTTTGCTCGGAACATTTTCTAGATGGATTGCCGACGGAAAGAAATCCATTTCCAAAACTTAAAATGGGTTATGAAAGGAAAGTTACACCTGGCCGGCGCAAAATTCATAAACATGATTCAGATGTTAAAAAACGTAAATTGATTGACTGTGATGGTGACAATTCAGACTTTGAAGAACTTGATTTAAGTCTTGAAGTAACTGACCAATCTTTGCCCGAAGCCGTCTGTAGTTTTAACGTTGTCAACCCGACTACATCATGTGCGTCAACACAATATGATGAAGCTGACTTTGTACTGCACAACGAACATTCATATGCACACGCATGGACTGACTTACAGGATAAATGTGCCCAAACAAACCTTACATTAACTGAAGAGAAAGGAGTGCAAATAAAATTAGATGTAGGTACTATGTCAGCTACCCGACATATTGTGACTGATAGCGACTCCTTACTTTATACTGGTGTGACTAAGGAAGTTTTTTTTACTTTGGTCGAGTGTATGTCCCAGTTTAACACTTTCAGCTTTCAACTCGATATTGCCAATCAAATAATGTTAGTTTTAATGAGGTTAAAACTTAACTTGATATTTCAAGATCTAGGTCGTATGTTTGGAATTTCTGATAGCCTAGCATGCAAAACGTTCAACTCTTGGATCCCGTTGTTGGCAGATAAGTTGAAAGCTCTTATAATATGACTTCCAAGGGAAACATTAAGAGACTGCTGCCCAGAATCTTTCAGAGAAAACTACCCTCGAACAACGTGCATAATAGATTGTGCCGAGACATTTATCCAAAGACCTACTAATTTGAAAAGTCGGGGCGAGACATATAGCAACTATAAATCTCACAATACGGCTAAGTACATGGTAGGGATATCTCCTCATGGACAAATAATGTTTATATCAAAAGCGTTTGGTGGACGTGCAAGTGACAAATTTATTGTTGAAAAAAGTGGTTTCTTTGATTATCTGTTACCTGGTGATGAAATAATGGCCGATAGAGGCTTTACAATAGAGGATTTACTTTTCCCGCGAAGGGTTAAACTTAATATTCCGTCCTTTACTAAGGGTAAGCCACAATTGAGTGCTGAGGACGTCACTTCTACACGAAGGATTGCACGTGTAAGAATCCATGTAGAAAGAGCAATCAGGCGACTGAAAGTGTTTAAAATCTTGAGTGGTACAGTACCTGTGTCTTCACTTAAACTTTTTGACGACATTCTTATTGTTTGTTCTGCACTTGTGAATTTAAAATATGATCTCATTCGAGATACATGTACAGAGGAGGACACTGAATGAATAATATCAAAACAAATGTCGTACCGCCCGTATATAATAATAAATATTAATTTGTTTAATTAAAAATGTAATTGCATTGTTTTGTTTTTTGTGTATACATTTGTAGATATTTTTGTCTTTGTATTTTGTATTCATACTTTTTGGTACTTTTTTCGGCACATCATATACAACGTAACATGAACCACAAATGACTAGAGTACCAAACATTTTTTAAAAGATGCATAACACGTGTGTACTGTGTAATATGTACCAAATAAAACAACCACTGTGTGGATAATAATAATGAGCCAACTATAAAAGATAAAATTTCAACTACAATGTACAATATTCTCACCACAACCCAGCTAACACATAATATTTTCATGATATTATTGACTGGTTATATATATGTTTTTCAAAAATATTTACCAAAAAATATTTTAAAGACATTTTTTTTACATCAGCAATGATGCATTAATGATATTTTAACAATAATATTTCATCCCAATGTTTGATTGCTAATATAAACACATTTTTTGTAAATATTTTTTTATAATGAATAATAAATATTCTTTGCTGATGTTTTTAAAACGTTAAATAGACAGTTTTATAAATGAGAACAACTGTATGTCGAGGAGATATTTCTTTGCAATATTCAATCAATATCTGATAGACATTTTTATATAACATTTAATATATATATTTTTTAGATGTGTAAAAGAAATATTTATAAAACATTTTTGATTTACATCTATGTAAAGCATAGGTTTGATGTATAATAAAATATCTTTTTGATGTAACATCAATATACTTTTCTTGTCCTAATCAAAAATATAAAAATAGTAATATCTAATGAATATTTCAATAACATCATAACAATATATTTTTTCGATTTTATTTAGAAAATATTAGTTAAAGACTGTTTCATAATAGTTTTAAGATAATATGTTTAATAGATATTTGTAAGATGTATGCTAGAAATGTTCTCCAAATGTTTGTAAGTGATATTTGAGTGAAGCACATGTTTGATATGAAAAAAGAAATATTCTATAAACATTTTTACATAATATTTTTAATTGATATTTGTAAGATGTACGACAAATGTTTTTCTTATGTTTGTTAGTGATATTTGCGTGAAGTCCATGATGTTTGATATGAAAAAGAAAATATTTTTTATATAATTTTTTAATCAGATTAACATGAATGTCTCCTCATTTTTGATAGGAAAGTCTTAACAATTCTAATCTAATTTAAATGAAAATTCAAATCAAGTCAAAAAAAAAATTATCTAGCGAATAACGATTGTGTTCTAAGAGCATTGAGGACCCAGTAAAAAATCAAAATGATAAAGTCATACCAAATAGGACTACGATAATCTGTGCCTAGAACTAGAAAATTCTTTGTATTTTGCCTAATTCAAAGTTTTTTAAACAGTGTTTATAAAAACATATCATTGATATTTCATGCCAATAAAGAAATATAAGCCAACATTGTGCCAACAATATGCCAACGTATTAGGTACGGATCTCCCCCTTTATACCACATACTTGAAAATTATATTTTTCCAATGTTCTAACAAAAAATGTGCTCTTCCTTCTCTTTATCTAACATTGTCAAATCTGTGTAGTCATTTAAATTTATTTACCTAAATGATTGAATAATTTTATGCACAAACAAAAAATATTTAAAACCAGCCCAAAACAACAAATACAATTTGAATATACTTTCATTTTTTTCAATTTCTTGTATATCAACACATCATTGACACGAGTTGAATTTTCTTACTCTCCAATTGATAGTTGTTAATCTACTGAATATATAAATTATAATGTCAACCAGTAGAATTAATGAATTGACTTATAATCATTCAATTCAATGCCTCAACTTATTATTGATATGAGAATAAGGTTGACAGACTGTATTTAAAAAAAAACATTAGGTAGACATCAATAAAACATATCTTAGACATTAGAAGAATATTTTGTCCAGATGTTTGAAAGATGTTGTCTGGATATTTTCAATTGAAACTGAATTATATCAAAATTATGTTATTTCAATATAAAATCAAGATATTTAAAAATAATGCTCTTTAAACATTCAGAACAAATATTTCCAGAAAATATGCTATTCACATGAGTACAGCCAGACATATCACGTCAAAAACATGTTTTTGAATGATATTTTGGTGATATTTTGCAATATATTTTAAAAATATCAATAAAATGTTTTTGTGCTACCTGGGAATACACCAAAGATATTCATGACATGACATGACATAATAAAATGTTACTTGTATAAACTAATACTTCATCAACCCATTTTAAATATCCACACTGTGTAAACATTGTGTATATCATTTGATCTCCAAGATAAACATTAAACAAAATGCCATGATTTTAAAAATTGCAACTTGTATGAAAACAAATGGAAGAATAGGCATCTATCCACTTAAAAGTACAGGTACAATGAATTGACTAGTGTTTCATGTGTTTAGTTGATTAATTGATTGTTGGTTGCTTAACGTCCAGTGGAAAATACTTCGTGCATATTCAGGATGATACATGTAACTTGATTGGTATCCTTAGTTGTGTTGATTCGGGGCAGTTCACATTAGAAACTTGACTACTGTAAAATCAGATATTAATTAATGTTTTTATTTATTTCAAAAAAATTTTGATTTTTAAAATGTTCAATTTTAAGATACAGTACAGCCTGTGACATTCTCTTAATTATGTCCACCCTCTTGCATGGTCAACATCCAATGGTGGCCATTTATTGGGGTATTCAATCTTGAGATGTTGGCCATTTATTGGGGTCATAAACCATAGGTTCATGTCTTATCTAATAATGTTACCTGTTGTGATCAATCAGGGTTGAAGTTTTCAACTTGTATGTTTTTTTAAAATTTACCTGTACAGGTAACTTAGATTTCTTTCAAAATTGACATTTCACCTTTTTTTTTTAAATATAGAATATAACATTGTTTTAGTCTTTGTTAATTAATATCATTTTTGATTTTTCTGTCTTTTGAATTTATTCAATTTTTTTTTTTTTTTTATTATTTTATTTGTTTTTATTCATTTTTGTATGATTTTGTTTCTTATTCTTTAAATATCTTCTAAGTAAGAATCTTGAGAAGCAAAAAGACAAAAATGTCAAAGATAAAGTTATTGACTAGCAATGACTAGCCTATGAAAGACAACAGACTTTAATTAATTTTTTTTAAAAGTAAAAAAAAAGAATTAATGTACATGGCGTTCATTGTATTTAATTGTTTATTTGCATTATTTAATGAATTATCATTAATAATAACTAATAATCAAGCAAATGATATTTTTAAAGAAACCATGAGGAAGTAATTTTTAGCAAGCCTGTGTCTTAACAAAATAAAATGATCAGATAATATCAATCCTCTTATTATAATTTTTTATAACATCTATTATTATTCAGGAAAACTACAAATATCATTATACGGTTTTAATAGGAAAAAATTTTTTGTCTATCTTTTTTTTTTAAATCTGAAATCAGGAGTTAATATAATGGACATGTTGAAGACACTTATTTTCCAAAAAAAAATTTAAAGAAGAAAACTGTCTTGCTTTGCCTTTTTGAAACAAATGTGAACTTATTAAATATGTCATCTTCAGTTTGGCTAATATCTGTCAGTTAAAAGCCAAAATTTGACAAAATACACTTATATCATGTATATAGATGGTTACACTTTTATGGTCTATTAATTAAATCATTTTTTTGTGTACATTTATATTGTTGGAAGTGCTGGACTGGTATGCTACATATCCTTGGTATACATTTGCAAATATTTCCCTGAACCCAGGCCTTTTAGATAAAGTTAACAATTTCAGGGACTTGAATGAATTAAGACTTTAAAACCCTTGATGAAAAATCAATTTAAAGAAAAATATAAGAACATGTTTGAAAATAGATTTAAGAATAAAAACTTTGGTGAAAACTGTATACTCAAATGTGTCACATAGAGTGTTAGTGGTCATAATTAAGCATAGGCGGATCCAGGGGACCTGGGGGGCCCAACCCCCCCCCCCCCCTTTTGTGGGTAAAATTTGGTTGATTATATAGGGAATCATTGAAGCATGATTGGAGCGGGCCCCCCCTTAGGAAAAGTTCTGGATCCGCCACTGTTTAGAAATAGAAAATAGTGGACAATATAAAATTCCTAGAAAAAAATAGAATATGTAAACTGTGCCACTTGCTGGACAATGAAGACCACTCCTTCTTTAATTGTGAAATTAACAAAACAACTTGAGATAATCTATTTGAAAATTGTTTACCTTCTCATAATATTGTCTCTTACCCAAGAACAAAAAAAGAAAGAAATGCTAAACCTTTATTACATGATATATGTTGAAAATATTAGCTCCCTTATAAAATAGTCATTAATTAGAACTGAGGGCAGAAACCTAAAAAAAATCCATGTGTTTTAATTTCTTATAGAATTGTTAATTCTTTGCATTATAATTGGGTTTTTTTTTTTTTTTTTTTTTGTCACAAACTAAATACAATATGTTTATATGACAATACAAATATTATAAAATTTTGTTGAATTAATGAATATTTTGAATATATTTATTCAATAGAAAAATAAGGAATTGCCTTCAATTTTATTTAGAATAAGTTCTAAAGACAATCTTTAACATTTGTAAAACAGTATTGAATGCAGATAAGTCTATCTACTATGATTTAAGTATAAATCATTTTGATTTAAAAAAATTAATTTGAGAAACAACTTTTCAATAGAAAAAGGCAGGGATTGGGAAAGTTTGCATTATATTAGAAGATGATATTCATTTATTCTTCACTTACCATAAAGTACATGTAAAAAAATACTTAAATTGATTAAAAAGGTATAATGTCAAAACAAATAGTCATGAGTCAAATTAAAAAAAAATCAGCTATTTATTCAACTAGTTATATTATTTCATTTTATTTTTGATTTTTTTTGTCATAATCACAGTAATTAAATTTCACAAACACATACATGTATATTTTACCTGAGACACATGAACTGTAAGTTATATAATTTTAACACTTCAATGCAGTCAAGATTTCCCTTCATCCTTGACTAGTTTTTGATTAATACCTTGTGTATTAATTAAGCAACAGGGGGTATAATGATGGACATATAGGGCCACCATGGTGGACATAATTTGTATGGCCACCATGAATAAGATAATGTCACAGGTAGTACTGTACATACATGTATATTTACTATTGACATTTTACATGATAAGAATGAATGCGCTAACTAATTTCTGAATTTACAGTTTTAAATGATTTTCGTGATTATATTGGCAACAAGATCACTTTGAGGAGGTTCATATATTTTTTTTAATTCTGAGGATTTTTTAAATACATGTAATTAACAATCATATAGTACACGTAGTATGTACATGTACGTATGATACATGTAAATAAATATGAATGTTGTATCTACATTATACATTACATTATTTATGTTTGTGCCTGTCCCAAGTCAGGAGCCTGTAATTCAGTGGTTTTTCGTTTGATTATGTGTTACATATTATTGGGGCCTTTTATGGCTGACTATGCGGCAGGGATTTGCTCATTGTTGAAGGACATACAGTGACCTATAGTTGTTGATATCTGTCTGTCATTTTGGTCTCTATTGAACAGTTGTCTCGCTGGCAATCATACCACTTCTTCTTTTTTATATATATAATTCAAGCAAAATGAAGAAAAGAACTTGGTATTAATGTTCTACTTGATTTAGTAAACATAATGAAAATACTAAATGACTTCAAATATTATAATCCTAATAAAATGTGTATGATATCACAGTCGCATAAATTTTATAAAAGCTTTGCTAAAAACTAATCTATCATCTTCAATTTCATCAACAATAATATTCATCATTTTCTTGAAATAAAATGTGCGCAGTCTAGCAACATGCTCACATACATATTGTTCATCATAAGGTACTTCAATGAACTGAAATTCATCAGGATTTAGCCAAATTAATAGTTTACATTTTCTTAGTCCAGTGCAAAACATAGTTAACTGAATTTGCAGAAAAAATCCTCGATTCCCTTTCACTTTTAAAACTAAAATACCATTGTTATTCATCTGAACATCATATTTTTGACCTGTGAATAGTTCATTCAATGTTGTCCACTTGGCAGAAGGTACAGGACATTTAATTTCCAGCAATGTGTCATCATATAAAATACCATCCGGACTTGCAGATAGCCAGTTCTCTTCTGATGATACATATGTTCCCTTTTCAATGACACGGTATCCATTTGTCAATAAATGCTTCGTAAATTTATTCCCTATAAACTTTGGATGAAGATGTTTACGAATAAAGTTTGTACAGTCTGTAGTCTCCTTAATCGGAACTTTGCTTGCGCTGCTTGCAGTTATTCGAATTTTTCTTGCGTCTTTCCACAGAACACTCTTGCTCTGGTTAATAGTGTCAGTTTGTAATTTTACAGTACGGGCCAAGTCGACAGCAAGATATTTGGAATAAAAGGATGCGCACCTTTGACAAGAACTTAATGAAACGAAACTTTTATTAATTGTTGTTCCTTTTATTTTGAACAAGGGGAGAAGAGGAGACTGTTCTACAGCTGTTCTAAGTTCTTGGGAAGAATAATACATTGGTGTGTCACGAACACCTGGAGCATTTACATTTAAATCTTCAAGTAAATTTTCACCCTGTTTTGGTTTTTTGAACACTATGTTTGACAAAGGCCTTGGCTCAATGTTTCTCTTGGTACCTCTATTCCACATGGCATTTTCATCTGTACAGCTAGCACCAGTCATGTTATTCCTGACAGCATGTTCAACCTTCCAAAGCACTGCACCTACATGGCTACAGGATAGCCCTTGCCCTGCCATACAAGTACACCATCCTTGTTCAACGGTTCCGTCCATAGAGCAAATTACATAGGCTTCGTTCACTCGACTTACTGTCTGGGAAGCACGAACATCTGCTTTCAAATACATTCTGGCATCCGAGATAATGTTATGCAAAACTTTGTCAACATTACCTCCCCTGTAATGGCAGCCACCATGTAATTTTTTGAAGTCCGGGGAAAACAACAAAATACTCAATGAATATGTAATAGAAATACTTAAAAGATTGTAAATATCATAAACAAAACATCGTCTAGAGGTTTTAGTTAGTTCAAAGACATTTATTACGCAATTTTCAATCGTGGTATTGTGTCATAGTTTCATCGCTTCATCGTTGATATTTTTGTGTACATGTTACGTCATACATGTACATGTCATTCATAAAGGTAACATTGAAATTGACACACAATTTACTGATATCATCATGGCAAGTCCTTCAAATACAACTATGGAAGATCTGAAAACCCTTATTTTGGCAGTAGACTCAAAAGTAAATAAATTTAATGAGAAATTAGATACAATTGAAAATAAATTTTCAAATCTAGTGCAGGAGGTAAAACAAGATGTAAAACAAGTTAAGTTAGAGGTCTCAGAAACAGGTCAAGCATTAAAAGAATTAAGGCAAGATCATGATGAGTTACAAAGAGGGGTTGAGGCTATGGAACTCAATGTGCAATCTCTAGAGGTAGAGAAGTTTGAGTCAATGAGGCAGAGTTTTGAGACTGACGTGAAAAATTTAAAAGAGAAGCAGTTACTACTTGAAAAACATGACCGCAAATATAACGCTTTAGTGTATGGCATGCCTGAAAAGAGTGATGAAAACATCTGGAAAGTTATTGATGACCTAATGATTAATTATTTGAAAATGGAAAAACCTAAAGCAGAAAGTTTTCCATTTGCAAATGCTCATAGAATACCAGCTAGGCAGAATTCAGGAGAGAAAAAACGACCAAATCCCATAATAATTAGATTTATACATTATGCCGATAAAGAGCTATTCTTATCTCATGGGTCACATTTAGCCGGAAAGAATATCCGTATTGTAGACGATCTGCCTCCATGCATGAAGGAAGCCCGAAATGAACTTGCAAAAATTGCATACAAGATTAGGTCAGATGAAAAACTCAAAACACGCATTCGTCACTTAGGAGTCACTGTGATCCTTGAAACACGCACTAGCTCAAGAGACCAGTGGCATATTCGCAAGCAATTCCGTTGTTGCTAACTTGCATAGAACTTTTATATACTCCGTCACATACTGTTATCACTATTTTTGTCTCCAGTAAAATACATATACTATGCTTGCATATTTGTACATATATCTACCATTTCTGATGTATTTATTATTTCTTTTATACATTTTAGAATACTACAATGAGTGTAAGTATATGTGTGTTGAATTGTTCTTACATGTGCTTCTATGTGCTTTTAGTTTATGAGCTGGCATTTGTTAAAAATCATGCAAATGACCAATGGATTCAATCCTAAAACTATAAACCTACATGTAACTCTCATTTAAATAATCTAAAATATAGAATATCTCGCTCAAATTACTTTTAAATAATAATTAAATATTCATAAATCAATGAAACAAAAACAAAAATTTGAAAAAAAAAAGGAAAAAGGAATCAGTTCTCTTTTTCAGACAACTTTCTAAATATACATTTATATATTTATTTTTCATGTGGATATTTAACCACGTGCTGAAATTTTTAATGTCTTAATTGATAAATTAATCCTGAGAGAATAGTTTAGGGTTGAACCCAAGTTGTACTTATCAACTACAGCCATTTTGTTTTATTTGCTTTAGGCTTGACATGCTTACTTTTGTAACGGTTTAAACATGTTTGCAATTGCTTGTGTTCATTTATATGAAAGTGCATGCTACTTTATGCTAAATTGGGTTTTTTTTTGTGCTGCTTTGTTCAATTAGTTGGTTATTTATTTTGTTATTGTAGTACATTTTGTACAAGAAATTTGCATCCTCCTTATAAATGACCAACATACATGACATATAAAAGGAAAACATTTTAAAGTGTCAAAATATGTGTCCATTGTATGGTTATGAGACAAATGTCTTTCTTTGGACAATAGTGAAAAATTTAAAAAAAAATATAATACCCTAGGAATTACTAAAATAATTATACAACATTCAAAATAAGACTTTGATAATAGCCATAGAATTACTATACTGACTAAAACCTTGACTGAAACATACATGTTTGCAATCTTACAATTAAGGGGAGATAATATTTTGGATTATCTCTCTTTGATTGTTGAAATTTAGTTTGAGTGGGTATACATTTGTTAGTTTTTTTTTCTCCATTAACCCCTTTCTTTGGAAACAGGTAATCCCAAATTTGTTTTCATTTATAAACAAAAATCAGAAAACATATCATAATATGACAATCATGATTGTTGTTACTCTTGCTTTTTTTATTTATTTCAATTCTTATGATGTTTGCACAATGTTTTATAAAGATTTATTTATGCATGAAAGTAGATTTATATACCAACTTGTTTATTCATATATAATATTACAGCTTTGTGTTTTCATTGACAGTTGTATGAGTCAAGGTGTAATTAAAGGAATGAAAATCATAAATGGAATGTTTATGCTTTATCTAAGCTATTTAAATGACTAAGGATTCATTAAAAATTTTCTCATACAACTGTCAAGGTTTTAATTCTAGAGAGAAACGGAGAGATGTATTCGAATACTTGAAATCAAAGCTCTGTCATATTTACTGTCTGCAAGACACACACTTTACTGAAAAAGATGAATCATTTATTAGAAACCAATGGGGAGGAGAATGCATTTTTAATTATTTTGCTTCAAATCAAAGAGGAGTTGCCATTTTATTTGCAAATAATCTTGAATATAAAATAAATAAGATAAAGAAAGATGATAATGGAAATTTTCTTGGTGTAGATATTACAATTGAAGGTAAAAATATAACACTTGTTAATTTATATGGACCAAATAATGACTCACCATCTTTTTATAATAAAGTTAATGAAATAATAGAAAACTTTAATTACCAACAAGTTATTCTGACAGGAGATTTTAACTTAGTTCAAAATCAGGCATTAGATACATATAACTATCTAAATATAAATAATCCAAGAGCAAGAGAAAAAATCTTTGAACTTATTGAAACTTATGATCTAATTGATCCCTTTCGAGAATACTACCCAGACAAGAAACGATTTACATGGAGAAAAGTTAATCCTCTGAAGCAAGCTAGGCTTGATTTTTTTCTTATATCTCGGAGTTTCTATCAAAATGTAAAAGAAGTAGAAATTCAAAACAGCTATAGATCTGACCATTCACCAATAGTTCTACATTTTAAAATAAGTGATTTCAATATTGGGAAAGGTTTGTGGAAATTTAATAATAGTTTATTATATGATATAGAATATGTTAAATCTGTTAAAGAAAAAATAAAACAAGTAAAAGATCAATATGCAACTTTAGTATACAATAGAGACTCACTAGACCAGATTGATTGCTTAGATATTCAATTTACAATAAATGATCAGCTGTTCTTAGAAACATTAATGACAGAAATTAGGGGTAAAACAATTTCCTTTGCATCATATAAAAAGAAAGAAAAAAATAAATTGGAAAATGCTTTAGTAAATGAAATTCAAAAATGAGAAGAAAATATACAAACCACAGAAGCTCTTGAAGATCTCAACCAAAAGAAATCTAAATTACAAATTTTAAGACAAGAAAAAATGCGTGGTCATTATGTTCGCTCAAAATGCAATGGATAGAAGAAGGAGAAAGATCCTCAAAATATTTTCTCAACTTAGAAACTAAGAACTTTGTTAATAAAACAATTCCAAGACTTGTCAATAATGAAGGCTGTTCAATAAACAAACAAGAAAATATTTTATTGGAAGCTAAAAACTTTTATAAAAATTTATATTCAAAGAAAGATACAATAAATAGTGTTGATCTCAATAAGGAAATTCCATTTTTAGACGTTCCCAAGTTATCAAATGAAATAAGGGATACCCTTGAGGGAAAAATCTCCTATTCAGAATTAACAGCTGCTATTAAAAGAATGAAAAGTAACAAAAGCCCAGGATCTGATGGATACACCAGTGAGTTTTTTTAATTCTTTTGGATAGATTTAGGTAAATTTGTTCTTAGATCAATCAACTATGGGTATAATATGGGTGAAATGTCAGTATCCCAAAAAAGAGGGATAATTACTTGTATACCAAAGGGAGATAAACCAAGACAATATATGAAAAACTGGTGACCAATAAGTCTTTTAAACACAATATATAAACTCGGGTCTAGCTGTATAGCAGAGCGTTTGAAGTCTATTTTATCACTTCTAATAAATAATGATCAAACAGGGTTCATTCCTGGAAGATACATTGGTGAAAATACTAGACTAATTTATGATATTTTATTGTATACAGAAGAACATGATATACCTGGTATTCTCCTCCTTATTGATTTTGAAAAGGCATTTGATTCAATTTTTTGGAGTTTTATTGAAAGTGTTTTAGACTTTTTTAATTTTGGACCTTCTATTAAACATTGGATCATTACTTTTTATACCAAAACTCAATCTGCAGTAACTCAAAATTGCCATCTCTCAGATTTTTTTGAGATTCAGAGGGGCTGCCGACAAGGGGATCCCCTATCACCCTATATATTTTTACTATGCGCAGAAATACTTGGTATACTTATACGAAATAATGACAAAGTTAAAGGAATCACTATAGATGACTCATAGTATCTCATCTCACAATATGCAGATGATACCTCTCTTATACTTGATGGATCACCCGAATCTTTGGATGCATCTCTCCGTACTCTAGATAAATATGCAGATTTATCAGGTCTTAATATAAACTTAGACAAGACCAAGGTTGTTTGGATTGGGAAGAAAAAGTTTAGCCAAGAAACTATGTGTGTTAAGTGGGGATTGGAATGGGGTTCCAGCAGATTTACACTTCTTGGGATAAATTTCTCAGTGGATATTAGTGAAATTGAAAATTTAAACTATAACCCCAGGTTGAAAGAAATTGAAAACATTATAAAAACTTGGACTAATCAAATACTCTCACCAATTGGAAAAATAACAGTGATAAAAACACTTATAATATCAAAATTAAACCATCTATTCCTGTCCATACCTAGTCCAAATAGCACAAAGCTTAAACATTTTACTGAAAAAATATTTTCCTTTATTTGGGATAACAAACCAGATAAAGTCAATAGAGACACCTTATCCAAACCGCACTGTTTAGGAGGACTAAAAATGATTAATATTGAAAACTACATAAAAGGTCTTAAACTAACCTGGATAAGAAGAATAAATAGAAATAATTCAAAACTAGTAAAACTATTCCTCTTTTCAGAAAATCTGAATTTTTTGGAAATGCAATTTCTTGGTCCTTATAAAAAGTTGAATAATCCATTTTGGAAAGAAGTATTTGATGCTTGGCAAGATCTTCAAAATGTACAAAATAACTCTCAAATTAAAACATGCCCCTTATGGAAGAATGATGGAATAAAGATTGGTAACCATTCAGTATTATATAAAGATTGGACAAAAAAAGGGGTTTGGCTGATCAATGAATTGTTACAGGAAGATGGAAACTTTATGACTTTTGATCACTTTAATAATGTATACAATATTAAAACTAATTTTCTCACATATCAAGGCCTAATTTTGTCAATAAAAAAGTATTTAAAAGAATATCAAATATGTCCAAATGACTTAAAGAGAGAAAACGGTCCAGTTTTGCCCTCAGTATTAAAGGGTTTTTTTAAATCCCAGAAAGGTTCAAAAGATATGTATAATATTTTGAATGGTAAAAAGTCAAATCCTAAACAAAAATGTGAACAAAAATGGTCATTAATTCTCAATGCGAACTTCAATTGGAAAAATATCCATGTATTGCCCTTTTATATTACAAAAAATTCAAAATTGCAGTGGTTTCAATACAGAATAATACATCGAATTTTAGGCACCAATGAACTTCTCCTTAAAATAAAAATTAAAGATACAAATATTTGTAGTTTTGGGTGCGGAGGGGTCGAAACAATAGAACATATATTCTGGACTTGTCCATATATATCAAAATTATGGGAAGACCTTGACTCCTGGATATTTAAGAAGACAGAAATAGAACTAACTTTAAATATTGATTTGGTTTTATTTGGTATTTTAACAAAAACCGATAAAAATGATATAAGAAACATAATACTTCTGTTAACAAAATTCTACATTTATAGAAGCAAATTAGCTATGGAACAAACCAATATAATAGCACTTAAAAATTATTTAAAGGAAAACTTATTAATAGAAAAAAATATATTCTATAAAAATAAATTACTCAGTAGGGCAGAAAACTGCTGGAACCCCTGGACTCGTACTTCGTATCCAAACAACCTCTGTCTTAAAATCATTATCTGCAATGTATCAAACTAAAACTACTGTGTCTATTAAATAATATATTATATATCTTCTTTTTAGTGTATATAACTATTATGCATACAAAAGTGTGTAACTTATTATGTTTATGTGCAAATAAGAAAAAAAGAAATTTAATACAAAAAACAATATATATATATATTTTTTCTAAACCTGTGCATTTGTTATACAGATAATTATGTTTGGAAATCTTAATAGTAAACTTCTTTCTTTTTGAAATTACTGACATGGTATATTTTTTTTATTTTTTTCCAAATATTGAAAATTGAATGTATAATACTAACAAATACTAACAACTGTATAAATATGATATTTACTAATGTTAACGAGTCCGGGATAAGGTACCGGTACTTGATGTTTTAAACTAACAAATGTACAGATTTCAATAAATTATGATAAATTTAAAAAAAAAAAAAAAAAAAAAAAACATTGCCGCTCTGAAAATAGTTGTAGCTTTGGAGACTTTTGAAGTTTTTCATTTCTGCACCATCCATGGCTTTTGACGATATCAAATAATTAAAAATGTCCCCGTACATGATGTTTGGCCACTTTCTCATGTCGTCAATCCACTCCGTTACGTTATTTAATTCTGAGGGCATTGATCTTTTCACTTGAGTAGACATAATACAGGTAATAATCCAACAGTTTTACGCACTGATTCGCTATGTTTACAATATTTCTTTCACTAATGCAATGGCGGACTGCTATCGTTACGCGCAAGTGGCAGTTATCTTATCAAAGGGCGATAATTGAATAAATCCGTCTATTGAACATGCCCAGAAATCTTTATGTAAACTAGTACTTTTATAAATTAGATTGAAGTAACAAGTTGGAAATATTCCAATTTTAAAGTAAATTTTGATTTTATTAGATAAATACTTACCATCATATATGCTGAGTATAACCCCAATTGCGTCATAGGTCAGATGGAAATAACCCCGACTAAAAATAAACGTACTCTCACTGGTCCGAACCTATATACCCCTGTTAAACCATATTCTCCCATTCAATTTCCTCAAGACAGAAACGTAAGGAAAGGGGATGAAGGGGAGGCGAGTGGGACCTATAATTTATGATGGTAAGTATTTATCTAATAAAATCCAAATTTACTTCAAAATTTGAATATTTTATAGCTATCAATACGTTACCCTCATAAATTCTGAGTAGCTGAATCCCCTGTAACAGAAGAAACAGGAGAAAAGTTCAATCTTTGTGCAGAAACTATAGGTCCAAGAGAGTATAAGCACTCATCAAAAGTAGACATAGATTGGAGGTAATGAGATATAAAAGAGTTCTCATTTCTCCAGAAACCTGCAAACAATACCTGGTATATTCATAAGTACGTCTGAGCCAGTGACAACTCTACAATAGATTTATCCATCGGTCACCAGCAGTGATGGTGATACATGGCTGTGAACATTATGTATATACAACACGACTAAACATCAACCCAACAATGTTAGATCTGTAAATTTACTTTTGCATATTTTTTGTTCTTCCCTCGCCGGGATTCGAACCCATGCTATTGAGATATCGTGACACCAAATAGCCTGCACTGTAGCCGTCACGCTAGACCACACGACCAACTGAGCTTCATAAAAATGAAGCTTTTGGTGGCCGGGTGTTACCTTTCCACGTCAGTTTTAATCTAGCGTCATACTACAGTACATGATATATAAGGCATGGAGATGTTATGTTTACAGATCAGCTAAATTATCTATAGTAAAGGATCCTACAAATTAATGAAAGATACAGTCACAGAAAATAATTATATTTATAAGTACGTCTGAGCTAGTGACAACTCGACAACAGATTTATCCATCGGATATATCCATGATAGCAGTGATGGTGATACATGGCTGTGTACGTTATGTTTCTCTAATTCCTCGTCAATTTATCCCTTTCTGCACCCTTTGTATATAAAAAAAAATCATTGTGGTTCGTTTGATCTCAGTTCTTCATTGGTTAAAATTCGATTGTGACGTCGAATTTTCTTGTTTTCCTCTGAATTTTCTATTGTGACGGCATGAAAAAAGGCGACCATGCCTGATGACGTCACATAGAGAGGAATACATCTTTTTGCAGATCAGTCGCAAAGAAGGAATAAGTTTGCCTGCGTATTGTTTGAAAATCATAAGAGAAACATATTCCACCACCAAATATCGTGTAATACGATATTTATCCACTCTTGATAGTTGAATTTTAAATATTTAAGACGCTCGGCCAGACTCGCGTTTTAAATTTGAAAATTTTAAAACTGTCTCGAGTGGATAAATATCGTATTACACTCGATGCAGTGGTAGAATCTCTCTCTCTCTCTCTATATATATATGTACTGTAGTACGCCGCTAGATTAAAACTGACGAGGAAAGGTAACACACGGCCAGCGAAAGCTCTTTTATTGAGAGCCCAGGTGGTCGTGTGGTCTAGCGGGACGGCTGCAGTGCAGGCGATTTGGTGTCACGATATCACAGTAGCATGGGTTCGAATCCCGGCGAGGGAAGAACCAAAAATTTGCGAAAGCAAATTTACAGATCTAACATTGTTGGGTTGATGTTTAGACGAGTTGTATATACATTATGTACACAGCCATGTATCACCATCATTGATGGCGATCCGATGGATACATCTGTTGTAGAGTTGTCACTGACTCAGACGTACTTATAAATATAATTATTTTCTGTGACTGTATATTACATTAATTTGTAGGATCCTTTACTATAGATAATTTAGCTGATCTGTAACAATAACATCTTCATGCCTTATATATCATGTACTGTAGTACGCCGCTAGATTAAAACTGACGAGGAAAGGTAACACACGGCCAGCGAAAGCTCTTTTATTGAGAGCCCAGGTGGTCGTGTGGTCTAGCGGGACGGCTGCAGTGCAGGCGATTTGGTGTCACGATATCACAGTAGCATGGGTTCGAATCCCGGCGAGGGAAGAACCAAAAATTTGCGAAAGCAAATTTACAGATCTAACATTGTTGGGTTGATGTTTAGACGAGTTGTATATATATATATAAGTCTATAAAAACGACCAACCAGCAAATTTACTATGCACCGGATCGTCTAGAATAGGCGATACTATGCAGATAAGGAAAAAATTATATCAGTCTAAAGATTTGCACAACGGTACTGATATAAGATATATATATATGAAAGCAAATTTACAGATGTAACATTGTTGGGTTGATGTTTAGACGAGTTGTATATTGTTAGGTTGATGTTTAGACGAGTTGTATATATATCTATATATATATATACAATTCGTCTAAACATCAACCAGTTGTATATATATCTATATATATATATACAATTCGTCTAAACATCAACCCAACAATGTTAGATCTGTTCTTCCCTCGCCGGGATTCGAACCCATGCTACTGAGATACAGTGACACCAAATCGCCTGCACTAAAGTCGTCCCGCTTTTTTTTCTCTTGATAAAATTTTATTCAAATATGTACAATAAAAACATTCACCAGACAACACCTGGTGTCACAAACAGACAGTTGCATATAGTCAGTTACAAACATATAGAAATTCAATGTAAGTTCAGATACAAGTATATTTATAACTAATATAATATTTCTGCATGGTTATCTGTTACTTTGATAACTGGATTGTCCAATGTAAAATATTTTTCTATTAAGAAATGTTATTTTCTCTGATTTAAAGGTTAAAAATAGTGAGAGATGTATAATGTTTCTAATAAAGTTTTAAAATAGTCTACTAAATTGAATTTAGCTTGAGGATTCAACAATATGAAATTTCTTCTATTTAAAGATACTAAATCTTGCTATACTCATAAAAAAAATTAGCGAAATAAAAATTAAACCGGTCCCGTTACTTCTCTTCAAAAGACCCATAAGCACCGCATGGTCAAAATCAAGCGTATTTGCAAAGTTATCATCAACATTACACATAAAATTTAATAAAAAATCCTTTAAAAAAACAGTAAATTGTGACAAATTGACACGATTAATAAACATGTGTTCTAAATCTTCTTTAGATTGTGCACACGTACACTGGACAAGTGTCATTATCAGTCATGTTACATTTTGAAAGTTCTAATTCTGGATACTTTTCGATCCAATAAGATTCTGATACAGGCGATTTTCCAACAAGTTGTATAAAGATATTATAAAAAGTTCGAGTACTTTGTGGCATATGAACTTCTTTATCTTCAACAGAAAAAGAAAAACAATCTGCAGCTATTTCAAAATTCTTTGAAACTGGATTAATATTTTCATTGATAAAATGTACCATTCTGGAGGCAGACTGACAAACACATTTTTATAAAGTTTGCAGACATCATCATATTTTAGATCAGCATCTTTCTCAGATAAAATTTCATGGATTGCAATAAATTTCAGAAAACCAGGAATTACTTTATACGTTAAATGTGTAACTTTTGTTATACCTGCAAAATTGAAAGGTTTATAATTTAGTAATTCATCTTCTTTTGTAACACTAGAGTTGAAAAATAATGGCATCTCGTGAATATTATTTTTTTTCACTTCAAAGGCAACATAAGTCATCATTTTGCTCCATGCTCGCACGAAAAATGGAAGCTTTGAATAAGACGACTGTTTTAATTCACAAAGTAAAATTTCTTTACCAAGATTCATATTTTCTATTTTTTCAAAAAGGTATATAGAGATATTTTTCCACAGAGCAAAATAATCCGTTATCAAAACTGAAATTTAGGATCAAATGCCCATTACACTTCACAGAACTTCTATTAACATTCGTGTAAAAAATTGATATCCATTTTCTAAATTTTTTCTCCGAAACCAAATTTTTCTAAAAAACTAAATAATAACTAACTCTGTCAAAGGCCTTTTCTTGGCCCGTTTTTAAAATATAAGTTCTCAACTCTTCTTCATCTATTAAATCAATAACGTTAATTATACTACATACAGTGTCTGATATATCTCGACCTATTACAAAACAAGTTTGTGTATTACTAGTGATCTTTGTCAATATTAATTTCAGTCTATTCGCCATGATTCGGGCTAAAATCTTGTAATCAACATTAGCTAATGTGATTGGTCTATAAGATTTTATATCATTTTTGTCACCTTTCTATAAATTGATTATGCTATGCCTCATTGACCTTGACAACTGACATTTATTTTCAATGCAATTGAAAATGTGAACAAAATATATCTTTAAATTCATTTATAAATTTGCAATAAAATTCAAAAGTTAGTCCATCGGGACCTGGGGTTTCTTCTTTTTCATCCCATTTACCGAACGACAGATCTCATCAAAAGTAATATCTGACTCACGCATTTCATAATCTGAAATGTCTTTTGTTCTACTAAGAAAAATCAACATCTTGTTTTTGTCATCGTCGTTTGTTTTGACACAAGAACATAGATGTGAATAGAAATTAAAAATAATATCTAAAACTTCACCAGTATGACGAGAAGTTTTTCCTTCGGTGTTTTTTAATTCAGTTATAAGTTTTGGTTGTTGTCTCTGTTTTTGTAATTGTAAAACATAAGCAGTATTTTTTATCACCATCTACCGACCAAAAGGCCTTTGATCTCAATATTGCGCATTGACACTTAATTTCCTCAATCGCAGCTGAGAGTTTAAATCTTCATACTGATGCATTTTAATACAAACACCATTAGCTTCCTTAACTGACATTTCTTGTAATTTAATTGGAAATCTATAATAATCTCTATTTTCTCTTTTTGTTTATCCTTACTATATACCTGTGCAAATCGCTTTAAACGATATTTTAAATTATCATACCAAGTGAGAGGACTAGAAAAAAAAATCAAAGTACACCTCTTCTTGGATTATTTTCTTAATGTTTTCTATAAAAACTTCGTCATCTAAAAAATAAATAATTGATTATTTAAAATCCACAAACCAGGTCAAGTTTCTACAATTCTTACATCTAAAATCATTTACACAAAAACTGGAGTCATTATGATAAATATTTTTAACAAATGGTAAACTTAGAGAAATTAAATGACAATCAATTCTTGACTGTCGTAAATTGTTTTCAACAATTTGATTTCCTGACAAAAAACAGATACAACCGGGTTTCTTTTCCTATAAACATCACAAAGTAAATTATCGTCCCACTAGACCACACGACCACCTGGGCTTCATAAAAATGGAGCTTTCGGTGGCCGGGTGTTACCTTTACACGTCAGTTTTAATCTATTTATTCATTTTCATGGAGCCCAGGTGGTCGTGTGGTCTGGCGGGACGGCTACAGTGCAGGCGATTTGGTGTCACGATATCTCATGATCAGTAGCATGGGTTTGAATCCCGGCGAGGGAAGAACGCAAATTCACAGATTTAACATTGTTGGGTTGATGTTTAGACGAGTTATATATACATAATGTACACAGCCATGTTTCACCATCACTGCATCCGATGGATAAATCTGTTGTAGAGTTGTCACTGGCTCAGACGTATATATATGTAAACGAGTCTAAATTGATACTACGTTCAAACCTACGGATAAAAACGATTGCCAAATAAAATTGATCACAAGGTGTCAATATTTTTTTAGTACACCAGTTCCGGATTTCGACAATAAATGTTTCTTCAGTGATGTTAGGGATCGAAACGGTATTCGGAAGGCTATATAATATATATATATATATATATATATAAACAAGTCTAAATTGAAAACTACGTTCAAACCTATGATTGCGTTGGATAAAAACCGCAATTTTTATACGTGTGCATGTAAAACAAATTTCTTTGTGGAAGTGTCTAAATACAGCACAAACAACATTTTCTCCATATATATAGAGAGAGGCGTAAAAAAATAATTTCACACGTGCAGATATATATATATATTCACAAAATAAGTAACTAGTTAACAGTTCCAGTTCAATTGATTTCATCCTTCCATTGGGACTCTTCAGGATAACTGATATGGCGTTGTTATGGGCAACGACGTTAAGCATAGCCAGAAATTAGTTTTGCTTTTGCTAACTAATATTCATAATATGTAAATGAGAATTGTACCACGTGATAATAGTTTGAACTGGACTGGCTTGATATCACTAGAATCTTTAAAACACGGATATTATAAGTTGCCCGTCACATAGTCCTTATTCATAACTTTGATAGTTCCGTAAAGTTGTCAGGCGGTCAAAATCAAAACAATAAACGCGAATTTAGTGAATTTTTCATTTTTTCGTGAGTTTATTCTTCTTGACATAGGGGCATTTTAACTTTACGTGGGAGCCTAGAGTTCACTGACTTCACATACAAGGTTTTGACCTGCTTATTCTTTGGACATTCAAGTTTCAAATTTCATCCCGGCAACCTGTTTTTCTAATGACCTTGTAAGCCAATTTTCAACACGAAGTTTGCAAATTTGACGTTTCATCCATTTCAGCCTGTATTTCACACTGCAATGTTAAAAGCCTCTCGCTTCGATTTTTAAAATAGCTCATCAGGAACCTTGATTTTCGCAACAACAGTCATTATATGTTTCGTTTAAATGGTGTATATTTTTGTGTATACTTATTGTCTGCCCCGGCAACCTGTCTATCACTTAAATTAAAATTAAAAGAGACATTTTTTTCAAAATTCTCTATCATTTTAATATAATTGTCGGGACCCGTATCCGATTTCTTTAGTATAATATTCAAATAAGCAAAGTGGCGTTGATTTCTGAATATGGGAGGTTTGTGACGTTCCGGCATTGTTCATTATTAAAAGTTCTCGGGATTTAATTTTGATCGGAACGTTGTGATGAAATAACGTCATACATCCCGTCTACATTTAAAAAAAAAGGTACTATTTGAAAATAATTTTTACCACAAATGTCAAGATGGGCACTACATGTAATTGGCGAGTTTCTGTTTTGTTGGTTTAGTTTAATAAAATTGAGAATGGAAATGGGGAATGTGTCAAAGAGACAACAACCCGACCAAATAAAAAACAACAGCAGAGGGTCACCAACAGGTCTTCAATGTAGCGAGAAATTCCCGCACCCGGAGGCGTCCTTCAGCTGGCCCCTAAACAAATATATACTAGTCCAGTGATAATGAACGCCATACTAATTTCCAAATTGTACACAAGAAACTAAAATTAAAATAATACAAGACTAACAAAGGCCAGAGGCTCCTGACATGGGACAGGCGCAAAAATGCGGCGGGGTTAAACATGTTTGTGAGATCTCAACCCCCCCCCCCTATACCTCTAACCAATGTAGTAAAGTAAACGCATAACAATACGCACATTAAAATTCAGTTCAAGAGAAATCCGAGTCTGATGTCAGAAGATGTAACCAAAGAAAATAAACAAAATGACAAAAATACATAAATAACAACAGACTACTAGCAGTTAACTGACATGCCAGCTCCAGACTTCAATTAAACTGACTGAAAGATTATGATTTCATCATATGAACATCAGGCACAATCCTTCCCGTTAGGGGTTTAGTATCATACCATCATAACATATATGAGAAGAACATAACCCGTGTCATGCCAACAACTGTTTTTAAAAAAAAAAAAAAAAAATGTGTTTAGTTCCGATGCAAAGACCTTATCAGTGACTCAATATTAACGCCAAAATATGCAATCTTTAATGACTTGACAACAGTATCGTAATTATATCCCTTCTTAATAAGTCTATTCAAAGGTTTAAACATATTTATTTAAAGTGGATTGGGAAACAAGTTTTGCAACTTATTTTAATCCCTTTCCACTTTGTTTTGTGGGTGTTTTAATTGTTCTTTATGAACTCGTACCCGTTCTGTCAATATAATTTTCATGCAACCAGGACATGTGACGCAGTTAATAAGGTTTGTTGTCTTACAAGTCATATTGCCGTTCACACAATTTTCTGCCGTCTTTAAATGTTTTTAAATGGCCCGTTTCCAAATATTTTATATCTTGACCGCAAACACCGCATCTTGAATCTCCACAAGACTTTATTTCAAAGTCACTAACCTTCGGTTCGAATTTAGCTCTGGTTATGTGTTTCTTTAAGTTTTTATGTTGTCTTCAGCTGTAGATCAAGTTTCCTTCCGGTATCAATTTTTCTCATAGTTTCACTTTCATGAAGAATCGAAAGGTTTGATTTCATTGTAATAAAACGTTCGGTAGATACGGGTCATTTGTACTGACGAACGGTATTTTCTTTAAGTTTTCATCCGTGTCTTTTACTTCCGGGGTTCGTAATTTTTGAAGTGTCAGACGTTTTGATTTTCGTATTCCACTTTCAATTAGATCCTCTGTGTATAACTGTTGAGTCAAATAGCCTTTTAATTCCTTCAAATGTACTTCTCAAATGTTTTTGTTCGATACTATAACACAAATCCGCCTGGCCATATAAAAAGGTATATTTTGTTTTGTATGGGACGGATGACACGAATGAAAATTTAAGTTTTGATGTGTGTCTGTGGATTTATAATAAATATCCGTTGTTATTTGTCTGCCTGATTTTAAGATGAGGATATCCAAAAAAGGTAGTTGTGTATCACTGGTTTCCATGATGGATTTAATTGACGGATGTAAGGAGTTAATCAGATATTTAACTTTGTATAAATCTCCTTCTGATCTGCTCCAAAATATATTGCAGGCATCTAAATATCTTTTCCAAAATTGAATGATATAAACACTAAAATTTTGGTCGTATTGGACAGATACTCGTTGATACATCTCTTGCTCTAAATATCCCATCACTAAATTGGCGTAGGTGGGGGCAACTTTAGTTCCCATGGCTGTATCTTTAATTTGTCTGTATTTTTTCCCATCAAAATAAAATGTATTTTCTTCTAGCACTATTTTGATAGCCTCTAGTATGAAGTTTGTTTCAAATCTACTGTCAATTTCATCCCGTTTTTCTTCGATCCAGTATTTTACGGCTGTAAGACCTAGATTATGTGGAATATTTGTGTATAGACTTATAACATCAAAGTTTGTTAATAGTGTTTCTTCCGGAACTATGGCAGGAATGTGATTTAAAAATTTCCATATCATTTTTGATAAAACTTGGAATTAACGGACATAGATGTTTGATGATAAGATCGATAAAATGACTAAATCTTTGAGTTAATGATTCCGGTCCGGCTATAATTGGTCTTAATTTTAGATCGGCGTGACGGAATGTTTCAACGTAAAGATTGTTTTGGTCGCGAACAGTATTTTGTACTTGTGCACTTTTATGTACTTTTGGAAGTCCATAAAAATTAATTTCTTTCGGATCAAAGTCACACAAGTACGCTATTTCCTTCTCGGTTAGACATTGGCCGTAGTCTTTTATCAGTTTCTTTAATCTCTTTTTAGTTGCTTTATCCGGGTTAGTTGTTACTTGTTTGTAGTATTCCTCATTATTTAGCTGTTCCAATACTTTTTCTTTATAAAAGTCGGTATCCATAATGATGATGGCTCCTCCTTATCTCTTCTTTAATGATTATGGAGTCGTCATCTTTTAGACTTTTTAACGCATCCTGTTCATTTCGGGTTGAATTTTACATTTACGTGTATTTTTTCCCATCGAAATAAAATGTATTTTCTTCTAGCACTATTTTGATAGCCTCTAGTATGAAGTTTGTTTGGTTAAACTTGGCCAAGTAGTTTCAGAGGAGAAGATTTTTTTAAAAGAATACTAAAATTTTTGAAAAATGGTTAAAAATTGACTCTAAATGTCAACTGACAATTTTGGTCATGTTGACTTTTTTGTAGATTTTACTTTGCTGAACATTATTGCTGTTTACAGTTTATCTCTATCCATAATAATATTCAAGATAATAACCAAAAACTGCTAAATTTTCCTTAAAATTACTAATTTGGTGGCAGCAACCCAACAACGGGTTGTGTGATTTGTCTGAAAATTTCAGGGCAGATAGATCTTCACCTAAGAACCAATTTTACTACCTGTCAGATTTGCTCTAAATGCTTTGGTTTCAGAGCTATATGAAGCCAAAATCTACATTTAACCCCTATGTTCTATTTTTAGCCATGGCGGCCATCTTAGTTGGTTGACTGGGTCACGCCACACATATTTTAAACTAAATACTCCAATGCTAATTGTGGCTAAGTTTGGTAATATTTTGCCCAGTAGTTTCAGAGGAGAATTTTTTTTTAAAAGAATTCTAAATTTTTAAAAAAATGGTTAAATATTGACGATTAAGGGCAATAACTCCTTAAGGGGTCAACTATCAATTTTCGTCAAGTTGACTTTTTTGTAGATCTTACATTGCTGAACATTATTGCTGCTAGCAGTTTATCTCTATCCATAATAATATTCAAGATAAAAACCAAAAACTGCAAAATTTTCCTTAAAATAACTAATTTAGTGGCAGTAACCCAACAACGGGTTGTCTGATTTGTAGAAAAATTTCAGGGCAGCATGTGAGATTTGCTCTAAATGCTTTGGTTTCAGAGTTATAAGCCAAAATCTTTATTTTACCTCTATGTTCTATTTTTAGCCTTGGCGGCCACCTTGGTTGGTTGGCCAGGTCACTCCACACGTTTTTTAAACAAGATACCCAAATGATGATTGTGGCTAAGTTTGGTGAGACTTGGCCCAGTAGTTTTAGAGGATATTTTTTTAAAAGAATACTAAATTTTTTGAAAAATGGTTAAAAATTGACTATAAAGGGCAATAACTCCTTAAGGGGTCAACTGACAATTTTGGTCATGTTGACTTTTTTGTAGATCTTACTATGCTGAACATTATTGCTGTTTACAGTTTATCTCTATCCATAAAAATATTCAAGATTATAACCAAAAAATGCAAACTTTTCCTTACAATTACTAATGTGGTGGCAGCAACCCAACAACAGATTGTCTAATTTGTCTGAAAATTTCAGAGCAGATAGATCTTGACCTAATAGACAATTTCACGAGCTGTCAGATTTGCTCTAAATTTTTTGGTTGCAGAGTTATAAGCCAAAATCTACATTTTACCCCTATTTTTAGCCATGGCGGCCATCTTGATTGGCTGACCGGGTTACGCCACATTTTTAAACTAGATACCCCAATGATGATTGTGGCCAAGTTTGGTTATATTTGGCCAAGTAGTTTCAGAGGAGAAGATTTTTGTAAAAGTTAACGACGACGGACGACGACAGACGCCGGTCGCAAAGTGATGAGATAACCTCACTTGGCCCTATGGGCCAGGTGAGCTTAAATGGAAATGGTTGTTGAAGTTGATCAAAATTAAATCCCGAGAACAACGAACAATGTTGGAACGTCACAAACCTCCATAACGACGTCATATCAATTATCCTGAGGGGTCCCGATGGAAGGATGAAATTGATTTAACTGGAACTGGAACTGTTAATTTGTTACTTATTTTCTACTTATTTATATATATATATATATATCTACGTGTCTAAATTGAACTCTACGTTCAAACCTATGATTGCGTTGGATAAAAACCACGATTTTTATACGTGTGCATGAAGAAGGGTCTAAATACAGCACAAACAACATTTTCCAAAAGACCACAAAAGTGAAAAAGTATATTTAAAATAAACCGCATTTGACTAACAAGTCGAACAACTGATGTTCTTTAACTCTGCTGACTGCCCTTGGCGATTGCCAAATAAAATTGATCAAAAGCTGTAACAAAATGGATCTTGATATAAAAATATAATACTAAACAGAAAGCAATTTATTTGTGGCCACGATGTTATGTCACAAACATAAGGTGTCAATATTTTTTTTGTACACCAGATCCGGATTTCGACAATAAATGTCTCTTCAGTGATGTGAGGAATCGAAACGGTATTTGGAAGGCCATATTAAAATTTATTCTCATTTTTAGATAGATTCTTGAATTTTAATAGTCAGTATAGGATGATCGGATCATATAAACCGGAGGGAAAATATGATATAAACCCAAACGAAAAATATTAACGAGTCTAAATTGAAAACAACGTTCAAACCTATGATTGCTTTGGATAAAAACCACGATTTTTATACATAATCATGTAAAACAAATTTCGTTGTAGAATGGTCTAAATACAGCACAAACAACATTTTCCAAAAGACCACAAAAGTGAAAAAGTATATTTAAACAAAACGCATTTGACCAACAGGTCGAACAACTGATGTTCTTTAACCCTGCTGACTGCCATTGGCGATTGCCAAATAAAATTGATCACAAGATGTAACAAAATGGATCTTAAAGTAAATTTAATACTAAACAGAAAACAATTAATTTGTGTCTACGATGTTATGCCACCAACATAAGGTGTCAATACTTTTTTGTACACTAGACCCGGATTTCGACAATAAATGTCTCTTCAGTGATGTTAGGGATCGAAACGGTATTTGGTAGGCCATATAATTTACCCTCAATTTAAGATAGACTCTTGAATTTTAAGAGTCAATATAGCATGAACGGATCATATAAACCTGAGGGAAAATATGATACAAGCCCAAACGAAACAATATATGATCAAGTCTAAATTGAAAACTACGGTCAAACCTTTGATTGCGTTGGATAAAGACCGCAATTTTATACGTGTGCATGTAAAACAAATTTCGTTGTAGAAGGGTCTAAATACGGCATAAAACAACATTTTCCAAAAGACCAAAAAAGTGAAAAAGTATATTTAATCAAAACGCATTTGACTAACAGATTGAACAACTGATGTTCTTTAACCCTACTGACTGCCATTGGCGATTGCCATAGGAAATTGATCACGAGATGTGACAAAATGGATCTTAATATAAATTTAATACTAAACAGAAAACAATAAATTTGTGGCCGAGATGTTATGCCACAAACATAAGGTTTAAATTTATTTTTTTGTACACCAGATCCGTATTTCAACAATAAATGTCTCTTCAGTGATGTTAGCGATCGAAACGGTATTTGGAAGTTATATATTATCAAAGATTGATTATAGCTGATGCCAGAGATAGATTAAGCTTGAATAAATGACACGTACAATAGTTAGAGTTGTCAATGCAGAAGGTTTTGGAGGATTTTTTATTTACCACTAGAGTTCCAAATTATTGATAATATAATAATAATATGTATTTGGGGTTTTCTTCCAACTAGTTACATATAGATTAGTAAGCATGCGAATTTAAAACCTTTAATCTATACCTGAAAATGAGGTAAGGTACATAGATTTTTTTTTCTGAGACAAGATCGTGCGTTGATGAGGAATTTTCTTACGTAATCAAACCAAATGGCATTTAAAAAAAAATTTATTTTCGCGACGTCAATGTAAAATACGGGATCAAAACTGTATTACGATACAGTTACAGGAGAGGTTATGACGTTGCTAACGAAAATTGTTGTTTTCGCGACGTCAAACTAGGACATATCGGGAAAAGATGCATTTTTCGACTTATTTTTATCATTCAAACTTATTTAACTTGAAAACGATTTCATAGACCCCTCTTTTTTACGGATGTAGGACAGAAAGTCGCAGGACAAAAAGTCACAGACAAAAAGTCACGGACAAAAAGTCACAGGACAAAAAGTCACAATTCATTTTTTCTGATTATTTTCTTTGAATAAAAAAAAAATACTTTTTCTTATTGAACTATAATTGTAAATAAACCAACTTTGTAAACAAAATTTATCAAAAAAATATCGAAGATGATCAAATGATTGTTAAAAAAACAAAATGTCAAAGTGGCTTGCCACTGAAATGGCTTCGAGGTGCCTAGAAATCTTTCTTTTGCGTGATTAAAATTAGATAAATCTTCATTTTTCAAATATAATGACACATTTCCTAAACTTTAATATGAATATATGTATTGAAAGGTAAACATTTCAAGATATTTCTCTTATATATTCAAACAATTGTCAACAGATCATTTGTGACTTTTTGTCCTACCAAATTTGTGACTTTATGTCCTGTGACTTCTTATCCTGTGACTTTCTTTCCATTTAACTTTTTTTAAAATGCCATTTGGTTTGATTACGCGAGAAGATTATGTTTGTAAATTTTCATGAAAACGTAACTGAAATAGTGCATTTTGTTTAAATTTGATAAATATACATAAAAAAATGATGTTTTTTTCTACGTTCATGAACATTTGATAAATATGAGTTATTTTTGAATAAAAAATGTATAAATTTTTAGGATACTTATAAAATACAGAAATTACAAATTATTCAAAACAACAGCTTGTGTTTATCTTTTAGAACAAAATAGTTATGTATTTCTTTCGAAAATGAAAATACGGCCACAAATCCAAATTTTGAGCAAATATACACAATGTCGACCTCATTTTACTCAAAAAGTAACACATGCAGGTATATTTTTTTATTACATATTTAATTTAATCAGGTAACAATTAGTCTATTTGGAAATTTTATCAAATGTAAAAACGGGATCAAAACATTTCTCTTATGTCCTTAGTGATTATAAATAATGACTTCCAATAAAAGTTTTGTATTGTTTAGGATGTCCTACTCCATCTTTTTTTGAATATGTCTGTTAAAAGCTCAAAAGAGGATATTTTATTGTCTTGTTTTGTAAACAATGTCGACTATAATTATATATAGTTACTCACATTCTCCTAAAGTCGTTAACTTCTGTGTCATTTAAAATCTGACGGAATGTTGTCTCGTTGGCAATTGTACCACATTTTGTTTTATATCTATCAATATTTCAGTTTTGTGCATTCTTGAATTAAGGAATTGATAATTTAATCACATGTTCAGAAAATACGCTAAAATGTTAATAAAAAAAACCCATTTAAAACACATATCAATCTATGAAACTGTAAAATTCCCATGGTGCGAAATAGATTTGAGGGAGATTGGCCATACCTCTTATTTGGTATGCATAAGTGACTGTCTGTCGGCGTTTGTTAGCTGTATGTATGAAAATCTGTCTAACTTTCCATTGATAGCGATACATCACTAAATTTATCGTTTTATCAGGCCCGAAACCACCGCGCAAAACATTTACAACATCAAAGCTGTGGCATTCCTGTTTTCATGGCAAGTTTTGTTTTTCTGATGTTCAATTATTGTCCTTGTTTTATCAGTGGTTGCTGGAAAATAGATTATTCAAAAGCACTGTTAACTAGAATAACAGTAATGGTAATGCATTGTACTCTGACTTTTTTTTTATTAAAAGTGTACAATTCTTTATTTAGTTAAGATAATCTTAATAGATGGTTTATTACCATGATCAATATTTATAATATTTTATGTATTGTCGAAAAGAAATAAAGTATAAAACAATATTTTTTCATTCGATTTTCATAATTTCTTGGTATATTAACACTGTGTTGTAGATTTCAATGTCTACCGTGGCCCATCTGTAGTTACTGATAGTTTTTACTAAAAAAAATTGAAATAACAAGCTGATAAAGCTGTTGCTGTACCTAATTCTATCGTCTGTTTAGGTTCATGTGATTGCTATTGTTATTTGTTTTGTTGTTTTGACATATGTACATGTACATTTTCAAATAATTTTATATTTTACAGATGCATTTATTGTTGCTTGTGCACCTTGTACTCGCTTTGTTTCCTCTCAATCTCTGCATCGAATTATTATGTCCAAGTACATCGCAATGGTCTAAAAGAGCAGAGATTGTTTGTGATATTGCAGAACAATATTACTGTTTATATGATGACAACGTTAGAGTTTATAAAGAAATATGTCGGGAGACACCTACTTTTGATTCTGCAGGTATGCTCATCGATGAAATAATAGTATAAAAATAAAGGGAAGTAAAATTTATTGTAGTAAAACATTCATCAGTGATCGTCTACAACAATTTTGCCAAGTACTGCCGTTGTTAAAACGAATACAATTTTTACTACACATTCATTCTTAACAAAAGTATTAATGAATGTATGGATATTCATTTGTACCATGGATTTGAGTATGTCTTTCTTTCGTATTTTTTATCAGAGGTGCAGTGAATTGTTTTATTTCAAATTTGAGTTTATGTTACTGGCTTTGATTTGATACATGAAACGTTCACTAAACAAACCAAACTATACTGCAACTTATATCGCAGTTTGAGTATTATCATTTTAGATAGATAATAGTCTTATGGAGAACATTTATTTGGTATTTCCATTTTCTTCCATATGACTATATATATATATCAAATAACAGGAAGTTATTACTAGGTTATGTCAAGAGAGAAATCTAGCCAAAGAGGACAATACATTTTTAATTAAGGCAAAAAGGTAACGACAAATTTACAGACAACAAAAAGAGAGCAGACACATAGGAACAACCAACACGTAAAACTTGGCTAAACAAACTCCCACCAAATATCAAATGTCGCGATATAAAAATCCTTACCATCTAGTATATATTTTTATTTCAAATCATTTTAGGTCATAAAGTGGTATTTGTTGGTGGCATTCAAGGCGTCGACTGTGAACATGACATATATCAACCCTTCAAATACTGGACGAATGGTAGTTCTACCTGCGCATTCAAAAAGACCCCCTGTAATGCAGAAGGCCAAGTTATTCACGACAATGGTACTTTCAAAACGGATAGGTACTGTCGCTGTGATTATAGCAAAGGCTATGATTTTATCAAGAAGCCAAAGTATGCTTGCTACTGTGAACCATCAAAGGAAGATTGTTCAATTTCATGTTACAAAAAACAATGTCCGTCTGATTTTGTACTGAGTCAAGGTAAATAAAAACATTTTTTTTCAAACAATTCATCTTTTTGTATTGCTATAAGCGTTTGTAATAAAGTGTTTTGTGTGTTTTAAATCATTACGTGTAACACTAGAGACTGGGTTACAGTATAGTAGTAGACGAACTTTTTACACTTTTATTTTTAAATTGAAGAAACAATTTACAATAAATTTATTTTAAGAAATCAAAAAGTAAGTTTCTTTATGTTTATTAATATTCAACTAGAACACACCAGTGATATCGTGGGTCCGTGACTGAATTAAAGTATATAACTATGCGTAAGCCTTATTAAAGTATTGGTATTGTCATCTGATAAAGTCATGCCGATTATAAGATACAAAGTTTTCTCTGCTTTCAAAATCTTTCTGTTTGAACCCGTCGACCTTGAACTTATAAATTATTGGTAATATTAATTAAAACAAAAGGTCCCGGAATGGATTTTTTTAAGCATTGTCCTATATTAGTTATAAATAAAGTTAAACTCTTTTATTCGCTGTTTTACGTCATGCCCGCTAACAAATTGAAAACTGTACCTATATGCCTTATTTTAAGTCCAGATTTTTAGAATTCGTATTCTTATCTTAGAAAGTCTTACGGATTGAAATACTACAATAGGAAACAATTTGTCAATGATTGAATTAAGTAGTGTCAACCCTGTGATTATGACCCGTGTATATAGCAAAATCCTAAATACACCGTTTGGTGGTGCGCCAGTGGAATGAGGAACGTACAGATAAGGTAATAGGTAACAGATGAATATTCTATTGGTATTGGTATCGGATTTGACCCGGAACTTGTTAATTATTGGCAATTTTTATTATGTGGAAAACAAAAGGGTCTGGATTGGTGTAATTTTTAATCTACACCATTGTCCTAGATTAGCTATATATAAAGTTGAATTCTTTGATTTGTCGTTTTTACCCGATGACGGCTGACAAATTGGACCTCGTTGTTTTAGTATATTAGATATTCTGAAATGTTTCAGACTATAATTGTATCAACTTGACAAATTGGAGTATGCAATCAACTTGCAGTATGATACCGGATGATACAGATACGGGGTAGGTTAAGTAATTATTATTTTCAGTTATTGTAAATAATTTGATACTATAGTATACAGAATATAAATCTCTAACACACAACGGATCATGATCACATGCACTGTAACATTTTCATGTTAAGTGTGTAATAAATAAGAAATCATGGATCAATACTAATAAAGTTTCAAGTTTACGTGGTAATTGTTTCAAATCGAAAAGACTTCTCCTTCTGGTAAACTACCATAACCGAACGTAAAAACGTGGCATTAATAATTCATCGTCATTAAAACGACGTTCGATTTTTAGTCTTTGTATCTTATATATATTTATATTGATAACTTTTGACTATTTTGAACGTTATATCCCAAACAAAGATATAGTAATATGATAATGTACATATCAATGTTTGCCTCAATATATCAAGGAATTTATGATAGGAAATCTTATCATTAAACTTGTATAACCTTCTATTCGGCAGAGATAAAGCAAGACCATTAGTGCAAATCTCACATAATGAACATATAGAAGGTAAAGTAATGCCATGTATCCATCAATATTACAGTAACTGGTAAATCCTTTACAATCATACCAAGATCAAAACAAATAAAAAATTGATACACCACTAGTGCACACACAATGCAAATATAGATATACGAAGTGCCGATGAGACAACTCTCCATCCAAGTCACAATTTGTAAACGTTATCTATTATAGGTCAAAGTACGGTCTTCAACACAGAGCCTTGGATCACCCCGAACATCATGCTTTAAAGGGCCCAACAAATGACCATCCAAACAAGAAACCCAACGGACTTATCTATATAAAGAACGAGAAACGAGAAGCATCTATGAACCTCATCAACAAACGACAACTACTAAACATCATATTTCTGACTTAGGACAGGTGCAAACAAATGCAGCGAGTTTAAACGTTTTATTAAGTACCAACCTTCACCCTTATCTGAAAAGTGTAACATCACAACATTGAAAGACACACTATAAATATCAATTGAAATGGCTTTACTCAATCAAAAGACATATTAAAACAAGTGAACATATGATACAATTTAATACAAAATCAATAAAATGAGAGATGAATGAATAAAGGCAACAAAAGTATACCGGTGTGAGATGTTAAACAATGTCAATAAAACAACAATAACCTTGAACAAAAAGCCGCCAAATACAATATACACAGGTCAATGAAAATAATTATGTTGTAAAGTATGCAGTTAAAAAGGAGAACGGAAATATGTTTTACAAAGTAACTTTTTTTTTTGTTCATAGTACGAAGAAGTGAAAATTTATTGTCATACCAAACACTTATCAAAACTGGTATATAGACGAGATATAACCCTGAATAAGTAAACATTAAAAAACAAAAAAAGTATAACAAAAGTATAACAAATAACAAAAAGTATCAACAGAGAAAATTAACAAGAAAGTAAGATTTGTAAAGTACCGAAGCATAAGATGAGTTATATATCCAAATCGGACCAAATAATAACAGTAATTTTTGGTTTTAATTCATCAAATAGATGAGAAACTGTAATGTAACATTCAATAAAACCATGGCTAGGAAAATGTCTTATCATACTATAGAATTTCTCTTGTTTTGTTGTCTAAACAAAATCTTATATACTAAATATTGTGAAGATAAATATATAGATCTTTGAACATGTACATATTAAGGGAGAAGTGAAGTGTTGTAAAGAAATAGAGATCATCCGTTCTGTTAAGGCATTTTTTAAGTTCTGCTTGTAAATATATATATATATTTTCTGCAGGTATTAAAAAGTCAAGTTTAATGCAAAGAATTATACTCAGCATACTCATTGGACTTGCCGAGATAATGATATTCATAACTGCATTGACCATCCTGAAAGGTAATCTGTTTATGTCATTGCTATGATTTCTGATCCCGGTTGCTGACCATGCTAGAAAGTATATTATGTATGTCACACTATGTGCCTGTCCCAAGTCACGAACCTGTAATTCAGTTGTTGTCGTTAGTTGCTGTATTACATTGTTGTTTTTCGTTCATTATTTTGTATATAAATTGTTTTACATTTGCCATTTTGAGGACCTTTAATAGCTTACTCTGCGGTATGGGTTTTGCTCATTGTTGAATGCCATAAAGTGACCTATAGTTGTTAATTTCTGTGTCATTTGATCTGCTGTGGAGAGTTGTCTCATTAGCAATCATCCCGCACGTTGTTTTTTATTTATAGAAAGTAATCTGTTCTTTACATTGGAACAATATTTGTTACGTGATTGCTGACTGTAATGTCCTTACTGCATTGCCAACTCATTGGTAAACTTATCTTATTTTCAATGATGTGTTAGCATAACAACATTATACAGCAGTGAGCAACTGTTTTACATTTTGGGTTTCTCTTAGAAAAGAGAAACTGAATTCAGTTCAGAGATCTGCATTATTAATGCTTTGTAATATACCAATGAAACTTAATGCATGCATGTTATGAAAAAATGATGCAACAGTCCTGTACATGAAGCTTTGTAAACAGCTTATTTAGTATGCAAATTAAATGCGCAAACCATTATTTTTTCTATTTACAGGTATGGGAGTTATTTGTCAGTTTACAAGTGCGGAAGTTATTTGTCAGTCACATAACCAGATGTCACAGGATAAAAAAAGGTGTTTGTCATAATATATAAGTAACTGTCTGCTTAATAGCAAAAAAGCATTCATTTAGTTTATTTTTAAAGTTTTTTATTGCTTTTTTACGATATAAAGAAACAAAAGGTTTTTAAACATAGGCAAAATGAAAAGCTCAAACAAATGTATTAATTACTGTCATATTCATATATATAATTGTATGTAAAATTCTCAATAGTTATGCATGTAGAGGTGTATTCCAAACTGTATATTAGTCATTTAAAATGATAAGTTAGCCATCAATCATTAAAAGTTCACTGTACAATCTCAATGAGAGTGGTAATTTAGTCTTGCATAATTATTGGTCCACCTGAGTAATGTTTCATAACAGAACTATCTTTAATAATCAGAATATTTTAAAACAAATATAGTGGTGAAAATGATTTTGTTTCATCTACATGATTATTCTCTTCATACCTTTTTGTATTTAAGGGGGCTCGCGGGTATAAGTCCACTTCCTCTTTTGAGCAGTATATTTGGTGTAGTGGTTGGAACGTCTGTCTTTAACTGCAAGTCGCATGGTCGTCGAATGATGTAATATTCCACTTAAGCTTCACAAAAATCCGTACAAGCAACGGCACATTACCGGCTCATCTGTATGTTCTACAAAGGAATTGCCGATTAGAATGAAAAACATTCTTTAAAAATACTGTGAAACTGTTTACTCGCGTAGTGGTATTAACCATACGTGGATTCTAAACAACTTCTAAAGAACTTCTTGATAATTTGAATTGTCGATCTTCCGAATTCTCTGTAACAAACTCTTAAAATTATACTCTGTAGCTCAATGTTGACTGTTGTACCTCGATTTTTGACATGTTTACCCTTTTTGTGTTTGTTTTTCCCCGCTTTTAAGCTCAACTGGCCAAAAGGGCCAGGTGTGATTTTCTCATCACTTTGCTTCCGGCGTCCGTCGTCGTCCGTCGTAGTTAACTAAAAAAAATTCTCCTCTGAAACTACTGGGCAAAATTTAACCAAACTTGGCCACACTCATCATTGGGTTATGTAGTTTCAAAAATTCGTCCAGTGACCCGACTAACCAACCAAGATGGCCGCAATGACTAAAAATAGAACATAGGGGTGAAATGAAGATTTTGGCTTATATCTATGAAACCAAGGCGTTTAAAGCAAATCTGACATGAGGTAAACTTGTTCATCAGGTCAAGATCTATCTGCCCTGAAATGTTCAGATGAATCGGACAACCGTTTGTCGGGTTGCTGCCCCTGAATTATTAATTTGAAGGACATTTTGCCGTTTTTGGTAATTATCTTGAATATTATTATAAATAGAGATACACTTTAAACAGCAATAATGTTCAACAAAGTACGATCTACAAAAAGTCAAATGACCAAAATGGTCAGTTGACCCCTCCAGGAGTTATTGAAGTCAATTATAGTCAATTTTTGTTTGGTTGCTGCCTCTGAGTTAGTAATTTTATGGAAATTTGGCAATTTTTTGCTATTATATTAGATACTATTATAGTATTTAATGATATATTATACTATAAATTATGATTTTAACCTTATTTTACATGATTTCCAAAGCATCAGTTTATACAGATGAGCGACACATGCTCTTTAGAGCCTCTAGTTTAAATTTACTTTGGAGTTCGGTATTTTGACCTTACAGGTACATTTGTATTTGTTTAATTGCCAAGAGAATGAGTTCATTTATATTTTAATATTATATTTCAGATGCACAAACACATTTGAAGCAATTGTTTATGAGAAAGTTTAGTAATTTTGTTGAAACAACAGTTTCTAAGAGGATAGAAGAAAGCATACAAAAAGAACAGTGTATCATATTATCTGGACCAATGGGATGCGGAAAATCCTCTACAGCATTTCATATTGCGACGACATTTAAGGGAACCATGGACTTTAACTTAATTATTATTTCTAATCCAGACGATTTGTACACATATGTGTTTGAAGACAAAAAGCAAATATGTTTAGTAGATGATGTTTTCGGTAAATATTCTGTGAGTGAATACAAGACTATGTGGTGGAATCATCATGGTGAATTTGTGCAGAATATTCTCAATAAAAATAAGGATTTGAAACTAATTATGACATCGAGATTACATATTTTTCTGTCGGTAAACTTACAAAAACCTACATTTTGTCATTTGAATTTAACCTCAGACGATCTAGTGCTCTCTTTAAAGGGAAAAAAGGATAGGAAGATGTTATCTACGCAATGATATAATAGATGGTATAGGCCCAGAAGTGATTATGTCAACCAGTTTTTTTCCTGCTCTTTGTTCAAGCTTACGTGCAGAAAATAAAAAACATATAATTGAATATTTCACACTTCCAGTTGAATACATTAACTCTGAAACTATTAATATGAAAAAATATGGAGATGTTTTTTTCTTTGCATTAACAATTCTGCTGATATTTGACAATAAAGTAAAAAAAAGAATTTTTTAACGAAAGTAGCCACCAATATGATGAGATGTTGCAGTTTTTATCGAAAGAAATAGGTTTTGATATACAGCCATTGAAGTCTTTATTATTTTCGCGTTTCATTGCTTTGAAAAAGTCATATGTGTTGGAGAACACAGAATATTTCGAGTGCCTTCATATCAACTTGTTTAATGCATTGGTTCTATCCATCGGTCCATGCATAATGCGCACCCTAATTGTATATGGGGAAAGTTCATTTTTGAATAAAAGAACTTGTCTTGAAACATCAGGTGAGGATTATCCAAAGCTCACAATTATAATAACAAAAGAATTAGAGGACATTTACTTTGATAGAATGTTGTCGGACATGACATTAGGGAAGTATGATATTTTTAAAGGTGATCAGCACTCCTCGGTTGAGTTCAGAAAATCATTTATTGCTCATTTAAAAAAATATCTAAACAAAGGTGATTTGAAAAAAGGTAGCCATGGAACCAAAGTCTTTCATATTGTGTCAGCAAAAGGATTCTCTGACTATGTTGAGTTTTTTCTAGGATTGGAGAAGACTTTAGTTAATCTAAAAGATAATTGTGGACAAACATCTTTACATAAAGCTTGCTTGCACGGACATACACATGTAGCAAAAATTCTATTGGACAATGGTGCATCTATTGACCTGATAGACAATAACAACGAAACAGCTTTATATATCGCATGTAAAAATAATAAAAGCGTGACAGTTGAATATTTGCTTTCACGTGGAGCAACTATTAATACTAGGACAGGCGATTTAAAGATTCCGCTTCATGTTGCATGCTTAAACGGGAATACGGAGATAGCAAAATGTCTGATAGAAAACAAAGCTAACTTAAGGTAAATGTAAAAGACAGCAATAAAAACACCCCTTTGCATTTAGCATGTGCAAATGGACGCGCTAAAGTTGTTAATTTATTGGCTCGGTATGAACTTGATATAAATTTAGTAGATTTTGAAAGCAAAACAGCAATGTACATCGCTGCTGAACAAGGGAACACAAATATCGTACGTTGTTTAATTGGACTGAGTCCAGACCTTAACATAACTACAGATAAGGGCAGAGTTGCACTCCACTGCGCCAGTGAATATGGATTTGAAGAGATTGCCAAATTGTTAATTGAACACGAAAAGGCAAACATCAATATTGCTGACATGAACGGTGTTACTCCGTTATATGTTGCTTGTGAGAAAGGCCAATTGAAAATAGTGAAACTATTATTGGATAATAATGCAATAGTGGATATTCCAAATGCGTTAAAAAGCACTCCACTTTTTATAGCATGTGAAAATGGCAACACAGAGATTGTCCGTCTTTTACTGAAAAGACAAGCTGATGCAAATTTTAAGAACAGTGATCAAATGACACCATTACATAAAGCATGTGGCAGTGATCAAACGGATATAGTTTCACTCCTTATCAACTATGGTGCGTCAGTTAACAAACCTAATAAAGATTTACAGACTCCTCTGATTATTTCATGTTTAAAGGGGAATTATAAAGTAGTAGATGCATTGTTGAAAGTTGGGGCTTCAGTCAACTATGCAAATATAACTGGATTGACTCCTCTCCATGAAGCATGTATGAGAGAACAAAAAGAAATTGTCCAGTTACTGTTAGATTACGATGCAGATATACAAAAAGAGGCCACAAACGGATTAACGCCTCTTGCAATGGCATGCAAATCTGGTAACAAATGTATTGAAGATGCGTTGTTAATGAAGCTGCATGATAAACAAAAAACACTTCAAGTTTCATAATAAAAGCAAGAAAAATTTGAAGCTTTTAAGGAAAATAGATAACGATAACAGACAACAGACAGAACTTTATATAGAGTTGTATAATACAAGATTATTTTGTGTTATGTACCTGTACACTCCAACAAATGTCGGTTAAAGAGAAATATTTACAAGTATGATACGGCGTTTTACGTTTCCGCAAATTGGCATTACTTTTCCGGAAAAAAAGATGACGTTTCCGCAAATAAATATCTTACTTTTCCGGAAAAAAAAGTAACTATTCCGGAAAAAATAAATTATTGTTTTTCCACAAATAATTGAGGAATACCTGTTGATCGAAAGCAAAGCCATAATATAAAATAAATATAAATTAAGTCAAAGGTCATCATAACATGCAAGTAAACTTCATCATTTAAATCTATTAAAACGTATGTTCAAAAGTCAGCACTAATCAGAAATATCTTGATATGAGTTCATAAGTCAGTTCTGGCAGAATATTTGTAGCCAACACGCCGCACAAAGTCCACAGTAGTACATTCACCGTTTACAAGTTTTGTATTTTGTTCAAGAAGGAAGTCCATCTTCTCCTTTTCACATTTCCAGACGGGTGCTTTTACAGTTAGAGTTTTCATCTTTATGTAAGATGTTGTTTGCAGTTTCAATAACACATCGATAAAAACAAAAGCGTAAAACTGCTCGTTCAAGTGGGCATGAAAAGACTCGGCACTATTCGTGTTTTCGTAACAGCAGTATGCATTACACATTCAAAGTCATTATGAACTACCTCGGGAAGTTATTCTTCGGGTAGTGCGAACATCAATAAGCCGATCCAACAGTTTCGTGTAACATTCCTCGGATTTAAGTGGAAGTAACGCAAATACAAGACGAATGTAGTTACCATTTTTACATCCATGTATCGAAAAAAAGTTGGTAGAAAAATTTCGGACAGGATTTAAATGTGCCATCTATGAAAATATCAGTCATTTCATTACATAGACATACCAAGTTGGTGAAACATGAAAGTATAACGATTCCCGAATCAAAATCATTGACTAATTAAAAGTTAAAAGAAGTTTCAATTTTGTTAGTGTTCAAATCTATTTGTCTTAATGTCTCGTCAATTTCTAATCTACATTTAGGTAATTTTGGAAACTGCTTTCGCCTGTCTCTGTATAAGGACATAGCAACATTTTTCAAGTCAATATATATTCAATTATTTACAATTTACCAGGTAAATTTCCGGAAAAGTAATAAATACAAATTGCGGAAACGTATACTTTAAATTTGCGGAAACGTAGCATTGGGACTTTGAAAAATTAGCGGAAATGCAATACGCCCGTATGATAATGGTAAAGAGTTATATATATATTGAAATAAACAAAACAATTTCGTGTGCTGTTTAATGTAGCCCATATCAGCTATTTCGTCTTGATCCTTCTTCATATTATTTAACTCAAAGTGACAGTTAAGAACTAACCAAGCTGTTCAGATAATCAGAACGAAGACAAAAAAAAAATGCAGCACGTCAATCGCTATTGAATTAGTGCTTATAAAATGCACTCAATTTGAATACTCGGGTGTTCTTCCTCGAATGCTTTAAAAAGAGCCATTCAAGAAAAAATCAACCCAAATGGTTGCCTGGTTTATTGATATAAGATTATTTGGACAACTGTCTTGCAGTAGAATAGATAATATAGAGAAGCGTTTCTTTTTTTTTATGACTCTGTGTGTAAACAAAAGACCTAAAAACAAACACATTTGTTTTAAATAAGGGGGCTGTAAAAGACCTTTTGCAAAATTAAGAGCACTATCTCCGTACTCTCCTGTGTCAGTGACAGTCCAAATGTTCCATACAGCAAATCAATGTATTCACTACCAATTTGAAAATTCACACACAAGGAAAACATATTTTAATCAATATAGTTCCTACACATAGATGTTATTATTTGTCAATAAGTAAAATAACTGGGTGATGTTGGTATCAAATGAAATCTCACGGTAGAACCCATATGCATGTTGACAGTGTCTTCTGTATTATAAAAAATATATGAAATAACAGGTGGGCACATTTGCCGGTTGTTCCAGTAAAACATTCCTGTGTTTGTACCAGCAGAATTCCGGGAACCAGTCCTCTCTAATATGCAATTAAAGGTATGTTGATTTTTCAGCACAAGTAGGGATAAGGATAGTCTTGCCACTTTATTTGAACTTGTGAAAAAGTAACCATTATGGCTTAAAATTGGAAAAATTTTCAATGAAATCAATGGGACCATGAATTATTTGTTTTATTCCGTCGACAATGCGAATGAACCAATACCGTATAGTCGGCTATAGGAGGCACAACGTGAAATTTGTCTATCATTGTAATTGAGAAAAAGCTAACGGATTTGCCTATAACAAAACAATTACTTAAATCAAATATATCAGATCTGACCATTTTATATGAGTTTGTTATGTCATCTTTCTTACTGTGAAACTTATAATAACAGTGGGCCGACCTTATAGCCACATGTCTTCTTTACTTATGCATCGTACCTATTGCATATATTTTTTTAAACAGGAGAAATCACGCATAAATCATATTCCATCGAAATACACATACGTTTAGTGACTTTTAAGTTATGCTTAAAATACATTCCGAATTTGCTATTTAAAAATAATTTAAGCCCATGCCCAAGAAGCAGCGGGATGAATACGACAGTTGTTGTCCATTCGTTTTTGATGTGTTTTGTCATTTGGTTTTGCCATGTGATTAGCGACTTTTATGGCACGCCGTTATTATATTTATTCAATTTCGAGATATCTTATTTAGTTAAATAAGATATCTTATAAACTAATTGAGATATCTTAATAATAAAATGAGATATCTTATATATTAATTGAGATATCTGATTTATTAAATAAGATATCTTTTATATCAAATAAGATATCTTATTAAAATGTTTATAAAGATATCTTATTAAATATATAAGATATCTTATTAAATATATAAGATATCTTATTTAAAATATAAGATATCTTATTAACTATATAAGATATCTTTTATATAGTTAATAATAGAGATATCTTATTTACTTAATAAGATATCTCCATAAGTTAATAAGATATCTCTATTAGTTTATAAGATATCTCTTTTAATTAATAAGATATATCTATTAGTTTATAAGATATCTCTATTAATTAATAGGATATCTTATAAAGTATGTATTTAAAAGATATCTTTATAAAGAAGTAAGATATCTTATATACTTTATAAGATATCTTTTTAATTAATAGAGATATCTTATTAACTTATAGAGATATCTTATAAACTAATAGAGATATCTTATGAACTTTTAGAGATATCTTATTAACTTATAGAGATATCTTATAAACTATGAGAGATATCTTATAAACTTTTAGAGATATCTAATTAACTTATAGAGATATCTTATTTAATTGGTTATAAAGATATCTTATTTTATATATAAGATATCTCCATAAGTTAATAAGATATCTCTATTAGTTTATAAGATATCTCTACTAATTAATAAGATATCTTATAAAGTATGTATTTAAAAGATATCTTTATAAAGAAGTAAGATATCTTATTAATTAATAGAGATATCTTATAAACTAATAGAGATGTCTTATAAACTAATAGAGATATCTTATTTACTTTCAAATTAAATAAGATATCTTATAAAAATTAAAGATATCTTAATACTTAATAAGATATCTTGTTAAATAAATAAGATATCTTCAAATTTGAATAAATATAAAAACGGCGTGCCATAGACTTTCCTCGGAGTTAAGTATTTTTGTGATTTTACCTTTTTTTATATACAGTTTTAACCTGCCACTTTGTCCGTCATTTTAGTCGTCGGGTTATAAATTGAAACTCTACCTTACTATTTTAACTCATGATCATAGGAGGATCCAAATGGTTTATTACCGGGTCAATTTTCAAGGTCATAATACAAAAAAAAAGTTCAGATATTTATGTCAAAAATTGGTTTCCAGATACCTTACAGTTATTTTTAAAATACTACATGTACATATTGAATTGCAATCTCACTTTGTTTGTTTCGTATGCTTTCACACATAATGAGAGAATCATATCTATTGCGGTCTCTACGTCAGGTCAAAGTAACAATTTCAAAATATAAACCAGGATTTGTGACAAAAAGTGTTATTTAGATGCTGAACAAATATTGCATATGTAATTGCAACTTGACATGGGTTTGTGGACACACATAAAAGCCAAAAGATTGTTTTGTGGTTGACGTCAAACAGATCACAATCCATCTGTTTGATACTTCAATTTTTTAATCTCTTTACCGCGCTGAAATACGTCCTTTATTCATATTTCAAAATTCAAAATTCAAATTCATTATTCACTATTCAACGTTTAATAATGAATAAGGAAATAGTTTATATCCATTCTCAATTTTATATTTCAGTATTTTAGTTGAAAGGTGTATTATAATGAAATAGGAATTTTGTTTTGTTTACTATGTAACTATATAACTTGTGTGTAACAGCCTTGACTTGCTTGCCCGTTTCTCTGAACTCGTCATTTTGGTGTTAATCAAACAAAATATTAATATCCAAATTCATTTAAAAAAAGAAAGAACTCTTTGATACTTATTATTCAAAATATTCATTCCAATATTCAAAATTGGCTATTTCTTAATTTTCACGCGTATTTTGTAATTTAGGTCCTCCGTAACCCCTTTAATACGCATTGCGGCACAATCCACAAGTTATATACCACCAGTAATAGAGTGTCAGTCAAAACAATCTATTTCATTATTCACTTTTCAACTTGAATACTGATATATAAAATTGAGAAAGGTAAATAGGAAATGTGTCAAAGAGACAACAACCCGACCATAGAGCAGACAACAACCGAAGGCAACCAATGGGTCTCAATGCAGCGATAAATATGTTTTCAATATCAATGCTTTTTAGTTGATTGTTGACATACAGGTGACAATCGTTAAACTTCAGCTTCAAAACACAAACTTTCATTACCTGCCATATTCAAACAACACCACTGACCTATTGACAATACAATTGACGATTATACGAAATTTATGCGAAAAAAAAATGATAAAATCATGCACAGAAGACTAAGTTTATGATGTTTGTATGCATTGGTTCAAAAATTGGAATAACATTATTTTTCTACGGTCACTCGTTTCATATGACTTTAAAAAACCTTTAGGAATTCATCACATTAGAACTAAATTATACTCCATTCCATTGTCAAAACTTTCTTTACTATGCCAAAAATACTTCCGTTACTGATTCTCGTTCTGTTTTGTATAGATTAGTTGCAATTATCATGGACATTGCTAACCATAGACTATTCAAACCCGTATCCACTACATCCAATAGTGAGGAAAAACGTTATTTTTTTTAAGGTCAAATTCGCCAATAAAGGTATAGATGCTGTAAATATTAGCAATATTTTCCATCAAAAATTTGTACAAAAAACTATACCTGATTACTTCAAAAATAAAGCTACACCTGTTATTTCTTATACTTTCACCAAGTCTATTGCATCCAAGATTTTCAACCACAAGAGAGTTTTAGAAGCTTTTAACTTCAAAGATGCAAAATCCAAGCCTCCGGATTGCTCATGTACATCGTCACAATACAATTACAGTCCAGCTGGTCATATTATTACTGTTGACCTTGGCATCGTTACCAATGAACAACTAAGAGAGTTGTTAGCCAAGGGACCAAAATATAAAATTCCCCAGCCCATCAACTGGAAAAAGAATTTCAAGTTACTGATGGATGCAGTTGAGGACTATGCAAAAAAATGGGTAAAGCACGAACCAGACGAACCAGAATTGGACACTTTGTCTGAATGGATCAAAGCTTTTCGATCATGCTTTCAGAGGCGCAGACATAAACTACGATGTAATATGAGTACTAGAGTTTCTAAGCCTGAATTCATGAATCCGGAGGTTGTGGATGCTTTATCCTCTTTGCATGACAAATATGTCGTTGTTCCAGCAGATAAAGCCTCCAATAATATTGTATTCATATTATGTAAAAAAACATTATTTGCAATGTCTCACTACAGGAATTGATAAAACTACTGGTAATCCTACATATTCTTTAACATCATTTACCAAGGACGAAATTTTACAAAATCATAAATCTGTCCTTCTTTCTTTTGGTATCAACATCAAAGAAAACGAAGAAAACTTGCCCTCATTATACTGGATACCTAAATTACACAAAATTCCATATAAAGAACGATACATAGCTGGTTCTTCAAAATGTTCGACTAAACATCTTTCTAAAGTACTGACTACTATTCTTTCTACAGTTAAAGATGGGCTTCAAAAATATTGTGAGGAGATATATTCTACCAGTGGTGTTAACCAGATGTGGATTCTCAAAAATTCCAAAGATCTACTGCTTAACCTCGATCACAATCTTTGCAATTTTGTAGCAACATAAAAACTTTTGATTTTTCTACGCTATATTCGTCTATTCCCCATGCTCAGTTGAAAGATCGACTTCACCATCTCATAAAACAGAGCTTTTTCTATAAAAATGGGAATCGTAGATACAAATTTCTTGTTTTGGGTTACAATAATTCATATTTTGTGAAGAATCACACTGAATCTTCCAGAAAATATACTGAAGATGATATCATCAAAATGCTGGACTTTTTGATCGACAATATATTTGTTGAGTTTGGAGGATTTATATTTCAACAGACAATCGGTATTCCAATGGGTACTAATTGTGCACCCCTGCTGGCTGATTTGTTTTTGTACTCGTATGAAGCAGAATTCATTCAGAACCTTCTAAAAGACAAAAAGAAAAAGCACCTTGCGAAATTCTTTAATTTTACTTTCCGATATATTGATGATGTTCTTTCATTGAATAACCCATACTTCAGCCAATACTTACATCTCATATATCCCAGTGAACTTGAAATTAAGGATACTACTGATACTAGAAGGACTGCTTCATACCTTGATCTTTTCCTCAATATTGACGTAGATGGACGACTTCACACGAAAATCTATGACAAACGGGACGATTTCAACTTCCCAATTATCAATTTCCCATTTCTCAGCAGTAACATACCATCTGCCCCTTCGTATGGTGTTTACATATCACAATTGATACGTTATTCACGTGCTTGTTCACACTATACGGACTTCATATACAGGAGTGTGATCCTTACGCAGAAACTTCTCCAACAAAGTTATGAGGAGGACAGATTAAAATTGACACTCCGTAAATTTTATGGACACCATCACGAATTGGTGGATCCATACGATGTGTCTTTAACCAAACTAGCTAAGGACATTTTTACCACATGGTAGATTGTGGTTTGTCATTATGTCGTCTTATCTTTATTTACCAAACGTGACTTATTCCCGATTGTGACTGTTTTGCTGAGTGTGAATTCGCATTACTATAAGACGTGTTACGGTACTTGTCTATCCCAAATTCATGTATTTAGTTTAAATGTTTAATGTTATATTTGTAATTCTCATCGGATTTTGTCAAATGTGTTGACATCTTTTCCATTATATTTATGTGTTATGGAAAGAAAAATTAATCACCGCCGTCATTTATTAGATTTAATTTTGGTCAACGTAATCTGTACGATAATTTACGTTTGAAGTTGGATTCATAACAAACTGGACATATATATATTATAGTTAATTGCTATCAATAAGTATTGCAATACGCATTGTGTTTAAATGCAATATCAGTATTTAGTTCTATTATAATCTTTAATCAATCCTAATTCTATCTTACTTTTGAGATATAGTTTTTCATATGTGACGTCATTTTTCTGCTGTTTCAGAAATTTCATATATTCAAATGTGACGTCATTTTTAATGCCTTTTCACCATCGTGTGTGACGTCATTTTCATAATTTACTGCATTGAGGCCTGGACTGAGTCGGGTGTGTCTATTCTGTGTTGGTGTATTCGTGTTTGTTTTATGTAATGCGTTAGCGTTAATACTCAGTTTCATTATGTATATCTGTTATATTCTTTTGATAAAATTTACTGTTTGCAATAGCATTAATCGTTCTAAATAATAAGGATGTTCTTATCCCAAGCATAAAAACATAGCCGTTTTTGACACAACCTTTTTCAACTTTTGATCATCAGTGCTGTACAGCGTTGTACTTTTTTTCGCTTTCGATCTTTTATATCTGGGCGTCACTGGTGAGTCTTGTGTGAACGAGGCGCGTTTTTGGCGTATTAAATTTTAAACCTGATGCTTTTTGTTATTCATTAATCATGTGTTTCTTTGTCTAATACGTTCTCCAATTTATTTGTATTGTAGTCCTGTAATATTATGTTGTCATTTCAATGTTATATTTAACATTGCCATTACAGTGCGAGGTTTGGCATGCCACAAAACCAGGTTCAACCCATCATTTTTTCCTTTAAAAATGTCCTGTACCAAGTCAGGAATATGGCCATTATTATATTATAGTTCGTTTCTGTGTGTGTTACAATTTAACGTTGCGTCGTTTGTTTTTTCTTATTTTTTAGTGTAAATTGACATTGCGATACATGTAAGACGTGTCACGGTACTTGTCTATCCCAAATTCATGTATTTGGTTTTGATGTTATATTTGTTATTCTCGTGGGATTTTGTCTCATGCTTGGTCCGTTTCTGTGTGTGTTACATTGTAGTGTTGTGTCGTTGTTCTCTTATATTTATGCGTTTCCCTCAGTTTTAGTTTGTTACCCCGATTTTGTTTTTTGTCCATGGATTTATGAGTTTGAACAGCGGTATACTACTGTTGCCTTTATTTAACATTGTATAGTGAATGTAATGAACTATTTCATAATTCATTATTGATTTTTGAATGATAAAAAAAAAATAATGGACGTATTTCAGCACGATTAATTTTTACTGTTAACTTAGATGTAATTGTAGTCAGAATACATTATATTTTTTTCTACGAAATCATTTAACAATTTGAATACGTAAGGATGACTTATATAGCTAATTATGCGGTATGGACTTTGCTCACGTTGAAAACCTAACGGTGACCTATAGATGTTAATTTCTGTGTCATTAAGTCTCTTGTGGAGAGTTAATTATCTCTTTCTCTTTTGTAATGACCCGTTTAGATATTAGTTAAATATTGGACAAAGAACAGTTCAGTTCATTTTAATGCAAACGTTCAAAATTTATTGATACCGCATTTACTTTTACAAAAAGAGATTGCTGATCATAACTTGCATTGGAACTTTCTGAGTTTTCAATTAGAAACAGATTTAGAGAAGTCACGAAACTGGTCCTGTTGAGGACAAGAACTTGGAAAACGTTTCATGGTCCGCTGAAGGCTAATAGCAACTAACACGTTATGATGAGGCAGATTTTTTTGAAATTCCATGTTAAAAGATAAATGTATATAATTACAATACACAACAATGAGATGCATACAATTTATCATACACTACAATTATAACTACCAATTGTAATTTTTCACATACAATCTCAACCCTTAAAAGCATATTAATTAGGAATGAAACAAAATACTGAGAATTGTGTTGCATAATAATGTCTCAAAAATAAAGGAGTAGGTCCAGTAAGACCCCTTTTTGGCCCCAAAATATAACACTTTTACAAAATTGGTAAAATGCAAACTTTAAGTTATTTATTCGAAAGTAGAATGCTTCTCCTACATAAATGTGTGCTGTTCTTGACAATACAATGCTGATATATCGGGTACTAGCATCATCAAGTCATGCTAAATTACATGTACTCAAACTTTCACAAATTTAGAATATTAGTTCTCCGTCTTAAATGAAAGTGGCCGCATTGATGTTCATTCTTAATATTGAAATGCTAGTTGTATTTGATGGTAATACATAACATATATAAAGGTTGTGGATGAACACGGGTGCGGCCACTTTCATTTTTGACGAACACCATCTGAAAAGTGACTTTTTTTTGCATATTTGATAGATTTTTCATATTTAAGCTTAAATCGGAGCGTTTTTAATGATAAAATCAGTTAAAATCTTTCACACAAACTAATCGAATCAACTGAAATAGACACTTTTAAGTGTTTAAAAAGTGTCCAAAATATTTCGTCAGATGAACTTGAAATTTGAGGGTTAAATCGACCCTTATCGGACCCACTCCTTTCAATTAAGGTGGTACATACGTAACACTACAGAGAAATAACGCAGCTGAACGTTTTAATCATAGTCGATTCCATTGTCAAGGAAATATTGTTAAGCTGCTTCTCCATGATAAAAAGTAGTGTTTGTCTAACTGTTATAAAGCCATTGAAAATTCTCCGATAACGGGTGTGGTTCAAATTTTGAAATTTCTATTAGAGGTTCAAATTAAATATTTTGTCAAAATTTTATGAAAATTAAACTATCTAAATTAATCTAAGTCAAAGTGCTTGGTACCACATTTTGAATAGTCTCCATGGGGCACATAACTCAATTACAAAGTTTACGTACAATTTAATTGTAAAAGAGTTATTAAAAAAGTCGGGTATTAGTTTTTCCAAAAAAAAAGGAAAAATCTATCAAATATTCGTTAATGTGCATTCATCTTTGCAATCAGCATTATCCACTCCATCTGTCGTGTTGATTTTTAGTATTTCTGTGTATTTTTTGTTAATCCTTGTTTTCAAATCATTATAGACAGACTTGTCCTTTATAGTGTTCAGTGTAAGTGGTTGATACGGATTCAGGTATCCGGAATCCCTGTGGTTATTATCTGCAGTGGTTGCCCTATCCTCATCTTTCATTGCGGAGCTATATTGATGAACATCCACCTCTGAAGATATGATTGGTTGATAGGTATTCAGGAGTCCAGAATCTTTGTGGTTATTAGCTGTTGCATTGTCCTTGACCTTTACCCCCATAACCGTAGCTTTGATATTGTATAAGACTGTATCCTCAATCTCTGCATATTCATTTTCATCTGTGTTCGTATGTTCATTGTGCCAATGTACAAGAGGATTTTCATTGGGTTTATTTTTGTCAAATGATTCTTTTTTCCCATTCTTTTTTATAACAAATGTATGCTATCAAGCTACAAATAATGACTGCCATCAGACCTACACTCCCGATATAAATAATACTTTCCCTGGTTGGAAACACTGAAAACAAATTTGAACTGAAATTATAGACATTGTTCAAATCCATTTTTATTGCAAAATGTTCATGTTTAGTTTTGTTCTGTTTAGTTTTAAACAAAGTTATATTCACTTAAATCATTTTGGTCTTGAACCAAGTTTGTTATTTCACTCAAAACTTACCCAACTTAAATACAATGTTTTACAGATATAAATTAGGGCAACATTTTTAATTGAACGGTTGTTTAAAAATATAAGTCAAAGTACCAACTAATTACTAAGAAATTCGTATAACTTAATGTTGATCAGTTTACTGATACATTGTAAGTAATACAGGCACGAGAATACAGGTTTAATAAAAAAAAAAAAATGCCATATGTATTCTCGAGTCCTTACTTTTTCTTTCCGTATTCTGAACCTTGACCGTATATGTCACGTTTTCTCTGTGTGCCGTCACTTTTATATGTCTTTTTTAAGTTACAATTTTCCAACGATCGATAAGGAAGCTTGCTCAAACCCACCCACCTACCCCTACATGTTTTTCAGGTTTATAAAAAGTGGTGATCCAGCAGACGTGTGATAACAGATTCATCAAGAGAAAATGATTTATTCGGAAAAAGTGGAATTATATCACATATCGTAGAAGATGACCTTTCGACTTGTCAAAAATTATACTAGTATTGCAGTATGTGGGTGTGATCAGTTTATAAGTTCACTAGTCAGTAGACGTTTAAAGATTTAAAAAGTGAAAACTTTAATATTTGGAATTTATTTTTTCATACACGTTTTCAAAAAAGTACGCTTCTAATGCGTTTTGGTATTTGTTTTTGATATTATTTTTTATAAAATTGCTGTGGTAGGGACTGGATCTGACAAAATGACAGGGGATCATGACCCTATAATTCTATGTAAGACCATATGCTACAATTTGTTCCTGTGGTACCACAGCATTTTTTTTTTACAACAAATGGAAGTTTTTAACGACCTTGACTGGCTATACAGCCCTTGCATGGTCGGGATGTTTTTTTTATATAAATGGTTTTCTCTTTTATTTAAATGGTTTTCTCTTTTATACCAGAGCGGCCGGTCCAGTTTAGAATTATTTTATACTCCAAATACCGATGAATGCTTTATTCAGTTATGGCCTAGCGTCATTGTGGGGTCGTGCTCCTCGTTAACTCTAATTCCATTAGAGTAACTTTTGTTACTCCTGTTACCACGAGAGTACTTACTTCCCAATATTACAAATGCCGACGGTTTTTATCGTTTTGCCAGACCTCGTTTACTGTTTTATCTCTGAGGCCGATTTTATTCCAAATAGTATTTCTTGAATTATTTAAATCAGAAATTAGGAGCTGTGGATCGATGTCCTATGTGACAACTCGACTGTACAAACAGCGTGGGTGTAATCAACCATAGATTTCCGTAAAACCTTCAACAATGAGCCAAACCCATGCCACATACGGCCAACTTTAATCCACAGAGTATTTCTTAAATTATATAAATCTTGAATTTATGTCCAATAAGTGAGAGATATTGTACGACGACAGGGTTACCCTTTACTTAAATTTAAGATGTATTTTTTTACCTGTAGTTGGTGTGGTGCGTTCTGTGGTATAACGTTGATCAATGTCATCTCTCACACACCCAGCAATGTGATTACACCTTGATAAATTGATAACAAGTTATTTAATATTTTCTCTTTTTAACACAGATTTTAATAGTATATGTTCGTAATGTCGTACCTACAATCCTGTTCCCTTTCACCGAATAAGATCTATACCGGGTTTGTACAAACATGAGCAACACAAAAAGTACCACATATGGAACAGGATCTGCTTACCCTTCCGAAGTACCTGCGATCACCCCCAGGTTTTAATGGGTTTCATGTTGCTTAGTTTTGAGTTTTCTAAGTTGTGTTTTGTACTATTATTCTTTATCCTTAAATCCATAAAAGCGCACTTAAAACGCAACAAATTAATGATAATAGAAAATTTGAAAAACTTGAAGGTTACTCACATTACGCACAGGTATATTTGCTCTTTCCCCTAGCTCTTTATTTTCAATAAAAATTGTATGTTCCTCATAGGGAGACAACAACAAAAAACGTCTCTATTACAGGGTCAATGACGGGAATTGGCAAAAAGACTATTGATAAGTTAATATGTTCATTTATTGGTTATATATGATTTATTTTTACCGCAGAAGTTTAATTAAATGTACTAGAAGTTCTAATCAGAAACAACCAGGATAATCACATGACGCCATATATCCCCTTTCCTTGGATTGATACATATGACGATATTGAAATATTTTTATTGATTTTTTTCCTCATTTCTGTTGAGTCTGCGATTAACAGCATAAGTAGACGAGACACTGGGTTCCGCAGAAACCTTTATGTAAGGTGTGGTTAATCTTGATTAATGGTCTTTTACATACAGAAACTTACAGATGCAAAGATAAATATAGTTTGAACATAGATCACTGTGATGCAGATGTCTAAGTTTCTGTTACATTTACCTCTCATTTTCTTTGCAGGAACATTTTTTTATGCATTTGTATCCGAAAAAGTTTGAAAAACATGGCTTACACACTGCCTCCTCATGATAAGTAGTAAAGCCGATTGGACATTATAAAAAAAACACTATTAATCTTTGTAAATGCACATCTCTTGAGATACCATTTCACAATAGTATTTTACAAATATGAAAAAAATGAAGGAGGATTTTGAATGATAGATATTGACAGATTTATTGATGCAATATAAATTAATGGGCTGAAAAGATTAATGGAAGGTAAACAGTCTATTTGAAAATTATTCCAACATTTTACTTAAACCAGTATATAGTGATCAGGATCAAAACTTATGTTTGACATGAATCGGGATAATTTTAAATTCATTAGTCACCAAAAGAGCAAAATCATTTATTTCTGCTATGACAAACTTTAAATGTCAATAATTGAAACAAATTTGGAACAAGGAGCACACAATTTCGGAAACTAATTTATGACGCAATATGTATACCGGATTTATTATAACATAAGCAACACGACGGGTGCCACCTGTGGAGCAGGATCTGCTTAGTAACTTTCCGTAGCACCTGAGATCACCCCTAGTTTTTGGTGGGGTTCGTGTTGCTTATTCTTTAGTTTTCTATGTTGTTTCATGTGTACTATTGCTTGTCTGTTTGTCTTTTTCATTTTTAGCCAGGCGTTGTCAGTTTATTTTCGATTTATAAGTTTGACTGTCCCTCTGGTATCTTTCGTCCCTCTTGTATGTACCATTTCTATACATTCTATATAAATACTGTATTTAAAAGAATGTTTATAATAGTTTATTTCTTATTATTGATCTTCTTACCCTGAAATTCAGTAACTAAGACTCAGCAAAATATTGTTATCCGAGTGAACTGTTAAAACAACAGCTACCATTCTTGGGCATTACAGGTATTCATAAAACCCAATCATCTTTTAACTTATTAACGTTTGCTTAACTTCTAACAGACAATGGGAAAACAATTTAATAGGTACATGTATTATAAAATAAAATGTTTAAGACGACATATGCCCTCTACAAAATCCATATTTGTTCTAAACCTCACCACTGTATGAGTATGTATGTTTGAAGGTACATATGGATTTTTTATGTACAAATGTAATGTATGTATGTGTGTTCACATATATGGAGATTTTACGTCTGTGTGTATAAGAATGTGTGGTGTGAATGCCAATGAATCAACTCTCCACCAAAGTCACAATTTATTAACGTAAACCATTAAAGGTCAAAGTTCGGTCTTTACCATGGAGCCTTGGTTCATACTGAACAGCAAATTATTAAGGGCTAAAAAAAATATTTAAAAAAAAATACTGTAAAACGATTTAAACATATATATTAGACCAATATATATAAAAAAAAAAAGAGAAACGAAGAACACTTATGAACCTCACCAACAAACATCAACTACTGAACGTCAGATTCCTGGTGTAGAACATGTGTTAACATTTGCAGCGGGTTTAAACGTTTAAATAGGTACCAGTCTGTACCCTTATCTGCAACAATAGTGTAACACCACAATGTTTGTATGATTGTATTATGTATAAAGATTATTTCGCAAACTTTATATATATATAAAATGAGGCACAAACCTTCACATGTTCCTTCTTTTAAGACGTTATTGGAGCAGCAGTAATATTGAACCTTCGTGACGGTATCTTTTCTACAAGTAAAATTTTATAATGAAAATAGAAAATATATACTCTATTTTAAAACAAATTAGAAAATTAGCCATAAATGGGAATGAGACAAATATCAACCAAAGTACGAAATTGTAAAGATGTAAATAACTGAAGATTCTATGAAAACGTTCAACATTTAAAAAACCCATATCGTATAATAAGATTTATTTGTATGAAAGGTCTCCTACCCGAGATAGATGAATCTTTATCAATAAAAAGAAATGATTAATGTCTTCTATGTGCTTATACATTAAACGAAAATATCATTATTTACAAAGACAACAACCTGACTACATAGTCATGGTTAGCAACAGGCCATATATGTTTGGGGGATATTAAACATGTTTGTTAATGTTTGTCCAACCATTTACTATATACACATTGGTGATTCAGAACAAGCTTTGAAGAAAGAGGACTCGTAGTTTTAAAAATCTAGTCAATTGCCCAGATTTCATACCATTGTATACAGAGTAAATTGCCAATATCTTCTTCTCAAACGGATTTTTGTGTCAAGAAGTAATCAGCTGTCAGAATGAGTATATCCTTTTGCATTGCCAAAATAAACATGATGGTATTAGTAGAAATGTTAATAACTAGGTAGCAATTCATAATAAATATAATACAGTTTTATATAATTTATAATTAAAAGAAAGAACTGGCATTGACCTTAACACTTTATTAAACGAAGAGTTCCAAATAATGAAGTTGAAGTCATCCCTTCGTACATTTTACGGACGTCATAACGAAATGGTTGTCCGTTATGGAATACCCGTTTCACAAATGATATGTTCCTTACGTCGTAACTACAATCCCCTTCCCTTTCATGAATGTGACTTACCGCATTAGACTATTTACCGGATTTGTTATAACATGAGCAACACGATGGGTGCCACGTGTGGAACAGGATCTACTTACCCTTCCGGAGCACCTGAGATCACCCCTAGTTTTTTTGTGAAGTTCGTGTTGCTTATTCTTTAGTTTTCTATGTTGTGTCATGTGAACTTTTGTTTGTCTATTTGTCTTTTTCATTTTTAGCCATGAGTTGACGGTCAGTTTATCTTATATTTATGAGTTTGACTGTCCCTCTGGTATCTTTCGTCCCTCTTTTGTTATTTGAATAAAATGTACAGCCGGTACAAACAACTATTGAAATATATCAGATGCATACACTATTTGAAAACTTGATTCAATGTTGAATAAACAACTGTACAACATATTATCTAATTGTATCGTCTTCGAGCGACTCAATTAAGATACTGCACCTATTTCATATCTTGTATTATCAGAAATGGACTTTAAAATATAGCAGTATTAAGTTAGATATATATATGTAAGTTTTTTGTCTAATTAACAAAATCTCTGTGCAAGACTTAAATTGTTTTTGAAGTTATTTCAGAAAAGTGACAGATAATACATAGATATATAAATCAGTTTACATGAAAAAAAATTACTATTGATCAATCCTAAGAAGTACGCACCTAATGTATCTGTTACAAACATCTGCAGAATGACCATTTAATAATGCCAATGACACACAGAAACTCGGAAAATAAAACCACGCCATCATGATATTATGAGGAAATAAATCAAACGGAAACATTATGTTATTGAAATGCTAAAACAAACAGACTCGATTTTTTAAAAAATGTATGTTTGTTTCACAGAATTTGTGTCTGTGTATATAAATGTAGGTGGATAAATGTCATGTTCTACCATCTACGCGTCCTTGTTTTTACTATTGTTTGTTAATTATCAAATCATACAATTCCAATTATGAAAATACAACATTCAATAACTATATTTTTTAATGTAGTGTGTATTCTTTTTTATGTTTGATCATAGTCATATCCTTGATTTTAGATAAAGTCCGTCATAATTATGGTCAGTAATTGTTCAAATTAAATTCTACCCCAACTAGTATACTCAACCCTACTAACGGCAACCTAAATACATTTTTCAATTGGCTATCATACACTGAAAGAAGATGCGTGGAAAGTAAACTTTTGTTATTTCAAATATGACAACGACCATAATCTGTCTGTCAACTAGAGATTTATAAGGATTGTCAGGTTAACCAATTATTACAAAAGTAAGATGTGCTATGATTATCATGAGACAACACCTCACAAAAGACCACATGACGTAGAATGTAACAAATATAGGTCACCACACAAACTCTAACATAAAGCAAAACCCATACCACATAGCAAATTATAAAAGTACCCGAAATGACTAATGTAAAATAGTTCAATCGAAAAAAAACTAAAGGCCTTGTTTATGTAAAAGACGATGAACGAAAACCAAACATATACAGAAACATATGCTCAGCTTGAGACAGGTTCATACAGAATATTACAAGCGCATCAACCTCCCTTAACCTGGAGACATCGGTGTAACACTAAACAATAAGAGAACAGCATCAGGACGTCCACAATTTGAAGAAAAAAAATTGATAGCGGGATGCACAAATAAGACGAAACGATACGTATTAACTGGAAGACAAAAGGACACATGTAAAGATAATAAAAATATACCCAACTTCAACATCTAGAATCTATAATTCAAGTTAATCGTGTATCGTTTGCCAAGAAGACACTAAATATTTATTAACTAGTTATTTGTACTTTCCGATGAACCTTTTAAGAAAAAGAACGAGACGTTTTCTGAATAAGTCACCGTAGCAGCTGCAAGCACTTGAATATCGTATGACGTAGAAATGTATACGTCATACGCGATAGAAGTTGCTATATTGCTGCTGAGTCGAGATATATTCATGGTTTCAAAGTTGTTATCGTCTTTTTTTCATAGATTTTGATACTGGGATGACCTAGGTGTTGTCAAATGTGTTTGTCGAAATGAGACAGAGGAAGTCATATCTGAGTATTAATGCAAACGAGTGGTTGTATTTTTAGGTTCTAGAACTTTATCCTTTTGAACTTACCTTGTAGTTCGGTATTTAAAGTAAAACTCGTCTTTACTTATATCCGCGTCTGAAAAAACAGCAATGCCAAATAAAAACACAACAATGAACAACATATGGTTGAGATTGACCCAAAATGGATGCATGTTAGTGTGGTCAGGGTTAAACTAGTTATTTGTGCACACAAGTCTCCAAAAAGATCGATGATTAAACACCTGCACAGTGCATCTACTAACATGAATGCGATCTAGACTATTCTTTGATTCTAAAAATAGGGGTAGTTACAATGTTTGTCGCAGGAAGTGAGTACAATTCCTCCGTATTTGTTCCCTTCAAAGATAGAATGGACGAAATTATAATGTTATAAACTTTAAATGAACTTTAATACAAACTGAACTGCTTTTGAATTGTAAAACAAGTAAGTTCTGCGCATGTCCTAACTTGAAGTCAGGAACCTGCAGTTCATTGGTTGTCGTTTGTTTGTATGGTTGATAAGTGTTTCTCGATTTTTTTTATTTTCTTTTATTTATAGATTTTACCGTTGATTTTCCTGTTTCAATCGTGTTACACTAATCATTCTTTGTAGCTGTTGGTTCGGTGTGTGACAAGGCTCCGTGTTGAAGGTCTACTCTGATCTATAATTGTTGACTTTTTACATATTGTGACTTAGATAGAGAGTTGTCTTATTGGCACTCAGGTTTTCAAAATTTTGAATAATTCCATAAAAGAAAATAAAAACAACATAAAAAGTACTTCAAATTAGTTTTATATAATGTATGGTATTAAATCAATGTTGCATTTTTTCAAGAAAATAATCTTATGACGACCTTGACCGAAGTATTTCAATTTATTTCTGAAAAGCAATGTTTCCAAAATTACTTTAAACCGATTATAGATTTTTGGTAAAGCGTATCATTTCGAGTGAGTTTTGATTTTAAATTAAAAAAATCCTTAAATCTATGAAATTTTCAGTTTGAGAGCTATTTTTACGAATTCATAATGTGTATGTTTATACCATTGTAATAAAGATAGAACATATTTTATTACATGGCATGGCACTGGTGCAACTTTCAATAGAAAATTTCTCTTTTTTCTCTTTACTTTCCTATATGTAACACATTTAGTGAATTAAATAATTTATCCCGTATGCATTGAATTCATTTAAATTTTAGCATTAATCACATTCCTGGATTAAATATTAAAGTATCACAGTTCCGTAGTAGAAGCGATTGTGATGTAATTTTTTTATTTTTTTTTTGTATTCAAAACCATATTTCAATATATGTACAGGTTGTTTCAGGTACATTGATTCTGTGAAAATATCGTTTTTTCCAGATTGCATACTATGGAAATCTTCACATTCAGTATAGTCGTGTTAAAGATGTTTTGTGTCTATTGTGGCTTTAGATTCGACAATATCTAAATCTTTGCATTCCGTATAGTCGTGTTTTAGATTTTTAGTATCCAGTGACAGTGGTTGATATGGATTAAGGTACCCAGAATCGCGGTAATTATCTTCATGGTTGTCTTCCTTCTCTGTTAATGAGTACTCATTAATATCTACTGCAGAAGAAACAACTAGTTGGTAAGGATTGATAGAACTGTTGCTTTTTTCTTTCTTCGAATGCTTGCTTCCACCTTGCTGAATTTTATCTTTTTTCTTGTTATTTTTTTTTTTAATTTACTGTCAATATCGGACAAGTACCGCTCGTCAATTTCGTCATAATCATTTTCATTTGTGATCATCCCACCTTTGGTTCCATGAGCAAGACATTTTGTCTCCATTTCCAATTCGTTTGGATTTTGTTTAGGTAAATTTGAACCTACTTTTCTTTTACCTTTTTTATAACAGATATAAGCCATTAAAATACATATACCGAATGCCAGTAATCCGAAACTACCAAAATATACACCACTCTCCTTGTTCAGAAAGCCTCAAAATGTTAATTTTTTATATTTAATTTACCAAATTTTTCAAAACTATACAGTGAAGAAATATTACAATTGAAAATGTTAGGTTTTCTCTGTAATGTAATGTTATGATTATTGACATAAAATTATATTAATACATTAATATCTCTAAGGTCTCCGTATTTGATTAATATTATAGTGTTAACTGGGTGTTTCTGTATTGGCACTGGTGTATATTCAAGGTTTGCTGTATTGGCCTCGAGACCCGTAGGGTCGAGGTCCAATACAGCTGACCGAGAATCTATACCAGTGCCAATACAAAAACAGCCAGTTCAAAACACTTTTAATAAATGATTATAAGAAAAGTAAAACAGGAAGTGAACGTCCCGTTTTAGCCCTCGGGCCAATACGGCTTTTCCCCCGCCTTTTTCTGTATTTGCCCTAGTTGGTTTTTTTTCTGTTTCAAAACTTTAAGACGTTACAAAACATTGCACATCATTTGACCTGTTAATTTTATGATTTTAATTTAAAAATATTATACAAATGTTTTTATGCATAACGATACTTCATAAGTTAAGTAATGGCTTAAGAAAATTGAAAACCGGAAGTGAACGTCCTGTATTAGCCCTAGGGCCAGTACGGTTTTTTTCCCGCTTTTTTCTGTATTGGCCCTGTTCGAAGAGCAATATTAAATCTTGATTTATATCGACAGTTGTACGTTTTCAGTATTGCACATGCTGATTTATCCCTATTAGGGCTTATTTGCTCATATCAGTTAATAATACTAATTATGCTGCATAAGACACAAATAAACCAAAATGATAACACTCTACGATGTCAAACTAAGATTTATATCTTTTAAAAACGTTCGAATAATATTTTGATTTCAAATATTTTGAAATTGATTAGCCCTGGAGACATATTAACTATCTAAATGGGTTTCTAACGTAGTCTTATATGTACAATTAATGTCATTGCTGTCTTATTTAGTACATAACAGTTTTCTTATTTTATTAAAAATCAAATGTGTCAAGATAAACTATAACTTTTTCTAATTATTATATTATAGTAGTTTACCTCCATTATCATTTGAGTCCTTTGCTGTTTTCTCTATAACAAACAATATAAAATACACAATAACATGAAATTTAAAAAGAACGGTTTTGTTTTACTTTCATTTGAGTCATTTCATATAAAATATAATTGTGTTTGATAAGTCAAACTAATGAATTACTTTCCTTTTTACATTCATAAATAGACCTGGGTACAGGAGGAAGAATCTGTCAAGTATTTAAAAAACATACTTTGTACCTACTGATGTTAATCGGTTCTAGTAGAACTTTGTGTTGATGTCAGATCATGGGTCTGTTTAATTTGTGTACGCTACTTTTAAAGTTTGAACTGCTGTACCACAGCGTATGCCAACCATTTTTTTATTTATAAAAAAGTGTTGATATTTTGAATTACCATTTTTAATTTATATGATTTTGGAATGGTAGATATATATCTAATTTTAGAGAAATATTCTTTAATGAAAATGTGAAATCATACAGAGTCAAGGAAAAAATACACCGAAGAGGATATCACTGCCATGCTGGACTTTTTAATTGACAACATATTTGTTGAATTTGGAGGTTTGGTCTTCCAGCATACTTTAGGAATCCCAATGGGTACCAATTGCGCTCCTCTACTTGCAGATTTGTTTTTGTATTCCTATGAAGCAGAATTCAGCCAAGGGTTTGTACAGAAAAGAAAAAAAAAAGAAATTAGCCCAGTCTTTTAATTCACCTTTCGGTATATTGGTGATGTACTGTCTCTTAATAATAATAGATTCAGTGATCACTTACATTTAATATATCCAAGTGAACTTGAAATTAAAGATACTACCGACACAGATAAATCTGCTTCATATTTAGACCTTTTTCTCGAATGACTACTGATGGTAAGTTGAATACCAAAATTTATGACAAACGTGATGATTTAAATTTTCCTATAGTCAACTTTCCATTTCTGTGTAGCAACATCCAAGCGGCACCAGCATATGGAGTATATGTGTCTCAATTGATACGTTACTCTAGAGCTAGATCAAAGTACGTTGATTTTGATGAACGAGGAATACTGCTTTCTCAAAAGTTGCTAAGACAGGGCTATGAATCAATCAAATTAAGGTCATCACTCAAGAAATTTTACGGTCGCCATCATGAGCTGATTGACCATTATGACAAAAGTGTTTCAGATATCATATCTGATATTCTTTCTCAGTCATAACAACCTTCCATCATTACCGAACTGAACAAAGAAATAATATGACGGGTGCCGTATACGGTGCAGGAAATGCTTACCCTTCCTGAGCACATGATTTCACTTCCGGTTTTTAGTGTTTTCTTATTTATTATTTATAACTGTTGATGTAAATGTCCTTTAGTTTTGTGAGTCTTTGTTTACTCCTTGGTTTTGATTGTTATTGTCTTATTAAGTTGGTTTTTTTTTTCAAAGGCAATCATTTAAGAAAGCAAGCGTTGGGGAACATCTTTTTACCATCTTCGGTCAATAAAGGTTGTTTTGCATCATAAGAAGACATGGAAGTATCCGCATATCTTCAGCTTGCTGGACAATCACATCACAAAAATAGAAGTTTGAACTCAATGATCATAGAAAATTAAAATTTATAAGTTAAGGGCATACGATACAGTTTTGATCCCGTATTTACAGTTTGATGAAAATTTTCATATATGCTATTTTTTGTCTGATTAAATCAAATATGTAATAAAAAATAGATCTTCATGTGCTACTTTTTGAGTTAAATGAGGTCGAAATTTTGTATATTTGCTCAAAATTCGGATTTGTGGCCGTATTTTTTCTTTCGAAAGAAAGACATAACTTTTTTGTTTTAAAAGATAAATACAAATTGCTTTTTGTTAAATAATTTGTAATTTCTGTATTTTATAAGTATTCTAAAAATTTATGCTTTTTTTATTCAGAAATAACTCATATTTATCAAATGGACATGAATTGAGAAAAAAAACGTCATTTTTTGCTGTATATTTATCAAAATTAAAAAACATTGCACTATTTACAGTTTTATAAAATTTGGTCCACATAATCTCCCTGCAAAATGAAACAAAATGTCGTTTTAAAAAATGGAAGTCCATGCACTCGTTTTAAAATTAAATTAGTTTGAATGATAAAAATCAGTCGAAAAATGCATCTTTTCCCGTTATGTCACAGTTTGACGTCGAGAAAATAACATTTTACGTTAGCAACGTCATTACCTCCCCTGTAACTGTATCGTATGCCCTTAAAAATGTGTTCTAATGATTCGAAAGAATAGATTTTCTTAAAATAGACTGCAAATAGTTGAAAAGGAAATGCCAACATTTCTTCACCCTTAGTATTTACCTGTAATAGGAGTGATATGCTCCTCTGTTATCAGATGATACGTGGACTGTATACATCCCCGGATATGATCACAACTGAAAATGTAAAAAAATATATCAATTATCTATTAAGTGTTATTCCAATTGTTTCTGTATTTTCCGAAAGTGTTAAGATAACATACAAATGTCTTGAAAATGAAAATCTGTAATTTATTGCTTTGCTTCACTGTTTCGTTTACTTACTTATCCCTAAAAGTTATTATAGTTAAGAGTCGACCACAATACAGATTATGATAATTATCACAGCATAATATTAAAAACTGCTATGTCTTTTGTGGTAGCTATATAAATAGATAATCCATAGATGGATGTTTTTCGGTTATTCTACGCTAGTAGTCAAAATCACTTCTATTGCACGGAAGAATAAGAAGTTAGGAAAATGGAGTTATTCCATTTCTTCCAATCAAGTAACTGTGTTTTAAAATGATTGCTCAACGATATAAGCTTTCAAACTTTATGCTTGGTCTTTAAAGTTTGATTTTGGTATCAGAAGAAAGCCAAGCTATCACGTCTTATTCTTAAGTAGCGATGATGATCAGTCTGAAGTTATATACTGTCAGAAATTGTATAAATAGATTATCCTTGAAACGTTGGTCGATAGTTAAAGTCTATAGTTAAAAAACGAATTTTAAAAAGCATGCCCAGCAAAGCAACGTTTTATTTGCTTTAGCTTGAAGAAATAAAGAATTTACATGACAATCGCCAATATATATAGGATTTTGGACATTATTGCAAAGCTGAACAGAACAGACATTCGACACCAATGCAAATTCCAGTCTAACCGAAAGTAACAGTACGGACTGTTCGAAAAAAAAATATATTTTGAATTTTGAATTTGATCGAACGTTAACAACATATTAGCGAAAGAAGAAACAATAAGATCGGAATAACATGATTATAGTACCAGCATAAAATTTTGTGTATATTAAAAAGAAGATGTGGTATGATTGCCAATGAAACAACTGTCCACAAGAGACCAAAATGACACAGACATTAATATAGGTCACCGTACGGCCTTCAACAATGAGCAAGGCCCATATCGCATAGTCAGCTATAAAAGGCCCCGATATGACAATGTAAAACAATTCAAACTAGAAAACAAACGGCCTCATTTAAATAAAAAAATGAACGAAAAACAAATATTTAACACAAAAACAAATGACAACCACTGAATTACAGGTGTAGTTTATTTTACATGTCATTATATACCTTTCGTATGCCTTGCAAGAACATGTGTCTGTACATTTCAAACCATACTGACCACTATTGCAAGGTTCACATCTTGATCCAATAAATTCATATCCTGTGTCGCATTCTAAAATTAAAAGAAGTTTTTTTATCAACATATAATAAGTTATTACAATGCTTTGTAGTATTTACATTTGTATTAAATCGTTTGAAAAAACTTCAAATGTTATTTCTAGGATTACTTTGATGATTGACGGGGAAATATTTAGAGTATTTAAAAAATGGGGAGAAGATACCAATATAATGATAATCGATGAAAAAATTGATAGTATGCCTGAAAGAAAACTGCGATAAGACAAACAACAGTTATCGAAAACTATAATACTACACTTATTATTACATTGCCTCAATCTACCAAAGTAGATCATATAGTGTAATATTAATACGAACTTTAATTCGTTTATTTACCATCAAATCTCTTATTATTATGTTTTGTACCAATAATAGTCTTTATATCAAAAGAGGAAGCTTAAGATATGATACATTTCCCATGATATTGCTCATTTTTACATTCATTATAAAACAATTTACTATGGTGCATACCTTCGCATTTTCTTGTCAATACATCCAAGGGTCTACAGCAGTAGTAGATTGTACTTGTCTTCCCAAGTATCCTGCAATCGATATCATAACTTTATATCATAACTAATCATTATTTTACTCTAAGAAAGATGAAATGTTGAAATTTTATTCATGCATGTTTATATCAAACCTTAAGCACTACCAAAACCATGATACAGAAATACTTCATTTTTGCAGAAGATTGTATTCATCAATCCACTTTAGAACTCAACGTTTCTGATTGCCAATCGACTAACCTCTTTAAAAATTGTTAAGAAAAGTGGTTAAAATGGTATATTTTTAAGTAGCATAATTCAAAAGAAATTTTGCACACGTTTGGCTGCCCATTGATTATTGGTAAAATATGTGTTATGTCAATCTTTTCTACGTTCTAGTCTCATTGATGAGTGTATTATCTTTTATCTATTCTTTTCCTTATGTCAATATTGGAAATTGTAAACTTTATATTATAACAATTCATACTTATGCTTATGGGTTTTATTTTTATGTTTGCCGACAACAAAATCATACTCATGACTAGAGCATACATTATTGATTTTCACGTTCATTCTTTATATATGTGAACTATAAAAGAGAGGCGAAAGATACCAAAGGTACTTTCAAACTCATAAATCGAAAACAAACTGACAACGCCATTGCTAAAAGAGAAAAAGACAAAAAGACAAACAGACAAACAGACAAACATTACACAAAACACAACATAGACACCTTAAGACTGAGCAACACGAACCCTACCAAATACGGGAGGGGTGATCTCAGGTGCTCCGGAAGGGTAAGCAGATCCTGCTTCACACGTGGCACCCGTGGTGTGGTTGTTCATGTTAGTAAAAACCCAGTGATAAGTGTAATTCGGTATATCACATTCGGCAAAAAGGGGACTTGTAGTTACGACAATAGGAACATATACGTTAGCATATGTTAAACTTAACCACTTAGAACTCTTGGTTTAATACCCTCTATCAAATAAATCATGATAGGAAATGCAAGCCCTGGAATATCGTATTAACTGGAACATATATACTCCGTATACAGACGCTGCGGGAATGCTGACACATAGAAATGGAAAATTCACAATTGGGAAGCTGAAATCATCTCTTTTGTCATAAGTTTTGTTTTCAACCGACCCTCATTGTCAATTTCTGTGTGTGAGTCAAGATATTAAAAGACTTAACTGTATCTGTTGTATCCTTTATCTCTAGTTCGATGGGATAGATGAGTTCAACATACATGTAGTCACCACATTTTGAATTATTTAGCGGAAAGTAAAGTTAAAGGATATTGCTTACTTCTTATCTTTCTTCCTTAGGAGTTCCTGTATGGAGTAAGCCTCATAATAATTCAAAAACAAGTCGGCAAGAAGCGGGGCACAATAAAATGTGAACCCGTTGAGCCATAATTTATCGCGTTTAATGCATAAAGAGATACTTTCTGTAACGATGGGAAGAATCTCGAAAGTAAATGGTTGAATTTCTTGATTTCTGGAAATCAAGCTTATGACTATCTGGAACATTCTGACATGGTGAGTTTTCAGGGTTTTTTTTTAGTTTGTTTATGTTTCTTTTAATAACAAAAACAAATCATCAATTTGTTTGGTGAATTCAATTTGGATTGTAACATAATTAAAAGTTTCCGACCATTATTCGAATACCATTTTACAATAAATTTAAAATCAAAAGGCCTAAATATAGATAGAAAATATGCATCACTACTAGTACAGTAGTCTGCAGTGTTCTGGACTCGTGTACACTCTCTTTACCGTTTACTAAATTTTAGTCCTAGATATTCTAAGGATTTTTGGTGACAGAAGTACATATAGTTCTTTTACATTCGTGTCTGAATTTATCAATACATAAAATTCAAATGACAACTAAGCTTAGTTTTGAATAAATTATAAGAATTACCTTATTTCTTTTTTACAAATCTGTGCAGAAATGTTTTTAAATGATTCTATGAGTACACAGAGACAGCATACATCGCCAATCCATCTTGAATTGACAAGGAAACAAACAAAACGGATAAACCGTGTCATGTATATCATACAACAAGGGAATAATCATTGAACCAAAAGTCTATAGTTCTAAAATCTAAATGTTCTTGATCGAGATCAATACCATATACCACATCATCAAGGAAATGGCGATAAACAACAGAAAAGGTCAATGTTTACGACGATCACAAAATGCCAATCAACTGGAAACTGTCAAACTTTGTTAAGAATTTGAATACACGTGTTGTCATTCTCTTTTTTAATTAATAAAAGACCAAAGTATATCTTTAAAAGGAAATTAACAATACGTGATTCTAGAATAAAAACTTCATCAATTACTTTCATCATGAACACGTTAAAACGAAAATATACAAATTACTGTTTGAGAGCATAACATTGAATTACGATTTGTGTAATTATCAGGGAATATACGTGATCACTGAAATAATTATTATTAATGATTCTAAAGAAAAAAACAAAATATATCTTACAAAAAAGGGGAAGATACCAATGGGGGCAATTAAAAATCATTAGCGGAATAAATACCGATTACACAATGGCCAACGGAAACAAAACACTACACCGAACTTTAAACTTAAGATTGAACAACACGAATCCCTAAAAACAAATAGGTGGATATATATGCTCTGAAAGGCTATGGAATTCCTACTCTACTAGAGGCACCTATCGTTTAACAAATTGCAAGTAAAAATCATATTCGGTGATGTTACAATCGAGGAAAAGAGGACCGAGTGGAAAGTACATGAACGTGACATTTAGGGAGTTTTTAAAACTTTGTGATTCTTGTCTTAATAGGGTTTCTATGAGTTTTGCTTTCTTCCTATACACGAAAGAAAAACAAAATCCAGAAAACGTCGGCAGTAGGTACCTTTTGAAATACATACTGATTTTCTACTGGCATGTCAATTCAGTCAAAACGTCTAGCATTTCATAATGTCTAATTTATTATATTTGTTTTTAGTTGTTCTGAACAAAGGTATTATTGTCTGTTTCTGAATTGGGACAGTCAAATAATATATAAAAGCTGACCAGACTGAACGTTTATTATGCAACACAGCGGGCACGTGTAATCTTTTTGGTCTTCTATCGATTTTTTTTTTATGATTTTGGAGTTCTTAAGGTCTCGAAGACAATGAAATTATAACTGATTCATATCTAAACCACAAATGATATATCTTTTTTGCGAGTAATTATATAAAACTGTGACTAACAGGATTGACTGTGTTACAACAAAGTCTGCATATGTTTGTAAATAACAAATTCTATAGAAAAAAAAATGAAAAAAAAATGAAAGGACAAATGGAAAAAAAGCAAAACAAAAAGGTTATTACATAATACCGTAGTCACACTAGGCCACGATCGCACTACGATCTCTAAAAAAAATGCAAATTTTGACAATCGTAGTGCAATCGTGTAGATCGCAGTAAGGTCGTGGTCTTGTGGGAGCGTGCTCGCTTCGACGGTAGCGCCCCAATGATGACTGGGGAATATAGTTATGGTCACTATTGGTATTGTTCCGACCGGCAGTGAAACCATTGCAAAGTGGGGCGTCCGTTAAGCTGTGCGGAATGCACAGGTATGCAGTAACGTCCAGTCGGAGTGGAGACGTTCAATCCGATGCCTCTTGTAGAGAGAATCGCAGTTTCTCTGCTCGTTAAATATGCATGAAATATTTTCCACTGGTCGTTAAGCTACAAATTATTAATCAATCGACATTAGCGAAACATAAATTGTATTTCTAATGAAACAATTGATTTGATTCCTAGCAGTCACAGCCTCAACAAAGACGTCACTGACAATAAAGTGGACGGTAAATTGAAAATATGAATCGCAAAATAGATTTCAGCATTTACAAATTTACATAATTTTAAACAGGTTTAATTAATTGATTGATTGTTGTTGCCGGACATTAATAGACATTAAGAAAATAAAACTGCATGCATATTAAGGACAAGTAAAACAAAATAATCCAATAGATATGTAGACTAGGTCGACCATGATAACAGCATACATTTCAATTGTATCTGAAAAAAAGCATGTTACATAGGGGCAATTGTTTTGTCTTGCAACAGGCCGTCTACGGATCCTTGGCTCTGTACCGTGTAGAGCTAATGTATAAACCTACACTAGAGTTTATTGAACGTCCCAATTCCTACTGAACGTGGCTGTGTATTTATAAATCCCGGACAATCAAACAGACGATTATTTTATGAATGTTATACTGTTGAATAGAGTTTTGTATAGAGTACAAAAAGGTCACACACTGGCACAAAGATCATGACCATGAACAAACCAGATAATAATATTTCTAGTGCGTATTAAATCAATACATTTCAATGAAACTGCTAGTTAAAAGTTAAATAATCAGTATTCAATTACAGACAGGTCTTGATGAAAACAATAATAACGGACAGAATTATAAATATGACCAGATTTGGGGATATTTAATTTAAGATCCCATATGCCTTTTATCTTTATACGTTTAGCTTTTGTCAAAATGCATGGAATATAATAACTGGGTGTACTTTGAAGTCTTGCTTATATTAACCAAGGTACATGTCAGTAGGAAGAGGACTACATAAAATGTAGGAATGCCAATTGTCTGTTGAAAATTACGTCCATCTAAAGTAACAAGTTCGTTATCAAGAAAAAATCATCATGTCAGTTTCTTGTTTGAATCAGTTTTTGCGAGGCATACTTTGTTTGTTTTTGCATCTTTCTTGATCATTTTATGAAATAAAGTTTAAAGTATATTTTATCAAGACGTTAATTATGAGGAATGAGTTAGTAAAGAGTAAAGCAGTCAACTGTTTGAACCGTTGTCACTCTGTATTTAATACGGGTACATTTTCTCCTTATCTCTCTTATATTTTTAAAATGGTCAAAAGTTTGGTGGGGCGATTGCCTCATTGCGTTATTGGAGGCTACACCACTTCTTGCGTGCAGGAGATCTGGGGCTCGATCCTCGCTAGGTTCAAATGAAAAATTGGCGGCATTTATGCCAAGCACGCAATATCTAGGAGTAGGAGCAAAGATTGGTTGGTTCGTGATTCAGAATCCTGTGTCTGGGTAGGATTAATATCTGTGGTTTAATATAATTTCGTGTTCATAATTATCTTCTACACTGCATTGGAAATAAAACATCGAAAAGAAAAAAAAAACAGCGTGGTGTTTTGACCGCAAAGCACATTTAAAGGCGAATTTAAGGGGGGGGGAGCTGGCTTGTTCCACTCTTAATGTTGCCTAGTTAACCCTTTTAAAATCCTGGATCCGCATCGAAATCTTATTATCTTATGTTAGTTTAGATATAGGACCATTGAAAAACAAAATTGTCAGAATGCGCATCTAGGGCAGTAAAATTGGTACCGTAAATGTTGTTGCAGAAATGTATACAGCAGGAAACAAGCGTATTTCGGATCTGTTGAATATTGTCATTGTCGTAATGAAAAAAGGGCATACTATGGTTATAATTAAACAAATGATAGACAAACTCCAGACACGTGTCGCAAAATTTTGCAATACAGTGGAACACAATTTGCTGTCATCAATATTAACCGGTATCTCTTATTGTTTTAGTCGCTCTATTATGTACAGTTGTTTTTTCTTACCTACAACTAATTTAAGTGCTGGATTGATGAATTGATGGATTTAATTATTAGCTTTTTATGTACAACATACACATGTTAATTAATGAGCTATAAACACTACGTACAGGATAAACACAATTGACAAGAGGACTTATGATTATGAAGTGATTGAAGTGTTTCCCACATTGACTATGACAGGAAGAGAAAACTGATTGATAAAGAGGACATTTTAAATACATTGAGAACTTAGTTAATATATATAACCATTGTTCTTTGTTTTTTTTTTAATTTATACATCTATAATACTAAAATTACGAGGTCCAATTTGTCAGCCGTCATCACGTACAAACGATGAATCAAAGAATTCAACTTTATATATAACTAATATAGTACTATGCTGTTGATTAAAAATTACACCACTCCAGGTCCATTTGTTACCACGTAATTAATATTGCCAATAATTAAGAAGTTCCGGGTCGAGTCCGACACCGATACCAATAGTATATGTAACATATAGCTTCCGGTCATATAGCATGTGTAAGTTGAAATTCTGAAAAAAAACTATTTTAAGTCGAACTCAGTTGAACTGAAAAGTAATGCTTGCAGTGTAGGGTTGCCTTGATGACCAACACACGCACCCGCTTTAGTTCGTTTACTTATTTAAAGCCACAATGGAGGGAACTCAAATCGAGACTTCAGTGCACAACGTTCACCCACAGGAATCGGAAGTTCTATCAATAAAATTCTGTAAATAATAAAGTCGACTATCAATAGAGCTTCTCGCTTCTCTACGTTCTGAAAAAACTATTTCAAGTCGAACTACAAGGGTACACTGCATTGACAGTAACAAAATAAAAAAGTGGGCGATGTGGGTAAACTGGCACTGCTAGGGTAACTGCCTTGACAGTAACAAAATAAAAAGGGGTGGGCGATGTGGGTACACTGGCACTGCTAGGGTGGGCGATGTGGTTACACTGCCACTGGGCGTTGAGGGTATACAGTAACAAAATGAAAAGGGGTGGGCGATGTGGGTACACGGTACACTGCCACTGGGCGATTTTGGGTATCCCGACATTAGGGTTGCACTGATAACCAACACACGCTACCGTTTAAGCTGAATGGAAAATCCTAAGGGATTACAGATCTATACTAAATTTATCTGTAATAAATTTATAATATCAAAATAAGGAGATGTTGTATCATAGCATAGCAATGAGACACAGTTCAAAAGGAACTGGGACCTTATTCACAAAGCATCCGTTAACTAACAGACCCGTTAACGACTATGTTATGCTAACGGGTGCACTATTAACAAACCCGTTGGTATGCAAATTTGATTTTATTAATGCGTCGGATATTTTCATTGGTTTAAATTTCACAGATATATTAACGGGTCCGTTAGCTAACAGATGCTTTGTGAATAAGCTCCCTGTTCAACTTAGATCATTTATATAATTGGTATGCAGGTGTACATTTCATTAGATTAACATAAAAAAAAATCACACCACTCCCTAATCAGTCATCATGGTCATGCTCCAGTGACTTTTTATACAATACTTTATTAGTACGTGTCCGATCGGAACATAGGGTTGCCCTGGCTGTGGCATCATCTGGCATTGCAGCCGAGTTATTGAGTGGAGGGAGGACAGCTCTTTCCACATTTAAAATACCTATCCCAATACTAGAAACAAGTACATGTAATATAAGCAGGCAAAGTATATTAGCAGAATCAATCCGTACCGCATCAATTATTATTTGGGACGAGGCTCCAATGGTCCATAAACATGTTATTGAGTGTGTTCACAGAACTTTCTGTGATATTATGGAATGTAATGATCCATTTGGAGGCAAACTTGTTATGTTAGGCGGTGACTTTAGACAGATTCTTCCGGTTATAAGGCATGGAAGGCAAGCCGACATTGTCGAAAGTAACCTAAAGAGGTCATTCTTATGGCAGAATATACAAACATTGCATTTAACTATCAATATGCGTGTTCGCACAAATAACTCATTTTCTGATGAAGCATTTGAAAACTTTCTTCTTCGTATAGGCAATGGAACACAGCAAATTTTGGATGATGGACAATCTACCATTGAGTTACCAAGATATATATGTATTGAGCCAAATGATAATGGACTCCAAAAATTGATAGATAGTGTATATCCAAATTTGAAAAGGGTAGATCCTAATAATAGTTATTTGGGAACAGCAATATTAACTACTAAAAATGATAATGTGGACAAAATTAACACCTTAGTCATGGATCAATTTCCTGCTACACCATCAAACACCAAAAATTATCTCAGTGCAGTTGCAGATGAAGACCAGCAAGGTCATTATCCAACTGAATTTCTGAATTCGTTTACACCGTCTGGAACACCTCCACACAATTTGTACTTAAAGAAAAAGGCGCCCATAATACTTTTGCGCAATTTAAATCCTACAGAGGGATTACTTAATGGAACACGACTATGTGTGCTTAACTTAGACACCAGAATAATAGAGGCTAAAATTCTCACTGGACAACATTTTGGCAATACTGTATTTTTACCCAGGATTACAATCATTCCATCAGATCCTGGACTTCCCTTCGACCTAAAACACCGACAATTTCCTATTAGACCAGCCTTTTGAATTACAATTAATAAATCTCAGGGACAAACATTAGATCATATTGGTTTAGACCTCACACAGCCAGTTTTCTCACATGGACAATTATATGTTGCCCTATCTAGATTCCGCTCAGGGGCGGATCCAGCCATTTAAAAAAGGGGGGGGTTCCTAACCCAGGACAAAGGGGGGGTCCAATTACATGTCCCCATTCAAATGCATTGATTGTCCAAAAAAAGGGGGGTTCCAACCCCCGGAACCCCCCCCCCCCCCTCTGGATTCCGCGCCTGCCGCTCTTTTCATTCATTAACAATACTTCCAAACAAAGATTCCTTCGTCAATGAGAAATACACAACACAAAATATAGTGTACAAGATAGTTTTAAATTAAACTTCAGACTATTCTTTGTTTTAATAATGTAACATATATTTGCCATCTTTTTATACCTACACCAGCGAACCGGCCATATATATTATTTTACATATCCGTCCGTCCGTCCGTCTGTAACATTTGTAGGTTCAAACAACCCTTATATAAAAAAAAAAAAAAAAAAAAAAAAAATGTGGTGTATTTGCCAACGAGACAACTCTTCACAAGAGACCAAATGACACAGAAATTAACAGTTATAGGTCACCGTACGGCCTTCAACTGCGAGCAAAGCCCATACCACATGGTAAGCTATAAAACGCCCGAAATGACAAATGTAAAACAATTCAAACGAGAAAATTAACGGCCTAATTAACGTACAAACAATGAACGAAAACCACATATGTATATATTATAACACAGCAACAAAGGACAACCACCGAATTGCAGGCTCCTGACTTATTATTAGTTATTCCTTTTTATTACATTGACATTCGGCTCTTTAATGGCAACAGTTTAGAAAATACAAGGAACTTTTATCTGTTTCTACACATTCCCAAATTGTTTTGATGCAACGCCATCGAAAATATCCTGACAACAACCGTTGTTGTATGATGTCCGAGGAGTGAAATTATCGGATTTATTTAAAAAGGAAATCACGGTTTTAATTATATCAATCAATTAAATAAAGTCAATTACTTACACACACAAAAATGGAAAAACAAATAAGTTCCACACCCCAAAATAAAAACAATATGACTCAAAATCTTTACGTACATGGTTTGTCCTTATTTGGGACTGCTATACATCCAACCACATTGTCACAGCTGATATGCCAGATTTTAAAGGAGAGACGCCTTTATTTTTGGCTTGCTCAAAGGGTCATTTTGAAGTAGCAGAATTATTGTTATTCATTAAAGCAAATGTAAATAGATTTAATTTGCTACAAAATACGCCTATTTCTATAGCATGTGAAAAGGAAAAGAGAGAGATTATTAGACTTTTATTGAGATATAAGGCAGATATTAATTGAAAAAGTAAAGTTCTGCTGAAACCATTACATGGTGGATGTAGACAAAATAATATAGATATTATTGTGTTACTTATCAAACATTGTGCATTGGTCAACAAACATGATTCAAATTTTTATTTATTGCCTTTATTTATTGCTTGTTCAATAGGTTATCATATTGATATGGGTAAAATAACAAAAAATAGCGCGTCTGTTACCACAATTCAGAATGAAAGAAACACATCTTCAAGTGGATGATAGCGAGGGAAATGAAGAAATTGTGAAAGTGTTGTTAAATGCTGGCGCTAATGTGAACCAGGGTGATTCTTATGGGATAACACCAATTCACTTGGCTTATAAAGCTCCAAGAGAAGAAATCGTTAAACTGTTGATACATGCCGGTGCTGATGTGAATAAGGGTGATAAGAATGGTATCACACCACTTGATATAGCTCGGGAAGGCGGACGAAATGAAATTCTTTCATTGATGGTAAATGCCAAAGTTAATTTAATTAATAGTGATAAGAATTCGATGCCACCACTTCACATGGCTTGTAAAGAAGGCAGTGAATCAGAGTTTAAGACGTTGTTAGGTATGGGAGCTAATGTGAATGAGATGGATAATGACGAAATGACTCCACTTCATGTGGCGTCTAAAAGGGGACAAGAAGAAATCGTTACTATGTTAATAAATGCCGGTGTTAATTTGAATAAGGGAGGTACCAATGGAGTAACACCACTTCACATCGCTTGTATAGACGAAAAGGAAGAAATAGTTAAAGTGCTATTAAATTCGGTTCAACTTGTTAATATGAAGAGGATAGATAAGATGGAAAGACACCACTTGATGTAGCTCGTAAACATGGACACAACGATATCGTTACATTATTATTGAATACGGGTGCTAATGAAAAATGAGTGATAAGAATGAGATAACGACACTTCATATGGTAGATAAAGGTGAAAGAGAAGTAACCTTCAATGATTTTTTCATTGGGAATGTTAATGTTGATAAAGATTGGTTGATAGTTTAGATTTAGAACATTTTGTCAATTCTTATTAATTCGAAAGAAGCGGCTGGATAGATTTTGAAAATTTCGCATTTTGATAGCATGTTTTGTTTGCAGCTTTTTCATATAATCGCAGATATATAGATATAACAAACTTTAACATGTCAATTGGAGATATGGTGTTGTAGAAGAATCAGTGCACGATATTGTATTGATATTGTAAATATCACAATGTTTACTTTATCGTGTCATTATTGTGTTTACATTGTATCCTGTTGATACTCTGTCTGTAAATTGTTTACAAAGTGTTATCTCGTAGAACCGGCGTTTTACGTTTCCGCAAATTGGCATTACTTTTCCGCGAAAAAAAGATGACGTTTCCGGAAAAAAAAGTTTACGTTTCCGCAAATAAATATCTTACTTTTCCGGAAAAAAAGTAACTATTCCGGAAAAAATAAATTATTACTTTTCTGCAAATAATTAAGGAATACCTATTGATCGAAACCAAAGCTATAATAAAAAATAAATATGCATTAAGTTAAAGGTCATCATAACAAGTAAGTAAAAACATCATTAAAATGTATGAAAACATATGTTCAAACATATCTTGATATTAGTTCATAAGTCAGTTCTGGCATTCGTTGTTCTCTTTTCCTCGGGGTCAGGGGTGATGCCCAAATGCTTGGTGGAAATCTCAATTGCCACCCATATGAAATTCCAATATATAATCGGTAGACCTCATGCATTTATCGTCAGATGGAGCATCGACAATTAATTCAACAAAGCATTCTTTAATCATGTCAGTTGGCAAGTAAGCCAAACCAAAGATTTCTCAATGAAGTTTAACTCATCCTTACCCGAGTCAACTAGTTATATCTAGAAAATTGTAGCTATACTGAGATCAGAACATTTGTTTTATTAAAAATAAAAAAAAATAAAAAATTATCACATATGTACATTCAAATCTTTATAATTTACCAGGTAAATTTGCGGAAAAGTAATAAATGCAAATTGCGGAAACGTATACTTTAAATTTGCGGAAACGTAGTATTGGGACTTTAAATAATTAGCGGAAATGCAATACGCCCCGTAGAACATGTGCATACCTTTGTGTTTCTATCGTTGACATCGTATACATTGCTATGTTTACAATAGCCAGTCAACAGTGTGTTCATATTGTAAACATATACATTTGTGTTTACATCGTTTACATTGTTTACATCGTGCTGTTGACAACATCAGGTTACTGTTAATTCAGAAATTTTGTCATTTTAGATTTAAATGCGATTTTAATTTTGTCCATAAAATAAGCAGCAGAAAAGGTCAAGCCTGCAATAAATGCGTTATACGGTTACCTACTGACGATAGAAGGGGAATACAATACATAGGGGATTCGGCCTCCGGCCTCACCTTCTAGGGATTTTACAAACCCTCTATGGATCCTCTATGCATCGCGATGTTAACGATGTCAACGATGTAAACATTGAATGGAAGTTTATAGAATGTAAACGATGTTGACTCGATATCATGTTTACATTGTAAATATCGTTATGTCAACATTATTGTTTTTACGTTGTGTACTGGACATGAATGTTATTGTTAGCAAATCATGAAGATTGATATTAAGGCATATAGCCGTCATTTGTTATTGAAAGCTTATGTTTGTTTGGTTAAACTATCATGCTCAGAAGGGAAGAGAAGACAAATGTTTCCTTCCATTAGTAATAAATGAAAATTAAGTCAACATTAAATTACGAAGATAATCTTGTTTATTTTGAAAGAATGGTTTGGATTTTGCCTTAATCGGGAACAATTATTTGTTCCAAGGGGGAAAAAACGCATAACTATATAAACGATCAGTGATTTTTGACTATAACTACATAATTAATAGTACTGTCATAAAGTGTTTATAATAACTTTGATCCTTTGCAAAATCGGACCAATCATATCACTGACAAACTTCCATGTGCATGTATCAGAAGTGATAACATATCATACAAAGAAGAAAGTACACCCTTTCCTGTCATCAATGTCATATTTTTGTATTATTTGAATATTGTTGTTATTATTTTTTAATCGTAAAGCAGTTGTTGTATACGTTCTTTTTTATTTTTACTTACTTTATATATACATCACTAGTATCAAAGCCAATTTCATTATATTCTGTTGATTCGTTTATTTTTGTGGGTAACAACATTCGTGGATTGCTGAAAACGTGCATATTCGTGGATATGTAATTTCGGGTTTTTGCCAATCTCTGTTTACAAAGCATATTGAAAATATGTTGTTGGTTGAACATTTGAATTCGTTGAAAAAGAAAAACAGTCAACAGAACAATGATCAGCAATACAAGTACAACAACAAAAATGTTATCACGATTAATAGTCTGTTTTTCAATAAACGACTTTGTCCCCTGATGCCGATAAACATACACCTAGTTTAGATACACATGACATATGTAAAGCTGTTAGATAGGTTACTACTCGGACACACCAAATGTATTAGTTTGTGATTATGTCTAGTATATGGTGAACCACTAGTGGTAAGTCAAAGATATTTTGTTTGCAGTTGTATATAACTATTGGCACATCTCATTACCATGTAGATTATTTGGCACCACTACCTCAGTTATGGTTTATTGCCTAACTTTGCTTAATTTTCATGTATTAGTTTGTGATAAGGTCAGTTTATGGTGAACCTCTAGTGATGAGTAATTGATATTTAGTATGCAGTTGCAGAATCATTGGCATATCTTATTTCCATGGAGATCATTTGACCCTGCCCTTTCAGTCATGGTAAATTTACCTTGAAACCTCTGCTTAAGTTTTCATGTATTAGTTTGTAATTAAATTGGTTAATGCGGAACCACTAGTGGTGGGTCAATGATATTTGGTATGCAGTTGTATTAGAATTGTCACATCTCATTTCCATGGAGATTATTTTACCCCGACCCTCAGTAATGGTTTATTGACTTTAGAATTCTACTTAGTTGACATGGATTAGTTTGTGTCTATAAAATAAAATTGAGAATGGAAATGGGGAATGTGTCAAAGAGGCAACAACCCGACCATAGAAAAAACAACAGCAGAAGGTCTCCAACAGGTCTTCAATGTAGCGAGAAATTCCCGCACCCGTAGGCGTCCTTCAGCTGGCCCCTAAACAAATATATACTAGTTCTGTGATAATGAACGCCATACTAATTTCCAAATTGTACACAAGAAACTAAAATTAAAATAATGCAAGACTAACAAAGGCCAGAAACTCCTGACTTGGGACAGGCGCAAAAATGCGGCGGGGTTAAACATGTTTATGAGATCTCAACCCTCCCCTATACCTCTAGCCAATGTAGAAAAGTAAACGCATAACAATACGCACATTTAAAATTCGGTTCAAAAGAAGTCCGAGTCTGATGTCAGGAGATGAAACCAAAGAAAATAAACAAAATGATAATAATACATAAATAACAACAGACTACTAGCAGTTAACTGACATGCCAGCTCCAGACTTCAATTAAACTGATTGAAAGATTATGTTTTCATCATATGAATATCAGGCACAATCCTTCCCGTTAGGGGTTTAGTACCATACCATCATAATATATATGAGAAAAACATAACCCGTGTCATGCCAACAACTGTTTTTTTAATAAATTTGTTTAGTTCCGATGCAAAGACCCTATACGTGAATTAATATTAACGCCAAAATATGCAATCTTTAATGACCTAACAACAGTAACAGTCTATTTAAAGGTTTTGTTAGTTTCTGAGGTGAATACTATGTTTGGTAACGGGAACTACTTATGATAAGTCAATGGTATTTGGTATGTAGTTGTAGCATTGGCACTTCTCATTTCCATTGATATTGTTTTGACATGTCCCTTCAGTCATGGTTCATTATTTTTGATTATTTGAATATAGTTCACGATCGCTTCCTTTTTACAAGCATATTGAATACATGTACTGAGCTATACAAAATGTTGTGACCCATATTTTACCGTACCAATTTACCGTTGAAATATAGTGGTAGAACTGAAAGAACTATAACTTAAGCTTTTAGTTCTTTCGCAGTTTATATGTTCCTGATGTTTATTTAAAATAAGTGCTATAACACTGACAAAAAGTAAATCACAAAAATACTGAACTCCGAGGAAAATTCAAAAGGAAATTCCCTAGTCAAATGCCCAAACACATCAAAGAAATTGATAACATCTGTTATTTTCCTATAAAAATGACGCTCTCACCACAGTTAACAGTTTATGAATAATTACTTACCGTACTTTACTTTCGTTACGGTTGATACATCACATATTAGTTGTATACAAATATTTTGTAATAACTTAACAAAACACCATTCGTTATAAACGCATTTTTTAATGTAATGCTTTGTATAGTTCAGGTGGAATTCAAACAGGGTCGAATCCATTTTGCTATCACAATTTCGTACTTCTATTTGGAAGATACAATCAACAGTTAAAAGCTCAAAGTTAACTTTAGTACAGTTTAGGACTGCACGTATAATTTGTAGCATGAACTCCAACAGGATAGTTACTAGTTCCCACTATAACCAGAGTATCTCCTGCTTAATCTGCAGAAAAATACAAAATGCTCTTCCCTCAAGACAAAAACCCGATTATAATAACATATACGTAATAATTGTTCATGGCGGACTATACGCATGACATTTGATTCTCCGGAAGACAAGGGAACTGAATGTTATATTCCACTGCCTATAGATATAAGAAGTGGTACGAGTGCCAATGAGGAACACCAAATCTAAGTCACAATGTTTAAAAGTAAACAATCATATGTCAAAGTACAATCGTCAACAAGGAGTTTTGGCTCACATCGAACAGCAAGCTAGAAAGGGCCCCCACAAATGACCAAGAAAAAACATCAACTTACTGACTTAGGAATGCAGCGGATTTAAACGTTCTTATAGGTACCAACAAGCTACAATACACTGAACGAATAAATTTGAGCTTTGAAACAATGTCAATACAAATTCAGTAGAAAAAAGGATGAGACATTAACGATATCAGAAAAAAAACATAGCCTTGAAAAAAATGCCGCAAAATGAAACAATGTTTACAGGTAAATGATAAAAAAAATTTGTAAGGTAAAGGAATACGGAAATATATTTACAAATTATATAATTGTGGTGTTTATAGTAAGAGAAAAAAGTGAAAATTGATGGTCATACCAAACTCTTATTTTTAAAAAGCTGGTTTATATTTAAACTAGAGAGACAAGAATTAAAATAGATAAGAAAACATTAAACAACAGAAAACCATATAAATTGTATCAATAGGTAAAATACAATATGCTTTGATTATTACATGAACATAAAATATTATTTAACATGCATTTATATTCTTATCCGCTTGTTGGTTTTTTTTATAACTACACAAGACATAATCAGTGATAAACAGTACGGATCAAAACCTTAATTATAAATCTTTTTGCTTTAAACTGTGGTGTTGTCTTTAACATATTGGTGATAGTGACTTTGCTTTTGCAATTGCAAGAAAAACAATTTCAGAACTTTATTTACACCTATCGTATGTAACGTTGCACGATGAATCCACGATCTTCAGTGGCCATGGGAATATAATGCTTTGTTTAATGACATGTTGATATTCTAAACCAATCAACCATTAATTTAGCTATCAATATATACAATCAGTGGAATAATATAATTATACTATCGATTAAATGATCCTATTAGTGGCGACCAATCTTTGATCTCGATATCTTTTCGATTATTTATGGATTGTTGGCTTCTCGAATTGGCATATACATTAATATATCTGTAGAGCGTATATATATATACAAATGTGAAATAACTTTACCTCAATAGGATACCCAAGCTAGATATATTATAATTAACAAAGTCTTTTGTAAAAGTTGGGTGCAGAAAAACAATGTTCAGGCGAGCATGTTGTTTATATTTAGAACATATTACGTCCAGTATAGGAAAATGTAATGTAATGATGATACTTATCAGCTCAATTTAGAATGCTTATTGTTACACTTCCGTATACTTCCGTATACGAGCTCGACACACGAAGAAGTTTATGAGTCGTAAAAAACCCTTAATTGAAACCGAAAGGGAAAATAAGAAATATAAATATCTCTTAGTCAATTATCTAAATAACAACATATTCCATATTAAAAATATCATTATTAAATGATATGAGCAAATAAGCCCTAATACGGATAAATCAGCATGTGCAATACTAAAAACGTTCCACTGTCGATATAAATCAAGATTTAATATTGCTCTTCAAACAGGGTCAATACGGAAAAAAACAGGGCCAATACAGAAAAAAGCGGGAAAAAAGCCGTATTAGCCCTAGGGCTAATACAGGACGTTCACTTCCGGTTTTCAATTTTCTTACGCCATTACTTAACTTTGGAAGTACTGTCGTTATGCATAAAAACATTTGAATAATATTTTTTAAATTAAAGTCATAAAATAAGCAGGTTAAATGATGTGCAATGTTTTGTAACGTCTTAAAGTTTTGAAACGGAAAAAACAGGGCCAATACAGAAAAAAGCGGGAAAAAAGCTCTATTAGCCCATGGGCTAATACAGGACGTTCACTTCCGGTTTTTAATTCTCTTATAATCATTTAATAAAAGTGTTATGAACTGGCTGTTTCTGTATTGGCACTGGTATAGATTCTCGGTCACCTGTATTGGCCCTCGACCCTACGGGTCTCGATGCCAATACAGCAAACCTTGAATCTATACCAGTGCCAATACAGAAACAGCCAGTTAATAACACTATATTACATGTATAAGTAAATATATGTCCTCATTTCAACTATTCCCACATCACCTACATATGTCGATACAAGTCTTTATTGTGCACTCATCTCTATAGAGGTTTTTCTCTCTGTGCCGATTTCTGGAATATCGGTACCCGAGTTTTCTAATCTGGTATACTCGTGTTTAGTTTCTGAAGTGTTCTTTGTCAGTGAATGATATGGGTGGAGGTAATCTGAGTCCCTGGATGTGGTAGGATTGTTGTTCTTTGTAGGACTATACGGATGAACATCTATCTCAGTAGATATGATTGGTTGATATGGATTTAGATAACCTTCATTGTCTGCTTTGTAAGATTGATTTTCATCATCATCTTCGTCAGAATCCATTATGTTTTCTTTGCGTGCGGTAGTTCTGATATCGCATAACAGACTTTCGTCAATTTCATCATATTCATTTTCATCGACCTTTTTTTTGTCACTTCTCCACTGAACAGCTTTATTTTCCTCTGAACCGCTCCTAGTGTTTTCCTTTGTTTCAACATTGTCCGATATTGTGTTTTGTCTAGTCTTTTTGTAACATAAAATTGCTATCAAAAAAATAACAGCAATCGCCAGTATACAGGAACACCCGATATAGATAATTCTTTCATTATTTTGATAATCTGAAAAAGAAATCATTTACACAAGTACAAAAACAAGAAGAATGTAACACGGAAATATGAAAACACTGCATGTTATGGATGAAAGGACAACTTGTGGTATATATGACGATGCAAACTATTATTGTCATTATTTTGCAAAAATGTAAAAATATCTTCAAACAAACCAAATTTTCAATAGAGTAATTAAACACATTGTTATATAATTGAGGACAACCAATTATGTTGCTACTTAGAAATGGAAATATAACATTTGGGAGGCACGGTCCTTAACTTATGACAGTCATACTAATGTGTGACCAGGTTAGATTGATTTTATTTGTATGCCCCCTGACAAAATGTTGAGGGCATATTAATTTAACCCTGTCCGTCCGCCCATCCAGATAATAATACATTGTTTATATGGTTATCTATATCTCCTCCTACAGTTTTGGAGGTACAACTTTCATATCTTGTAGTATGTTTTAACACTTAATGAAGGTGTTTAACGCCATAGGATATTTGTTTTTACAAATATTCTGAAAATGACACAGGTAGCTGCACATTTTTTTGGTATTAGCTGAATGAATATTTGTCCAGCTATCCTCCTGCAATTTTGGAGGTACATCTTTTATCATTTGAAAGGTGTTCAAACACGTAACGAAGGTGTGCATAGCAACATAATTTTGATTTTGATACCGCCACACAAAATAGAGCTGTGCAAGGCCACATGATTTTGATTTGTTTTAAATATTTTTAAAATGACAGATACAATGTGGTTGGACTTGGTCGTTTTTGTTTGTTACAAGCTGCATAAAGAGATCATGTTTTTATTCGGCTATCTGCTCCTACAGAGATGATGTTTTTTTCGGCTATCTGCTCCTACAGTTTTTAAGATACAGCTTTAATATTTTGTAGAATATTCAAAAACACAATAGAGATGTGCATCACCACGTGATTTTGATTTTCTTTTCAAATATTCTTAAAATGACAGGTAGTTGGACTTAAATATTTTTTCGGTGCTAGCTGCATAAGGACGTCATGGTGTGTCCGGCTATCTCCGCCTACATTTAAATTATCATACACAGTGTTTATAATTTCCTTTGGTCAGACGGGGCATTATTTGTGTCTTACAGAAAAAGAAACAATTTCAAGTTGTATACCAACATTACTGTCTGTAAAACATTATAAAATATGTGGAACTTTACTCATGTATACGGCAGAGCGGAATAGGGGCATTTTGTCCATATATAGTGTTTTTAAATACTCAAACGTCCCCGATCAAAAAAGCATATGAATTAAAACTTAGCACATAAAAGTAATCAACTAGGAATATTTTTTAAATATAGATATCGATATAAAGATATTATATTATTCAAGTCATATACACAGTTTTTTGTACATGTAACGTACAAGAAATTATTGAACCAATGCGCGCATATAAACTCAACATACTTCTTTATCAATAGAAGAAGATGTGGCATGAGTGCTAATGAGCCAACTTTGCATCTAAGTCGCACTATGTAAAAGTAAACTATTATAGGTCAGAGTACAGTCTTCAAAACGGAGGATAGGCTCAAACGAAATATCAAGCAATAAAGGGCCCCAAAAATAATAGTGTAAAACCATTCAAACGGGAAATCCTACCGTCTCATCTATTTAAAACAAAAACGAGAAACGAGAAACACTTATCAACCATATCAACAAACGACAACCACTGAACATCATATTCCTGACTTAGGACAGGTGCAAATAAATGCAGCAGATTTAAACGTACTAACCTTCACCCTTACCTGAAACAATAGTTTAACATGACAATATAGAAAGACACACTATAAAATATCAATTGACATGGCTTAACTCAATCGAAAGACATCTTTACCCAAACACCTGGCCTAATCACTCTTTCCATTTCAAAATCAGATAAAATCAAAAATCAAAAAGTTTATTCTAGCTCTCTTTTTTCATTTCCACCCTTAAAAACTAAGAAATGTATGAGAAAGGGAAAGAAAAAAAATACACTGTAACTAAAGGGAACTATATTCGTAAAGCGGGATCATTAATTATGGTCTTGGGTCGTATAAGGTAACGGAAAACGGAAATATTTTTACAAATAAAATAACTTTGTTTTTATAGTACGAGAACAGATTGAAGTAAAAATCTATAGTCTCACCAAACACTTTTCAAAGTAGTTATGAGTAAAAATAGAGAGACGAGATATTTATATTTTTTGTGATATTTATTTCGACTGCATAAACGTATAATCAGCAAAACAATTTATATTCAGTGATTTGTGCTCGAATAAATTATCAGGTTTATTTTAACGAAGTTTGACAAATAGCGATATTGATAACCCATGGAACACACGACAAATAAGTATTACTATAGCATGGATAAAGGGTTGTTCACTTGATTTTTTTATATTCGCCATTGCGTTCCCATTTGGCAATTACATTTTGTGAATACAGTTGTAACATTATTCGGCGAATCAAAATGTGTCTTTCAGTATCAAATGGTTACAAAAAAAACTAACATTTTTGCGAGCTGATGAGTCTTTTTTTAGACGAAACGTGCGTCTGGCGTAAATATAAAATGTTGATCCTGTAATCTATAATGAGTTTAATCGTAAATATTCACTGAGTCACCAATCATCACATACTTTCACCACTGCGCATAACGCAGATTTTAATCATCAGTGATTGCTTTGACACGTCGAGTTAAATATTTATCGATATTTATACAAAAAGATACAAGGATCTATAGTTTTCTTTGCATTCTCAATTTGTTTTAATTAAGCATAAATCGACAATGCCTTTACCAAACCTATTATTGTATACATAACGTCAGAGAGGTAAAATTATCGGACTTCGTTTACCTGGCAATCACGCGGTATTTCATTCTATTTGATCTCGAATTCTTCATGTTCATAGATTCTGCTGTTGCATGATTTATACTACTATATATTTACATAAGATGTATGTTTCATTATTACTAGAACACACCCGTGATGTCGTTTATAACTATGCGTAAGCCTTATTTAAGTATCTGATTATAAGAAACACAGTTTTCTCTGCTTTCAAAATCTTTCTGTTTGAACCTGTCGACCTGGAACTTATCAATTATTGGTAATATTAATTATTTAGAAAACCAAAGGTCCTGGAATGGAATATTTTTTAATCAACAGCATTGTCCTATATTAGTTATAAATAAAGTTGAATTCTTTTATTCACTGTGTTACGTCATGCCCGCTAACAAATTGAAAACTGTACCTATATGCCTTATTTTAAGTCCAGATTTTTAGAATTCGTATTGTTATCTTCGAAAGTCTTACTGATTGAAATACTACAATAGGGAACAATTTGACAATGATTGAATTTAGTAGTGTCAACCCTGTGAATATGACCCGTGTATATAGCAAAATCATAATTACACCATTTGGTGGTGCGCCTGTCAGATGCGGAACGTACAGATAAGGTAATAGGTAACCGATGCATATACTATTGGTATCGGTATCGGATTCGACCCGGAACTTGTTAATTATTGGCAATTTAATTGTGTGGAAAACAAAAGAGTCTGGAGTGGTGTAATTTTTAATCTACACCATTGTCCTATATAAGCTATATATAAAGTTGAATTCTTTGATTTGTCGTTTTTTACCCGATGACGGCTGACAAATTGGACCTCGTTATTTTAGTATTATAGATACGCTATTTTGATTGGCTAACCGCAATCTAGAGTCATTATTCATTTCCAAATGCATTGCATGAACATACATTACATGATGACACACGTTTCCACAATTTAAAAAAGTGCTAAGGTAAAATTAATAAAAGAAAAACTTGATAATAATCGTGTTCTCATGATCATAGCAAAAGAAATGTAATTAAAAGTATTGAATGCGTCTTTAAAGGGAAATTCCGCGATTTTTGTACTTATCATCTTAATATGTTCGTTCTAACATAAAAAAAACACAATCACAAAGTTTTACATTTATATTCCTTCTAATAACGGAGAAAATAAAGTGTACCGTTTTGTATTATTAAATAAAACTTCCTATATAATTATATGAATATAAATATTTTTGAATTAATTTGAAAAATTATTGTTGGGATTTTTTCATAAAATATCTGTTTTTTTACTAATCTTGAACTGAAAATATTTTACGTTTTATTTACCGTTATAACTTCGATAACCATTTCAATGAAAAATATGTGTGAACAGAGTGACTGTGTATATTATTTTGTTAAGGCATTGTATATTTCTCGATTTGCGTAGAATTGGTTTGAACTTTACATTGCAGCAATTTAGCCTCAGGTGTACACAAGTGTGAATTCACAGCTATGAATGTTGTCATTTCGAATGAATTAACAGAACGGGTATATATGTTCATAGATTCTGCTGTTGCATGATTTATACTACTATATATTTACATAAGATGTATGTTTCATTATTACTAGAACACACCCGTGATGTCGTTTATAACTATGCGTAAGCCTTATTTAAGTATCTGATTATAAGAAACACAGTTTTCTCTGCTTTCAAAATCTTTCTGTTTGAACCTGTCGACCTGGAACTTATCAATTATTGGTAATATTAATTATTTAGAAAACCAAAGGTCCTGGAATGGAATATTTTTTAATCAACAGCATTGTCCTATATTAGTTATAAATAAAGTTGAATTCTTTTATTCACTGTGTTACGTCATGCCCGCTAACAAATTGAAAACTGTACCTATATGCCTTATTTTAAGTCCAGATTTTTAGAATTCGTATTGTTATCTTCGAAAGTCTTACTGATTGAAATACTACAATAGGGAACAATTTGACAATGATTGAATTTAGTAGTGTCAACCCTGTGAATATGACCCGTGTATATAGCAAAATCATAATTACACCATTTGGTGGTGCGCCTGTCAGATGCGGAACGTACAGATAAGGTAATAGGTAACCGATGCATATACTATTGGTATCGGTATCGGATTCGACCCGGAACTTGTTAATTATTGGCAATTTAATTGTGTGGAAAACAAAAGAGTCTGGAGTGGTGTAATTTTTAATCTACACCATTGTCCTATATAAGCTATATATAAAGTTGAATTCTTTGATTTGTCGTTTTTACCCGATGACGGCTGACAAATTGGACCTCGTTATTTTAGTATTATAGATACGCTATTTTGATTGGCTAACCGCAATCTAGAGTCATTATTCATTTCCAAATGCATTGCATGAACATACATTACATGATGACACACGTTTCCACAATTTAAAAAAGTGCTAAGGTAAAATTAATAAAAGAAAAACTTGATAATAATCGTGTTCTCATGATCATAGCAAAAGAAATGTAATTAAAAGTATTGAATGCGTCTTTAAAGGGAAATTCCGCGATTTTTGTACTTATCATCTTAATATGTTCGTTCTAACATAAAAAAAACACAATCACAAAGTTTTACATTTATATTCCTTCTAATAACGGAGAAAATAAAGTGTACCGTTTTGTATTATTAAATAAAACTTCCTATATAATTATATGAATATAAATATTTTTGAATTAATTTGAAAAATTATTGTTGGGATTTTTTCATAAAATATCTGTTTTTTTACTAATCTTGAACTGAAAATATTTTACGTTTTATTTACCGTTATAACTTCGATAACCATTTCAATGAAAAATATGTGTGAACAGAGTGACTGTGTATATTATTTTGTTAAGGCATTGTATATTTCTCGATTTGCGTAGAATTGGTTTGAACTTTACATTGCAGCAATTTAGCCTCAGGTGTACACAAGTGTGAATTCACAGCTATGAATGTTGTCATTTCGAATGAATTAACAGAACGGGTATATATGTTCATAGATTCTGCTGTTGCATGATTTATACTACTATATATTTACATAAGATGTATGTTTCATTATTACTAGAACACACCCGTGATGTCGTTTATAACTATGCGTAAGCCTTATTTAAGTATCTGATTATAAGAAACACAGTTTTCTCTGCTTTCAAAATCTTTCTGTTTGAACCTGTCGACCTGGAACTTATCAATTATTGGTAATATTAATTATTTAGAAAACCAAAGGTCCTGGAATGGAATATTTTTTAATCAACAGCATTGTCCTATATTAGTTATAAATAAAGTTGAATTCTTTTATTCACTGTGTTACGTCATGCCCGCTAACAAATTGAAAACTGTACCTATATGCCTTATTTTAAGTCCAGATTTTTAGAATTCGTATTGTTATCTTCGAAAGTCTTACTGATTGAAATACTACAATAGGGAACAATTTGACAATGATTGAATTTAGTAGTGTCAACCCTGTGAATATGACCCGTGTATATAGCAAAATCATAATTACACCATTTGGTGGTGCGCCTGTCAGATGCGGAACGTACAGATAAGGTAATAGGTAACCGATGCATATACTATTGGTATCGGTATCGGATTCGACCCGGAACTTGTTAATTATTGGCAATTTAATTGTGTGGAAAACAAAAGAGTCTGGAGTGGTGTAATTTTTAATCTACACCATTGTCCTATATAAGCTATATATAAAGTTGAATTCTTTGATTTGTCGTTTTTACCCGATGACGGCTGACAAATTGGACCTCGTTATTTTAGTATTATAGATACGCTATTTTGATTGGCTAACCGCAATCTAGAGTCATTATTCATTTCCAAATGCATTGCATGAACATACATTACATGATGACACACGTTTCCACAATTTAAAAAAGTGCTAAGGTAAAATTAATAAAAGAAAAACTTTATAATAATCGTGTTCTCATGATCATAGCAAAAGAAATGTAATTAAAAGTATTGAATGCGTCTTTAAAGGGAAATTCCGCGATTTTTGTACTTATCATCTTAATATGTTCGTTCTAACATAAAAAAAACACAATCACAAAGTTTTACATTTATATTCCTTCTAATAACGGAGAAAATAAAGTGTACCGTTTTGTATTATTAAATAAAACTTCCTATATAATTATATGAATATAAATATTTTTGAATTAATTTGAAAAATTATTGTTGGGATTTTTTCATAAAATATCTGTTTTTTTACTAATCTTGAACTGAAAATATTTTACGTTTTATTTACCGTTATAACTTCGATAACCATTTCAATGAAAAATATGTGTGAACAGAGTGACTGTGTATATTATTTTGTTAAGGCATTGTATATTTCTCGATTTGCGTAGAATTGGTTTGAACTTTACATTGCAGCAATTTAGCCTCAGGTGTACACAAGTGTGAATTCACAGCTATGAATGTTGTCATTTCGAATGAATTAACAGAACGGGTATATATGTTCATAGATTCTGCTGTTGCATGATTTATACTACTATATATTTACATAAGATGTATGTTTCATTATTACTAGAACACACCCGTGATGTCGTTTATAACTATGCGTAAGCCTTATTTAAGTATCTGATTATAAGAAACACAGTTTTCTCTGCTTTCAAAATCTTTCTGTTTGAACCTGTCGACCTGGAACTTATCAATTATTGGTAATATTAATTATTTAGAAAACCAAAGGTCCTGGAATGGAATATTTTTTAATCAACAGCATTGTCCTATATTAGTTATAAATAAAGTTGAATTCTTTTATTCACTGTGTTACGTCATGCCCGCTAACAAATTGAAAACTGTACCTATATGCCTTATTTTAAGTCCAGATTTTTAGAATTCGTATTGTTATCTTCGAAAGTCTTACTGATTGAAATACTACAATAGGGAACAATTTGACAATGATTGAATTTAGTAGTGTCAACCCTGTGAATATGACCCGTGTATATAGCAAAATCATAATTACACCATTTGGTGGTGCGCCTGTCAGATGCGGAACGTACAGATAAGGTAATAGGTAACCGATGCATATACTATTGGTATCGGTATCGGATTCGACCCGGAACTTGTTAATTATTGGCAATTTAATTGTGTGGAAAACAAAAGAGTCTGGAGTGGTGTAATTTTTAATCTACACCATTGTCCTATATAAGCTATATATAAAGTTGAATTCTTTGATTTGTCGTTTTTACCCGATGACGGCTGACAAATTGGACCTCGTTATTTTAGTATTATAGATACGCTATTTTGATTGGCTAACCGCAATCTAGAGTCATTATTCATTTCCAAATGCATTGCATGAACATACATTACATGATGACACACGTTTCCACAATTTAAAAAAGTGCTAAGGTAAAATTAATAAAAGAAAAACTTGATAATAATCGTGTTCTCATGATCATAGCAAAAGAAATGTAATTAAAAGTATTGAATGCGTCTTTAAAGGGAAATTCCGCGATTTTTGTACTTATCATCTTAATATGTTCGTCTTAACATAAAAAAAAACACAATCACAAAGTTTTACATTTATATTCCTTCTAATAACGGAGAAAATAAAGTGTACCGTTTTGTATTATTAAATAAAACTTCCTATATAATTATATGAATATAAATATTTTTGAATTAATTTGAAAAATTATTGTTGGGATTTTTTCATAAAATATCTGTTTTTTTACTAATCTTGAACTGAAAATATTTTACGTTTTATTTACCGTTATAACTTCGATAACCATTTCAATGAAAAATATGTGTGAACAGAGTGACTGTGTATATTATTTTGTTAAGGCATTGTATATTTCTCGATTTGCGTAGAATTGGTTTGAACTTTACATTGCAGCAATTTAGCCTCAGGTGTACACAAGTGTGAATTCACAGCTATGAATGTTGTCATTTCGAATGAATTAACAGAACGGGAGTTTAATACACCGATGACTATAGAGAAACAATAATTTAATTGTATAAATTTATTTTGAAAATAAATTTTTAATTTCGGAAGTGTATGCAACATAAAAATGGAACAATTACCGATAACGTTCTATGCAATTAGCATAAAATTCAAATATTAAGTTGAAAGAACCTTTAAAATTAAATGTTGCGTTTCCCAAATAAAAATTATTGCACATCTGATTTACTTTACTGGAATTTTTTAACTTGTGTTTAAATCTGGCGATTTTTAAATGCTACATGTAAGTATCGCAAATCTTTCGCAAATTTAAATGTTTAATTGAAAAAAATACAACAGTGCAACTAGCATGATTTTTTTTCTTTTTAACATTTCGTTCTTACTTATTTAAATTAATCTGACAATCACTAACTAGATTATTTGTGAAAAGAATGCTAATTATCGTTTATTTCATTAATGGATATACATATGTTATAAATCTTATCAAATACATTATTTTGTTTGAGGATTATTTTTTACAAGTTTGTTTTACATTCTATGCATGATAATTGTGTGCAATGTTGAACAGGATAGCTGTCAATTATCAAAATTAGTAGTACAGTAGTTGTAATAAGAGGTATATCTTAGAAATGTATAACTGCTATTGACGATTTTATATAGATTAATTCGTCCCAACCTCGTTGTTTTTAAACAATCTTTTCTTGTATACTTGTAAGTTTTCTGACGTATAATAGGCGAGTGAAATATTTGAAAAAGACGTCTAGTTAAGGACTTTAATGCACCCACCTAACACACGGCTAATTTTTTTTTAAATGAAAGAATAATGATTAAACTTTGATTTTTGCCCGGTCGTCACAAAATCGTACGGTGCAGTTTTTGTAAAATTGACGTTTATTTCAGAAATTAGTTGAAAATTATAAAATTACGACATGTTTTTCAAGCAAAGGAAATTAGTCGTATCTCTTCTTTTAGACAGAATAATTAAGTGAATTAGATTCTTCGTGTCAAATTTTCACAGTCCAGTTCACAATGAAACCCTTCCTTTGCTAAAAAACAAAAAAACTATCCATTTATTGACACAGATGCATAGTCTGTCATATATTTACTACATAGAAACTATGTAGTTAAACACTTAAATGAAGATACAGTTGTATTGCCGCAGTGGGAAAACGAAAAGATGAAGTTAACAGAAGACTGGTCGATAAATATGAAAAAAATGAAAACATCCCATTTGAAAATACAAAATATCATAAGAGTTGCTATAAATATTTCAAAAGTAAGCACAACCTATCATCTTCTGTTTTGTCTGTACAAAGACTGTGTACTACATGTACCAATTCTACCGACCAGTAGATCTTCTCATATATCAACGAGGACTGTCACAGTAGATCTACAACTCATTCTGATTTGTCTGTTTGTATATTTTGCAAATGTATAAAGCCTATATAAGCAAGTTACACAACTTCATAAGGTATCCTCTGAGGAGCAAACTCAAGCTGTATTGAGTGTTACTACATATATCTCCTACAATGATCTGATTTACAAAATAACTCATGATAATTTTACTATTAAATCTTTATACCATTCAGCTTGCATCGCTAAATATTTGCTACAAAATTTGAAATCAGAAATTAAATAGCTATTTAGTTCTGAACATAAAACAGCTTTTACTAACATTTCGACGATTAAAGATGACGTGCCTGTACACAAGGAAGTATTCTGGTTAACAACTTTAATTACTTGATCAGTAACAAAAACTAAAAAACCATGGTCAATTTATAGTTACATGTATACAGCTTCAACAAGGCCAATGTGCTTCCAATATTGTATACAGTAGCTCTATAATTTTGTCTTATGCCGTAATGTCGGAAAATTACCCGTTTAAAATGACTGTGATATTCGGTCTGTAAAATTTAAAGAAACTGGTTGCAAGCACTTAGTGCAGCTACTTTACGGAAGCAGATATAGGTTAAAGTTGTAATCCAATCAGATGAAATTATGCCACCTGCTTTAAAACATTTCTGTGTTGTCTTTTGGATGATGGCACATCTGCGGCAGATAATAAAGCGTACGATATTCCTATTGACAAAGTTCTTAGATGTATGGCTTTAGTAGAATGTATATTATCTATAAATAAATTTTTTACTCTTTTTCATTTAGGTTTATCACTACAAATGCACCGTATTTATGGAACACACCTTTGATAACTATTAACAAGTTTGACTGATCAGGAGATTATAAACAATGAAAATGGGGCATAAATTCTACATGGCATTATTTTTCTTCTGGGGGGTAAAAATTTATCCAAGACAATGTCGACCTAACTACAGAAACAATAAAAAAATCTCCGTATGACTTTGGTTGGCTAAAAGGCAACATCGGTCCGGTATGATGTCATCCATATTCTACAAGATTTGATCTGTTCACGCATTGGTATAGGTATAAGATTTCCAAAAACATGTTGAACCCCGCCGCAATTTTGCGCCTGTCCCAAGTCAGGAGCATCGTGCCTTTCTTAGTTTTGTATGATTTTTTATTTTAACTTCTTGAGTATATTTCGAAACTTAGTATGACGTCCATTATCATTTCAAAGTTGTACATTTTTGTTTAGGGGCCAGCTGAAGAACGCCTCCGGGTTTGGAAGTTTCTTGCTGCATTGACGTCCCATTGGTGGTTTTTGGCCGTTGCCTGCTTTTTAGCGGGTTGGTGTCTCTTTGGCAAATCCCTCATGTCCATTCCAAATTTTTAATTCAATCTGTATATAGTAGATCTTGTGTCCGCTTTGAGCAAAACCTCTGCTGTACTGATATATGCCCATGCCAAGGAAGTTGCATGTCTTTGTATGGATATGTTGACCGATAAGAATGATGAGATTACAAGTTAAAATGAAGCTATAATATTCCGACACCTAAATGGTCCAAAATCAGATTGGTCTGACGTTTCGATCACGGGATTTTAACATTAGAAAGCCAAATAAAAGGTTCAATATTAGGATAGCCTTGTCCTCCGTTTGAAGCAGTGAAACAAGATAAAAAAAGAGTAATACTTAGTGCCAAAATAGTTATTTGATTAATTATATATCTCAAAATACACGGCGGCCAACTGAAGTAAAACCAAACACATTTTGACGTACAATGAGTGATCATATTTTCCTTGTGATGTTTTATATTAAAATTGTCAATTTGTTGATATAAATATACCAGTAGCACTTTACTCATTTTAGTTATGTTTGTTAGTACTCTTATCATATCTGATTTAGTGATGTATGAGTTGTTAATGTCTGTGTCATTTTGGTCTTTTGTGGATAGTTGTCTCATTGGCAATCATACCACATCTTCTTTTTTATATATCAACATATTGCACTACAATAATAAAAGAAAATCTGCTCTATGGTTGTCTGATCTTGAAGCGGTTGGCAGGCTTTCAAACTAACAGGAGACCATAGGCTTCCTCAATTTTAATAAACAGCTCATCATGGGACTTTTCTAAACAATTAAAAATAATACGTCATATGTTATATTTTCCCCTTGCTTCAAATATTTTGTTTCGGATTATTTATATCAAATTTGCAGATATATATGTTTGTAAATACGTGCAATCAAATGATATGGAGGTATTATATGATTTAGATAATACAAGGGCGACTACAGATACATTTGTGTGACTTAAAGGTTGATGTTCAAAGACTCCGAGAGAAAACGTTATGTAACATGCGTTACCGTTAAAATCAACCAAAATTAATTAATATTATGATAGAAATATATTTTCCCAACAGTAATACAGCATTCCTATAAAATCGTTTCGTTTTTGCATTTGTTTTGACTCGATTTTTCAACTGGAAGTATCCATGAATTGAAATTGCACCCATGACCTTTCACCTCGATTTAAAAAAAAATGCACCATAATTTCTTTTGACGACCGGGATATTTAGAAAGTACACATTCTTAGCTTTCAAGTGATATATTATAATTTAGCCGTGTGTTAGGTAGGTGCATTAAAAATGTAAATTTGGCTCTCATATCACTCGCCTATAAGTGCCATTGAGGATGAGTTCGAGATGTCCTCTCTACCAGAAAAAGCAGACTAGTAGCGTTTTGTTAATATGATTGTTGGGACAGACGAGGCCAACCACTTGTATACAGATAACCAGAATTACCATATACGCTTATGTTGTCAACACCATCAGAGAAGAGTTCCCATTGTCGAATGTGGTACATGAAGGCTTCCAAGAATGTACAAGTGGCATGTCTGACTCTAAACAGTTTGTAAACGGACTTAACAGTGACCTACAGACATCGACCGCTAATTGTTCTTGATATTTGAAACTGCATGCATATATATACGTTTTTGAGAGTGATTATTTATCTTGTGTCTGACGAAAACTAAATGCCTGCATGGTTATATCGTTCGTTTTGGTTTGGTGAGTGTTCTCTCAAAAAAGTATTTATATATTTCACAAATTTATACCACGAAGAAGCTCTGAAGGTATAAATACTACTCCCGTTTTGTTTGGGTGTTAAACATCGATGTTTACAGCAATATTTAATGAATAAAATTATGATGGTAGAAAAAAAATATGAGCGTCATGTGGCAAATATTACATGATCTCGGACCATGCCTAGTTGGTAATCTGTATTCCAATACAACCATATTGAGTAGCTAGTACTACAGGGTTCTTATGTCGTTTTACTTTAAGGTGTAATAAAGGTTCTCTCTCCCCTCCTCTCTCTCTCTCTCTCCTCTCTCTCTCTCTCTCTCTCTCTCTCTCTCTCTCTCTCTCTCTCTCTCTCTCTCTCTCTCTCTCTCTCTCTCTCTCTCTCTCTCTCTCTCTCTCTCTCTCTCTCTCTCTCTTATATATATATATATATATTGTATGTAACAATAATCAAACGTCTATAGGCAATAACTAAACGGGTATGAAGATTTTTTATACAGTTTACACAATCATTAATAAAGAAACACAGCAACACTACGATATAACAAATGGAAAACTTCATTATTTTTAAGTTATAACCATGCTGCTATGCAGACAACAAGTAAGTGCACGTGAATATCAATTAGGAACACGATGTGTGATTTTGTATAACTAAAAATATCAAAGCGAGCAATAACATTTGTTTCCCAATGTGCCTCTCTTTTTATATCTGCTTCTTTGCAACAACTAGTTACCATTTTCGTCGATCATTCTCTTTATTTTTTCTCTATTTTGTTATATATTGTTTTCAATATGCCACTCTATCTACACTTCTTAATTTTAATACAATGACAAATTCTCGTGTCATCCTAATCCTTATAAAGATATATATACCCCGGACAGACATAAAAGGGATTCTCAGCTTATCTTCAAGTGACTATATGTGTATATCTGCATCTTTGTCAATCGTAACAACCCCACACTTAGCAAGACATTTTAACACTGTATGACGTCTACGGCAATACCCGATTGAATCATGATTGATGATAACGCACGGTCGGTAATCACGGAATCTGTTTGTTCTTTGTGGTTTATAGATATCACCAGAAGTCACGTGACATTTTATATCGGACATGCCGACAAGATGGCGATTTCCAAGAACTGATAATTAATTTCAAAAATCAATTTTGATCTCTTTACATACAGAATTAAACTTTTTTATTGATGAAAATGTGGTTTATTATGCTTCAAGAACAAAATATCAATTTTTCATTCTTTGGCGGAGTTCCCTTTTAAGTAATCTTCAAATGTTGTAACAGCGTTGGCCGTGCGTACATTTTTAGAATGAAGCGCTTACGCGTTTTGTACAAAATGTACTCCGGTCAACATTTTTACACACAAAAAGAAGCATTTAATTCTTAAGAAAATCGATTATACACATAACATTTATAAACGTTTTGCCACCGCAGTGCTGTTTGGGATTTACCTTTTAATAGGAACGCTAAAATACAAAAATTAAAGGCCAGTGTTGTATAAACTCGAATCAGGTGAGGAGATACACGACCAAAGTGAACCTAACAGATCAAATTTAGCTTCGGAATCACGAAGCATATAAACATTGCGTAATCATACATATATGACATATATATTTATACCGGCGGGCCTCTTAACCGGCGATTGCATTTGCGCCGATCTGAATTTCATTTGCGCCGATTTTTTTTTTTATTTCCGCCGATCTTTTTTTAGGTAAATTACAGGTCAGTTACAGGTAAATGTTTTTTTTTTCATTTATCATCATATACTTCTTCCGTTAGCCAGTTGTACAAATGTTATGAATTGTCAAGCAATAGGGATAGCCCGATGATTTGCGAATGTCATTTAATTTGTCATTATACTCTGTGCTCAGCGCAACAGACTGGATTTTCCACCATCAGTTCTGAGCAAGATGAAAACGACGACAATCTATTCTTCATTGTGGAAAAACACCAATAAATGCGGTATTTATTGCTTGTTTAAAGTCAATATGCATAACCTCGGCCATAAGGGAAAGTTGTTTTTCACAGCAGAGATCGGAAATTATTTTCCACATCACTTCTTAAGTTGACGTTGGTATTTAAAGAGGTAAGTTGTTTCCATTTTTACATCCGTGTTAAGTATATAAATGATAAAAAATATTTCCGACAGCACTTATAAGTTTCATCTATAAATATTGCAGACATCATTTCAAAGACATTCACAATTGAAGTGTGTAGATAAAAATAAGTAAAGTTATTGTTCTTCTATTATATATACTCACTGTTCTGTTCACCACTCGCAATTGTTATTTTTTCCACTAAGAAAAAAACAAACAGAAAACTTTGAGTATTAGAGAAAATAAAAATATGACCTATACTGCACTTTTGTAACTGCTTACATTGTATTACTCTGTTGTACATTACCGTTTGGTCGCAACAGAAACCAGGAGACTATAAATTTATAGTATAAGTTTATCGCTTCGTGTCATCTATACACAAGTATTACTCTATAGAAAGGTCCGGTGCAGGATAAATCATAAACCCAAGAGCGTCGATATCGTCATTCAGATTTTTAAAAGCGAAAACGACAACCGTTGATCGTCGTTTGAATATAGTTACCAGGATGAAATAGCCCTTATTTGAGTAAGATATAAGACCATTGAGAGTAATCTGAAAACTCAACTGAAAATTTTTTTTTTTTATTTTTTTTTTTTTAAAGTATGTGAAATTGCAATTCATTTTGCAATAAAAATTGGTAACTAGTCAAGTCCTTCAGCATTATGAAACGGCAATGTACAATGTATACTTGAAAAGTCAAATATGTGTTTATATTGTTGAACAAAACTGAAAAGCCACAAGTGATCTTTTTTTAAATATTTTTTTAAAATTCTATTTTGATATTAACAAAAAAAAAAAAAAGTTAAAGTTTATATCAGTAAAATGTGTCAAAAACTTGACAAATCTTTACAGAATATTAAACTTAATAATATCATGGACAGAATTGTGTCGTAAAAAGAATGCAAATTCATTAGGTTATACCTGTCAGTGAAATTCAAAAATAATCTTCCGTTTCTTTCAATTACGAGTTTTGCAGTCCGGTTCTTTCTGTGTTCGTTTGATCAAATTTTAACATTCAATGTCGCCACAAGGAGATGCAGTATGATTGACCAAACACAAAAACTGTCCAGATATATACAAAAACAGATCGCCATACGACCTTCAGCACTGTGTCTAAACTACCCCGGCATAAAATGTTTGGACTTGATGGTATCTAATATCCGGCTCGGTGTCTGTCTGTCTGTCTGTCTGTCTGATTGTCTGTCCGGCAAATCAGTTTTCCACACTTTTTTCTTCGCTCTTGAAGATATTGACTTAATATTTGGTATATAATTGTATATCATGACAAGTTAAAGAATTAAGTTCGAATTTTGTTCCGGTTGAAGATTTAGTCAACAGTTATGGTTCATAAAAAAAGTCCATATCTATTACCAATGTCATTTCAACTGATCGGGCGGAGCTTACGTTTTAATTTGCACAAGGACAGTCTATTTGAATACGTGTGTGATTAGGATGATTGCCGTTATAATTATTACTGATTTCTTATCACCTATCATGCAGTGCCATCAAAGGAATTAACAAAAGAATAACTGGACACTTCATTGATGAGTTATCCTAAAACACCTATCTATAGATGGAATGGTTTATTATGAGCGAAACGGTTAAACTCCGCCCAGTCAAGTGAAATAAATTGAGTTTTTAATAATGTTAGTGTACTTCTGTACAAATGGAGATAACTCATCGTTAAAAGACATTCTTTGGTAAATTATTTGAAGAATTTTGAGCCCGGTTTGTTTGTTATTTTGCATAAACTAGTTTTCTGAATGCTAAATGCATAAAAAAAAATATATCAATAATCAATAATCTATTTTTATTAAGGTATAATAATATATTTCATACTTTAAATTGTTTAGATAAAAGTTGTTGACAGTTTATAGATGAGTTACAAATCTATATAAGTTTGTTACAAATGAAAAAAAAAAAAATATGGCAACAATTTTATTTCGCGGATAATGTCAAATGTGAAGAGTCAAAAATTAATGTTATGGTTCAACAAATTCAAAATAAATTATTGCAGAGTGGGCGTGTCGCCATAAAATTGACAACATTGAAAATAAAAGTATTACTTTTAACCAGTCAGAAGACAGCAAATTCACCAAATTTATTTATATTTGATTATATATTAATTTGAAAATAGATATACATTGTATTACACCATATATAATTTTAGAGGACTATTAATCATTCAATGTTAGAGTGTTTTCCACACTTTTTTCGTCATGCTTGAAGATATTGATTGACAATTGGTATATAGCTTTATCATGACAAGTTACAGATCAAGTTCAAATTTTTGTTTTGGTGTGATAATTTTGTGCAGAGTTATGATCCTTGGACTTAAAAAATCACGTTTTGTAGTCATGCTTTAAGATAATTTTTATTGACTTGATATTTTCTTTTTATCTACACCATGCCAAGTTATAGAACAAGTTAGCATTTTGTTCCAATATAATGAATTTTTACCCGGTAGTGGACTATGTATTGCTATGCAATACTATCAGAATGCCTGTTTGTTTTATTTATCATTTTTATAATATCTTAGAATATATATACATATATTATTATTTTCTATTGTGAGATGTAATATGCTTTTCAACCGTTCTAGATTACCGAAGAAATAAGTAAAAATGCATGACAAAATAACGAATTGAGTGACGACTTTGTTTAATATCTCGTTAAATTGTTCAGATTGTATGGATCAAAAGGTACGGAAAGAAATATATTGATATGGAGATAGCCAAAGTAGCCACTTTGATCACCTCAATGGTTTTGTTTCTGTATATTGAACGAAAAAAATCAGTAATGTCTTGAAGGCCGTACGGTGACCTATAGTTTTAATTTCTGTGTTATTTTGGTCTCTTGTGGAGACTTGTCTCATTGTCAATCATAACACATCTTCTTTTTTATAAGTAATGTCAAAATGAAAGGAGCGGGTTTTGTCCTAGATTTCAAAAGACCTCATTTTCATAGTTCAGCAATTTCCTAACAAAATGATTAGCTGTGAATGTCACACTGATAATGATTGATATCCATGATCAAGGTTACCAATTTCGTGTTCAATATAAAAAAAAAAGATATAGTATGCGCCAATAAGACAACTCTCCCCACCAGACCAAATGACACCGACATTAACAAATACAGGTCACCATACGCCCTTCATTAATGAGCAAAGCGCATACCGCATAGTCAGCTTTAAAATGGCAAGAAATTAAAAATGTTAAACAATGCAAACGAGAAAACTAATACCATAAGTAATAGGTCAACTATATTTGCTCATATGGCTGCATGACTATTTATGTGACAATGAACTTATTTTCTTGATCAATTGGTAAATATAAAAAAAAAATGTTAGGGTTGGTTTTAATGATTGTCCGTCTGGCAGGTTTCATTATACCATGACTTGTTAATTTTTTCATGAACAATTTTTAGTTTATGTGATACGTTTATCAGGTTATTTATCTAACAGATGTCCAAAACAAATTCAGTTACGATCATACAAGCAGTCGCTACATGACATCATCGGCAGATCCAGGGGTTCCCTCGGCTTCCTCGACCATTAAAAAATTCCTTCTGCAATAGCAAGCAAACTAAAAGACCTACATCGGGCGACTTCACAAGCAAACTGGTCAACTCAAAAACGTTAAGGAAGAAAGAAAATGTGATTATATTCTGACAACAACCATTGTTATATGACGTACATTGAGTGAAATTATTAGATTCATTTCATTATTTTTATTTAATTATAATCAACGTCTTAAATAATTTTAAAAGTTTAATTACTTAAGCCCCGGTCACACCTTACCAGATAGCGCGAACGGACGCCGAACGGATAACTTTTTTTCAATACGTTCACGGCCGTTAGATGTCCGTTGGTATCCGTTAAACGTCCATCTATATCCGTTTTATGTCCGTTCATTGACCTTTTTATCCGTCGACGTCCATTCGGTCGAGTGGAAAATTTTGACCATATTCAAAACTTTGAACGGACGTCGAACGGATAAAGTGTCCGTTGAACGTCCGGTAGGCGTCCGTTCTTTAGGGTACTCGTCCGTTCTGTGTCCGTTTTGTACCCGTTACTTGTCCGTTATACATCCATAAGAGGTCCGATAGACAGGTTCACCAAAGCTGTGGTCACACCTTACCGGATAGCACGAACGGACGCCTAACGGATGAAAATAAAAGCTGTCCATTGACAAAATTGTTTTCCGTTGGAAGTCCGTTGATCGAATGACCGAATAAAACGGACGCGTAACGAATGTTTAACGGAAACACACCGGATATGCAACGTACGAGAAACGGAAACGTACCGGACAGAACGGATGTTGGACGTACATCAAACGGACGAGTACCGCATAAAACGGACACCTAACGGAATTCGAAGCGTACCGGATAAAACGGACGAACACGATATACGGAAAAAATTAGGGCGGCAATGATAATACATGTAAATCGCATATATATTTAAAAAGTTTCTGTGTAACTGGTATTGGTTTGTTCTTTGAAATGCCGTCAAAGGGTAGTGTATGGCCTGAATAAGAGCTGCTTGATAGTGAAGACGTGCTCTTACTCTAAGATCGATTATGACAAATAAGAATTCAGGACATTCAAAAAACGCGAAATTTTCAATTGGCATTTATCCGTTTCAGATCCGTCTACATGTACATGTCCTCCAACGGATGTAGAACGGACAAGTAACGGATACAAAACGGAAACGAAACGGACGAGTACCGTACAAAACGGTCGACTACCAACACTTCATCCGTTGGACGTTCGTTTAAAGTTTTGAACATGCTCAAAACTTTCCATCGGACAGAACGGACGTCAACAGATAAAACGTACGCTAAACGGACATGAAACGGATATAGACGGATGTCTAACGGATGATAACGGACGTCTAATTGAAAAAAAACCGTGTCAGAAGAAGCAATTATTGGCATTTAGTCTTAGTTGCATGATTTTTTTATCAGCTGTTAGTGGAATTTAACTAGCTGTATTTAAATGCAAGTACTCTCAGATCTTTACTTAGTGTCTTTGTTGTTTGGATGTACAAGTACCGGGCCACATCCACTTGTATTTGAGTATTTGTATTTTTATCCATCTGATGAGTTAATAGATATAGGAAGATGTGGTATGAGTGCCAATGAGACAACTCTCCATCCAAGAAATAATTTATAAATTTATAAAAGTTAACCATTATAGGTCAAGGTGCGGCCTTCAACACGGAGCCTTGGCTCACACCAAACAGCAAGCTATAAAGTACATGAAAAAACTAGTGTAAAACCATTCAAACAAGAAAATCAACGGTCTAATCTATAAAGCCTTTTTCAACTGATTTTTATAGTTCGCTCTTATGTTATACTGTAACACCACAGTCCGAGGTTAGGGGGTGGGGTGGGGGTGGTTGGCACCCCGCTTACATTTTTAACCCCACCACATTCCCTATGTATGTGCCTGTCCCCAGTCAGGAGCCTTTACTTCAGTGTCGTTTGTTTTTGTGTTACATATTTATTTTTTCGTATATTTTTTTAACATAAATTAGGCCGTTAGTTTGCTCGTTTGAATTGTTTTACATAGTAATTTCGGGGCATTTTATAGCTGACTATGCGGTATGGGCTTTACTCTTTGTTGAAAGCCGTACGATGAAAAATAGATATTAATTTCTGTGTCATTTTAGTCTATTGACTTGTGGAGAGTTGTCTCATTGGCAATCATTCCACATCTTCTTTGTTTCCATGTTAGACTTCCTTAGTATCATAAATATTTATAGCTCAACTTCCGAATCATGATCCGGCAGCATTATTGATTTTTATCTGTCATTTTTATCTATTCCTTTTCCACCCTTACCATTTGGCGGCATATTGAAGAATTAACTAAAACCAGTCACACGAAAAAACACTTTTTTTTTTATCATTGTTTGGCCACGTATTTTGTATTTACTTTTATTATTATTACTGCCTAAAAAAGTGCCTTTAATTTTCTGCTTATTTTATTTATCCGTTATATCCGGTACGCTTCCGTTATATGTCCGTTTTATACGGTACTCGTCCGTTAAATGTACGTTCGATATCCGTTCCACCCGGTATGTTTCCGTTTCTCGTACATGTCCTGTATCCGTCCGTTTTATTTGAACTGTACACCAACGAACGGATTTTGTCAACGGAAAACGTTTTTTTTATCCGTTCAACGTCCTTTTGAGCTATCCGGTAAGATGTGACCGCAGCTATGCAACAATGAATGTAAAGTTATACAAGCCTTACTGTCCTCAAAAAAGAATAAAAACAATATGCATGGTCAAAAAGATATACGTACATGATTTGTCATTATTCGGGATTGCTACACATCCGATCACATTGTCACAGCTACAAAGATATTTAATTAAAAAGTTGTAAAAAAATCTAGCGGTATAAAACATGAACACAAATGTCGTATAAAAAAGATACATAAATGGTTGAATTAAAAATCTTATGTTGAATTATAATACCCTTTAGGTTGTGTTTTAGTTATTGACCAAGCAAGTCGGTGTATATCATTTAATCTGCACGGCTCGGATGACTCTAATTAACGAGAACGACGAAGGAGTAAGGGTTAAATGGTCATCGCGAGAGTGCAAATTAAATGAAACATACCGATTTGATTGGCCAAAAACTGTTTAAACACAACATCATCAATTTTTGTGAACATTTTGGAAATATGAGGACGATAATTTGCAATCCACGGCTCCTAGGAAAGTTTTTTGTAGGGTTAAGCAAGGATGAAATACGATTTTATGTAGTAAAAGGTTGGCAAGTATTAAATTATTCATTTTTTTTGTAGGCTTTTTTCTAAAGTATTACATTATTTGGAGTATAGCGATTTAATGGTAGATTATTTTTTTATCGTTTCTGTTAAATTTAGTCACATTTTTTATATAAATGATCATGAGTGACGATTTAGAAATTGGCATGTTGTTGAAAACTATACTATATGTTGTCCCCTACTAGCCATTATGAGAGTTGTCTTGTTGGCACTAATGCCACATCTTCTTTTATCTATTATATATATATATAAAAAAAAGAGGTGGTATTAGTTTGTTTTTGTCGTTTGATTGATGTCTTATTGACGTATAACCTACATCTCCTACAGTTTGGTGTACTTTTAAATCGGTGTATGAAAATCATAATTGAAAGGGTAATTGAGTATAGCTTAATTGTCTTTCTTTCCCTCAATAATATTGCTTAGAGGAAGATTAAACGAGGAGAGATGATACTTTAATTTAAAATTTACATTACATGATATAGTTGTGTTAAATTAGGGGGGGGGGGGGGGTTCTTATATGGCGTTAACATAATACAATTATGGAATTCTGAGGAGGTGAATATCCAAAATGGTCAACCGAGGGCTTTAGTTTTAAAACCCTCTTGCTGTTGCTGCCGACCGTTTTTCAAGGTTGCATTTCATGTGCCAGAAAAAACGACAGCTCGACGTCTGTGACGTAACATGCAAAACAATAACGTCATTCAATATATCAGTAGGACAACCGGAAGCGCCTGAGTAAGAATTTCTATATATGATATGACGTGGCGAAATAATGACCGTTACATTTTGGACCCATTGGAGAAAACCATAACATTGTTTAATCTTTGGTCTTTTTATTGAAAGAGATAAGCAATGGTGACAATATCGCATACATTTAATCATGGGCATATGTGTCCCTCTGGCACAGCCGGTGCACGTGGACATATGTGTCCCTCCGGCAGCAAGAGGGTTGATTTCGATGTTTTGTTGCTGAAATTGGCAGGAACAATGAATAACCCTAACAAAAATTGAAACCCTATCGAACAACCATACTATTACCCGATGAATAACACCGACAAATTGAAGCAGCTGCCTTCACCGAACAACCCTGTTATTCGCTGGTGAATAACCCTTGTCTTTGTCGTTCCTCTTTTACATACCAAACAACCTTGAACAACAGCTCGAACTTTAATTTAAACTTTAACTCAATGGATAGCGGTACTCATCCAAAGCGCATTACATGAACGACATATGTCAATCGGTCTTAAAATAGAACATTTTTTTTCCGAAATAGTCACGTGATTTAACCTAATCAAAGAATTATAGAACCACACCAAAATCTTATATCAGTGGCGGATTTAAAAATTTTCACAAGTGGGGCCCAAAGATTACTTTAGAAGGGGCCCGCTGCAGTCCTGCTTCATTGATTCCCTATAAAATCAACCAAATAAAGAATTGGCAAATCAACATTATGAAATAACAAAACAACATTATGTAATGACACAACTACAAAAGAGGGACGAAAGATACCAGAGGGACAGTCAAACTTATAAATCGAAAATAAACTGAAAACGGCATGGCTTAAAATGAAAAAGACAAACATACAAATGTACATTACATTACATACACATCAGGTAATGTTTAAACAACATTGCCTAATGACACAACCACATTAAAAAAATAGTGAAACCACATCGACAAAACCTTATACATTACATTATGACAAAACTATATCATATCAAGTCAATACGAAGCCATATCAGGTAATATAGAAATATCATTAAGTTATGACTATTCTATATAGAGTTATATCAAAAAATCATTACGTAATGTCAAAACCATATTATGTAAAGATAAACTATCATAAAGCTAGAGTTCCATATTCAGTAAGACAGCTGTGGCGTTCTATAATCTTGGCATAACACGTAATTGATTACAGCTGCCAGGATTCCAAAAACAATAATCGTGTTGATTCAATATTCATCTATAAGTCATGTTTTTACATCAGGGATCTTTGTGTGAAAAGAAAAACCATGCCTACTGTAATATATGACTTTATACAAGAAATTATATAAATAATTCAAGGCAGCTAACATTGTGTGTTGTTTCTGCATTACTATGTACTACATAAACAAGAAAGGAGTCATATTCACTATCTTCCTTTCCATCATGTAATTCCTGGGTATATAAGAGAAACACCTTTTTTTTTATAAAAACCTTTTGATAAAATAAAATCGTCAGATTTTGCTTTCAAAAAGCACACAGATACGCGCTTTATGATATGAAATGTAAAGAAAACAACTTGGTGAATAATTCATTCACTCTTACCGTTCAAGGGTTCGGAAACAAGTTTGTAGTTTGTTTTCAGATAAAAGATAGTGAAAAAGAGTTTGAAATTTAAATCAAGAGTTGCAAATGGTGAAGTTGAAATCATCACTTCTTATTTTTTACAGACGCCATCACGAGTTGGTTGACCGTTATGGAATAACCGTTTCACAAATGATATCGGATATGTTCCTTACGTCGTAACTACAATCCCCTTCCCCTTCATCAATGTGACCTACCGAATTAGACTATTTACCGAATTTGTTATCTCATAAGCAACACTACGGGTGCCACATGTGGAGCAGGATTTGCTTACCCTTCCGGAGCACCTGAGATCACCCCTAGTAATAGTGGGGTTTGTGCTGTTTATTCTTTAGTTTTCTATGTTGTGTCATGTGTACTATTGTTTGTCTGTTTGTCCTTTTCATTTTTAGCCATGACGTTGTCAGTTTATTTTCGATTTATGAGTTTGACTGTCCCTCTGGTATCTTTCGTCCCTCTTTTAATTAGATTAAACTAGGGATTTCAACTCGGTCAAGATTAACCAATCGAGTACTCGTTAGATTTAATTACTCATACATCATTTTGGGAACCTTAAAACACATTTAATGATTTTCTGAGGGTCGACACAGAGTTCAACGAATTTGTTCGGATTTAAAAATATCATCTTGTCAACTTTTTCTGCGACGATGCGATTTCTCAACTTTGTTTAACTAACCTTAGAACTATTTGTGTTTTAAAAAATGGCAGGAAAAAGGCGACTCGGACTTTTATCTTATATTTGTATTGGTATTATTTGGGTCTCAAATCGAAAGAAAAGAAATCAAGAGTCTGCTTACATTTTGGTAAATGACCTTTTATTAGATATATAAGCCTTAGTTACATGAACTGAAAAATGGGTGTTATGGGGCATGGTATTTTACCCTGTATCGTAGAAAAAACCAAGGATTCCGAACATCTGACACAAATTCCAAAACCTCTTCGAAGTACATTTTAAAAGGGTAAGCCTTGGATAGGTACTCTTGTTCGTCGTCTGCCTATGTTTTCAGGAATTTTAATAACAGTTAAACGCAAACATTCATTTTTCAGGGAGGAGCTCTTTAGTAAAAATGAATTATTTAAGATTAAGAAAACAAAAATATTCTAACGAAATACCGATTATTCGAGTAACATTTTGGTAATCGATACTCGGTACTACCGAGCGATATTCGAGTACTCGAGTACTCGTTGACATCCCTATATTTAACTGATATGGTTTGGACCACAACAATCATGATCTCTTTTACAGACTATATTTGTTGCGGATTGGTATCTGTGATCATTAAAAAAAACTCTCTAGTTGTTTTCTAAGGACTTTAATTGTATTTTTTTTACTGTTTGTAATGTCAATGCATTAATAGTTCACATGTAAACATGCAGCCATGTTATTCTTGAGACTCAATTGACTATTAGGAAAGACTTATTGGCAACCATGGATAGGATGGTGAAAACAAGGAAAGACCATTGGCAACCGGGGAAAACCAGTACAAGGCATACAACGGTTTGGCATACATAAGCATAACTCTAGCAAAGCAGAGCCTTGAACATTGTTATGGACAGATATATAATAAGACACCCCATGGTCGTGCGATGCGGGGGAGGATTAACGACCAACAGGAATGACAATGGAAACAACTGAAAGTGAAACACTGACAAATAGACAGGAAATGGACACATCTAGAGTTTGTAGTTGTGGGAAGCTATGTAAGAATGCGAAAGAACTTACGATTCATCGCACAAAGATGCGCTATAGTGTCACCAATTCTTGAACGACACAAAGGACAACCTGATGATACGGAGGAGAAGATGAACCAGGAAACACGATACAGTGTTCAACACCTCCATGTGCAAGAGGAGGAAGACATGAAAAAAACAAAGCTCCTGATCAGTTAGGCATGGATCTTAACAGTCAACAGCAAGGAGAGAAACACCAACGGATTAAGTCGCCAACCAAAGCCTAAATAAATAGTGGATACAGTTTGATGAAGATGCATCAAAAGTGTTAAATTAAAATTAGCACTGGCAGGAGATGTAGACAGAAAGATCAAAGCAAAGGGTACCATCATCTACAAAATGGAGAAAGACAGGTTTGTAATTGAAGAACAGAAGAAAGGTAAAAGCCAGTGAAATTGATCAACAAAGAAGAGAACAACGCAACTTAACAAAGTGCTACAAGAAAGCAGATGCACCTTAACAAAAGGCATTACAAGAGCTCAGTGATGTCATCAGGGAAAGAATACAAACGGAGAGCAGAGAACCTTAGAAAGAACTGAAGAGAAAGAGATCACAATTTACAGCTCATCCATTTGGCTTTGTAAAGTAGCTTTTTTGGAAATAAAAGATCAGGCAAATTAGATTGCCCAAACGAGGAGGTAGATATTTGAGAGATACTCACAGTGATCCAGACAGAGATAAAGATCTTGCAGACCAACACAGATTGATAAGTCCAGATGGACAATCAATAGAGTTTGATATGTCAGAACCCAAACGTCATGAATTGATGTCAACTCTGAAAAAAGAGCAGCATCATCACCAGGTCCAAACAGTATTCCATACAGAGTATATCAGAACTATCAAAACTTCGCAAAACAACTACGGAGACTAATCAAAGCAATATGGAGAATGTATCAGTTACCAGACGAGTGGTTAAAATCAGATGGTTTTATTCCACAGCAGGAAGATTATAAAGAGCTGAAACAGTTTAGGACCATATCATTTCTCAACGTTAAGGGAAATGATTGTCTTGCAATCTTGGCGAAGCGGGTATCAATATATATGCTTGAGAACAACTAAATAGAGACCGCATTCCAAAAAGGTGGAGTACCAGGAGTACCAGGGCGCCTCGAACATACAAGTGTTTAACAAAGATTATCCAGGAAGCCAAAGAGAACAAAGGCGATTTGACTGTTATGTGGTTAGACCTGGCAAACGCTTACGAAAGTATACCACACAAGCTAGTAGACTTGATCCCGAAGAAATATCACATGCATGGCAACATTAAAGAAATGCTTCAGCACTATTTCAATAACTTTGTAATGAGGTTTACAGTAGCAGACTACATAACAACGTGTCAAAGGATAGAAGTGGGAATCGTTACAGGATGTACCACGTCAGTAGTTCTATTCTCAGCAGCAATGAATTTCTAGTAAAATCAGCAAAGAAGATGAGCAGAGGACCTGTAATGATATCTGGGGTCAGACAGCCACCAACAAGAGCATTCATGGATGACATGACAATAACAACATAGTCAGTCCTGGACGGCAAGTGGATGTTGCAAAATCTAGGTGAGCTTATAGACTGGACACGAAGTGGATGAAGTTCAAACCTTCAAAGTCAATGAGTCTTATATTAAAGAAAGAAAAGGAGCAGAATAGAAAGATCAGAATTGGAGGAGATATCATTCCAACAATCATTGAGAAACCAGTCAAAATCTTAGGTAAGTGGTTTATAGACTCCTTGAACGACAGAGAAAGTGTTGATTAGATGGTATCACAGACAGGAAAGTAATTGGACACTATTGACAAGTCCGGTTTACCTGGGAAGTACAAGGCGTGGTGTTATCAGCATGGAGTATTACCAAGGATAACATGGCATTTGTTGATGTATGAAGTTTCACTAACCAAAGTTGAAAAATAAGAGAGGATGTTTAACAGACACTTGCGCAAATATCTTGGGGTTCCAAAAAGTGTATGCAGCATTAGTGTGTACGGCACCAGTTCAAAACTTCAACTTCAACTGTCTTCTATTACAGTGGAGTCTAAAGTCACCAAAACCAGACAAGTCATAAAGTTAAGAGACAGTACAGATCTAGATGACAAGGTGAAAGAAGCAAATATTGATGTCAGGATATAGGAAGAAAATAGGTTTCCAAGAGCGCTGTTGAAGATGCAGAGAGACGATTAAGACATAGAGACTTTGTAGGAGTGGTAACATAAGGACAACTTGGTTTTGGCAAAACTCAGCAACCATTATGGCAGTTAGTAGATGCAAGACATCAAAAGAAACTTGTTCACCACGAATTGTGTCGAGAGCAAGAGGAAGATCGACAAGTAAGAACCGTCAGTATGAAATAACAAGGGCAATATATGAAATAGGAAATTGCAAGACGAAGAATGATCAGTTGGTATGACATGTGGAGAATGGACCGACAGAAAATAAGTTTCCTACTTAGATCAAAATACGACGTTCTACCAACACCCACAAACCTTACAATGTTGAAACTGATGTGAAATTAAAGACTTGTAAGTTGTGTGGCTAACCAGCAAATCTAGAACATGTTTTGTCTGGCAGGACAGCTCTGAAGAATGGCAGATAAACATGGCGCCATGATCAAGTCTTTAAAGAGATAGCAGCAGTCTTGGACACACACCGGAGGAAGAAGACTAAGATAGAAAAGGGACCAAAGTTCATCAACTTCACCAAAGGGTGGAGATTCATCCAAAAACACATACATCAAAGTCATTGGTATCCTCGCAACAGCAAATGACCGAGTGTGTAAGCAGAATTTGCTGATAAGACCACCTTAGAGAGAGGTTAAAACAACAACCGTCCGACCAGACATTGTGCTGTGGTCAAGATTCATCAGACAGGTAATTTTTGTAGAGCGTATTGTGCCATGGGAAACGAGACTGGAAGAAACCCATGAGAGAAAACTAGCAAAGTACCATGAATTGGTAACTGACATCGAAGCGAAGAATTGGAGGACATGGCATTTCACTGTGGATGTAGGCTGTACATGCTTTGTTTCTCAAACTGTTTTGAGAGCATTTGATTAACTGGACCAGTAAGAAGAAGATTGGTAGGAAAAGTTGGGAGACAGACAGGGGAAGCCTCTGGTTGGGTATGGAGGAAAAGGGAAGAGCAGTGAAATAGCTAGCTGGTTCTTGGCTGAGTCTGATCAACTTAGTCGGCGCAATCCCTGGAGATGTCATGGACAGCACCGACACAGTCGAGGATAGATGATCCAACCTGATGATGGAACAAGCTGAGCAACAGAAACTATGTTTTTAAGGTATGTCAGCGTTATTGTTTAAATATGAAGACATATCGAATCTGTGAAAGCAGACTTGGGGTCAATTACATTGGAATGTAATTAATTAAATTACACATTACATTGCAAAAATGATCAATTACACTTATTACACATTACATAGTTTTTGAAATGTAATCAATTAAATTACAATTACTGAACCAAAGTAATTAATCAAATTACACATTACATTTCATCATAACTTTATAAAATATATATGTACATGTGTATATATTTAAAACATTCATGTACGTTTACAACATATTTTTAGCATTGCATTTGATCATCATTAGTAGTTTTAAGGTTTTGTCATTTAGTCTGCAGCTCATTGGTCTGAACACTTTGTTTCGACAGGAGCTGATGTGGCAGGTATTGCTAGATCATAAGGTGTTTTGATAGAAGAGGGAATGTGCTCCAATTAACTTGCCAATACATTAAGGGGTATTTAGACAACTCAGAAATGAAGTCATTAAATTAAACATAATATAAATAAATAATTTATCAATTATTCAATAGTATGCTTGTCACTACATTGAAAATATGTCTAAATATTAGCAGTATTTATCTAATTGGATAACATACATGTAATAGTGGCATTGTCCCTATCATTATCATTAACATCACAAAAATGCATGTAATTGAAATGTAATTCAAAAGTTATTGAACATTACATGCTTTTTTCATTGTAATTAATTTGATTACCATTACATGTTATTAAAAAAATGCTCAATAATACACATTACATTCAATTACATGGCAAATTGTAATGCATCACACTTAATTACCATTACATTTTAATTACCCCATCCCTTTGTGAAAGCATTATATTTGATTTGTAGATTCGTGTGTGTATTTAGATGGTTGTATTTCACATTTGGGAATCAACGCTTGTTAAGGATATATTCAGTTTGTATATGATGTAATCTAATGCAAATAATGTGTGATAAATCCTTACATTTAATTATAGTCAATAACTTACCTCTTATATCATTGTTAATCATACCATTTTAGTCATATTCACACGAATGAACCTGGTCATATCCGGGAAACAACGATCCAAACTTGACCGGCACTTTACGTTTAACCACTGTTAACAATGTGTTTGTTTTCCTTCTATATATTACCTACATGGTGCGTCGTGAAAGACCGGTTATGGTCGGGGATTTGAGCAGTTTTTTTATGTCCCATTATTATCCCTAGAGGTTGTTTATATCTCTACAGTATGTAATTTTATTCTCTCTTGTATTGTCTTACCGTTCAGTTTCCGAGCAGTAACATTTAAATGCACAGTTGTCGCCGTATTGATTTTCTGTACATGGAAAACAACGTTTGTTTTTTTCATCTGTAGTATAACCTTTTGAACAAACTACAACATGAATATATCTTGAGTATAAAAATATACATTGATTTTGATTTACTTTACAGCTCTATTGTAGAATTTCTATGTTTGCATTTAATTTAATATTACATTCAGACTACATCATTCTATATTAAAGAAAATAATTGTAAAAAGAACTAGATTGCGTTAAGAAATGTAGCTTCAGACAAAACCTGTACTGTGACATTTGTTTATTAACCGTACAGATACAGTTGTTAGTGTTATTCGAATTTCTATGCATTTAACCTATACTATTAACTATCTGAATTATTCAATGTCACATCCTAATAGAATTGTTTATCATATATCTAAGTTATATTAATACAATTCGACTGATATGCTGTGGTAATATACTATACACATGATAAAAGAATTTTAACACGCGGAAAGTATTTGCGACGATACCCGTTTAATTACAACTGCAAATGCAAAATAGCAAACAATTATCAACTAAACATATAACATTATTGTCTTCTGATTCAGTAAAATCTTTAAATTGTATTGCTTTTGTAACCAATTCGATGTGTGTTTTTGCTAAATATTTTATTTCAGATAATGTTTTTAGTTGTCTGTTAAGATTTGCTGATTACGACGTTATCATGATGGTCGCTGTAAAAATGTAAAATGTTAAATTATGTTTTTTGATAAACATTAATAATGTAAAATTAAAACACTTTATTATTGATGTCCTTTTACATTTTATCATAAATAGAAAGTTGATTGATACTGACACAAGAGATGCAAATGACACATCAAGGGTAAACAAATTAAATCGCCTCCTTCTAAGATTATTACCCTGCTGTAACACTATTTGTTAAATTATGTTGAATTAAGGTGGTACCCAACACTTTCACTAAAATTAATTTGGCTCGTTTGATTTTCATAAAAGTTTGTCAAAGTATTAATTTTACTTTGATCCTTTAACAAAAATATTATATGTTATTCAGGTCTCAAACAGGGTATATACTGTGACATTCCCGGCTAAGAGTTTATATCCCCTGAACCAACCGTTTTGTCAAAATATTACACTGGTTATATAGCAGTTTGACAAACACCAATTTTGATCATTGAGAAGCTTGATATTCCTATTACAACACAACGTAATTAAAACATTTAGCTGACTTTACAGAGTTATCTCCCTGTAGTGTTAGGTACCACCTTAAGTAATTTTTGTAATATCAATAATATAATAATGAACACAGATATATGTATTAAACATATTTTTAGATGCTTTCTATCAATTTTATAGAAAAGAACATGTAGCTTTTAAGATGGGAATTTAGTTGTGTTGTTATATGTACAATACTTTTAAGCAAATGATGGATCATATATTGCAACAATATCTGGAAAAGTTGTATCACCAATCAATATGCCATTACGTCTGAATCATCGAAAGCGAAGTAAGCAACAGGGACAATATACCTTCAATATGATCGTGCTAAGTATAGCAATGAACATGTGTCGCCAATTTGTCAGCCATGTGCAGAGGGAAATAAAGATATTCTTCACTTCATCTTAAAATGCCTTACGCTACAGTGAATAATAAGTGACTTTTTTAACCTCAAACATGAAGCATTAATTGGAAACTTAATTTATCAGGATTATCAATGAATTAATTACCAGCGATGAACATTGAACTGTCCACTGCTCAAAATGCGGATTTTTAACTGAAAACACAAAGGCGAGAATAGAAACATTATCGAGAGGACTTTGCCATAGATTATATCATCAACGGGTAATACTAATTGAGTAATAATCCACAATCTTAAAACACCAAATTAAAAAGTAAGGACATAACAGAAGATGTTCGAGTTTTGTATTAACTAGTAGTGTATTTACATTTTACGGTCTTTATAAAATTGGAGCACCTTTTTTATATATGAGTTATTGACCTTTAACGTGTATCCTGAATAGTATACATAAAGGTGATAGGGTCACATCCTCAAGAGGAGAAAAAATATATCTCTTTCATAGTTTTACCTTTAAACTAATTTAGAGGATTTTACCTGAATGAATGGTTGTACACTGATTCTACAATTAATGGTTCTCCTGTCATAGGAGGCAGTTGCATTACAGGGAAAAACCACACTAGATAACAATTCGATAACATATGTAAATATTATACTGAACAAATAATGATTGTGAGCAGAAGAAAATGAATATTTTGAGTTTTAACCGTACAAATATTTTAAAATGTGGTCCATTCTTTAGAGAAATGACGGAACATGTAGATATTTGTTTATTTACGTCAGGACCATTGCATGGTTGTTTGATTGTTAACTCAATATATTGAATGAATTTCACTCAACATGTATAGGAACAACAAAGCTGTTTAAGTTGACACTGATGACCCTCTGCCTCCAATACAAATGATCACAAATGTCGAGAGGATAAGGTGAAGTGGCAATATTATGGCGAAAAGAGCTAGACCCCTTAGCTTCGATTTTGCAAGCAGGCAATAGTAGTATCCAATACATTGAAAAAGAAGGGGATCATAAATCATTATTCATTCTTTGTATCAACCATGCAAAGGGCCCAAAGGGCCCACTAATAGTAAAGAAGAGCTACTGGAATGTATAGACCAACTGATTGAGATTGTATATGCATACTCGAATTATATCAGATCATTATGGGATGATATTTTAACGAAGACATAATTAATGGTGCTTCCTCTCTACGAAACAAATATCACTGACTTTATGCAAGACCATGAGCTTAGTTCAAAAGAAACTGGACTTACCATTATACATTCAAATGAAAAAGATGCCACTGCAATCGACTTTATTCTTTAACAAAAAAATTATTCTGAGAATATAATAGATCTAAATATAACTTCAAATGTCTTGGACCACTATCCTCTGTTGTTGACTGTTTACCTCATCAGAATACTCAATTTTATTTAAAGCATCCGCAAAACCATTTTATATAAGAATAAAATGGGACAAAATTGATACAGGAAAATATGCAAGCCGCATATCTACAGGAATTAGCTAAATAATATATAAAATACAAAATTGTTAAAATAGGCTTCAATACTTTAAATAACATCATAATTAAAACAACATTGCTCCTAAATCAATAAATTGAAAAAGGAAGCCAAATTTACAACAGATAATGAGGGGATCCGCAAAAAATTTAAAGTAACGAAAGCATTAATGATCCGAACAACTTCTACCTGAAACAAAAGAAACTTAAGAATATATGATGAGGAAACAATGTCGCTGAGACATAGTAATTAGAAGAATAAATGAGATGTAAATACTAATTTAATCTAACATCTCAGATACCAAAACATTTTTAGAATGATTAGAAATCAAAGAGGAAAAATACCAAAACGTATAGATGAACTCAATTTTGATAATCAAATTTATTACAGTGACAACCCAGTTATGAACGGTTGGTATATACCTTTTTGGAGAACTAGCTAAACAGTATCTCAATACAAAGTTCGATCATGTAGAACATGTTGAGAAAGAAATTAAAGTTATATCTACAATATGTTACCATAGATATATCCATAAGCAAGTGACTGATGAGGACGTAAAAAAAAGCAATTTCAAGGTTTTATAAAAACTAAGCAGCAGACATTTATGTAATCACAGCAGAAAATATTATATATTGTGGTGAAGATCTGAAAGCTTATATATACGTGAACTAATGAATATGTCATTGAAATATTGCTATGTTCCAGACCTACTGAATTCTAATCAATCCGTACAAATAATACGGCGGAAGGATTGGTAACAAACTGTTGTGCATTGTAGATGTCGCGAATATAGCATGAAATCCACAGAAGATACAGTCCATAATTGATATTGCTCTTGACGTCGGTCGAAGAAAAGGATAGTTATTACAATCAACTAAATAAAGGCAACAGTACCATATACCGCTGTTCGAGATTCATAAATCGATTGAGAAAAAAAAAAATCCGGGTTACAAACTAAAATTGATGGAAACACATCAAATATAAGAATGGAACTACAACACAACAGAAAAACAACATTAAAACTAAGTCCACGTACAGGGCATTTAAGAAAAGAAATGGTGGGTTAAAAATGTAATACTGCCAGTAAGAACAACCTCAAAAACAAAACAAACTGGAGAAGAGTTTCTGGAATATGGATGATAAGCCAATGCCAGTAGTTCGAACAGCAACATACGTTGGAATACATGCATCAGAAAAAAACTCTGTTTGTTATACCAATTCTTACATATGTACTAGACATTTGTATTCCAAAAGAAAAATCTATAACAACTCTTCATCTATATCACAATTTTTTTTTAAATAGCTACTATCTTTATCTACAGCAGATACTCTCTTGTATAATACCTATTAAAGCTGAGTTACATTTTGATCAGTAGATCAGAAAATTTGTTGAGAATAGCAGAATAATTGTGGTGGTGGAATAGAATAATTTTTAAGTCATTTTTATTGATATATTACTGTGTATTGCATTAGACATTATTTGCGTATAATACTGTGTGATGCAGGATACTATTATATTGAACTTCATTGGAGGTGTGCCTACTGTATTTAAATTGTGTCACAGATCAAGTGTATTCGTTCAGTATATGTTTACTTGTTTTTTTCTTAATAAGTCTTTTGAATGAATCAAATCATTTAAATTGATAGTTTATAGTGTGTCATTCTATTTTGCTATGTTACATTATTAGTTCAGGTAAGGTGCATTTAAAAACGTTTAAGCCCGTTGCATGTGTTTGCACCTGTCCGAATTCAGGAACATATTGCTCAGCGGTTGTCGTTTGTTGCTGTGGTTTATATGTGTTTATCGGTTCTTATATAGATTAGACCGTTGGTTCTCTTGTTTTAATGGTTTTATACTAGTCACGTTCTTGGCCCTTTATAATTTGCTGTTCTGTGTGATTCAATGTAATCCATATTTAATTACCCTTTTGAACAATGCGTTAAAGAAAACTAAAATGAAAATCATCCTTTTATCCTTGGTTGTTTTGAACTCGTTGTTGCAATTACGCTCTCCTTGAGGTCCGCGTTCTTGGTATATAAAGATGCTGATACATTGTGAAAGTTCGCTCGACCGTGCAAGGGCTGTATGGCCAGTCAAGGTCGTTAAAAACTTCCATTTGTTGTAAGTCCGCTTATTTATTATTTGGTTGTTCATGCATAACCATCGGAAAGTGAATACCAGCAAATAAAGAAGTTAAAATTGGGAACTTTGTAAACCCAGTAAAAGTTGAAAGCTTATGAATATGGTTTTGAAGTCTTTACGATTGTTGCAAGCTACCGGGTTGTTGGGAAACTGTATTTTTTCCCGGGAAAGGTCGCAGTCCCTCGGACAGGTGTCTTATAATTGTCTGGTGACTTTGGTGCTTCGGAGACTAGGTGTTTTACGATATTTGAAAGCTACGGGGTTGTTCTGAACCTGCAATATCCCTCGGGAGTGGTCACAGTCCCTCGAACAGGTAGCATGCAATAGTCTGGTGACGTCGGTGCTTTAGAGACTTTGTGTTTCAAAACCAGTTGTGTCGGAAACTAAATGTCTCGGGAACAGAATATGTGTCTCAGAAACAATGTGTCTTGGAGACTAGGTGTCTCAGAAACTAGGTGTCTCAGGAACCTATGGTAATGATAATTTATAAACGGTTATAATTGTTGTTGTTGTTGTTGAGCAAATCAGTTGGGACCTCGGAGTCAGTGATAGGATGATGGTCATTAAGGTTATAGTTTAAAGACTACTTTTTGATACAAAGTTAAATGTGTAAATATTGTTGTTCCTTTATTAAGTTTCAAAGTTTTTAGTAAATCCTCCAAATCGTAGTGAGGTTTTTAGTCAATTAAAAGATTAATATTGGCGTATCGCAGATTCTGTAAAAACGGATAAGAACAGATAGTTTATAAGCAAAACACGTTATAGTAGAACACTACCAAGAGGCCTAGATAAAAAGACATTGAAAATGAGCGTATTATTTACTCTTTTATTAATTTTTATATTATTTTCAAAAAGTGATATGCTAACATGACGGATATTTCAAGGGATAATATTTTGATCCCACATTTAGAATATATATACTTTTACTACAACAATTACAAATTGACATCTAAATGGAAAAGGACAGATATCTTATTATTTCTGTTGTTTAAATTTCTCATTCTATTTCAAATAATAGTAAATGGGCTTTTAGTCAAATCTTGCACACAACTTTGGCTTGTTGAATTATATCTGAATAGTTATCAAAGGTACCAGGATTATAACTTGATACGCCACACGCGCGTTTCGTCTACATAAGACTCGTCAGTGACGCTCAGATCAAAATAGTTGTAAAGCCAAACAAGTCCAAAGTTTAAGAGCATTGAGGACCTAAAAGTCCAACAAGTTGTGCCAAATACGACGAAGGTAATCTATTCGAAAACATGATGCATTTTATTTTATGGATTATTACTGGTTGAATTCTTTCAAAATAGTTAAAAATCGGTATGGAAAGCATAAAAGTAGGCAAAAAACCTTCGTAAATTTGTCTGAAAATCACCACATCTTCAATTTCAAATTCATAGTTTTTGTTACAAAATTATATAATGCTTTTGATAGTTTAATTTCCGTTTTAAATTTCAAATCATTAGGAGCTGATTAAGAGCGTTGAGAGTAATATATTCGAGGTACCATTTTTCAGGTATTTGGAATGTTCATGTATGCCATCATCAACGTGACATCATCATATTAATCATTTTAGTGTTATTTGCTTTTTCATGAATAAAATGATTTGCAGACAACAAATTAAAACTTTTTATTTAAGAACGAATAAGATTTAAAACTGCTATACTTACATTCACACTTTCCGTTGCTTTGAATGGCATTATTACAGCAAAAATATTGAACTACATATCGTGTTCCTCCAATGCTATCAAAAATAAAAAAATGCAAAATATGATTATATACCCTTTCTCTAAAATGATGGATTCTCTAAGGGGGAAAGGCTATTGGTCTTTATTGTTCCTCTTTACAGATAACTATACAATGTAGTTAGCCACGATCACAAAGTCCTTTAAGTTAATATCCAAGTAAATCACTTTGCCCTTGATAGAGTTAAAATATACAAATGATCAAATATTGCTACATGTATTCACATTTCCCCCCTGATACTCAGGAATGATAGTTTTCTTTCTCGCAATCATCGACAGCTGGAAACTCAATTTGTTGTGGGCAATGGTAGAAATGAACATAGTTGACTAGAAATTATCAGAAATTGAACTGAACATGATAGAAACAGGTATTTACGCTAGATTTGAATGTTGGGCTCTAATATTCAAGAATCGGCCAAAACGTTATGAGTACATTTTTGTACATATAAAACAAATTAACAACATAATACGATAAAAAGATAATCATGCCCTGGTTTGACAAAACATAGTGTTTTTCACTAGTTTTTGACTACTGTATATCGGATAATTAATTTTTTCTCAGTAATTTGAATATCACCTCTGGTTAACTTTCAATTTGGATTAATAATATGTGCTAAAGGCCACAGACCACAATTAATTCCTCTATCAGTTCTTTATAATGTTTTGCATCATTAAAAAAATTGCACCATGCACTTTTGTCAAATTTTTTGTGTGTGTAATGTATAGTCCTAGTCCAAATATCCAAATATATATCCAAAATTGAGAAAGATTGAACCAATCACTTTTACAAATTTAGCCAATACACATCCATACCCCTATTGACAAGTCAAGAGATGTTCCGAAAACTTTAAATATTACCTTTTTGCACTTGGCATAATCACTCAATCCAAATCAAAATCAGTTTAATACCACATCCAAAAATTTATTTCACCTCTCTTCTTTCATTTGCACCCAAAAAAATTTGAGAAATGAGTGAGGAAGGGAAAAAAAATTAAGGAAAAATATTCAAAGGAACTATATTCGTTAATTGTGGTCTTGAGCCGAAACTTATCTCTTTTAAGAAAGAGCTAAAGTGGTGAATCTAAAACATGGAGTACGCCCCGAACAAATTAAACAAAATGACTAGCCATTTTTAACCTAATCATGCACCATTAACAAACAATGAGATATTATCACTAGTAACCACAAATCTTGGCAAAATTGGATGCTATTTTTAAATGAAACCGTGGAACGTCTCTTTAGGTGTTAGGCTATTTTGAAAACATATATTATCTTTTCATTGCAACAAAAACGACGGAACATATTTTCAAAATCCTACCAAAATTGAATGTTTATTCTAAAGCTGAAACATTTTACTTGAAGAATACTTATGATATACATATATTTTCGATACACTGTATTTGATTTGGTAATTGCACTTGAGGGAAAAAAATAAAGGAAAATCGTTGAATGATAAATAATTTTACAACCATATATTGACCCATATATTTTTATCATATATTTAACAAACAAATTGTGTTCAGTACAGTTTCTTCCTTAATAATAAATCATTATACTTCTATCAAATACTTAATTTGGTATATTTGTCAATGTATTGATTCTGACATTCTTAAAACAAGGAATAATTTATTCAAAGATGTAAAAGCTAGAGGGCATCTTCAATTTGCAGTGACATGACAGTTTTTTTTTTTTGCTCCATGTTGAGGACGTCACTGTGACTTTGAGATAAAATAAAAACAGGAATTAAAGCACTGTTCCTTAGCATTTTGTGTGTTTTTCTCTGTGCATGTACTTATTTGTTTTTAATAATGTAGTGATTTTGTGTCATTGATGGATACCCCATATTCTTTGTTTTTCTATACAAACAAATTTACGTTATCTTTTAAAAAGTCATTAGTGTTCAATGCAAGACTGGTCTTGGCATTCTCTTCTTTTCCACATTTGTTATTTCATTCACACAAAAACATACCTTCTATGTCTGCTACAAATCTCTGGAAAAATTTCATGTATGAGTAGAAATGATACAAAGAGAAAGAACATACAATTGAAAGCCATCCTCAATCATATAATGAGGAAATTTCTAAATATATAAAATATAACAATAGATTTGCCATATACACTTATTATACAGGAAGTCAACGTTCATTTGAATCAAAGTACATCAATTTATAAATTGGTATTAATGTCCTTTACAAAAAAATCATAATTTCTGCGATATTGTACGCTATTGATATTATAGTCAAGGAAATGTATATTTTTTTCAAACTATCTTGGAACTAGTTAGTACTGTTACTCTTCTCTCTAGTAGCTATTAAACCAAGAGTTCCAATTGATGGCAGAGGGATTATTTCAAATACATTAATAGTGTATTTGAAATAATCCCTGTGCCATCACACGTTGGTTGACTTTTACGGAATATGTGTACTTCAGATTAAGACATGTTTCAATTGTTACAACAACAATCCCGTCTTTTTTCACCCCAAATTTGACCTACCGAGTTAGGCCCTTCTGATTTTTTAATTCTCCTTTGTTCAGATCCTATACATCAAACCCTTTCCAAACTTATGTTTTTGTTTATTCTTATACTGTTATTATTGCGGTCAGTAATTTACACCAATGTATGAGGTTTCGGGGAGTGTTGAACATACACATACATGTTCAACTCCGACAAATTCTATATGTAAAATATGAAATTCAGAATGGAAATAGGGAATATGTCAATTAGACAACAAACCGACCGAAGAGAGGATGCCAGCCGAAGTCTAACAATGGGTATTTAAGGCAGCGAAAAAATTCCGCAACCTGAGGGGGTCCGCAGCTGGACCCTTAAGAAATTGTGTACAAGTTGAGTGAAAATTGACGCACACGAAACCAAAAAACCCAATATTAATGAACTAAAATTTAAAAAAAACCAAAACATACCAACGAAAACCAGAGGCTCCTGACTACGGACTGACTTGCCTATTGCAGGTCACGAGCCTGTAATGCATTTTTTAAAGCAGTAGTTTTCCACGGCATATATCTGACTAAGATTTATGTATGTAAGGTAATTTCATGATTACAACAAACAACATACATGTGCACCAAATTTAATTTACCATAGCGCTGCGAGAATTAAGGAAATGTAGTCCAATGATGATGATAGTGTAATATATGTGACTCGCATATCCCAATGCATGTCTTCAAGAGATAGCAGTATTTCAAACAAGTTTACAGTAACTGGTTGAGGCCCAATTCCCTTTGAAAGTATGTAAATTTTTTCGAATACTTGAAAATAATTACGTTTGGTGTATTTGTTGTCTTCTGATTGGTTAAAAGTATTACTAATATTTTCAATGTTGTCAATTTTATGGCGACATGCCTACTCTGAAGTTGTGTATTCATACGCTAACATGTGTGTACGTTTTATTGTTAATATAAATGATATGAACATTTCTGTGAGCCTTATTTTTGACAGAAATTCATTGATAATGAATAGTGATAATTTGTTTCGAATTTATTAAACCATAAAATTATTTTTTGACTGTTCACATTTAACATAATCCGCTTCGCAAAGCCAATAATATCATGGATATCTAGTAAAACAAAATAATATTTCAAAGACTAAAATATCGATCAGCACACATTCATCATCAAATGAATTTAGATAAAGACGGCACTTACAGAGAGAGAAAAACATAACCCTAACCATTTTGATGTGTTTATTGTGTGAAGTCTATGCGTGTACTTTCTTTTGAATTAGTTGTTATTTGTTTTATTGCCTAAATCAATTAAAGCTCAAGTATTTTAACATTAAACAGGACAAACGTATGCTATATACATTACATTTATTCTGATATATAATTAAAAAAAAGTTGTATTTTATTTAATAATAAAACATGATTTGTTGATTAGATGAAACATTTATGCACGATTTACCAGTAGCATTGTAGATTAGCACATTCAATTAGAAAATTGTAGCAAAATTTGTGGAATGCTATCTTGATGAATTCAAATGTTTTCTAAACCAAAAACAACCATATTTCAATGATACTCCTATATTTTTAGATTATCGTTGGTCATCTTAACGAGATTGATTTTCTCGCTTGAGCTAGTACAGCGGAAGTGAGAAAAGCAATTTTGAGATGACCAATGTTAATCTGTTTATCCCTATTTCCCTATGACAACGTTGTTAATTTCACTGACAACAGCACGTGCTCCTTAATTTCTATCGACAATACTTCATATCAATCTATTGTGCTGAGAAAGAAAATTACCAGTCAGTAAGATCAAATGACTATTTCGTAAAATAGCAATAATATATCAAATGGATTCGATATTGTTTTAATATGGAAGCGATGTGGGTTTTTTTAATGTGAACAATTTATGAATGTATTATTTTCTAATATAACTGCGATAGTTTTCTTATATAGAATAAATTCAATAAGAAGTCACAATGTATGTCAAGAAAACCGAAAATATAATTCATAATCACAGTTCATGACAGATTTAATGTTATAGGCCAATTATCACTAAAATATCGAATCTGTACCAAACTACCGCTAACATACACTAATCAAGTCGAAACATGTTGTTTGAACCTATCGGTAATTGATAGTGTGGAGCTGATTAGAGTTTTTTGTTTTGATCATATGGTTATACCGAGTATTGCTATTTTCAGTAAAGATGCAATGGCGGAATTTAAATGTGGCTTCTAAACATATTCTTCCGATGTATTGGATTCTGTCATTGATCATGCTGTAAATTTCCACATGGACAAAGACATATCATTTCTTTAAAGAAAAAAAAAACTGTCCTTCAAACAATTCAATCCAATACATTACCCATTCACACTTAGAAACTTTGAAGATAGCATTAGACATCCAAATAAAAAACTAAAAACAAGTAATGAAAGTCTAATTGAGCAGCATAAGACTATATATAAAACAACTTCAGATACCACGAATGAAAAAAAAATGATTTTATTATTAACATCTTGGACGCCTTGCTAATTAATGTTTCTCTTTAACAAGATATCGTATCAGTTATTGTTACCTGGTTCATCGCTGAAAATGGATTTGCAATGCGATACAATGGAGTATTAAGACGTTTTTTTAGGACTGGCAAGCAGTTATTTTAAAGACTCATAGACTTAGAGGATGTGATAGAAGTGCCAATGACACAACTCCCATCCAATTAACGATTTGTTAAAAGTTAACCATTATAGATCGAAATTGCATTCAACAAGGAGTCTTGGCTCACACCGAGCAGCAAGTTATAAAGTACCAAAAATTATCTTTCAAACAGAAAAACCAACGGTTAAATCTGTATGAAATAAGAGATTGAATCAAATTGATCGTGGACAGTATGATACATCTTTGGATTGCATTGCTACCAATAAAGAAAGTCGTCCATGCGTGAAGGGATATTATCGGATATGTTTTATGCGTTTTTAAAGAAACTTAATAGATGTTACATAATTATATGAACTGTAATTTTGGTAATTCGCTATTCAATTATGATGGTGTTTATATAACTTCTGTTTGACTGATTTTGACTCACAAATCAATTAATTAAATGGAATGATGCTATCAAAACATTTTGACGTTGAGCAACAACCTTAAAACTGCTTAATAACTTTTAACCGCTTTCCAATTGTGAACATTTCTAAGTAGCAACATTCCAGCAGCACCTGCATACGGGGTATATATCTCACAATGGATACGATATTCCCGTGCTTGAATTTCCTATCATGATTTTCTTGATAGAGGGTTGCTGTTCATAAGGAAGCTTTTAAACCAAGAGTTCCAAATGGTGAAGTTGAAATCATCCCTTCGTATATTTTACGGACGCCATCACGAGTTGGTTGACCGTTATGGAATAACCGTTTCACAAACGATATCGGATATGTTCATAACGTCGTAACTACAATCCCCTTTCCTTTCATGAATGCGACATACCGAATTAGACTATTTACGAATTTGTTATCACATACGAAACACGACGAGTGCCAAATGTGGAGCAGGGTCTGCTTACCCTTCCGGAGCACCTGAGATCACCCCTTGTTTTTGGTGGGGTTCGTGTTGCTTATTCCGTAGTTTTCTATGTTGTATCATGTGTACTATTGTTTGTCCGTTTGTTTTCGATTTATGAGTTTGACTGTCCCTTTGGTATCGTTCTTCCCTCTTTTATTAACATACACTCTTGCTTCCAGTGACATTTAAAAAACAATTACTGCTATCATATTTTTAAAGTATCGCATTCATATTAGAATGTACAGCATTTGTACATAAGATAAACAAAGCACTGCAAATTTTAGACGTACATGTTGTTCATAAACTTTTGCTTTCAACCAAAATCTGATATATATTTAGCTTGTACTTGAACAATGTTGAACTATATGTTTGAAAGTTGGTATTTCCGCAGGTAATGTCTATATATTTACAATTTCATATTATACAATATATCGCTTTTTAAATTTCATAAAAGAAACGACTTTATCGATCCTTTCTTCCATAGACTGTTTATATAGTGTATAATCCAGCATTATATTGTGTTGATAAACTTCATATACCTGTGATCATTAAACATTTGTCGAAACTGTCATACACCTATGATTAAGATTACAATTATAGGTAGTATTTGAATCTTCGGCTTTCTCCAAGTGTAAAATCAAACCGTCGATCCAAAATACTGTAACGATAGTGATGTTTTCTGTAGTTGAACAACGATTCTTTGTTAATATATTTGCAGGAATGTGTTAACATTAATTAATGTATCCAGGTGTTATCCAGGTTAAAATGCTGTAATTGTACGAAGTATGATAGAATGATAGAATGAACTAACATCATTTTAAAAATAAATTGAACATGAGACACACAAAGTACTGCAATTGTCGTTACAGTAGCTAGATTGGGACATTTGCTGAAAAAAGGTCAGCAATTCTTTGTGTTAGGAAGGTACAATCAACTATGGATATATATAGGGAGGGGTGGTATGAGTGCCAATGAGACAACTCTCCATCCAAGCAACACTTTATAAAAGTAAACCATAATAGGTCAAGGTACGGTCTTCAAAGCGGAAATATGTATTAAAACTGTTCGCCAGACTCAGCTGAAATGTAAGAATATGTGAAATCATATATGTTTTCAACTGCAAGAAACAAAAAATAACAAACGAGTTCCAAGTTGTTTTTCTTTTATGCAATTATTACAAGTAGTTTTTCTTTTATGCAATTATTACAAGTAGTTTTTCTTTTATGCAAATTTTACAAGTAGTTTTTCTTTTATGCAATTATTACAAGTAGTTTTTCTTTTATGCAATTATTATAATAGAGATCTTGGGAATCATTAAGTATGGACGTTTCTTTTTTCGCTAGTTCGATAATTATACCCCATGAACATGGCTGGACTGCTATGCTCGAAACAAGAGCTTTAACCCCTGTTCCGAAACTGCGCTTCGGACACATGAAATTTTAACGTGTTGCTTACATCTTTTTTTTATATAAAAGACACTATTTGCTATTATTTATCTGTATTGTTGGTTTGTTTTATTTGTATTTTGAGTTGCCCCTTGTTTTTGTCACCTGTAATCGTAAGTCTAAAGTATAATCCTCTTTGAGATATTCCCTAACCAAATTGTTATCTGTATGATAACAAGGTATTTCTATAGATTAATTTCTAAAAAAAAGGTCTTTAATACAGTATCTACCCGGAAGACAGATTGGGGTAAATATCAATTAAAGCTAGGAAAACTATTCAGGTATATCTTTGCAATCAGTTTTAGTACAAAAGATGAACGAACAAAGTAAATGTTTCATCTTAGGTTCAAGGTAAACCAAATATGATTTTCTGTCTCATTTTCCAATTGTGCTTGTAAACAACTTTCGTTATCAAGCATACAATTAATTGTAATCTAATTCATAGGTGATCGGACGCAGGGCCCTGTTTGAAACATTTTTTGAACTCAACCCCTTTTGTGTTGATTCCAGTAAAAGCCAGGGGTATGTCTCGTCTTTTATCTTAAGAAATTTCATCGAAAGATACTAAGACCTTGTTGGTAAATATTCCGTATCAACGTAACATATACTACACGATGGCCTTGGAGTATTAATTATAGGTACTGGGGTTGTTTATTATCTTTATTGTCTTTGTAAATGAATACTTTCACTGAATAGTCTATTTTTGGAAGTGTCCGTTTGACGTGGCTCGGTACCTGTAAATCCCAACATTGTGTCATTGTGTTGTAATACTTTTCTTATTCTTGTCTTTTATTTTTGCTAATGTGATATATCAATATGCCTGTTTGTTTAGTTTAGTTGACATTTGTGTTTGTTCATATAATCGTGCCTTATACAACTCTATTTGTTTACATGTATTTTTACCTATTATTTCTGTTTGTTTTGTTCACATATAGTTGTCAATGTAATGGACTATAATACAACTATCATACAAGTAAGAGGTTTAGCTAGCTATAAAACCAGGTTTAATCCAACATTTGTACATCATAAATGCATGTACCAAGCCAGGAATATGACAGTTGTTATCATTCTCTTGGTATGTTTGAGCTTATGATTTTGCCATTAATTAGGGACATTTCATTTTGAATTTTCCTCGGAGTTAATTATTTTACTTTTTTTCTGAATGGAATTCAATAATGTTAACGTAAAATTAAAGGGATGTGACATAGTTGCCAATGAGACATATCCAGGAAATTAAAATGAAGTAGATGTAAGTAATTTTAGGCAACAATGATAAAAAATATACTGTATGGTCGGCTATATAAAAGTCCCTATCATGAAATATATGAAGCTATTCAATTGAGAAAACTAACAGCCTAATTTATAACAAACAAATTCACAAAAATCAAATATTACAGACATAAAAAAACACGACAACCACTGAACTTTAACCTCCTGACCTCGGACAGGCACATACAGAATGTGGCGGATTTCAACATGTTTATGTGCGCTCAACCAGAAAATCTTATGTTCTGTGTAACAAAACTGGATTCAACTAAGGAGTAAATATTCAAAATGTAACACTAGGCCATCGAAAGCTTAATATTTTATTTAAGTCTAAGTAGTCGACTTGTCTTTTGCGATGGACACAATGCAGACGGTAATTTTCGTCGATATCTCAATAGCTTGAGTTCGAATCCTGGTAACGAAAGAACAAAAAGTTTGCTTCTGCTTTGCAAATTTTTTTTCTTTGTTCATGATTTTTGTGCATTGGTCATGTATTAAACATTTGCCCCTAGACCTTACATGCATTCAACGCACAATCATTGAAATTAAATAAACGATCTTTTCACAATCATTGTGAATGAAAGAAGATTATTGATTACCTTCATAATAATGAAATGATTCCTTTTTATCACAAAGTCCTTTGACACTAAACTTTTTTTTTCGGGTTTGAGGGCAAATAAACCATGTAAACATCATACAAAATTTTACCGTACCCAAATCCCCCTCCCCACATTTATCTCTTCCAACCAAATCTCCTTTTTCAAGAATTTTGGCCAGAAAAATATTAAATACTTCATGCTAAATGAATATAGGGTTTGAATCCCGCGGCAACAGTTCTTTTAATTTTAAATGTGCCTTTATTGGACATTCCAATCCAAATGATCTGACATCTGTCGCATTTGTTAATGCTCTGCAATTCAAATATTCAATATACTATCACGCAACTATTTGATTTACATATTGAAAAGTGCAGTAACGTCTTATGAGAGATTTCCAATACAATGATAAATATACGGAATTCAACGTATAGACCTAATGGGACCGGTTATTGCCAACCATTGAATTTGATTAAATACGTTGATTAAGTTAAACAAAGTATTCCAAGACTTTCAAAATCACACACTGGAATTTTTGTTCATATAAAATAGTTTTATCATGACAAAACTGATAGTCTAACATTTATATTTATCACGTGATTTTCTTTATTCCTGTCCTACTTTTCACTAACATAAGATCACGTATAAACACATACGTGCGATATGAGTTACCTCTCATGGTTTTGAATATGACCATTATTTTTCAATATACTTTGCAGGTAAACGCCCTATTATACTTTTTTTCTGTCTTTCTTTATAGTTTAACTACGGAGCCCCGATAGGGACATGCAAAGAAAAAATACATATTATGCGCACAACTTAAATATATTGTGCGTTAAATTATTTCATCCTTACACATGGTACTGGGCTTTAATGTCTCCTTTTTAAAGTGACAGAATGGAGAAATGCATAAGATTTTATTTTCAAATGGGGCTAGATTACATGGAAATACTCGAACTTTTGGCAAAAAATCATCAATACATTTTTATCGGCACCTTACACAAATACTGAATAAGTTACGTGTATTTCGTTTAAAACTTGGTTTTATTAACAGATGTGTTGGAAGCTGCCACATTATATCAGTGTTTATTGGAACGGTTTGAAACAGACTTCGCAATAGAGCGAGGTAACTATCGAACTTATGTAGACTTTGATAATTTGGTTTTACGTGTTTTCTTGTAACATTTAAAACTACTATTCATGTCTGCAAATCTCAAGATTTTGTTTATGTTGATTGGCACAAGACTGACATGTTGCTCAATTCACGACTTTGATTTTGTTATGCCCCGTCGACGATATAGATGGTCATTATAATTAAATGATTTACGTCCGTCCATCCGTCCGTCTATATTTATGATACATGTTTTGGTTATAGATTATGAAGAAGTTTTAGTGTCATCAACTAAACTGCATTATGTGGTTTCTCTAAACTTTGAGATATCATTGTGAAAGTGAAGAGTAAGTCAAGTCAGTCCACTGAAAACTGAGTACACGTACAAGATCTTTATAAAAGATGACTATGTTGGATTATGATTAAGTACGGTTTTGACCCAAGATGTACTGTTCGTTATTGAAATGTGGCGGTGCGATGAGTCTTAAGAAAATCACCATGAAGTTGTGATCAAATAAAGATAAAACTGAGTACATATATAAATCAAAAGATGCAATATGAGTGCCAATGAGACAGCTCTCTATCAAAGTTATAATTTTATGAGTTTGACCGTTCCTCTGGTATCTTTCGCCCCACTTTAATTACGAGTTAATAATTATAGGTTATAGTACGGTCTTCATCACGGAGCGTTGGATCACACCATACTGCAAACTATAAAAGGCCCCAAAATGACTATAACAAAAGCGCCCTACATAGAACAGTATGCTTATCATGATTTAAATTTTTTATGAGATATGTACAAATGTTTCAGGTCAAGTTTTAGTTTCATTCTGATTTATATAGAAGAGAGGACAATAGGTCACTAGCATCTATTTTTGATATAATAATCGATTTCATCATGTTCATTATACAATTTTACAGAATGTTGCTCGTAAACATTATGAAACAGAAATGTTACAAAGCAATTTAGGAATAATAAATGAAGATGTTTTCCTCAGTGGAATGTTTTGAAAACAAACAAAACAATTATGATTCATGTTTTCCAAATATGGTCCGTTTTGGTGCATCATTTATTCAAAAACTTTTGGCGTGAATGATCGCGATTGGTGCGATTGCCAATGAAACAATTACATATACACAATAGCTCATCCAAATCCGGGTTATATTCTTCTCATATATTTTATGATGGTATGATACTCAACACATAACGGGAGGGGTTGTGCTTGATATTCATATGATTATAAGACATATCTATAGATTTTTTATCATTTTAATTGAGGTCTGGTGCTGGCATGTCAGTAACTAATAGTAGTCCTTTGTTAATTTTATCATTATCATTGTTTTAGATTTATTCCTATTCTGACTGAACTGTGCTGATTGTTGTGTGTGGTTTTTTTTTCTGCATTGGCTATAAAGGTATAAAGGAGAGTTAATATCTCCCAAAACATGTTTAACTCCGCCACATTTGTGTGCCTGTCCCAAGTCAGGGGCGTCTGGTCCTTGTTAATCGTGTATGAGTTTAGATCTTAGTTTCTTTTGTATATTTGGAGTTAAGTATGACGTTTAGATCTTAGTTTCTTTTGTATATTTGGAGTTAAGTATGACGTCCATTATCACCGAACTTGTACCTATTTTGTTTATGGGCCAGCTGAAGCAAGCTTTTTAGTGCTGGATTGTCTAGCTGTATTGAAGACCCACTGGTGGCATTCGGCTGTTGGCTGTAGTTTTGGCGGATTGTTCTCTCTTTCACACATTCCCAATTTCCTTTCTCAATTTTAAACAATCAACGAAAACAAATTTGACAGACGTGTATTGACGCAAACCTTGAATTACGGACGCCTGACTTGAAACAGGCAAAGCAGGTCATTGTTTTAACATGATTATGAACGAGAATCATTCACAAAACTGTGACAAAGCTGAAACAACACACACAAAAAAACGTGTAAACGATAAACGTGTAAAAATAGTTGAAAATGTGTATATTCATAAAATGAAGAAAAGACACAAAACTGTTATTTAAAAACCCCAAAGTATCCTAGTTCGAATACTGGAAGCTAGTTTAAATTCAATTGCAAAAAATGGAAATCATTGAATTTATGTTAATGTAAAAAAGGAAGTTTATACCCCAGATTTATAAGATTTAGTGTCCAATGTACATGGTGGCAAGGCGAGATAAACTCCTACAGCAATATAGGCTATACAATCATTGCAAGCAACAAACTTAGTTAACCAATAGCAAATAGAATCTTAGAAAAAAAACCTTAACGACATGCGCGCCTTTTAATTATTTTGTACATAAAATATAGTTAAGCTATACCTTTACTATCGTATCTAAAAAATAGACTAATTCTGAGATATTTATCATCGACCAATAAGCATGAAAAGGTCAAGGACAAGTACACCAAATAAATATTCTATACACCAAATATATCTAACTGAATGCTTTTAGTATCCAAGAATAAACCGAAACATAATTTTACTTTGCCGGTCCACTCAACCCTAAAAATGAGGTCAAGGTCAGATGACACCTGCTAAGTGGACATGTAAATATTACAATCCTTCCATACAACCAAATATAGAAGAACTATTGCATATAATATCTGAGATTCCGACTTAACCACGAATACTTAACCTTGTTCAATGATCCATGAAATGAGGTCATGGTCAAGTGAAAACTGTTTAACTTATTTTGGGCAAACATTGTATTTTTTTGGTGCGCACAATATGTTTAAGTTGTGCGCACAATATATATAAACTGTGCGCACAATATATTTAAATTGTGCGCACAATATACTTAAGTTGTGCGCACAATATACTTAAGTTGTGCGCACAATATATATTATTTTGTGCGCACAATATATTTAAGTTGTGCGCACAGTATATTATTTTGTGCGCACAATATATATTTTTTTCTTTTTTTCTTTGTATGTCCCTATCGGGGCTCCGTATTTATCATCTTTTATTTCATTTCTTGTTGAGAAATTATTTATAAGAGGTTCGTCATAACTGGGAAACTGATATGATGGTTGAATTATTTTTTTGAACACGAACTTGTTACTTGTTTGCAGAAACAGTTTAACACTTGTAACCTGAAATAGAAATGTATATTTAACGAACCAAACATGCATGCAATCTATTGTCCCCTCCGTCGTCCTTCACTGCAATCGGCCGAGATATTGTCAGATAGGTTGGTTATGTCGAATAATGTCATTTTATTGGAAATCTCTATTGGTCCGGATTTAACCTTTGACATATGCATGTCATAGCCAATTAATATTGCAAATCATATATAGACACGCTTTACTCATACACATATTTAATCCACTCAAAGCTACGCTTTCCATGAATTAAGTAAGTCAATTAGGAAAAGGCGTGCTATAAATATAAGATAATGTGAATGTCGTCGTTCGCTAAAAATGAAACGATTTACCATTTTATATTTTCAACATAAAATTTGTAAAATATAAAAGACAAAAAATGCCATCACTATACGAAAATCCCTTCAATGTTTTTACAAAATGTAATCAATGGCATGCATCTTCACAGTAACAAATGTTTACTTTTCTTGTTTTTGTAGGTCACGTATCTTTTTGATTTGCTACAATGAAGAAGGGTTATCATGTTTTGATCTGCCTCAAACTATTGGTATTAGTAAGTATATTATTTTTAGAAAATTAAGCGTGTTTTCAGCTCTCACAACAGATTTCACATGTGATCAAAGGAGCAGCTATTACAATTGGGTTATTAAAAGACAGAGTACTAGCGATAATCATTTACAAATTTGAAAATTGAATGAGTTTTGGAACAATACGGGCATGTGATACCTCAGCAGTAGAATTGATTTTGTAATATTAGAATCAAATTTCGTACTGTTCCAACACTCATTTAATTTTCAAATTTAATAAAATCAATGCTGCTGAAGTATCGCATGCGATTTAAGAGCAATACATGAATTGGCAAAACAAACAACGCGGGTAGGTTAATGCGGTTCAGTTGGAAGGCAAACGCCTGAATCTGACAGATAGAGGTCAATTTGTCGACAAAAAAAGAACCCGTATGTAAAATGTTTACGCCCACAAACAGCGCCACCTATAATTTTTTCTGCGGCATCTTTGAGAACGATGTCCCATTCTGTAGTAAATTAAAACCTTAAATTAACTAAAACATAGAAAAGTAAGTGTAAAACACAAATTGAAAGATATATTTGCAGATGACTGTTTATGCATGATACGCTGGCAATGTGCGCAATGTCCTTTAATCCAAGACTGAAAATTAGTTTGTTTCCTACGTCAAGATGGCGGATTTCAATGTTTACATTTTTTCACCTATTTATAATCTGACACAAATTCGTATCCAATCATTTATTAGCAATTTTATTATTGATCTTTGAAGATCATCCAATTAAATTTGCCGTTAGAAAGTGGCTACACGTTACCAGCCGTCGTTACAAAGTAGCCATGTGTTTTGTGGGGATACCTTGGGAATGTTGTGTATTCAAAAGTTACGGTAAAAATCAATGTTATCTTCCTTATATTTCCATGCATACACAATTTATAACAGCAAATCCATTCTTAACAGACCCCATAAGGTAAACGGACATATTTAACTGTCTGCTTGAGCAAAAATTCGTGTAAATAAGTCTGATGGGTCGTTTTGAATTCAAGCACACCAGACAAACACGTGGTAGATTGTTTATGTTTGAAAGTGTGTTTACCTGAATTGCACGTTGATGTTACTATATACTTACCAATAACCTTTATCGTGTTATACTTTCAAGAGTTATATAATACATCTTACCCAAGAAATACGTCTAGGTAGGTGCAGGGACTTCCTTTACTTGGTCCTTAACTAGTGAGGGTGTAATGATACATTACAGCATTTTTTGCATTTGATATATTTCATGTACATGTACATTTTATGTACACAAAGAACAATAAAGTAAATGAACGTACATGGGTTTAATTCCCACCCTAGGTATACATTTTGACTCTCATAACAGGTTGGAACAAATAGAACAGATAGCAATTGACAATAATGTAATGCTAAAATGCTAATTGATGGGGTTAAATCATCAACATCATTTTTTCTAGTATACAGCAGCTCCTCTAAGGATTAGTAAGGGCATACTTTACTAAAAGTCCAGTGGCTATAAGTCCTGTCTTTTTTGCCTCTGATATTTACTCATTTATATTATAATTTCTAATGTTCTCTTGTGCATGTAGTAAGGCAAAAGCTATTGTTACTCTTATTTTCCTCATTTGCCTTAAAACAATGGAATGTATTGATTGTTGATGTATGTAAAGTGACTTGTAATTTAACTGTCACTGCTAACAGAGACTTGGACTCTGGTGATAAGTTTCCAGAATGTTATCTCATTGGCAACTATACCATAAATGTCAGTTTCCCCTTTATAAGTTTTAAGAAAAGAATTTAATGATAATGTAATAATAAGTTGTAAAAAAATTGAAAAGTTAAACACAAGTGCCAAATCTAATTGGCTTTTCATTCAAGAAAACCTAGAGGCATTGAAAAGTGTTAAAAAATAAATGTTTTGAACTCAGAAAACTATCAATATATAGAGTACAGATATTGTTTTAAATGGGCCTTTGGGAATATTTGCCTGTTAATTGAAGATATAATTGTTATATGCCTTTTCAAATATATGTGTGGCTCTGATCTGGCTGTGGTTTAAAATCTAAGAATGGAGTTGGTTATCTCCATATTTATCTGATTTATATCAACATCATTGTTCCATTATATATACATGTACTTATATATAAATCATTGTAATACATGTACATTACTTTGCTCTTCATATGCCCTTTAATTGGAATAAAATATCTTGTCTTATACCACATTTCTTTATTTTAGTACTGACAGGTTAACTTTTAAAAGCTTAAAGTAAGTGAGTTGATGACAAGCTTAGTCAATGATTGTAAATCCAGATAATATCATGAGTTTTTTTTTATATAGTAAATAATGTTATTAAACTGGTTATCTCAATTAAAAGAACTGACATTCCGCTTTGAATTTATTTCTGATATCAGAATAATAAATTTCTTTTTGTTGTCCTTTTTCAAAAAAATTCTGAACATACTGTTTTTAAGTCAGTTTTGTTTTTGTCTGAGACTACCATAACATGGGAGGTGACCACAATCTCTATGTTATACACTGAAGTAGTCTCAGATTTTTGTAGTCCAATTGACTGCATTTTAGAGCAGGTAAATGTGAATTTGGATCAAATTTGAAGTTGATTCAGTATATCTAATGACATAATACCACTATTTTATTTCAACAAAGCATTTTCAAATTTTATTTTATACTGGTCAGCTTAGGTTATTATCCAATCAATAATTCAATTGAAAGGACAGTTGGTTGCAGGACTTTTGAATTCAAATATAAGAAAGAAGAAGAAATATAAAGCAAAACTTGAAATATTACATATAATAGGATTTATGATAACTGCAGGATATCAGATTGCAATACAGCTTTTGTTCAGTTATCTTTGTGTTGATTTAATATTATGTTTTAAATCCATTTCTGGTTCTTTGGATGTTCAGATTTTTTTCTCTTGATTAAGGCAAGCAACAGAACTTGTACAACTTATGTAGTTTCTTATCTCAGGGTGAATCCAGAAAATTTTAAACATATATAAGTGGTGGTATTCTCAACCAAGGATAAAAAGGAGGGTTCCAACTATATGCATGATCCCATTCAAATGCATTAATCTTCCATAAAAAGAGGAGGTTCCAATCACCAGACTCCCTGAGATCTGCAATTGTATCTTAAAGCAGCTATAATAAAACAAAAATTGTGCATGTACTTCTGGCCACTGCAGATTGATTTTATTTTCAATCTATGATCATCTATGGTAATGGTTACAATTTTGAAGACTATATTTCCTTTTTTTTGCCATATTTTTGTTTAGATGTAATCTTCTGCTTCTGCTTCTATTGTAACACAGGTTCTTCTGACAAATGACTGATAAACCCATCTTAATGTATCCTTCTATCTACCAAAAGGGTGTTTGAGAATATATATATACAATAAGTTCAAGTTTCAGAGAAAAAGTCAGTCTGTTATAAAATGTAGGTCTTTGGAAGTGTTCAAAAACCTGTAAGAACTTGAAAAAAATGTCATATTCAACCTTTCCACGACTATTTTAATGTTACAACAGTAGAGGAGCATGGAATATTGAAAGGTATTCAAGAACTCTTCGAAATAGATCTGCAATCATTAATTTTACTCAAATTTACTGTTGTGAACTTGCAATATCCTACGATGCGCGTACCGAGTTATCTCCCTTTGATCTCCGCTTCGCCACGAATAAACTGACACAATTGCGTATCCGGGTTTTTTGTGATCTGATTTTGTTATATATAGAGCAAAAAACGGTTTTAATTCATATTTTATACCCCTCAACACGTTACCAAACCTATTTAAGGATTTATTAAGGATTTTCCGTGGACCTACGCAAATTTTCAGAAAAATGTTTCACTTCAGTCGTGAATTTATAACATTTTAACAATACTTTTTTATTATAATTATATAAAATAAGAAAGCTTATTCAATCTAGAATTGAACACTTTGGTTTTTATTAATGTACGAGTACAAATAAGACGATACGAGTCCAAAAACCACGAGACATGCACGTTTACCAAAAAATCGTAAACTCTGACCTTTTATCACGTGACCAATGTCTTGAACTTAGACGCCATTAAATCGTTTGCCGTTCAACTGGTTTCAAATCATTTTTGACGATTTTTGGTGATTGCATCGAAATCTCATCTATTACGTCATTTTCGAAACTATACGAATTTTGATTGGCTAAATCGGACGTTGGGAGAATTTGCTATGGAGTGGTGATTTTTTGGCTACACCGAGATCAAAGATTTATCAACTTGTTGTTTTTCGACAACATCATTGCGACATTAACAATATCTTCAAACATGACCGTTGTTCCCTTGAACACTTACAGTTTTGAGTAAGAAAATCGCCAAAAACTAAGATTCATCAACGTCAATTTTTAGCTTGTCACGTCACACTCATTATAATCAGCTGTTGAGCACCTTGTCAAAGAAGTCGGCACATGGAAATCACAATGGAAAGGTGGATTTTGCATACATTTTGAGGTAAGGGAGCTACCATTTGATTTTTATGGGGGGGCTAGGATGAAATTTGAAAAAAATAGGCAGGACAGGAGTTTTGAGTAAAAAAAAAGGCAGGATGAGACACTTTGCAAAAAAAAAGGCAGGATGACAATTTAGGTAAAAAAAGTCAGGATAAACTAATAAAAAAAAAAGGCAGGACCGAATAGAGTGAAAAATAAAAAGGCAGGACAGAGATTACAACTAAAAAAAAATGCAGGACAAAATTTTTCATCCTAGCCCCTCCCATAAAAATCAAATGGTAGCTCCCTAAATACGTTGTAAATTGTAACTCTTTATCATCGGTACCCATTTCTTCTTATTGAATTTGTTGAAGTGAATCAAAAAATTCATAATTCGTCATGTATTTCGATAACCGACGACGAAAACCATTGACCTATGAATCAATCAATGAAACAATAAAGTTGGCTAAACGGAAACAATGCTCGGAGAAAGATTGTTTTAATATTAGTTATAGTAGACTTGACTTTTTCCAAAATAATTACCCCTCCCCCCATTTAATTCCCCCTTGGTTTAGTGTATGCAATAAATTAAAACTATTCATGTATGTATACATAGCTCCTTAACTTTGGTAGTAAGGGGTGCACCCCTATATTATCATAAAAATAAAATTGAGAATGGAAATGTATACCAAGTCCACCTCTCCTTAGGCTTAGTCAATTTTTTTTATACTTTTATACACCACCCACACAAATGACCAGTGTTGGTGTTTTTACATGTTAAACAAAGAATGACATTGGTTTTTTTTTTAATTGACTTAATTTGTGATTTAAGCATGAATTTTATAAATATAAAACTTGGATTTGTTTCACAAATAGTATTTATATATCCATTGTCATTTCTAAGTTTATGAGAAAATACCAGTCACACAAAGACAAATAATTTATAAATGCATGTACAAACAAATAAAATGTACTATTAAGTCATATTTCAGTTAACAGGCTACTGAGATTTTACAAAATGAGAGAATTTGCTCATCTCAGTTAATATATTATCCAATTTAATTTTTAGTTAAAGATATGAAAATTTTAAATTGATCACCACTTTCATTCAATTGACATTTTTATGACTATTTATTACTTGTAGGATTTGCTTGATAACTATTAAAATGTTATAATACAAATAAGTGACTTTAAAAATTTGTCAATCTACATTGATGTAAATATTTCAATATCATACAGATTAAATACCTGACAGTCTTTTAAATATTTGCCACTGGACATTAAGCAACCAACAATCAATCTTTTTTTTTTTAAATATCTCCTTTATTGCCTATTTCCTACATGTTTTAAAAAAACTTTTGGTGTGTTTATTGCTTTTAAAGTTTTGATTATGCAAATTTATATTTGTCTTTTGCAGAATTTGTATTCACTGTCTTTTTTTTACTGCTTCCAAGTGACTTGACATGTAGGAAGTCTGCATTATCATGTAAGCATTCAAATATTATATTATTGTAACTGACACTTATTTTATAGTCACATGAAGTGATATGAAAGCTATTTAAAGATTAATTGCTTATGAGTTTAGATTAATCTGTCTATTATATTTATGTGTTAAGAAAGTCAACAAACATGGCAATTATTTTATTACAAACATGTAAGTTTACTATTGGTTTTACCAACCACTGCTGATACTAAGGGCTTAGGCTCTTAAGCTTACTAAAATTTGATTATATTGAAGTTCTATTTTTGTATCAGAATAAGAATAAGATAATTTTTATGTTCAAAATATTAATAACAGGGCACATTAAGAGCATGTAAATCAAGTACAATGATTGAAGTAATAGATGCATATATATAGCAATGGGGCTTTTAAATTAATTATATTGTGTATAATAATATCCTTTTTTTTGGCAGAATTTTAAGATGAATGAGAAACAATGGCCACTTCCAATACAATAGCACATTTGATAAAATGAATAAGACTCAAGGACTGCACTTGTCATTCAAAGGAAGATCAACAAATGAAACCCAAACAAGGATATTATTTTCATATTATCAGATTCCTGTACATTGAGATATAAAGAGAAAATTAATTTTCCTGAAAAGGCAACTCTTTACTTAATATATATATATGTGTGTGTGACAAAATGAATGGAATCAAGACTGTTTTAACTGTGCTAAAAGGAATACAAATTAGAACAATGTAGAAGTTAATTGACTGGATTAAAAATAAGTGAGAAAAAAAATTTGCTGCTGTATTAAAAAGCAGGTTCAACAAAAGGAAATATGTTGAAATGAATGAATAACTAACTGCAATGATTCTGGAACATGTGTTCATGATCAACAAAGGAAAAATTTATAAGAAAGTGGAGAACATATAGTATGTGATATTGTGTCCTAATTAATATGATCACTGAGGAGAGGATGTTTCACTGAACTTTTACTTCATAAATGTGTCACTGTGTAGATCTACAAATTGTGATTTCATTCGGCGGATAAAGTATATTAATTAGCTGTGCTCCATGGAATATTTTAATCAAAATTATTAATATTGTTTATTAATAATAATGTGAAACAAAAGCAAAAGTGTTAGGAATGATGAAATGTTTTCACATACAAATTAGCATATAGATTCATCAATAGGATCACCCATTCCCTAATTTCTATGATTGTGAAACATGTTTTATAACAAAAAACAAAAAATTCTATGTTATTTGGTTATGATGGTAAGTTGTGACACATTGAAAAACATACCACATGAAGTAAAATAAGTCATGTTGGGTGCATTTAATACACAATTTCAAATCAATCAATCAGTGAATGTATATTTTAGATTACTTGGGTTAAATGAAACAACTTTGAGATTGCCCTGTAGGGTTTTCTGTTAGACACTGATCATATATTCCCTTACAAAAACATTCACTCCACCTTTTCAGTAAGTACCAAATAATGCTTATTGAAGAGCAATTATCAATATTAATTCAATTATCTAATTACATGAAGCTTAAAAAGATGATAAATATTATAACTTTAACTTTTCAACATGGTTTAAACTGATGTCTGCTAGTTTTATGCTGTTTATCATTAAAAATAAACACCTTATTGATGGTTAGCATTGCAATTGTAAAAGATAATATATTATTATATTGATATAAATAAAATAAAGATAATTAAAACAGTTGTCCAAGTTCATGATTTTTCTAATTTATATAGATTTAGGCCTCAGATACATAAATTGGGATCTGAACTGAGGGGGGGGGGGGGGGCAATTAGTTGTTAAGAGAATTTTTATCTTTTTTTTTTAATCAAAAAACATCTTTTCTTTACCCTGCAAAACTATATATTCTTTAAAAAACTTTACACCCTATATATTTCTTTTTCCTGTACCTTAAAAAGAAGGCACAGATTACAGCTATTTTCCTATTGCATGTAGAGCAAGACTTTGGTTACCTTGCTTGCTTTGTTTGTATATTGTACAATGATAATTTAAATAACATCCAATTGAATTTAACTATAATATTTACAGGTTTAAGTTTGCCTATATTTATTGTTTGAAGATGACAATCTTAAGTGCTTTAAGCTTGGGTAAATGTTTATACAAACAAAACAAGCAAGCCAACCAAACTTTTGCTCTACAAGCTTTAGAAAATAAGCTGTAAAAGAAAATATTCTGCAGTTTTGGAATATTTTATTCTCATAAACTAAATACAAATTTAAGTTACAGAGATAATGGTACATATATACATACATAGAATAAATACATATTCTGGAGTTTTAAGTATGCTTGAATGAGACACAGAATGTTCATTGAATGTGTACATGGTGTAAAGGGAATGTGTGATAAAAATGTTGCAGGATTTGATTTATAATTAAATTTCCATTAGCTCTTGGACTTTGGTATAAATTGATTTAATAGTCCGATACTTTCTGACCATCACAAGTTTTTTTTCTATGAAATCAACATCTATTTTTCTTAAACTATGTTTTCTATCATGTGGTAATTAGATTTATTGAGAGAAAAATAAGCAGGACATTGAATATATATATATTCCAAGCTGTCATTACTATATGGTGTGATTGCCACTGTGACCAACGATTGAATGATGTACAGTGTATGGGTCTGTATGATTCTGACATGAAGAATGAGCAAGATTCAAGATTTTATTGTACACTCTGACAGTTTACACTGTTACAAGAGGCAAAACCCAAACATGAGAGGCACCTCATCTGACAAAATAGAAAACACAATTCAAAGAACTATCTGAGTGATTGAATGGTGTTTAACAACACTTCCCACACTGTTGTGCGAATACACGGAGGTCATGTTTTATTGGTAGATAAAGCTACAGTGTCCGTAGAAAAATTCAATACATAATTTTTTTGCCAAAAAATACCAAACAGAAAGAAAAGGGGTATTCATACCAAGCCGATGTGTAATTATAATCATTCTGATCTATTCTCCGAGTAAAATATATTTTATATACTTTGTTTCTTTTATTAAATAAATTGGTTATGGAGAAAATGAAACAAAACGTACATTTAAATAAAGATCAGCAACAATTTCCCGATGACTGAAATTTTTATTTCTTATTACAGAATTACTTCCCTTTGAAAATCACTTGTGCGTTTGTAAACAATGACGGTCCCGAAAACTTGTGAAACAAGTTAACTTTGACTCAAAAGTGCTAGCGTGTAGAAATGATGAAATTTCGATTCAAATGAACGTACAGAAAGCTGAATATTAATATTTTACGAAAACTGCTACTCGGTTCTTGTTGTTTATACCGTTTAAGTGTTAAACGATGTTATATCTGAAGGTCATAGTATTTTTGGCGCAATTCAGTCGAAAATCTCCGTTTATTTAATTAATCTTTTTATTCAAAGGAGGCGAGTAGCACTTTTCTAATACTTTAGTATATAAGCTATCCACAGATAACACTACTTAGAAAAAAAAGAGTGTCTACACGCTAGCACTTTTGAGTTTACTGTTTTCACGTTTATAAATAGATTCTGAGTGTCACGTGTTAACCACGTGATAATTTGAGAATGTTATTTTTGAAAACGAAAATTTATATTGTCAACATACTAGCAAAACTAAAAAATATAACAAATTACACTATAAATGAGTCAAAAAGTCTTTTTATTAAAAGTTGAAATTTAAGTATCATTTTTTCATTTTTTTGAAAATACAGCATTAACATACCCGCGAATAAATTACGAAGACTCGAGACACCAATAAAGATGTATGTTTCCATTGATATAACTTGAATTTCAAAGATTATATCCTTCACAACAAATTTTAGTTTTCATTTTATTTATTACAAATTGAGAATTTTCGAATTTAAAAGAATTTAAAATTAAACAGTTACAAGTTTTAAAAAATGGACACTTTATGAATTAAGAATATTGACCCCGTTGGCTTTACATAAACGAAGAGATAGCCATTTCATTTTTTTTTCTTTTTGTTTAACTTACACAGAACTTCAAATGCGTCTAGCCATAATGAACTATTTCATTAACTGAAGAAAACAAAAAGTAGATGCTTATTTTATGACAGCAACCTTAACTTCTAACAAAAGAGCCTGACAAGGTGATATTTGATATCATTTTGTAAAATAGAAAAAAAAAGATATGGGGTACCCATCGTTGACACAAAATAAGTACATTCAAATGAAAAAAAAACACAAAGAAAGCAAAGGAATAGCGCTTTTATTGCTTTTCTTCATCTCAGACTCACAATTAGGCCTTCGACAAGGAATAAATAAACTCTCGCCTCATTGCAACAGATTTAGCGGTATTCTTTACAATTTTAGTGTCAACATATTTTATTAATTAAATTCAGTTTAAGCAATGTACACACATTGGCATTTACATCTCAAAACAATTAAATAATTCATAGGATCCAGAATCAAGCTGTTAGCTTACATTAATCCGTTTCCTAATTCGAATAAGAACATTTCCTATTATATAACTCAAGGAGTAGAATTAAAAAATAACAATGTTACACTAGATGGAAAACAAACAAAACATTTGTAAGGTTGTGAACACAAAAGAGAAGAAAATAAATATACAGCGGAAATACCATCATAAAGTGTATGTTTCTGTACGGACAAAATTATTTAAGATATAAGTATATCTTTTTGAATAATATGTTTGTAATTATATGACAAATATTTTGTTACTTAGTATGAATGTTTGAACTGCCCAGAATATTTCAATGTTTTGTTCGTAGTTGGAATCGGTTGAACCGTGTAGCAAATTTCTTCCGACAAGAAATGTATGATATTGATGTTATAAAAAGCAGTTCATGCATGTTGTGAAATCGAGGGGAGGGTGGATCGGAGGGGATAGTGCAACAAGTACTGCGCTGTTGTTTCTAAAGCACCAAATAACAAGAGTGTGTCCCAAGTACACGGGTACATCCATTCGTACGGTCTCAATAGAAGAATTTCCCGTGGAAATGTCATGTGATATAAACATGGAATTGTCTACACCGATACAGGTGAAATACGTAGAATAACAATTGCGGACACACCAATAAGATCAGATAAGACCCTCATGATCTCGGTGTAAAGTAAAAAAAAAAAATCAATGATTTAATAAATTTGCTCGATTAACCTCGAAGTTCAGACTACTAAAAATTAGCGTCTATCGAGTGAACCCCCTAAATAAAATAATACTGTGGTCTTGACGACTTCCCAGCGGGATGATCGATAGAAATGATATATTCTTATTAAACACTATCATTTTCTATGTGGACCGTGAAATTAGGGTATAAACTCTACTTTAGCATTAAAATTAGAAAGATCATATCATAGGGAACATGTGTACTAAGTTTCAAGTTGATTGGACTTTAACTTCATCAAAAACTACCTTGACCAAAAAACTTTTACCTAAAGCGGGACGAACGGACAAACGAACGGACCCACAGAACAGAACACATAATGCCCTTTCGTCTATCATAGGTGGGGCAAAAAAAAGAGGTAAGGCCACTATAATTTAAAAAAAATATGTTGATTTATAGAACTGCATTGCATTCGAAGTCTTGGGTGATAAATTTGACCTAATAGCTCACCAAAGTAGTACTAATTTGGAGGTTTACTCACCCGAGACTGGACACAATTCATGAATGTTCCCACCAAAGGTCTAAACAATTTTTTTTAATAAACTTTGTGAGATGTAACACATCCTAATCTGGTCCAGTCAAAAAAAAAATACTAAAAAGAAGTACATAATATTTAAAACAAAATCGGTACTACGAATAAGGGTAAATATTAAACTATGTAGCAAACATTTTAGTAACAAAGATATCAGACGAAAGGTGAAGGACTGGTGATTCTTGTAGAACACACAATTGACTGATAATTTGGAATAATAAAAAAAGTGTATCAATGAATCCTTAAATACTCATTTATAAAGTGTCTGAATTCATACTGGTTTCTATATGAGAATTAATTATATATCAAATCTAAGAAACAAGAAAAAAGAACAAAAACAAAACTAAATCAGTAGTATTGAACTATTTTTTTTTTAACTTCTCTGTAACCTTTGTACTTGCATGGTTTTATGAGAATAAACTATCTATCTATCTATCTAACAAAACAAGAACATTGCATGATGATACTAATGTGTCTACTGAACGGACCTGGCTTAAAGTTTTTAGGATTTTACATAATTGATTCAAGAAGAGGCTAAGGAAGATTCATAAAGTAGGATACTAAGAACCTTTTCTTGATTTAAAAAGATATTTTAAAACCATAATTACATTATCATATATATCAGATCACACTGCTAAACACGTTGATTGATTGTGCTTGTGTTATGGAAAAGAACAGAATAGTACAACTAAAAAAAAAGAAACTTGAAAACTCAAGCCTGCAGTTTGTTAATTGTGTTGCTTAAAATAACCAGTTTGTTTCCTTGATTGAATTGTTCACCATAACTATTTTGATATGAATTTCACTGTTGAATCTTATGTAGACGGAACGCGCGTCTGGCGTACTAAATTATAATCCTGGTACCTTTGATAACTATTCATACCACTGGCCACGGGTCGATGCCACTGTTGGTGGACGTTTCGTCCCCGAGGGTATCACCAGCCCAGTAGTCACCACTTCGGTGTCGACATGAGTATCATTACTGTAGTCATTTTTATAAATTTCCTGTTTACAAAACTGTGAATATTTCGAAAAACTAAGGATTATCTTATCCCAGGCATAGATTTTCTTAGCCGCATTTGGCACAACTTTTTGGAATTTTGGATTCTCAATACATATTTTCAACTTTGTACTATTTTGTATTATTCATATTTTGATACGAGAGTCAATGATGACTCTTATCTAGACGTTACGCGCGCCTGGCGTACAAAATTATAGTCCTTGTACCTTTGATAACTATTTACACCATTGGGTCGATGCCCCTGCTGGTGGACGTTTCGTCCCCGAGGGTATCACCAGCCCAGTAGTTAACACTTCGGTTTTGACATGAATATCATTAATGTGGTAATTTTTATAAATTTCCTGTTTACAAAACTTTGAATATTTCGAAAAACTAAGGATTTTCTTATCCCAGGCATATATTACCTAAGCCGCATTTGGCACAACATTTTTGAATTTTGGATTCTCATGTTTTCAACTTTGTTCTTGTTTGGCTTTATAAATATTTTGATATGAACGTCACTGATGAATCTTATGTAGACGAAACGCGCGTCTGGCGTACTTAATTATAATCCTGGTACCTTTGATAACTATTTATACTACTGGCCATGGGTCGATGCCACTGTTGGTGGACGTTTCGTCCCAGAGGGTATCACCAGCCCAGTAGTCACCACTTCGATGTTGACATAAGTATCATTACTGTGGTCATTTTTTTATAAATGTCCTGTTTAAAAAACTGTGAATATTTCGAAAAACTAAGGATTTTCTTATCCCAGGCATAGACAACCTTAGCCGCATTTGGCACAACTTTTTTGAATTTTGGATCCTCATGTTTTCAACTTTGTACTTGTTTTGCTTTATTTATATTTTGATATGAGAGTCACTGATGACTCTTATGTAGACGTTACGCGCGCCTGGCGTACAAAATTATAATCCTTGTACCTTTGATAACTATTTACATCATTGGGTCGATGCCACTGCTGGTGGCGTTTCGTCCCCAAGGGAATCACCAGCCCAGTAGTCAACACTCCGGTTTTGACATGAATATCATTAATGTGGTCATTTTTATAAATTTCCTGTTTACAAAACTTTGAATATTTCGAAAAACTAAGGATTTTCATAGCCCAGACATAGCTTACCTTAGCCGCATTTGGCACAAGATATTTGAATTTTGGATCCTCAATGCTTTTCAACTTTGTACTTGTTCGGCTTTATAAATATTTTGATATGAGAGTCGCTGATGAGTCTAATGTAGTCGATACGCGTGTCTGGCGTACTTAATTATAATCCTGGTACCTTTGATAACTATTTACAACACTGGGTCGATGCCACTGTTGGTGGACATTTCGTCCCCGGGGGTTTCACCAGCCCAGTAGTCAACACTTCGGTGTTGACATGAGTATCATTACTGTGGTCATTTTTATAAATTTCCTGTTTACAAAACTTTAAATATTACGAAAAACTAATGATTTTCTTATCCCAGGCATAGATTACCTTAGCCGCATTTGGCACAACTTTTTGAATTTTGGATCCTCATGTTTTCAACTTTGTTCTTGTTTGGCTTTATAACTATTTGATATGAACGTCACTGATGAATCTTATGAAGACGAAACGCGCGTCTGGCGTACTAAATTATAATCCTGGTACCTTTGATAACTATTTATACCACTGGCCATGGGTCGATGCCACTGTTGGAGGACGTTTCGTCCCCGTGGGTATCACCAGCCCAGTAGTCCCCACTTCGAAGTTGACATAAGTATCATTACTGTGGTCATTTTTATAAATTTCCTGTTTACAAAACTGTGAATATTTCGAAAAAACTAAGGATTTTCTTATCCCAGGCATAGATTACCTTAGCCGCATTTGGCACAACTTTTTGGAATTTTGGATCCCCATGTTTTCAACTTTGTACTTGTTTTGCTTGTCTCATATTTTGATATGAGCGTCACTGATGACTCTTATGTGGACGTTACGCGCGCCTGGCGTACAAAATTATAATCCTTGTACCTTTGATAACTATTTACACCATTTGGTCGATGCCACTGCTGGTGGACGTTTCGTCCCCAAGGGTATCACCAGCCCAGTAGTTAACACTTCGGTTTTGACATGAATATCATTAATGTGGTCATTTTTATAAATTTCCTGTTTACAAAACTTTGAATATTTCGAAAAACTAAGGATTTTCATATCCCAGACATAGCTTACCTTAGCCGCATTTGGCACAAGATATTTGAATTTTGGATCCTCAATGCTTTTCAACTTTGTACTTGTTCGGCTTTATAAATATTTTGATATGAGAGTCGCTGATGAGTCTAATGTAGTCGATACGCGTGTCTGGCGTACTTAATTATAATCCTGGTACCTTTGATAACTATTTACAACACTGGGTCGATGCCACTGTTGGTGGACATTTCGTCCCCGGGGGTTTCACCAGCCCAGTAGTCAACACTTCGGTGTTGACATGAGTATCATTACTGTGGTCATTTTTATAAATTTCCTGTTTACAAAACTTTAAATATTACGAAAAACTAATGATTTTCTTATCCCAGGCATAGATTACCTTAGCCGCATTTGGCACAACTTTTTGAATTTTGGATCCTCATGTTTTCAACTTTGTTCTTGTTTGGCTTTATAACTATTTGATATGAACGTCACTGATGAATCTTATGAAGACGAAACGCGCGTCTGGCGTACTAAATTATAATCCTGGTACCTTTGATAACTATTTATACCACTGGCCATGGGTCGATGCCACTGTTGGAGGACGTTTCGTCCCCGTGGGTATCACCAGCCCAGTAGTCCCCACTTCGAAGTTGACATAAGTATCATTACTGTGGTCATTTTTATAAATTTCCTGTTTACAAAACTGTGAATATTTCGAAAAACTAAGGATTTTCTTATCCCAGGCATAGATTACCTTAGCCGCATTTGGCACAACTTTTTGGAATTTTGGATCCCCATGTTTTCAACTTTGTACTTGTTTTGCTTGTCTCATATTTTGATATGAGCGTCACTGATGACTCTTATGTGGACGTTACGCGCGCCTGGCGTACAAAATTATAATCCTTGTACCTTTGATAACTATTTACACCATTTGGTCGATGCCACTGCTGGTGGACGTTTCGTCCCCAAGGGTATCACCAGCCCAGTAGTTAACACTTCGGTTTTGACATGAATATCATTAATGTGGTCATTTTTATAAATTTCCTGTTTACAAAACTTTGAATATTTCGAAAAACTAAGGATTTTCATATCCCAGACATAGCTTACCTTAGCCGCATTTGGCACAAGATATTTGAATTTTGGATCCTCAATGCTTTTCAACTTTGTACTTGTTCGGCTTTATAAATATTTTGATATGAGAGTCGCTGATGAGTCTAATGTAGTCGATACGCGTGTCTGGCGTACTTAATTATAATCCTGGTACCTTTGATAACTATTTACAACACTGGGTCGATGCCACTGTTGGTGGACATTTCGTCCCGGGGTTTCACCAGCCCAGTAGTCAACACTTCGGTGTTGACATGAGTATCATTACTGTGGTCATTTTTATAAATTTCCTGTTTACAAAACTTTAAATATTACGAAAAACTAATGATTTTCTTATCCCAGGCATAGATTACCTTAGCCGCATTTGGCACAACTTTTTGAATTTTGGATCCTCATGTTTTCAACTTTGTTCTTGATTGGCTTTATAACTATTTGATATGAACGTCACTGATGAATCTTATGAAGACGAAACGCGCGTCTGGCGTACTAAATTATAATCCTGGTACCTTTGATAACTATTTATACCACTGGCCATGAGTCGATGCCACTGTTGGAGGACGTTTCGTCCCCGTGGGTATCACCAGCCTAGTAGTCCCCACTTCGAAGTTGACATAAGTATCATTACTGTGGTCATTTTTATAAATTTCCTGTTTACAAAACTGTGAATATTTCGAAAAACTAAGGATTTTCTTATCCCAGGCATAGATTACCTTAGCCGCATTTGGCACAACTTTTTGGAATTTTGGATCCCCATGTTTTCAACTTTGTACTTGTTTTGCTTTATTCATATTTTGATATGAGCGTCACTGATGACTCTTATGTGGACGTTACGCGCGCCTGGCGTACAAAATTATAATCCTTGTACCTTTGATAACTATTTACACCATTTGGTCGATGCCACTGCTGGCGGACGTTTCGTCCCCAAGGGTATCACCAGCCCAGTAGTTAACACTTCGGTTTTGACATGAATATCATTAATGTGGTCATTTTTATAAATTTCCTGTTTACAAAACTTTGAATATTTCGAAATACTAAGGATTTTCTTATCCAGGCATATATTACCTAAGCCGCATTTGGCAGAACATTTTTGAATTTTGGATTCTCATGTTTTCAACTTTGTTCTTGTTTGGCTTTATAAATATTTTGATATGAACGTCACTGATGAATCTTATGTAGACGAAACGCGCGTCTGGCGTACTTAATTATAATCCTGATACCTTTGATAACTATTTATACTACTGGCCATGGGTCGATGCCACTGTTTGTGGACGTTTCGTCCCCGAGGGTATCACCAGCCTAGTAGTCACCACTTCGATGTTGACATAAGTATCATTACTGTGGTCATTTTTTATAAATTTCCTGTTTAAAAAACTGTGAATATTTCGAAAAACTAAGGATATTCTTATCCCAGGCATAGACAACCTTAGCCGCATTTGGCACAACTTTTTTGAATTTTGGATCCTCATGTTTTTAACTTTGTACTTGTTTTGCTTTATTCATATTTTGATATGAGAGTCACTGATGACTCTTATGTAGACGTTACGCGCGCCTGGCGTACAAAATTATAATCCTTGTACCTTTGATAACTATTTATATCATTGGGTCGATGCCACTGCTGGTGGCGTTTTGTCCCCAAGGGTATCACCAGCCCAGTAGTCAACACTTCGGTTTTGACATGAATATCTTTAATGTGGTCATTTTTATAAATTTCCTGTTTACAAAACTTTGAATATTTCGAAAAACTAAGGATTTTCATATCCCAGACATAGCTTACCTTAGCCGCATTTGGCACAAGATATTTGAATTTTGGATCCTCAATGCTTTTCAACTTTGTACTTGTTCGGCTTTATAAATATTTGATATGAGAGTCACTGATGAGTCTAATGTAGTCGATACGCGTGTCTGGCGTACTTAATTATAATCCTGGTACCTTTGATAACTATTTACACCACTGGGTCGATGCCACTGTTGGTGGACGTTTCGTCCCCGGGGGTTTCACCAGCCCAGTAGTCAACACTTCGGTGTTGACATGAGTATCATTACTGTGGTCATTTTTATAAATTTCCTGTTTACAAAACTTTAAATATTACGAAAAACTAATGATTTTCTTATCCCAGGCATAGATTACCTTAGCCGCATTTGGCACAACTTTTTGAATTTTGGATCCTCATGTTTTCAACTTTGTTCTTGTTTGGCTTTATAACTATTTGATATGAACGTCACTGATGAATCTTATGAAGACGAAACGCGCGTCTGGCGTACTAAATTATAATCCTGGTACCTTTGATAACTATGTATACCACTGGCCATGGGTCGATGCCACTGTTGGTGGACGTTTCGTCCCCGTGGGTATCACCAGCCCAGTAGTCCCCACTTCGAAGTTGACATAAGTATCATTACTGTGGTCATTTTTATAAATTTCCTGTGTACAAAACTGTGAATATTTCGAAAAACTAAGGATTTTCTTATCCCAGGCAAAGATTACCTTAGCCGCATTTGGCACAACTTTTTGGAATTTTGGATCCCCATGTTTTCAACTTTGTACTTGTTTTGCTTTATTCATATTTTGATATGAGCGTCACTGATGACTCTTATGTGGACGTTACGCGCGCCTGGCGTACAAAATTATAATCCTTGTACCTTTGATAACTATTTACACCATTTGGTCGATGCCACTGCTGGTGGACGTTTCGTCCCCAAGGGTATCACCAGCCCAGTAGTCAACACTTCGGTTTTGACATGAATATCATTAATGTGGTCATTTTTGATAAATTTCCTGTTAACAAAACTTTGAATATTTCGAAAAACTAAGGATTTACTTATCCCAGGCATAGATTTCCTTAGCCGCGTTTGGCACAACTTTTCGGAATTCTGGATCCTCAATGCTTATCAACTTTGTTTTTGTTTGGCTTTATAACTATTTTGATATGAGCGTCACTGATGAGTCTAATGTAGTCGAAACGCGCGTCTGGCGTACTTAATTATAATCCTGGTACCTTTTATAACTATTTACACCACTGGGTTGATGCAACTGTTGGTGGACGTTTTGTCCCCGAGAGTATCACCAGCCCAGTAGTCAACACTTCGGTGTTGACATGAGTATCATTACTGTCAGTGGTCATTTTTATAAATTTCCTGTTTACAAAACTGTGAATATTTCGAAAAACTAAGGATTTTCTTATCCCAGGCATAGATTACCTTAGCCGCATTTGGCACAACTTTTTGGAATTTTGGATCCTCATGTTTTCAACTATGTACTTGTTTTGCTTTATTCATATTTTGATATGAGCGTCACTGATGACTCTTATGTGGACGTTACGCGCGCCTAGCGTACAAAATTATAATCCTTGTACCTTTGATAACTATTTACACCATTTGGTCGATGCCACTGCTGGTGGACGTTTCGTCCCCAAGGGTATCACCAGCCCAGTAGTCAACACTTCGGTTTTGACATGAATATCATTAATGTGGTCATTTTTATAAATTTCCTGTTTAAAAAACTTTGAATATTTCGAAAAACTAAGGATTTTCTTATCCCAGGCATAGATTTCCTTAGCCGCGTTTGGCCCAACATTTTGAATTTTGGATCATCAATGCTTTTCAACTTTGTTCTTGTTTGGCTTTATAACTATTTTGATATGAGCGTCACTGATGAGTCTAATGAAGTCGAAACGCGCGTCTGGCGTACTTAATTATAATCCTGGTACCTTTGATAACTATTTACACCACTGGGTCGATGCCACTGTTGGTGGACGTTTCGTCCCCGAAGGTATCACCAGCCCAGTAGTCAACACTTCGGTGTTGACATGAGTATCATTGCTGTGGTCATTTTTATAAATTTCCTGTTTACAAAACTTTGAATATTTCGAAAAACTAAGGATTTTCTTATCCCAGGCATAGACAACCTTAGCCGCATTTGGCACAACATTTTTGAATTTTGGATCCTCATGTTTTCAACTTTGAACTTGTTTTGCTTTATTCATATTTTGATATGAGACTCACTCATGACTTTTATGTAGACGTTACGCGCGCCTGGCGTACAATATTATAATCGTTGTACCTTTTGTAGCGGGCAGGGGCTTGAAATGCTTCGACCCAAGAGTTTTTACTCAAATTATATGAGTAGTTTGTAAATAACAAAGTCAGTATGACAAGATATGAGCTGGTCAGTATAATATAGGCATTTGCTAAAAGTCACGTAAATAAATTTCTATCTTTTATTCATTTCTAGAATCATATATTTTCATTTATATTCAAGATAAACAACAATTTAAACTAGTAATATACTTAAACTATAGACTTAAATGATATGACAAGAATCTATTCAGTATGATACATGTACATGTACAAAGTTATCTCTACACTCAAGAGATAATATGTTGGTGTGTCAGAAAAATACATAAAAAGGCTGAGTCCTGCTATCTTAATAATAAAATAAATTACCCTAAGAGAAAATCCTAACTTGAAGTGAATTTAGTCAGAAGACCTCTTTCTGACATATTTATATATAGTTGTAACTGATACCTCACCAGTTACATAAAAGAAATGTTTATTATTATTAGTTATATATTCAGAGCCTTTCCTGAATAACTAACAATGAAATACAATTTATACCATACATAAACTGTATTGTTTATTATAATTTCCAGACCTTTAGGAAATTATCCCTTACTTGTCAAATGTTTTCCTATTTAATACTATTTAATTCAAAATGACAAACGTTAACAGTAAATATAAACTTCAATGAACAATTCCAATAATCCTAACTTTAAAAGATAAACTAGAAATAAAACTTTAAAAGAGTCCGCTAAAAATGAAATATTTCTTTTTGACTTTGAAAACGCTAACTTTACTATTTTCCTTTACCAGTTTACAATTTAACCTTTAAATAAATGAAGTTTCTAAGGAAAATTAACCATTTTGACTAAAATAAATAACGAGCAAATAAAAATACCAACTGTAAGAACCAAAAGTTTAAGCAGAACTGACGACCAAGCGTCGAAATTACGTCAATGTTGGATTGTTGGATTGTTGGATGGTTGGATGGTTGGATGGTTGGATTGTTGGATCGCGCGCTTGCCGTCCAACCAAATATTCGAATTCTTAAATAAATTACAAAAATCACAATAATATACAATTTTAGTAACCTTTATATAATAAACAAAGTTTGCATGGTACTAAACAAGTTTCTATAGTAACTAAAAATACAACAATATATACAGCGCCACCGGAAGTCACAATACGTAAACAACATTGCGAAAAGTTATGTGTGTCACCGGCGGACCAAAATGACAAATATCAAGGATAGTGAGCATTAACATCTGCAAAACATTGAAGACGTTGACTACAAATACTAAAAGGAATTACAAGAAGTATGTGAAAACAGTTGCCAACACGTAAAAATAGTGTTTTTATTGAACAATCGTCCCAAGTGACACATGGGTTTTACTGCGCATGTCAGTACATTTCATTCATAAAATTCAAGCACAGGTGCGTGGAATTTACTACGATTTACTACAGTTTCTACAATTGGATCATCACAAAAATACAAGACATACAGTTGGATTATTCAGTGGATTATTACTATGAACTGGTAAATTATTACATGAACTTCAACTGGTTTATCAAATATATGCAAATGACAGTAATTCAATATTTTTACAAGAATCATAATATTGTAATTGTTCTAACTTTACTTTATTAAATGTTAATTAAAACTTATTTGCTTCAGTTATCATATGTTCCAGACTACAAACATTACAAGTAGTATAATACAAGTTATTTCACACAGTTACTGTTTCCTACATAATAACTTTCATAAAAAATACAGAATATTAAACAATATGCTATATTAATACCAATTTAAAACATACATCAAAAATATCTTACATGTCTATCACACGTCACAATAAAATACATGAAAATACATGTACCCTAGTCGTCATACTCTACACTTTGATAACTATTTACACCATTTGGTCGATGCCACTGCTGGTGGACGTTTCATCCCAAAGGGTATCACCAGCCCAGTAGTCAATACTTCGGTTTTGACATGAATATCATTAATGTGGTCATTTTTATAAATTTCCTCTTTTACAAAACTTTGAATATTTCGAAAAACTAAGGATTTTCTTATCCCAGGCATAGATTTCCTTAGCCGCGTTTGGCACAACTTTTTGGAATTTTGGATCTTCAATGCTTTTCAACTTTGTTCTTGTTTGGCTTTATAACTATTTTGATATGAGCGTCACTGATGAGTCTAATGAAGTCGAAACGCCCGTCTGGCGTACTTAATTATAATCCTGGTACCTTTGATAACTATTTACACCACTGGGTCGATGACACTGTTGGTGGACGTTTCGTCCCCGAAGGTATTACCAGCCCAGTAGTCACCACTTCGATGTTGACATGAATATCATTACTGTGGTCATTTTTATAAGTTTCCTGTTGACAAAACTGTGAATATTTCGAAAAACTAAGGAGTTTCTTATCCCAGGCATAGGTTACCTTAGACGCATTTGGCACAACTTTTTGGAATTTTGGATCCTCATGTTTTCAACTTTGTACTTGTTTTGCTTTATTCATATTTTTAAATGAGAGTCACTGATGACTCTATTGTAGACGTTACGCGCGCCTGGCGTACACAATTATAATCCTTGTACCTTTGATAACTATTTACACCATTGGGTCGATGCCACTGCTGGTGGACGTTTCATTCCCAAGGGTATCACCAGCCCAGTAGTCAACACTTCGGTGTTGACATGAGTATCATTACTGTTGTCATTTTTATAAATTTCCTGTTTACAAAACTGTGAATATTTCGAAAAATTAAGGATTTTCTCATCCCAGGCATAGATTTCCTTAGCCGCGTTTGGCCCAACATTTTGAATTTTGGATCCTCAATGCTTTTCAACTTTGTTCTTGTTTGGCTTTATAACTATTTTGATATGAGCGTCACTGATGAGTCTAGTGTAGTCGAAACGCGCGTCTGGCGTACTTAATTATAATCCTGGTACCTTTGATAACTATTTACACCACTGGGTCGATGCCACTGTTGGTGGACGCTTCGTCCCCGAGGGTATCACCAGCCCAGTAGTCAACACTTCGGTGTTGACATGAGTATCATTACTGTGGTCATTTTTATAAATTTCCTGTTTACAAAACTGTGAATATTTTGGAAAACTAAGGATTTTCTTATTCCAGGCATAGATTACCGCAGCCGCATCAATATCATTAATGTGATCATTTTTATAAATTTCCTGTTTACAAAACTTTGAATATTTCGAAAAACTAAGGATTTTCTTATCCCAGGCATAAATTACCTTTAGCCGCATTTGGCACAACTTTTTTGAATTTTGGATCCTCAATGCTTTTCAACTTTGTACTTGTTCGGCTTTATAAATATTTTGATATGAGAGTCACTGATGAGTCTAATGTAGTCGAAACGCGCGTCTGGCGTACTTAATTATAATCCTGGTACCTTTGATAACTATTAACACCACTGGGTCGATGCCACTGTTGTTGGACGTTTCGTCCCCCAGGGTATCACCAGCCCAGTAGTCAACACTTTGATGTTGACATGAGTATCATTACTGGTCATTTTTATAAATTGCCTGTTTACAAAACTGTGAATATTTCGAAAAACTAAGGAATTTCTTATCCCAGGCATAGATTTCCTTAGCTGCGTTTGGCACAACATTTTGAAATTTGGATCCTAAATGCTTTTCAACTTTGCTCTTGTTTGGCTTTATAACTATTTTGATATGAGCGTCACTGATGAGTCTAGTGAGTCGAAACGCGCGTCTGGCATACTTAATTATAATCCTGGTACCTTTGATAACTATTCACACCACTGGGTCGATGCCACTGTTGGTGGAAGCTTCGTCCCCGAGGGTATTACCAGCCCAGTAGTCAACACTTCGGTGTTGACATGTATATCATTACTGTGGTCATTTTTATAAATTTCCTGTTAACAAAACTGTGAATATTTCGAAAAACTAAGGATTTTCTTATCCCAGGCATAGATAACCTTATCCGCATTTGGCACAACATTTTTGAATTTTGGATCCTCATGTTTTCAACTTTGTTCTTGTTTGGCTTTATAACTATTTGATATGAACGTCACTGATGAATTTTATGAAGACGAAACGCGCGTCTGGCGTACTTAATTATAATCCTGGTACCTTTGATAACTATTTATACCACTAGCCATGGGTCGATGCTACTGTTGTTGGACGTTTCCTCCCCGAGGGTATCACCAGACCAGTAGTCAACACTTCGATGTTGACATGAGTATCATTACTGTGGTCATTTTTATAAATATCCTGTTTACAAAACTGTGAATATTTCGAAAAACTAAGGATTTTCTTATCCCAGGCATAGATTACATTAGCCGCATTTGGCACAACATTTTTGAATTTTGGATTCTCAATGCTTTTCAACTTTTGTACTTGTTCGGCTTTATAAATATTTTGTTATGAGAGTCACTGATGACTCTTGTGTAGACGAAACGCACGTCTGGCGTGCTAAATTATAATCCTGGTACCTTTGATAACTATTTACACCACTGGGTCGATGCCACTGCTGGTGGACGTTTCGTCCCCGAGGGTATCACCAGCCCAGTAGTCAACACTTCGGTTGACATGAATATCATTAATGTGGTCATTTTTATAAATTTCCTGTATACAAAACTTTGAATATTTCGGAAAACTTAGGATTTTCTTATCCCAGGCATAGATTACTTCAGCCGCATGAATATCATTAATTTGATCATTTTTATAAATTTCATGTTTACAAAACTTTGAATATTTCGAAAAACTAAGGATTTTCTTATCCCAGGCATAAATTACCTTTAGCTGCATTTGGCACAACTTTTTGGAATTTTGGATCCTCAATGCTTTTCAACTTTGTACTTGTTTGGCTTTAAACATATTTTGATATGAGAGTCACTGGTGACTCTTATGTAGACGAAACGCGCGCCTGGCGTACTAAATTATAATTCTGGTACCTTTGGTAACTATTTACACCATTGGGTCGATGCCACTGCTGGTGGACGTTTCGTCCCCAAGGGTATCACCAGCTCAGTAGTCAACACTTCGGTTTTGACATGAATATCATTAATGTGGTCTTTTTAATAAATTTCCTTTTTACAAAATTTTGAATATTTTGAAAAATGAAGGATTTTCTTATCCCAGGCATAGATTACCTTAGCCGCATTTTGCACATGTTTTTGGAACTTGGGATCCTCAATGCTTTTCAACTTTGTTCTTGTTTGGCTTTATAAATATTTTGATATGAGCGTCACTGCTGAGTCTTATGTAAACGAAAGGCGCATCAGACGTACTAAATTATAATTCTGGTACCTTTGTTAACTATCTACACCACTGGGTCGATGCCACTGCTGGTGGACGTTTCGTCCCCGAGGGTATTACCAGCGCAGTAGTCAATACTTCGATGTTGACATCAATATCATTAATGTGGTCATTTTTATAAATTTCCTGTTGACAAAACTTTGAATATTTCAAAAAACGAAGGCTTTTCTTATCCCAGGCATAGATTACCTAAGCCGCATTTGGCACAACTTTTTGGAATTAGGGATCCTCAATGCTTTTCAACTTTGTTCTTGTTTAGCTTGATAAATATTTTGATATGAGCGTCACTGCTAAGTCTTTTGTAAACGAAACGCACATCTTGCGTACTAAATTATAGTCCTGATACCTTTGATAACTATCTACATCACTGGGTTGATGCCACTGCTGGTGGACGTTTCGTCCCCGAGGGTATCACCAGCCCAGTAGTCAATACTTCTGTTTTGATATGAATGTCATTAATGTGGTCATTTTTTTTTTATAAATTTCCTGTTTACAAAACTTTGAATATTTCGAAAAACTAAGGATTTTCTTATCTCAGGCATAAATTACCTTAGCCGCATTTGGCACAACTTTTTGCAATTTGGAATCCTCAATGCTTTTCAAATTTGTACTTGTTTGGCTTTATAAATATTTTGATATGAAAGTCACTGATGAGTCTTATGTAGACGAAACGCGCGTTTGGCGTACTAAACTATAATCCTGGTACCTTTGAAAACTATTGGAATGAATATAATCTTTGCAAACAATTTTGTTTCATTTTCCGTTATTTTGGATAGATACATTTATTTCAAGTTTTCCAAAATCAACCGCTATGAAGACACTGTTATCTTATTTTTGTATTGATTCTTACGTACGATTTTCCCGTGTTCAATTAACCTTTTCATAGACAATTACATATAATCAAGAGAACTGGTAGTTTAATGATCTGTCTTCATCTATTTGGATGATTTTGCTGTTATGAGATTTCAAAAAGTAACTGTTTTGTCTATGTTTTTATTCGGAGTCAGAATAATATGTATCGGTATGGAGTAATGGCGGTTTTTTTTACTGTTACATTGAAAACTGGCACTCCTATGGAATAGGCTTAAGCATTGCAATCCCACTTTCAAGTGTCACTGACGCGGCTCGCTTTTCATTTTGGTTTGATTTGAAAACGTCACGTCAGTTCCGACGACAATACTAGGGAATTACTTCGTTTTGAGACCAGTTATCAATATGAGTCTAACATATTTATGATGTGTTTCAGGTCTTAAAAAAGATAACTGTACGAAGAGTTTACTTACAATAATGAAAATGAAATGCCAGCTGGACACAACTACTGTCTTGACACCCATTATCTTCGTTTCACATGATGCAACGGCTTATTATAACATTAAAATCATCTTAGTTTCTAACACTTGTCATTCATATTTAATTTGTAGTCGAAGATATGCATGTTGATAGTATTTGTCCGACAAATTAAATAAGTCGCCTTTTTCAGAACTTAGGATGTATACTTGAATTCTATGAGGGATTCGAAAGACGTGGTTTGATATATTGAGTATCAAGAAACCAGTTTGCTCTTCGCTAGCTTCTAAGAACTAAATATTAACTTTTTCGAATAATTGTAGTTTTTGAAGATGAACATGTCAAACAAAGTTACATTGTATTGGCTTTTGAGGTAGTTCTGTATTTAAAATTTCTCGGAATGCACCACGAGATTGGCGATTGTCTTTAAATTCACCCTACATGTTCGTTCTATAACGTTGGAAACTTCATAGAAAGATTTTAACATTTTTTTATACTCATATTGAAAAAATCGTCTGAGGATTTTGTTTTGCAAAAAAATCAGTCATTTATACTGCACTTGTTTTTTGTATTTGTTTTTCTCCTGTAGTTCTAGACCTCGATCCTTCAACTTCATAAAAAGATTGCACACATGCACACATGTATTTGAATTGTGTCATGGATTTGTTCGAAGTAGATTTTTTTAACATATTTCGGCATTTGAAACTGTTTCATTTACGTTTTATGTATCAATGTGTGTAATAAAATGCTCAGAAGATAACATTCTCCGTTGTTTAAGAAATTGAAAGTACAACCTTGCAATTTATGTTTTTTTAAATTATTAGACGTCTCTTAAGGTTTTTGGCAGTAATTTAGAAAGTTATTTAAATGTTCAATTCAATAGGCTGCAATAAAAATGGTCAAAATCCATAACACAAATAAATTCCGTAAAAGGTATACAAATAAATGAGATGAGCATGTCCTAGTTGTGTTGTCTACACGGTGATTCGAAAACATAAACTTTTTAAAAAAAACTTTTCTTTCATTTCGAACAGAGAGAAGTTTTCTGATACACAAACATGATGATAAGTGTAATGCACAAACAAAGGTATGTCCTTTTCATTCCAGTTGGCTCTTCACGTTTCGAAAGCGTTCAAATTGAAATGTCCAAGTTCAAAACAATGGATGCTTAGAGCGAACAGTAAATGTTTAATTGCTGATGGATATATCTGTCTCTTTGATGAAAACAACCAATCTTTTGAAGAAATTTGCAGAAACAAGACATCTGTTAATCCAGCAGGTATTTAATTGTAGAAATAATAATTGTTTACTCATCTTAAACTTATAAAAGACTTCTTAATTTTTCTGGTCAATTTTTAAAACTTTTTTATGGGATTGTGTTTTATCTATATTTTACGTTTGTTTTCCCTTTATATTAGAAATAGATGGTAAACCAGACATTTTCAAGTATCTTTTGGATCAGTTTTTTTTCAACTTAATACCTCGTCTATGGTCGATCTAGTATTTGTCATATAAAAAAGAAGAAGTGGTATGATTAACAGTAATTTGTGCATAGAAATTTTAACAGTATTTACTTTGTGTTGTATAAATTTTAGATATCGTATTTTGTGTTTGTATGTGTGTGTGGCTTTGTTGTTTACAGCACATATATTGAAAACCCAACTTGATATGTTCGATAAACGTGCAAAAAATAGTAACCGGTGTTATGATGACGTTTTTTGAGATTCCAATTGGGGATAAAAACGTCGTATATACCCCGGCAATTTCCTGAATATATACTGACATCACTGTGTTGTTATCCAATCACAAACCTCGACACATTTGTTATCCGTAATATAATACTATGTATATGCTCAGTTCAGGAACACAGAATTACAAATAGGAAACAGATATGAAAAAAGAAATGTTTGGTATACTCATGCTTTACAATGTTCATGATTTCCATTTTAAAGATTGTTTTTCGTCTGTTCTTTTGTAGGGTCCAAATTTGTAATTTTGGGAAATCTTGATAAACGAAAGTGCAAAAGTTCGGAATACCAACCATTTACATTTTCAACCAATGGTAGTTCAACTTGTATTTTTCAAAAGACGCATTGCAATGAGGAGGGACAGATTATTATCAATAATGGATCCACAATTGCCAATAGTCAATGTCGATGTGATTATACTCGAGGTTACGATTTCATTACCAAGCCTAATGATAGTTGTAATTGCGATCCGTCGATTGAGGATTGTTTATGCTACCAGAAAAGATGTACAAAAGGATTCAGTCTCAGTCCTGGTAAGCGTTTGAAAACAATGCTTAATTTTTGCAATACCATTCCATGTTTGATTAACGGAAGTAAAAATAAGTTTTAAAAACAATCGACTATGTGATTTACTTCTAAAATAATAATCAAAATAGCTCCAAAATTGTTCAAAAATGATATAAAAAATAACTAACAAATGTCAACTTCGAGTTAAACTTTGCGCTGAAATACATATTATGATAAGAGTGAAAATTTCGAGACCCAATAACTTTCAGGGTGCACTTTTTTCTTTTTCTCTGAATATAAATTCTTTCGTCACATGTATTTTTCAATATGATGTATATTTTTAAAATTTGCACATTATCCCAAATATTTACCATTTTTTCTGAGAACTAATACATTTGTTAACAAAGATGCTATAAGTATATTAGGAATTCATTACAGCTCTTTAAAGCGCATAATATTTGTTTAATTCTGTAACGTTAATCACAACAAATTCGAAAACAGTATTCCTCTCTAAAACTTCGTTGATTTATGAATACATGTATATGTTTGTGGAGGCTATTATATTCCAATACTCTGCGATTTATTTAGTAGAATTGATCAACATTCTGTATTTATATGAGAGAAAATGGATGATTGTCTTCATCAATAACCATGTTGGTATAAGAATTCACATTCTAACGAATTGTAAAATCACAAAAATACTAAAACTTAGAGGAAAATCAATTCGGAAAGTCCATAATCACATGGCAAAATCAAATAACAAAACGCATCAAAAACGAATGGACAAGAACTGTCATATTCCTGACTTGGTACAGGTTTTTTCAAATGTAGAAAGTGGTGGATTAAACCTGGTTCTATAGCGTCACCTCTCACTTTAATGACAATCTCATCAAATTCCGTTATATTTACATTGATGCGTTAAATAAACAGACACAATAAATAAAATAGTCAAAATATGGGTACATCAGTCATCATCGTATAACAATTTTAAAAGGGACAATTTAACAGAACACAAAAATATCTACTATCTACGAACACATTTATTGATTTGAGTGTCTGACGTCAGAAAATTTTATACGTCACATAAATTTGTCGTTCAATGTGCATACAAACAATTTTAAAATTTACATAGTCAATGTTAATAGCATACAGGGTTAAAAAATCAAAAGTATGTACGAATAAATTTCAGAAATAGACCGAGATTTAAGCTAGTCCAAAAGTTATATATAGAATTTATAAGAATCCACAAATAGTTAATTCCACTACGTGATTGATTGATTTTTACTTTGTGGTTCAACGTATATTGTAATTCATAATAGAAAAATATCATAATGACATATAATAGAACAATATCATACTGACGGGATCTATTAAAGTACAGAGTCACGTTATAAGAACAAAAGAAATACAAAAAGTCGCATTTACAAAACAAACCACCAAAAAATGAAAGCCAAAAACAAACACATTGACGAGATGTATAAGTACCGAGCCACGTCAAACGAATATCACATAAAACCATTCAACAGTAAAAGTAATATTAATAATAGAACAAAGACAAATGAAAGAACTATAAAACACGTTGTTAAGATGATAAACAACATCAAAAATGGGAGAGATAACCGAAAAAAAACGATATGTCAATGTTCACAAGCCTGTGACCAAAAGTACAAAAACTTTTGGAATATCTGTATTGTTGTGGTTTTTTTTTTAACTACATAATAATTTTATTCATCAAATATTGCTTGTTACATAAACCATTTCAAGCTTCTCTTGACGTACCCTGTTACAATCCGCTGACTACCCAGGGAATAATCAGCTGATTAAATTAATTGACATACATTTTGTTAACAAAACTCTATATTAACAATATAAAAAAAATATTCATTGATTATGTTTCTTTTAAGGTAGCACAATACAAAGATTTTATAACTCCAACTCCCAAGTTTTAAAATGCTGTAACTTGCTTAATGATGCTTAAAAATTTATAAAAGTGGTAGTTTTGAATAACTAACAGATTACTCTTTCAAACTAATGAAATGTTAATATTATGCAACAATTATGTAACCAATTATAATGTTAACTGTGTCTAAAAAAAAATTCACCAAATTTCCACTTTCAAATGAAATTAGCTTCTGCATAGGTATCCCTAGAGGGTTGATTTTATTATATGTTGTTCCTATGGCAATTATCTGCAAAAGGCTGTCTCAGATTTCAGATAGATTGTATAGAACAAATTTTACACCTAATCAAACATTATCTTCTTTTATGTGGTTAGGACGTTTACACTAATTAGAGATTTAGGAGAGAATGGAATACCATAAGGACAATTTGAGACACCCTTTTGAAGCCCATGATGTGTTGATTTAGATTTCGTTAAATTTTTCTGTATAGCTAAAGGGATAATGGAGCTAAAATCATTCAAATGAACTGACCCAGATTTTGCCACTCATTACATAATAATTGATTACATAATGATTCCATAATAAAAATATTGCAACCATTTAAAAGATTAATCTTTTATCTATCTATATATACCTCTTTTATTATTTTCTATGCTTTCATAAGAAAGTTACAGCATTTTAAAAGTTAGTGATTGGAGGTAAAAAAAAAATCTTTGTATTGTGCTACCTTAATTGAAAGTAACATTGGACTAATTGACTTATGTCCATTAATATTGGTATCTACTCTCTTGGTGATTATTGGATTCTTATGAAATGCAATAAATTTATTCCCTAAATTGTTTGTTTTCTTTTATCAGCATATGTCACTGCTTGTTTTGTTTGGCCACCCCCAGTCAAAATCTAGGACTTTTCTTTAAAATTCTGGAACATGTTTAAAATATTCTAAATGTTTTATATCATTTAAATTCATATTAAATATAACTAAAATATTATTAGACACTTTTAAATATTTAAAAGGTATAACCTTTCAGTTGTCATACCATTAACTAGTCTATATACCCATGATGCTTTAAGCGATATAAAATATCATTAAAAACGACCATTTGTAGACCTCCTTTTTCATAAGGAAGTGTTAGGCAGCAAGATTTTCGGGGGGGGGGGGGTATGGGGTTTTTTTTTCTGGACAATTTTTTTTTTACATATAGTGGCAGCTGAGGGGGAAACAAACAATTTTTTTTTCTCAGAATCAAAAACAAATTATTTTTTTTCTCCAAAAACTGGAAACAAACTTTTTTTTCCAAAAAGAACCATAGCCCCCCCCCCCCCCCCCCCCCCACCCGAAAATCAAATGGTTGCTGCCTTATCAGGTTTAGTTTTACTCTGTCTGGCTTATAAATTTCCTGTTTACAAAACATTGATTTTTTCGAAAAACTAAGGATTTTCTTATCCCAGGCATAGATTACCTTAGCCGTATTTGGCAAAATGTTTTGGAATTTTGGATCCTCAATGCTCTTCAACTTTGTACTTGTTTAGCGGTATAACTATTTTGATATGAGCGTCACTGATGAGTCTTATGTAGACGAAACGCGCGTCTGGCGTACTAAATTATAATCCTGGTACCTTTGATAACTATTCCCATCGCAAATATATTTATAGCTTCTTGTTTCTGTTTCTTTAAGATAATATTCAGGAGTTAAGCAAACACTTCCCAAGAATGTAAATAACGGCAAAATTAATGCTTAAATAATTTGATTTTTCCCTTAAAATTGAAAGATTCCCTTTTCCCATGCCTTGAACAATTCCATCATTTTCTCTATTTTACAATTCCAATTTAATTTTTTGCATTCATCTTAATCATGTCCTAAAATCACCCCTAATGCTTTAATATGTTTTTTTCCCCAATAAATCCCTGCAATTTTACCTTAACATGATTTCAATTTCCCGATCCATAATCCTTCTGTTTTATTTCTTTTTACAAATAATCCTGAAAATGAGCCAAAAATTTCTATTATATTCATTGCAGATATTACATCTGCTAGTTGTGACATTTTAATGCTGTGACTTTTCCCATCTAACTTAATAGTGATTCCATTTATATTTCGTTACTACTCCTCAACTTAAGAGCCATAATTTCAACAACAAAAACAAACAATAATACTGATAAAGGACTGACTTGTCGGATTCCCCGGGATTTTTTTTAATTTTCTGATACCCACCTTTTGTTCATAACACATGTTTAAACATCTAAAATTGAGAAAGAAAATGGGGAATGGGTCAAAGAGACAACAGCCCGACCATAGAGCAGACAACAGCCGAAGGCCACCAACGGGTCTTCAATGTAGCGAGAAACTCCCGCACCCGTAGGCGTCCTTAAGCTGGCCCCTTAAAAATATATATACTAGTACCGTTATAATGGACGTCATACTAAACTCCGAATAATACACAAGAAACTAAAATTAAAAATCATACAAGACTAACAAAGGCCAGAGGCTCCTGACTTAGGACAGGCGCAACATTGCGGTGGGGTTAAACCTGTTTATAAGATCTCAACCCTCCCCTATACCTCTAGCCAATGTAGAAAAGTAAACGCATAACAATACGCACATTTAAATTCAGTTCAAGAGAAGTCTGAGTCCGATGTCAGAAGATGTAACAAAAGAAAATAATAAAATGACAATAATACACAATTGACAACAGACTACTAGCAGTTAACTGACATGCCAGCTCCATAATTCAATTAAACTGATTGAAAGATTATTCTTCATCATATGAATATCAGGCACAGTCCCTCCCGTTAGGGGTTTAGTATCATACTATCATAAAATATATGCAAAGAACATTATCCGTGTCATGCCAACAACTGGGTTTTTTTTAATTAAAATTTAATGTGTTTTGTTCCGATGAATCAATATTAAAGCCAAAGTATGCAATCTTAATGACCTGACAACAGTATCCTAACCATGTCTCTTCTTAATAAGTCTGTTTAAAGGTTTTGTAAGCTTTTGAGGTGAATACTGACATTTTGTGCTTTGAAAAGAATATTACCATAAAAGATTGAATGTGAAATACCTGAACGTATAAGATGTCTGCATGTTGAGTTATGTTTACGAATTATTTCCTTATACCGATGATAAAATTAAGTAAATGTTTTGACTTGTTTGTGATATCGAAAACCGTGGTGTAATATTTATCCAGTAATACATCAATTTCTCTCGCTAAAATCTAATACGTTGTTACATACACAAGCATATCGTACTAGTTGAGATATATAAACACCATAAGATAGTGACAAGGGAAAGTCACCATCTACAAATTGATAATTAACGATAGGGAATAAAAAAATCATCTCTTTTATCATGAATGTTTGTACTAATCTTCCCGTTAATGATATAGACATCAAGATGGAGGAAAGGGCAGTGGTCATTGTTAGTATTAGCTTTATTTAAAGTAAGTTCAAAAGGATAAATTTCTTTAGTATACATACTGAAGTCGTCATTATTGAGAGCCAATATATCATCCAAATATCTAAAAGTATTGTTAAATTATTGTATCAAATGTTGTTTAGTTGGGTCTTTGCTAATTTAAGTCATAAATTGTAACTCATAACAATAAAAAAAACAGGTCTGCAATAAGTGGTGCACATTTAGTCCCCATTGGAATTTCAATAACTTGACGATAAACGGAATCTCCAAAGCGAACAAAAATGTTATCAAGTAAAAATTCAAGCGCATATATAGTATCAAAGCATGTCAGATTGACATAGTTCGTTTGTTTATTGCTACTAAAAAAGGACCTCAAAGACTTTGAACATATGTCACTGGGGTAAAGCTGATGACCGTAACTGCATTCACGGTCATCCCAAGATGTCGTATGAAAAAATAGTTCAGTATCTGTATTGTCTGTAACAGTGTTTCTATATCATTTTCTTTACAAAGGAGACATTAATACGGTGTAAATTTATAAAAGATTCACACGGAAATCACAAATTACTTCCGAGAAATGTGCATGAAACAGGAAATTCGATTTTAAAAAATCGCTAAGATGACCGTAAATCACAATCGAGATGACCGTAACAAAATCAGCAATTCATAACAAGGGTGACCGTAATTTCTAAATGATGACCGTAACTTTTAAAGGATGATCGTCTATTCTAAGAAATATCCGTATTTGACAAATTGTATAACTACCTTTTTTGTATCAAATGATTAATGGTGTTGATATAAAACGTATTTATAATATGAGAGTATTATCCTATAGGTAGGAGAAAATAAGACGTGCTTTAAATACATAGTTCAACATATATATCTTCTTTTACGGTAAAGGGTATAATTTTTAAAATGAACATACAACAAGACATGCAAATGGAAAAGTGGGGACGTGCTTTAAATACATAGATCACCATATATATCTTTTTTTTACGGTAGAGGGTATAATTTTTAAAATGAACATATAACAAGGCATGCACATGAAAAAGTGGGGAAAACATGCAACAAAAGCGCGATTAAATGACACCTTACAAGAAAATAAAAAAAAATTGTGCTGCACAGCCTCCAGCTAAAAGCCAAAATTTTTTTTTTTTATTTCTGGAATTCCTTGTAATGACATATAATAAATGCACTTTTTAAAAAATGCCAATGAATGGATGTACACCCATTGATATTATATCGTCTTTGATTTGTCTTCTATTTTGTCTTGCAAGTAAAATAACAGAACCTGTTTTTAAAATACTACAATCAAACTAGTGAAGGCGAGCTCCAGCAAAATAGATCTTTAAAATAGTCTTGTGCGTATAGCGTATCACAAGGGGCAGGGGCGGATTAAGCCATTTTCAAAATAAAGGGGTCCCAATCCAGGGTAAAGGGGGTTCAATTTATGTCCCCATTCAAATGCACTGATCCACCACTGAGGGGAACCTTGTCAATTTGTAAATACAGCAATATTATTCATATATAAAGACAAACTAAAATTTTAATCTGCTTCCTCTGGACTGGAACCATATACACTGGCTCGATTACCGGATATTCATATGTTTGATTAGTGTTTTTTATGCTCCATTTACGGGCATTAGGTTTTCTGGTCTGTGCGTCCGTTCGTTTGTTCGTCCGTTCGTCTGCTCGTTCGTGCGTCTGTCCCACCTCAGGTTAAAGTTTTTGGTCGAGAAGGTTTTTGATGACGTTGAAGTCCAATCAACTTGAAATTTAGTACACATGTTTTCTATGATATGATCTTTCTAATCATAATGCCAAATTACAGGTTTTTTCCACTGAACATAGAAAATTATAGTGTAGATGAGGCATGTACTAGAGACACATTCTTGTTTCTTTAACTTTTCGTCGTATCTCTGTCAATTTGTATTAAAACTTTAAAGTCGTTATCAATAAATATTTCATTGTTTACGAGAAATTTGTAATTTACTATAATTGTCATGAACTCAAAATACGGCAAATAGTTAAAAATAAATGATGAAACATGTGTTTATCCGCTAACTGAGCCCCTATTGAGACAAACACTACAAAAAGCTATGAATACAAATACGGATATTCTTAGAATTGAGGGTCATCATTTAAAAGTTACGATCATCCTTTATAGATTACAGTCACTCTTTACAAATTACGGTCATCTTTCACAAGTTACGGTCATCTGTTTACCAATGACGGTCATCCTTGTTTTATGTTACGGTCATCTTGAAAATATTTTGATAATGATTTACGGACATCTTAGCGATTTTTTCAAATTGAATTTCCCGTTTCCTGAACATTTTTCGGAAGTAATTTGTGATTTCTGTGTGAATCTTTTATAAATTTACATCGTATCAATGTATACTTTGTAAAGAAAATGGTATAGAAACACTGTAACAGACAATACAGATACTGACCTAATTTTTTATCCGACATCTTTGGATGATCGTGAATGCAGTTACGGTCATCAGCTTTACCCCAGTGATATGTACTCACATACTGACTTTTTAAATGCCCAGTTAATTAGGGATGTGATTTTTTTCTTAATACGAATATGAGGCAAAATGGTATATACATATATAGGGTAGAAAAATCAAAACTTTGAACAGATTTAAAATCACCAATATATCCATGCAATTCATTAAGTACTTCCAACGAGTTTTTGACACTTCAAAAGTAATTAATTCCACTATTTTCAAAGGCCTTATTTGAACAATTTTTATCAGGTTTTTTATTTTACCAAGTGTACTTAGTAAGTGGAATGGATAATTTAGTAGTGGACAAATAGCATTAAGATGAAATAAATCTCTATTTGTAAGTTTTTTTTGTGTAGCTTCGAAAGCCAGTACATAGTTGGGACTTTCATTGTATTTGGTTCTGCTTGTAAAAATTTCCTTGATTGAGATTTTTTTCTACGTCAATGGGAACGATTTTTACGAACAGTTTTAGAAACTATATCCAAAATGTTAACAGAATCGGTTCTTGATATATTACAAATTCCCATGATATTATCATTAAGACAGAGAGGGTAGACTGTCTGTTATTTTTTAATCCAATTCAATTCAATTAATTTCCGTGATCGTACAAACTTTGAATGAGATTCACCAGGCTGCTTATTTACTACTTCTAAAGGTTGAACTGTTAAATATTTAATAGGATGATTGTGCTTTTTAAGATGTTGATAAATGATACCTTTGAATTTATTGGGTCTTTTAAAACGATACAGGTGTTCTTGCGTGCTTTAGATAAATATCGTCCAGTTTCACCTACGTACTGAATACCCCATTTGGGTTTGTTTCATGTGAATAAATAAATAATACTTTTAGTTTTTCAAGTAATATCAGTTTCAAAATTTAAAGAAAATGTGCGACCATTAATTAACGTGGACATTACCGTATTGTTGGTGGAAAAACGGGGACATGTAAGTCATTTTTTTGGCATGACACTTATCGATCGAAGTGTAACCACGATTTTTATTGTTAAAAATGTTAGCGGTGGTAGCATTTTTAGATAAGCGATTTTGAAGATTGAGACGTGTAGATACCATTTGAACGAGTTTAGTATTTAATAGTTTTCCTTTTTTAAGTTTCAGATTTGTTTTTTTGGTATGTAGATTATTAAAAAGGAACAAAGACTGGCGTCCAGAATATGAACCAGCACACAGTAAATTGAATAATGTAAAAATGAGAAAACTGTTCGTCTAAAGACGTCAAACGCTTTTTTGTCATAAATTACCCGACAAATTTAACAAAAGATAGGGTATATCAAGGTAGCGACTGATGTCTGACTAAATAGATGAATGGGGCTGAATATTAAAATAAAACATTTTGATTAATAAAGTAATGAACATAAAGAAGTTCTAGCTCGGACACACACTCCATAATCTAGTATAATATAAAAGCATAAACCTTAAGCACGGGGAGGCACTCTACTGTCTCCACACGGCACTAAAGACAAACTCTGTAAAAAATAGAATTGAGAAAGGAAATGGGGAATGTGTCAAAGCGACAACAACCCGACCATAGACCAGACAACAGCCGAAGGCCACCAATGGGTCTTCAATTTAGCGAGAAACTCCCACACCCGTAGGCGTCCTTCAGCTGGCCCCTTAAAAATATGTATACTAGTACAGCGAAAATGGATGTCATACTAAACTCCAAATTATACACAGGAAACTAAAATTAAAAATCATATTAAATATTTTAGTACAACTTTACATTTGAAAAATACTTCTTCAACTTTTAACTTTTTTAAAAAGCTTTAAACTTTCACATATTTTTATAATTTTTTAAGTGAAATCAAATTAAGATAAAATTTCAGCAAAACAATTTTTTTTTTAAATTTTTTTTTTTAGTTAACTTGTATAATAAAACTATTGTACAATCATTGTTTTGTGATTTCTATACATTTGGACTATCCTTTACTTTTTTTAGTTCCAATATTTCCCCTAGTTTTGTCATGTACAGGTTCTGTAGTTGTTGGAGGAGATCTGTCACTTGCATTTATTGTTCTCCTCTGTGGTGTTCTAACAAATCTATCTATTGGGGGTTGTGGTTTGTCTACATTATCACTATTTCCATCTTTATTTCTTTTTGGTGCTTCTGTCTTGCTAGTAGATGCTTTGCTGTTATTGTTCTTTTTTAGATTGTTTTTTTAGCAGGTGGTATTGTAGGAACTTCTAATTTAGTATGATCTACATTTTCATCCTGATCTGTGTTGTCAACAGTTGCAATATTGTCATTCTCAGGTTGCTGTCTAGCTTCATCATGATCATGTTCATCAACAGTCTGAAAATATTTTTGGCAGTCTATTATTTTATCTGTATTCTTGAGAATAAAAGCATTCAATATGAAAGCAAAACATGTTTAACCAAAGCAATGTTTAGTTGTGTAGTTTTGATTTGCAATATTTTTATATTTTGTTTGCTAATTTTTGCCAAGGGTAGGGGATGTTTTGCTTTATCATAAGAATTTATTTGATAATTGAATTTCATCATTTGGTTGTCAAATACCGTAACCTTCATTGTAAACTTTACAAAGCCATCAGCTATGCAGTTTAAAAAAATCAATTTAACATTAGATGGATATCTATAACACTATTTTTTATCTTAAAAAATTTGCAAATCTAAAATATCCGTTTTGTTTTTAAATTTCTCTGTATGCACTATGAACAATACACAATATAAGTGTCTTCAATGTAACAATTTTTAATATTTAACTCTTTGTCGGGAAAAACTAAAATTCATTTAAAATTCTTCATATTCTGACAACATATCGTGTTTCAAACCTTTACGATTCTACCAAATCTTTCCACTAACTCGATGATTATATAACTATATCAAATGGTTGATTGTTATTTATAATTGTAGTTTATTAACAAAACATTGAAAGAATTTTAAAAAGCATTTTAGGACAATTTTGATTGGTTAGTGGTGGATATTTCAATTATCAGAAGAAATGTGAACAAGGAAGCTATAACACAAAACTCTCTTGAAAACTTATAGTCGTAGCTATTAGCTAATACCACACTTGAATATGAACTGAATTTTAGTGTGTTTCTATATCCAAAAAAAACGTTTATTATCATCATAACCTGGGTTTTTTTAACAACATAAATTTATATTTATTTCAAATAATGGCTTGTTACAATATCATTCAGGAGTCCAAGCTTCTCCTGGTGTTCCCTGTTATAATCCACTAATCACTCAGGGTAGTGATTAGTTGATAAATACATATTACATTTTTTACATCATATATATATTAAATAATATGTATTATCGATCATGATTTTACAATAAAGTAATTATGTTGATGTCAGAAATCCGCTAGTCTCTATAGTATTCATTTCAACTTTTTAACTGGTTATTCGCTATAGAAACAAACAGTTTGTTAAAACACTGGTGTATTTTTTTTCTCTGTATTATGACCCCGACTTTTCAAACATATACCCCCTTTTAATATAAAAACAATGTGTTTGTCAAACAAATTGTTATCTCGATAGACCTGTTATAGAATATTTATCAACGTCCAGTTTCGCCTCTTTTTTTTTACAGACTACCAATGTATTAACTCAACTAGTTGGAATTCACAGCTCACGTGTGAAGTAATTCCGCAACATCAGTGAGTTATCTTTAAAACACATTGTATCATTGATGGAATATATACTACGCGGATAGATAGATATATCGTTGGTAAAATCTTAAAAGTAAAAAATGTAAAGCCAAACCCTGGAAAGAAATGAACGTTTTGCACGTAAGAGATATCTATTATATTTTAAATAAATTCAATAAGTTGATACAGTAAAATGTAATAACGCAATACCGGTACTTTTATGCCAGTACAGACGTACTAGCTACTGGGCTGGTGATATTTTCGGGATAATACAGTCCACCTACGCATCAAAGTTATTGACCCAGTGATAGTAATTACTAGTACATTTATTATTCCAATGTTTCTCAAACATAAATGTATATGAGCTTTTCGATGATAAATGTCTCATCTGTGATGCTCGATACCAGAATGTTTTGCTGTGTTCATTATTCAAAATTATAATATGACGTTCTTCCTTAACTTTGTTCACTAAGCCATGCATGTTCCAATAAAACATGGACTGCGCGTGATTGGTGTAAACATTGATATTGCAAAATCAGTTTAATTTTGAGATCAAACTGGACATTTGTTTTGGTGTTGCTCGCTAGGAAATTAAACAAAATCGTATCTAAGTTTAAGTGTTCCTGTCATTTTGTATCGTTAAACTGTTGATTTTTCGATAATGTGTTTAGTTCAACAAATCAAAATTAACTGTCTTTTGATCTTGAGCGTTATTAAAGGTCCTCTTCGAAATACAAAAACTCATAACTGTCCTTTTAGAATCGAAATAATTGTATCATGTCATGTTGTATTCTCATTTGAACATTGGTAGCCATAACGTTTTCAACATTGTACACCTCACTTTCACTCAGTTGAAAGATGATGACAAGTATAATGACTACGCATGTTTAAATGAGAACAGAGTACTCATACCACATTTTCTTATATCTATAGAGCATGACAGGGAATAGTTAATTGTTCAATTAAAGAAATTAATATGTCATTAACATAATGAAATTATATGAAAATAACAATTATATATAGCCGCGTTTTACTCATAACCATTTTAAATGGATTTTTCAAGAACTAAATGCGTTAATTGGTAATTGAATTGCTTTATATTTATAGCCTCGGTCACACCTTAACGGATAGCTCGAACGGACGCCTAACGGATAACTTTTTTCAATCCGTTCATGTCCGTTAGACGTCCGTTCTTATCCGTTAGACGTCCGTTCATATCCGTTGCATGTCCGTTAAACGTACGTTTTATCCGTCGACGTCCGTTCTGTCCGGTGGAAAATTTTGAGCATGTTCAAAACTTTGAACGGACGTCCAACGGATAAAATGTCTGTTGAACGTCCGTTAGGCGTCCGTTTTGTACGGTACTCGTCCGTTTCTTTTCCGTTTTGTATCGGTTACGTGTCCGTTATACATCCGTTGGAGGTCTGAAAGATAAATTCACCAATGGACTTCTACCGGACGTTTAACGGATAAAACGGATGCTGAACGGATGAGAAACGGACTTCTACTGGACGTATAACGGATAAAAATGATGATGAACGGATCTGAAACGGATAAATGCCAATTGAAAATATCGCGTCAGAAATGCCAATTATTGGTATGTCAGATTTCTTAAGGTTCATGAATTCTTATTATTCATAATCGATCTTAAAGTATAGGCACGTCTTCACAATCAAGCAGTTCTTATTCAGGCCAGACACTGCCCTTTGGCAGAATTTTGAAGAGCAAACCAAAACCAGTTACACAGAAACATTTTGAATATTAATGCGATTTACATGTATTATTATTGTCGCCTTTGATTTTTCCGTATATCTTGTTCATCCGTTTTATCCGGAACGCTACCGTTAGTTGTCCGTTTTCTGCGTTACTCGTCCGTTGGATGTACGTTCGATATCCGTTCTGTTCGGTACGTGTCCGTTTCTCGTACGTTGCATATCCGGTGTGTGTCCGCTATGCATCCGTTACACGTCCGTTTTATTCGGTCAGTACATCAACGGACTCCCAACGGATAACAATTTTGTCTAAATGCGTTAATTGGTAATTGAATTGCTTTATATTGATAGCCTCGGTCACACCTTAACGGATAGCTCGAACGGACGCCTAACGGATAACTTTTTTCAATCCATTCATGTCCGTTAAACGTCCGTTCTTATCCGTTAGACGTCCGTCCATTTCCGTTGCATGTCCGTTAAGTGTACGTTTTATCCGTCGACGTCCGTTCTGTCCGGTGGAAAATTTTGAGCATGTTCAAAACTTTGAACGGACGTCCAACGGATAAAATGTCTGTTGAACGTCCGTTAGGCGTCCGTTTTGTACGGTACTCGTCCGTTTTGTCTCTGTTACGTGTCCGTTATACATCCGTTGGAGGTCTGAAAGATAAATTCACCAATGGACTTCTACCGGACGTTTAACGGATAAAACGGATGCTGAACGGATGAGAAACGGACTTCTACTGGACGTATAACGGATAAAAATGATGATGAACGGATCTGAAACGGATAAATGCCAATTGAAAATTTCGCGTCAGAAATACCAATTATTGGTATGTCAGATTTCTTGAGGTTCATGAATTCTTATTATTCATAATCGATCTTAAAGTATAGGCACGTCTTCACAATCAAGCAGTTCTTATTCAGGCCAGACACTGCCCTTTGGCAGAATTTTGAAGAACAAACCAAAACCAGTTACACAGAAACATTTTGAATATTTATGCGATTAACATGTATTATTATTGTCGCCTTTGATTTTTCCGTATATCTTGTTCGTCCGTTTTATCCGGTATGCTACCGTTAGTTGTCCGTTTTCTGCGTTACTCGTCCGTTGGATGTACGTTCGATATCCGTTCTGTCCGGTACGTGTCCGTTTCTCGTACGTTGCATATCCGGTGTGTGTCCGCTATGCATCCGTTACACGTCCGTTTTATTCGGTCAGTACATAAACGGACTCCCAACGGATAACAATTTTGTCAACGGACAACTTTTATTTTCATCCGTTAGGCGTCCGTTCGTGCCTTCCGGTAAGGTGTGACCGAGGCTTAAGAAATACATTTTTGAATTGTATAAGACTAGAGTATGTGTAACGTAACTGATAGAATGAAATTCAAAACAGTGTGGCTGTGGCCATTGATTGACACATTAAATTCATCCATTGACTGGGACAATTTACGTGAACGTTTGTCTGTAACGACCACTGTTCACGACGTACCTACGATAGACATTTAAACTGTGGGGTCACCAAAGGTTTCTTAACGCCTTTAATTATAAAATAATTCGAAATATTAATCAGGAATAACCTTTATGTTTTGATTTATATAATTGATATAAATCAAAACATCGTTTTATTTCTGATTAATTTTTCGAATTACTTTATTAAGGTGTTGAGAACCTTTGGTGACCCCATAGTTTAAGTGTCTTTAAAAAGTACATAGTGAGCAGTGGTCGTTACATACAAACGTTCACCTAAATTGTCCCAGTCAATGGATGAATTTGATGTGTCAATCAATGGCCACAGCCACACTGTTTTGAATTTCATTCTACAAATGTATATAATAAATGTTTTATTGTTACTCAACCAGGTGCTAGCAAAATTCATTATTAGACTGAAACACTAGTCTACTTATATTTCATTTTGCATTTATTTGTTTTGCAGGACAAAAGACACAAACTATCCTTCAAATGAAAACTACTCAGGTATATAAAATGATTACTCTCACATTTTTACCTGCATTGATCATAAAGTTATTATATGAAAAAAAGTCAGAACTTTTAACTTTGGTATTTCTTTTAAATATTTCATATAGAGATACATGGAAAACAGTATTATATAAAATCATTGCAGGTCTGATTTGGATTTGATATTTACTGTTAGTTATAATAATTATGAAATGTTTTTAACCTTTACTTGTTAGTCTTTTTTTGATAATATACTGTTGAAGTGGTTCGATATTTACACATCCCGCCATTGTGTTATTGGTATTATGCCAGTTTGTATTTTTTTTAAATAGTTATTAAGATTCTATTACAATGTTAACTGCTGTTCTCCATTTTTTACGATTTTACCTATTATGACTGTTTGTTTTGTTGCGCATTGTCATTATATTGGAATTCAATGCAGCTGCTATACATGTGGAAGGTTGAGCTAACAATAACATCAGGATTAATCCAATACGTTCGTCATTAAAGGTGCCTGTAATAAATCAGGAGTATGACAGTAGTTTGCCAATCGTTAGATTTGTTTTAGCTTTTGGTTTGTTGCATTTCATAATGGATTTTCCGTTCAGGATTTCCCTTGGGGTTCGGTTTTTTGTTATTTTAATTTTCATTTCTATGACATTTTTGCATGATAAATTGAAATTATGTGACATTATTTCTTATATATTCATGTTATTTTTTTTCAGTGTTTTCTTCAAATTTTAGATAATATACATATGTATATGTTAGCGGCAATATGTGAAATTAGGCATTAAGCTTTAATTCTAGACAATAAGCTAACGCCTAGGCATTAAGTTATTGCCTGAAATTTTCAGGCATTAAGCTTATTTCCTGATATCTGATGATGATTATTCATCCTATTGCCGACCATAATTTCAGGCAATGAGTAAACTCTGGAATTTATGCATATTTAAAATTGAGAATGGAAATGGGGAATGTGTCAAAGAGACAACAACCCGACCAAATAAAAAACAACAGCAGAGGGTCACCAACAGGTCTTCAATGTAGCGAGAAATTCCCGCACCCGGAGGCGTCCTTCAGCTGGCCCCTAAACAAATATATACTAGTCCAGTGATAATGAACGCCATACTAATTTCCAAATTGTACACAAGAAACTAAAATTAAAATAATACAAGACTAACAAAGGCCAGAGGCTCCTGACTTGGGACAGGCGCAAAAATGCGGCGGGGTTAAACATGTTTGTGAGATCTCAACCCTCCCCCTATACCTCTAACCAATGTAGTAAAGTAAACGCATAACAATACGCACATTAAAATTCAGTTCAAGAGAAATCCGAGTCTGATGTCAGAAGATGTAACCAAAGAAAATAAACAAAATGACAATAATACATAAATAACAACAGACTACTAGCAGTTAACTGACATGCCAGCTCCAGACTTCAATTAAACTGACTGAAAGATTATGATTTCATCATATGAACATCAGGCACAATCCTTCCCGTTAGCGGTTTAGTATCATACCATCATAACATATATGAGAAGAACATAACCCGTGTCATGCCAACAACTGTTTTTAAAAATAATGTGTTTAGTTCCGATGCAAAGACCTTATCAGTGACTTTATATTAACGCCAAAATATGCAATCTTTAATGACTGGTTATTTATTTTTGATTTAAAGTCGTTTCTTATTATATTTCTAATATTACATGTATAAATATACATATATTTGATAGATCTTTAAATTTAGTAAGTTTAGTAATTTTAGCAGTTAAAAAACAGAATTACCTCATAAAAACACATTTATGTTTTTGAAGTACATGTATTACAAAATATTAAAAAGGTTTTAAAAAGTGATTGTATCCAATTAAAAAAGGGGGAGTATTCTTTAGAGTAATTATAATATTTATTTGAAAATTTGCTCACTTCACTAATCGAAGTTTGAACTGGTCAAAAGTTGACAAAATTAAGATAAGATATTTGCTCACATTATTTTCCTTTTTTTTTTTATTGAATAAGTAAATTTTCTTTGTTAACAGTTCCGCAATTTGTGGACAAAAATAGTTTTTACACAAATTTCTATTAAGTTTTTGATATTTATAAATTATTATTTGATACGTTTAATATAAATAACATATTTTATTAGTGATTTTATTTCCGTTCTCTTGTGGACAGTTGTCTCATTGGCAATCATACCACATCTTCTTTATATATAGGATGAAACTGGGTTCTGTAGTTTTGCCTTGGTAAAATTAAGATTTTTTCTTTTGCTCATATTCAGTAGAAATTAGATAAAATAGTTGAAGTATTCAGTATTTATATGAAAGATGCACAAGATTTGCCTTTGAACTTTTATGTTTGAGACCGTGACACTTCGAATTCAGTTCCCTCAAAGCATATAATGATTTTTCCGATTATATGTTTAATTCTAACTATTTACAGTTAGATTTTTCAAGTCTTATATAAAACGTTGTTATATATTTTTTGTTTACCTATGTTTTGTTTTAAAGAGTTTAAATGTACAATTATAATATCAAAATTATTTATTACCCTTTATTTCAAGGTTGCTCACCTCTGAGGAGCCAAAAATTTCTAAAATTGAACTTTTTTTCTAAACCTAAGTTTAAACTAGTTATCAAAGGTACCTGGAAAAAAATCATTGGTGAAGAAAAAAATCATATAGTGGTGCACTTCTTTTTTTTTTGCTATGACCCTTTAAAGGTACCCAATTTTGAGGGCTTTCCCATTTTTCATAATTTTTTACCTATTTTGACAGTTCCACAATTAAACTTTTTTTTAAACTGAAAGGTCAGAAGAAAATATCCTTATACTAATAATTATTTGTTGTTTTTTTTTAATTAAAGTTGTTTGTTGAATTGATCTATTTTTCCTTTTTTTCATCTGCAATTTTCTTATTATCGATTTAAAAGTAACAAATCTTAAGACTTTTTTAACAGACTTTTTTATTGCTAGACAATGCGTGGTTCTTTTGTGCTGTTTTAATGTGCTAACTAAGGTAGTTTTACGTGTTCTTTTTTATTCTGTGGTTAGTCACCACTTCGGTGTTGATATGTATATCAACTATATGGTCATTTTAATAGATATTTTATAAATTCATTGTTTGCAAAAGTATGAAGTAGTCTATATATTAGGCTTTTTTTTTTATACAAGGCATAGATAACCTTAGCCTATTTGGCACAACTTTTTGGAATTTTGGGTCATTAATGCTCTATCTTTGTTATGCTTTCTAAACTATTTTGACATGAGCGTCACTGATGAGTCTTTTGAAAAAGGCGTCTGGTGTATTAAATTATAAGCCACGTACGTTTTATAACTATTAGCCTGTCGAAATGTTGTACTGTATTGTTTATTTGTGTTCTTCTCTGTCCTCTATGTTCTTGTATTTATTTCTATTGTAGTCCTGTCATGTTATATTGTCATTTTAGTGTCATATTTAACATTGCCATAAAAATGCGAGGTGTGGCTAACCACAAAACTAGGTTTAACTCACCATTTTTTTTCTTGAAATCTTCCTGTAACAAGTCAGGAAAATGGCATTGTTATCTAATAGTTCGTTTCATTGTGTGTTGCCTGTCGTTTTTTTTTTTTTGTTTTTTTTTTTTTGCACTTCACTGTTTTTGTGGTTTCGTTCTTTTTACAGTTCATGTGTTTCCCTCAGTTTCAGTTTGTAACCCAGATTAGTTTATTCTCAATCGATTTATGACTTTCGAATAGCGGTATACTACTGTTGTCTTTATTTTACACAATTATATTTGTTATTATCATTGGATTTTGTCTACTGCTTAGTTCGTTGTTGTGTGTGTTACATTTTAATGTTGTGTCGTCGTTCTCCTCTTGTATTTGATGCATTTCCCTCGGTTTTGGTTTATGACCTGGATTTGTTTCTATCGATTAATGAGTTTTGAACATCGATGTACTACTGTTGCCTTTATATATCAAGTGTCTGAAACACAAGTCACTAGTCTACATGAAATTAGAGCATTCTGGCTCAGTCTGATACACATTCTTTACATGTATACCAAAGACTAAATTTGAGGCAATATGTCGAAAGGAAGTACTTTAACCTGAAATGTTTAACACACTAAATTGAACATCATTTTGAGATAATTTTTCTACGCGCTAAAATTATCATGTTCATAATAACATATCATCTGGTCTTAATTCAATTAGAAAACATTATATAACTGGAAGGTCATATAACACATTAAACCTTTTCTTGGTATGTATTTATATATGAAAACAAATATATATACAAGATTGGATTTCTCCCGGTACATAACGCCACACAAAACGAATAATCTTTTACAATTAATCAGTCTTTATCAGTCGAAAAGGTCACGTCGGTTGATATATTTTCTCCTATTTTCAACGAAACAGCCTTTGTATATTTGTAAACACCTTATGTTCTACCATGTTAGACCTTTGCTAAATTTATGATTGTCTTGAATTATTACAGTGTTAAGATTTGAAAAGGTACGATAATATTGTAGCGTTAACGAAAGATAATGATCGGACAGTGTTATCAACAAGCAGATAATTTATTTTTTGCTTTTATTTGTTTCTCAGATGGTAGCGTAGCTGCACCGGAAAGGAATGTGAGCATTCCACTCAGTGTAGTTATTTGTGTTACTATTGTTGGTACGCTGTTAGGTAATGTTAATTATTTATTGCATATTCTATATTTATCTACATATATCTGTTTAACAGATCGAGGGAATCTGTTTCCATTTTTGTGTCTTTTATTCATCCTTTGAAAATAAGCTGATCGATACAGTATTATAACTAGTAACTCGAATTTAGTTGATCGGACAAACGTATCAACGGCATTTAAAAAAGATTAATGAAAATTGAATAAAGAACAAAAATTAAAAATTATCTTTAATGCATTTCAATTCATATTGAATAGTTTTAATACCAGTTAAAAATATTCCTTTGCGGTCATTCAAGCTAATTTAAGATATGGTTAAACTGCTTCAAACTAATTAGCAACGCCCCTTTTAAACGAAATCAAACTGATCTTTAGTCCTTTTAAACTTAAAATGTCCGCCTTTTTGTAAGGTAAATCACTCAAGCAGAACATCATTTCCGTATATCTACCATTAATTCGCTCCGAGCGTTATCGATTTGAGATATTTACTGATGGTTAGTTTTATATACACTATTTTTTATATATATTTTCCAATATTTAATGTTATACGTAACGTGTTATATGTACAAAAATGTATATTGGAATGTATAATGTTATACAAGTGGTGAGACTTTAATAAAAACAAAATCTGAGTATATAAATTAAACATGCTCACAATCAAAATATACGAATGAACAATACATATAACTAAATTTATAAATACTGATGCACGATTTAAAAAGCAAAAAGAATAATCTGTTAAAAATGAAATAGCTCTTTATATCAAATTATTCGTTTTCAATATTGCTTTCTAATATGAAAACTCGTGGCATGTAATTAAGGTATGGTCTTTAAAATATACTTGCGGAAAAAAAAAACCGGAAAAATAATATTAAGGTTGGTCATTGTGCTCATTACAAACTTATAAGTAAAGATGTTTTTTTTAATTTAAATCAATAGACAATAAATAGATTTTAAATTACATTTGAGAGGTGAGATGATCACTTATAGACGAGTGTAATATTTGAAAAAGGCGTCTAGTTAAAGACTTTAATGCACCCACCTACCATACGGCTAATTTCTTTTTTAAAATGAACAAATAATGATTTAACTTTGATTTTTGCCCGGTCGTCACAAAATCGTACGTTGCAGTTTTTGTAAAATTGACGTTTATTTCAGAAATTACTTTAAATTATAGAATGACAACATGTTTTTTAAGCAAAGGAAATTATGTGTAGCTCTTATTTTGGGCAGGATAGTTAAGTGAATTAGATACTTAAAATATTGACATACAATATTTACAACATTTTTAAGTCCGCATGCATTTGTATTCCTTCTAAAAATTTTACATTTTATACGAAAATTTTCATAATCTTGACCTTTTCGGATCTACAATTTAATTTTTATGAAATGTTTTTGCACTCTACCCGATATAGAACACACCAAATTACTCGTCAGTTATCGTTTTTGTTCATCCAAGACCAAGACTCTATAGCAACATTTCTTAAAATAACGAATTTCTGTAATTTCATAATGTTGGGTAAAATTACTATAGTTTCCGGAATTCCTCATCTACTTCGATATCAGTTTTCGACTGAATATGTTAGTCGATTTCCGTGTACTTAATAGTGCTATAAGAGTACAATTAATCATATTTAAACGGTTCTATTTCTATTTTTACTTTCAGTGTAGCTTAAATGGGTATAAAATCGTCCGAAATTAAGATCAAATCAAACTAAAACATAGTTTTTGAGTTCTGTCGAATTCACCCCTTTCTAAATAAGGAATCGTATCGGAAAATTGTAGAAAATCTTTCCGAGTCGTGTCGAATTTTCACAGTCCAGTTAAAATGAAACCCTTCCAATGCTAAAAAGCAAAAACTATCAATTGATTGGCACAGATGCATAGTCTGTCAGGTATTTACTACATATAAACTATGTAGTTCCATAATTAAATGAAGATACAGTTGTATTGCCGCAGTAGAAAAACGAAAAGACGAAGTTGACAGAAGTATGAAAAAAAATATGAAAACATCCCATTTGAAAGTACAAAATATCATAAGAGTTGCTATAAATATTTCACAAGTAAGCACAACTTATAGTCCTCTGTTTTGTCTGTACACATATTTGTACTACAACTACCAATTCTATTGAGCCAGTCTCTTCTCATATATCAACGTGGGCAGTAGATCTACAAATCATTCTGATTTGTCTATTTGTATATTTTGCAAATGTATACACAAGTTCATAAGGTATCCTCTAAGGAGCAAACTCAAGCTGTATTGAGTATTGCTTCACATATCTCCTACAATGACCTGATTTACAAAATAACGCATGAGCATTTTACTATTAAAGCTTTATACCATCGAGCTTTCATCACAAAATATTTGCTACAAAATTTGAAATCAGAAAGTAAAGAGCTATTTAATTCTGAACATGAAACAGGTCTTCTAACATTTCGACGATTAAAGATGACTTGACTATACACAAGAAAGTATTCTTGTTAACAACTTTACTTGCTTATTTAACCGGAATTAGTTTTTGCCAAAGTATTGCCCAAGTATTGTCGCTGAGAAAACTACACAACATTTTAGGTTAAAAAAAAAGCTAAAAATATATTTTGGTCAATTTATAGTTATACGGCCTCAATAAAGCCAAGGTACGTATAATAGTGTATACAGTAGCTCTATTAAGTTGTCTGATGACTTAAAAATTAACCGTTTAAATGACTGTGATATACAGTCTGTCAAATTTAAAGATCTGAGCGGTGACTGAGAGCGAAACTGGTTGTCAATACTTAATGCAGCTGCTAGTATTTTACGGAAGCAGATAGGTATACTTGTAATCCAATCGGATGAATATCTATTTTCTAAATACATTTCTCTGGATCATTCTATTGCAATTTTACCACCTGCTTAAAAAAAAAAATTCTGTATTGTCTTTTACCGTTAATTTTATTAGATGATGGCGCATACGCGGCAGTAATTAAAGAGTACGATATACCTATTGACAACATTCTTAGATGTATGGCTTTTCTTATGTTGTACTAGTATACCACTGTCCCAGGTTAGGGGAAGGGTTGGGATCCCACTATCATGTTTAACCCCGCCACATTATTTATGTATGTGCCTGTCCCAAGTCAGGAGCCTGTAATCAATGGTTGTCGTTTGTTTATGTGTTACATATATTTTTTTCGTTCGTTTTTTTTATACAAATAAGGCCGTTAGTTTTTTCGTTTGAATTGTTTTACATCGTCATATCGGGACCTTTTATAGCTGACTATGCGGTATGGGATTTGCTCATTGTTGAAGGCCGTACGGTGACCTATAGTTGTGGACAGTTGTTTCATTGGCAATCATACCAAATCTTCTTTTTTATATATAGTATCCATAAATAGACATTTGTTTACTCCTTTTCATTTCATGTTATCATTACAAATGCACCGTATATATGGACACACCTTTGATAACTATTAACAAGTTTGGCTGATCATGAAATAAGAAAAGATGGGGCATATGTTTTACATGGTATTATTTCCTCATCTGGGGGTCAAACGTTATCCTAGACAATGTCGACCTAACTACAAACAATAAAAGTTCTCTGTATGACTTTGGTTGGCTAAAAGGCAACATCGGTCCGATTCCAATTATATTTACTGGTTATGAGGTCATCCAACTTTCTACAAGATTTTATCTGTTGACGCAAAGGTATAGGTAAAGGGGAGGGTTGAGATCACAAACAAACATGTTTAACCCCGCCGCATTTTTTGCGCCTTTCCCAAGTCATGAGCTTCTGGCCTTTGTTAGTCTTGTATGATTTTTTATTTTAATTTCATGTGTATATTTCGGAGTTTAGTATCACTTCAAACTAGTACACATTTTTGTTTAGGGGCCAACTGAAGAAGGCCTCCGGGTGTGGGAGTTTCTCGCTGCATTGATGACCCATTGGTGGTCTTTGACCGTTTTCTTTTTGATCGGGTTGTTGTTTCTTTGACACATTCCTGGTGTCCATTCTTAATTTTAAAATCAATCTGTAGTAGATCATTGTGTCTGCTTTGAGCAAAACCTCTGCTGATCTGATATATACCCATGCAAAGAAAGTGGTCTTTGTTTAAATATGTTGACCGATAAGAATGATGAGATTACAAGTGAAGATGAAGCTATGATATTCCGATATCGCAATATTCCGACACGTCATAAATTGTCCGATATCCCATTTGTCCGACGTTGCGATCATTTAATTATCGATAACGGAATATCAACATAAGAAAGCCAAATACAAGGTTCAATATTACGGTAACCTTATACTTTATTTGAAGTGGTGAAATAAGTTTTAAAAGTAAAATAAGTATTTACGTGCCAGAGTAGCCGAACGTCATCACCAGCGTAATTAAAAATACAAAGAACTTTGTCAAGTGTTTTTTGATTAATTAGATATCTCAATATACACGGCGGCTGACCAAAGTAAAATCAAACTCAGTTTGTCGTACAATGAGTGATCATATTTTCGAGAATATCTTTGCATTGTTTTATATCAAAATTGTCTATTTGTTGATATGAATATACTAGTTGTACTTTTCTCATTCTAGTAATGTTAGTTACTACTCTTATCATATCTGATTCAGTGAAATTGGTTAGCAGGCTTTCAAACTAACAGGAGACTTTACGTTTCCTCTATTTTAATGTACAGTTCATCATGGGACTTTTCTATAAAATTAAAAATACGTCATATATTATATTTTCCCCTTGCTTCAAATATTTTGATTCGGATTATTTATATCAAATTTGCAGATATATGTTTGTAAATACGTGCAATTAGTTGATATGGAGGTCTTATCAGATTAAGATAATGCAATGGCGACTACAGATACATTTGTGTCATTTTCAAAGTCATTGAGAGAAAACGTTACCGTTAAAATCGATCAAAATTAATTAATACTATGATAGAAATATATTTTCCCAACAATAATACAGTATTCCTATAGTATTATTTGGTTTTTAAATTTGTTTTGACTCGATTTTTCTGCTGGCAGTATCCATGAATTGAAATTGCACCCATGACCTTTGAGCCCGTTTTGAAAATAATTACACCATAATTTCTTTTGACGACCAGGATATTTAGAAAGTACTCATTCGTAGCTTTCCAGTGATATATAATTTAGCAGTATGTTAAGTAGGTGCATTAAAAATGTAAATTTGGCTCTCATATCACTCGCCTATTATATTTCTGTATAAATGTGTCCTTCTTCTATTCCTAGAATTAATGTATTCCTGAATACCTACCTTTCCTCTTTTTTCTGAATTCCTATATTGACGTACTCATTCTTTTTATGTCGACACGCACGTAAAAGGAAAAGAAACTATTCCTTGTGTACATAGTTTTTTCATAGATGCATCTGATATTTTCGGTAAAAAAAAAAACATTTACATTTATACCGACATTTGAAATAGCTTGTTATTAAAATCATTTTTGTGTTAAATGATAAAATTGATATAGATGAGGTTGACATTGTTGAATTCATTCAGTAAACATTTTCGTCTTGATAAAACTTGTAATTAAAGTAACAGCTGAATGAACTTTTAAACCTGTGTTAATTTGTAATACCGGTCACTAGTTAAAAATGTGTGTTATTTGTGTTTTAAAAAGCTGCAAACGGAAAATGAAAATTGAAGTGGGGTTCCGAAGGGATTATCGTTATGTTCGCATATAAAATAGTTCTTGCAATACATGAACATTTGACGAACGGGACTGGCTGTTAAGCTTTCGCAAGATCGGCCCTGCCCAAAACGAATATCTAAAAAAAACTTACTTTTACATTTACGGCATTCAAAAATGTTTATATAAGTTCAGAAGGTAACTTAAACATTGTAAAGCACGTCGGATAAAAATTAAACATTTCCGCAATGTTACTGTTATATAATTGTATAAGGCACTAGAACACACCCGCGATATCGCGGTTCCGTGACTAAATTAAAGTATATAACTATGCGCAAGCCTTATTTTAGTATTAGTACTGTCATCTGATAAAGTCATGCCGATTATAAGATACACAATTTTCTCTGCTTTCAAATCTTTCTGTTTGAACCCGTCGAACTGGAACTTATCAATTATTGGTAATATTAATTATTTGGAAAACAAAAGGTCCTGGAATGGAGTATTTTTTAATCAACAGCATTGTCCTATATTAGTTATAAATAAAGTTGAATTCTTTGATTCGCTGTTTTACGTCATGCCCGCTAAAAAATTGAAACTTATTTTTAGTCCAGATTTTTAGTATTCGTATTGTTATCTTCGAAAGTCTTACGGATTAAAATACTACAATATGTAACAATTTGACAATTAAGTAGTGTCAACCCTGTGATTATGACCCGTGTATATAGCATATTAATCCTGAATACACCGTTTGGTGGTGCGCCTGTCAGATGCGGAACGTACAGATAAGGTAATAGGTAACAGGTGATTATACTATTTATATCGGTATCGGACTCGACCCGGAACTTCCTAATTATTGGCAATATTAATTACGTGGAAAACAAAGGGGCCTGGAGTAGTGTAATTTTTAATCTACACCTTTGTACTATATTAGTTGTATATAAAGTTGAATTCTTTGATTCGTCGGTTTTACGTGATGACGGCTGACAAATTGGACCTCGTAATTTTAGTATTATAGATAGTTTAAGCGGTAATTACTAGATAGAAAATTAATTACCTATTCTAACTTCACAAGTTTAATGTAGGTGCTGTCGTTGTAGTCCTCGTTAAATATTCAAATACATTTCATTGCTCGGGATTTCATAATGTGGAGGAATTGTTTTATGAAATAATCTTGAAAACAATAGCTGGAAATGGCCGTTAAAGTACGAGAAGGAAAACACTTTTTTTTTCGCGGAAACAAAATAAAGATATATATATAATCTTGTAATTTTAACACCAAACCCCCTCCCTCTTCTATCTGTTTGACAGATTATTATGATATATGAAATGATTGCGTCGCCATTTGGGAAGATCGAATTCAACCCGTTACTAGCTAGTTTGGTAATTTAAGCATTCATGGAATACATGTCTTCCATGTCAACATTCGATATTATAGATGTCACATCAGTTACAAATCAAAGTTGTCGAACAATCGATAGCCTATTTCTATTTCGACATCGCTCAATCTTAAGTTTGAAAACATTTCAACAATATTAATTAGCGATTTCGAATTTAATTGATATCCAACGTTTATAGATTTTGTAAATGATTTTCATTAGTTGATTGATGATCGCACAAATTGAAGAAGAATCAGATATATGATGTTGGAATGAAAATGTTCAGTGTACAATTTATGTCATGTGGTATGAAACAACTATCAATAGCTCAAAGAATAAAGATGTGTGCACGTTACACTATGATGTCCGGTTATCAACAATGATCAACACTCATTATTGTTATTGTAAGCTATAAAAATCCCCGGTATCAGTTATTCATTTCATTTTTTTTATCAAATACAGTCTCTAATTTTATATATAAACTATTTGGAAACAAAAAACGTGTTTCAACTTGTTTTTATATTTTTATTCAATATATTCAATTTATTAATCAATACTTTTTACAGTCCAAATATGCTTTTGTGGTTTATTGAAGATAAAATCATTTGAAGATGGTAAGTATTTATTTTTCAATATATATTAACAAATAGCAAGACTCATGATGATTCATAATTATAATTAAATATCGTGCAATAATTCAATATGTCATTTACCTCACTGAACACAATATTAATAATACTAGTGTTTTGCTATGTCATGTAGGTAAGTTATTAAAAAAGGATTCTATTTATAAATTTGATGTTATTTTAACACGGTTTAATTCTTTGTTATTAGTTGTAACGTTTGATTAATCAAATGTATCAAAGTGAATTAACCAAATTATTTTCAAGACGGTAATGTCTTTATTGAAAATTAAACTTTCATTCATAATTCGTCGTAAACATATTGTAATATTTGGGATAGCGCGTAATTTATACACATAATTTTAGCATATTTAGGTCGTCTTATCTCAACCGAATCAACTGTTACGATGCATGCAAGAATCCCGAATGGAAACTATTTGTATTTAAATGAAATGGATATCGTTAGTAACGTACGTAAGCCAATTTAGGACCTCCCAAAAATATAATTTGAATTCACGAATCTAAATCTTTATCTCGAATTTTATAATTCGTTATAACGGATAAAAAATGGTGGGCATCGTTATTACGAATTAAACTCATTGTCACATGTTTTTGATATTTGTAATTACGAATCAAAATCGTTATAACGAATTGTATAATTGGTTATAACGGATTATATTCGTTATCACAAATTTGTGGAATTAGTTATCACAGTTTTTTTGTTATTCGGGATTTCGGATTAAAATTCATTATCACAGATTTTTTAGCTCACCTGGACAACAGGGTTACATGAGCTTTTCTCCTCACTTTGAATCCGTCGCTGCTTATAACTTGAAAAAATCTTCTTCACTGAAACTAAATCTAAATTATACACTATGCTTATAATAACAAAACACGGATCAAATTTTACATTGAATTGCGTCTCTTTTACCGAAAAAAACGGGTCATCTAACTTGTTTTCTTGTTACATATTAAAACAGATTAATTCACAACACTTTTTGTAATTATATTTTATCTGAGTTATCTCCCCTACTTCCTGAGTTATCTCCCCTTATTTGGCAAAGTTGAAATTTAAAATAGAAATTAGAAATTACATCCAAAAATATGCGAAATCATATAATTTTCTGAATTTACATCAAAAGTCTTCAACATGATTTACATGCTACCCTCATAATTTGCACATTCCATTAACGATTTAGACCCTTTGTTATCTCCTACATCATTTGTACATCAAAATCCAAGATGGAGGAAACACCCAAGTTACCTTGAGAGCCGATCGTGCAAGGGTTGTATAGCCAGTCAAGGTCGTTAAACATCTTTCATTTGTTGCCACCTTCAGTGAGTTTTTCTCCCTACCATCCGTCGCTGTTCATTAACTTTTACGAAAATCTTCTACATTAAAACCTTTTGGGCAAAGTGAAAATAACTTGAATACAAGCAATTAAATATTTAAGTTTTTGTATGAAAAATTAGCAAAAGAGATTTGACACGTAATTGGGAACATTGTTTGTTTTTTTTTGTTTTTGTAAATGGGTGCTAAATGGACACAACTAAAGACCGGTAAATATGACGCAACCCAATTTTAAACTTGATCTGTGTTTCGTGTTAATCAACATTTTGAAGTACATGCAGTTCAATAACATTTGGTTGAGACGAATTAAATGTAACAGACAGATTTAGCTCTAGGTATTTTTCCATTAGTACAAGGTCATAACTCAAGAACGGTAAAAGAGACGCAATTCAATTTCAAATTTGATCTGTGTTATGTTAATATTATAAGCATAGTGTATAATCACTGGGGTAAAGCTGATGACCGTAACTGCATTCACGGTCATCCCAAGATGTCGGATGAAAAATTAGGTCAGTTTCTGTATTGTCTGTTAAAGTGTTTCTATATCATTTTCTTTACAAAAATTTATAAAAGATTCACACGGAAATCACTAATTACTACAGAGAAATGTGCATGACACGGGAATTTCGATTTGAAAAAATCGTGAAGATGACCGTAAATCACAATCGAGATGACCGTAACAGAAACAGCGATTCATAACCAGGGTGACCGTAATTGGTTTTAAGATGACCGTAATTTGTAAATGATGACCGTAACTTTTAAAGGATGACCCTCAATTCTAAGAAATATCCGTATTTATATAACTACCATTTTGAATCAAATGATAAATCGTGTTGGTATAAACATATTAATATAAGAGTATTATCCTATAGGTAGAAGAAAATAAGACGTGCTTCAAATGCAAAGTTTACCATATGTATCTTTTTCACGGTAGAGGGTTTAATTTTTAAAATGAATTTGCAAAAAGACATGCAAATAAATAGGTAGGGAAAACATGCTACAAAAGCGCGATAAATTGACACCTTACAAGTATAATGAAAAAAATGCGGTGCACAGCCTTCAACTGCACGACAAAAGATTTTTTTTATTTATGGGATTCCTTTTAATGCATTATAATAAATACACATTTTTAAAAATGCCAATGCATGTACACCCATTGATATTATATCGTCTTCCATTTTGTCGTGCAAATAAAATCACAGAAAATATTTTGAAAATATCATACGACTAAACTAGTGAAGGTGAGCTCCAGCAAAGTAGATCCTTAAAATAGTCTTGTACGAAAAGCGTATCACAAGGCGGAATGTTGTCAATTTGTATATATACAGAAATGTTATTCATACAGTCAGGATTATACTTCGTCAAAATTATCTCCCCATTACGCCAGTTCATGCTCCCAATCGTAGAAATGGAAGCCATTGTAGGGATGACGTTCTGCCAATTTTGCTCTTGAAAACTGACAAATTTATCCACATAGCACCATTATGATCATTCTATTTCAGTTGTATTTTAAAAGACAAAATGTATCTACTAGCTAATGAGCATCAGTTAATGATCTTGTCTGCATTGATTCAACTGAAAAATATTGTCTGATCGGATGTCAGGTGGAATTTTCGAAAATTCGTAAGCATTTTAAAACAAAATCTTATTAAATATTTCGTGGAAGGGCAGACTAAATATTTTCAGTGGTTGAAGATTATAAACCCTAGTTATCACACACAAGAAAATCATATTTTTTCGAAGATATTCATTTTCATCATCCAAATTAAAAGACTGTCGTCAAGAACTTTTAGAAAAAATAGCTATTCGAACACACCTACTGTTTTTGTGATTCATTAGATAGGTATTTTACTTGACCCATATATTAAATTTTCATCTTTTCGTACTGTCATTTGTTTACGTTATAAAGTCAACCTGTAGCTTTAATATATAAAAATGATAGAATCTGAAGCGAGATGCTATATCAAATACTCTTGCTTTGTACGTTTTAAAGACAAAATATACACCTCAAACATGCCCTAACATAAAAAGGTGCACTCGATTGTCTCTTTTCGATACAATCGTTACCTATTTTGGGGAATTTTTTCTTGATTCACATAATGGAAGGGCAGACACGAAAATTTCTGAACTAAAAGATTGATATGTTCTCCGTCCCTCGTTAAAAAAAAAATCGGAGGTTAAGCATTTTCTACATCCAACTTATAGATACCCATGTCATCGACTTAATATCTTATTGTTTTGCATTACTATGTAATAGATAAATTGAAAACTTATGCAAATGGTGTTTTTAAAATAAAACACTTCGTAATTGAGAAGAAAATTGTCATTGTATTTGTTTCTATTAACTTTTAAAAATGTTGTCACTATAGTAAACATTACAGTAAACATTTATTGCCTTCTCTAACAAAGAGCTTCGATTCTTTTGTTCTATTTCAAGAGTGTTTCCGCCTGCATATATCAAGACAAATTGAGATTTCAATCTGATTGCTCTGGAACCATACACATGGGCTCGATTACCGAATATCTATATGTATTATTATTGTTTTTTATGCTCCATTAATTGGCATAATGTTTTTCTGGTCTGTGCGTACGTTCGTCCGTTCGTCTGTTTGTTTGTCCGTTTGTCCAGCTTCAAGTTAAATCAATTTGAAACTTAGTACACTTTTTTCCTATGGTATGATCTTTTTAATTCTAATGCCAAATAACAGTTTTATTCCATTTTCAAAGTCCACTAACATAAAAAATGATAGTGTAGATGAGGCATCCGTGTACCAGGGACACATTCATGTTTCTTCAAATTTTCGTCGTATCGCTGTCAATTTGTGTTAAAATTTTAACGTCGTTATCAATAAATATTTCATTGTTTACGAGAAACATGCAATTTACTATCATTGTCATAAATCCCAAATACGGCCAATTATATTATAGTTTAAAAAAAGAAATTTATGAAACATATTTATATCCGCCAACCGAGCCCCTATTGCGATCGACAAACTCAACAAAATGCTTTCAATACAAATACGGATATTTCTTAGAATTGACGGTCATCCTATAAAAGTTACGATCGTCCTATATAAATTACAGTCAGTCTTTACAAATTACGGTCATCCTTTACAAGTTACGGTCATCTTTTTACCAATCACGGTCATCCTTGTTATATGTTACGGTCATCTTGAAAATATTTTGATGATGATTTACGGTCATCTTCACGATTTTTTCAAATCGAATTTCCCGTTTCATGCACATTTCTTGGAAGTAATTAGTGATTTCCGAGTGATTCTTTTATTAATTTTCATCGTTTCAATGTATGATTTGTAAAGAAAATGATATAGAAACACTTTAACAGACAATACAGAAACTGACCTAATTTTTCATCCGACATCTTGGGATGACCGTGAATGCAGTTACGGTCATCAGCTTTACCCCAGTGATAATTAAGAAATAATTCGTGGGAGCCATAGATTGTTGGAAATTTACACATGGCCTGGGCCGTCATATTCGAATTTTATCCTGAGCGTTAGCGAGGGATAAGATTAACGAATATCACGGCCCAGGCCATGTGTAAATTTCCAACAATCTATGGCTTCCGTGAATTATTTCGATTCTAATAGGGCAAATACGGTCATTAAAAAACTGAATCGATGGTAGGAATGCTGTGTGTTTGGCTGTTCTTTTTTTACTCCCGGTTCGATAAAGCTCAAACATTCATTAAATCTGTAGCCTGCATGATTTGTTTCGTGAATAACCGCTACAAAAAAACATTGTTTAATTCTTTAATTCTTTAAATTCTCAAACCCAACATTTGCCATTTTTAATTTACATGGTTTTCTCGTAAGCTACCATCAAATCCAAAGTTGGCATTTCGTAACTAAGGAACCGCCATGTTGACTTGCTGAAATCAGTAAATATACGAAAAATGCATTAGAATAGAAAATAAAACAAAACCTACCTTACAAATCAATTTTAATACAATATAACACGAATTTCGATGGTATACGTATCAGAAAACGTACAACAGTAGCGTTTTCATTTACATGCGTCAATAACATTAAAAGACTTTTGGGGAATTTTATTGAATTTTTATTTTGTTGATTGTGCATTACTTCTTTTCCGAAAAAGAATAAAAGTTATTTTTTCTTTTTTTATAACTGCAATTTTTAAAACAATAAAATCGGCAAAAGGTTTGCAAATAGGTTCCAATACATGTGGATTTACGTGGGAAGTATATTGTAACAGCCATTATTATGTATATCTCTGAGTCTGCGCTACGTATAGATATATGGAGAATTTTATCACGGTGTTGTTTACAAAGAGAAAGAAGCACGTCATATTAGAATTTAGATTTAGTTTCAATGAAGAAGATTTTTATGAGCAGCGACGGGCTCAAAGTGAGGAGAAAAGCTCATTTAACCCTGTGGGACAGGTGAGCTGAAAATCTCATAAATTCTGATCCCAAATCACGAATTACAAAAAACTGTGATAACTAGTTGATATAGAATATAATCCGTTCTAACCGTTTTAGTACAGCGGCTACAAGAATATTTTAGACGGATCGTGCACATCCTGCTACAAGCATGACATTTGGCATAGACCTTTCTCAACTATTATTCTTTTATTTCAGATAGGACGGCATTTGAAAAAAGTGTCTCACTTCCGGCAAAATTCAAAATAGATTGCTTTATATTTGAATCAGCCCAATGTCGATGGCTAGTATGTGAAACAAAAGTGTTATTATCATGCTACTATCATAATATTTGGTACAAACCTTTGTTTTATACTACTTTTGGATATATTGATTAGATTCGATGTTTTTAAAAACCGTACTTCCGGTAAAATTTAACATGGCGGACATTGTACTAAAATAAGCTTATTTTTTAGTGAGGGTAATTGAAATGTTTTTTTTACGTATTGCTACTATCATTACATTGTGCAGGAACCTTTCTTTGGTGCTTCTCATGAATATAATATATAAAACACACGTCTTTAAAACCCTTACTTCCGGTAATATCCAAAAAGGCGGACACATAAATATCAATTTGTCTTTTAAATTTTCAACTTTTTTCATAATGTAAAAAAAATGTTTTTTTGTGCGGGTCATTTATTTTTTGGCTTTAATTTATACCCAAAACAACTAGACATTACCTTAATTGTCCTTATCAGAATCGAAATAATTGATGCAAGCTATACTTTATTGCAAAAATAATCTCAAATATAATGCCTATCCATGTTAAAACTATCGTAAAGTATAGCTTGTATCAATTATTTCTTGAGTTTTTTGCCTTTCCCAACACAATCCATAGTTCGTCTACCCTTTGTCACAGAATAGTGAAACAGTAATAACAGCATTATCAGTAACGACTGTTCGAATCATGACTCGTTTAAGTCCGTGTTTCACTGCATCAGAAACATGCACCATGATTCTAGTGTCTGGCTCTTAATGTGAACATGGTGCTAAACTTGAAATACATTACGTGGTGGATAACACTGAACATCCTGTGCATTTGTTGCTACAACTACTATACTCATCAAAGACTTCATCCACTCGTTAAACAGTTTCGTTTCAAGGTATTTTATTAAGGTAAGGACATAATACCCAATCAGTATACTCGTTAAGAAACACCTTGAAACTGTAACAACAGTGGATGTAGTCTCGGATGCGTACATAGACACTACTGGTACTTTAAAGGCTGCTACAAGAAACAAGAGCTACATTTAGGGGAAAAGGAATATACAGACGAATCCAGGGTCAAAAACAAATATCTCAAAATTAGCACAGTTTTCTGAGAGATGACGACAATAAGAAAAAACTTTTTAGTTTTCATTCACAGCAGCTTGCTCAATAAAATTTTGAGGAAAAGGTAGTTGTAGCAACAAATGCTCAGGATAGTGAGTGTTATCCACCTCTTAATGATGTTTCAAGTTTAGCATCATGTTTACACAAAAAGACTGACACTCGAATCAAGATGGATGTGTCTGATGCAGTGAAACACAGACTTAACTAAGTAATGACTTGAAAAGTCGATACTGATGTTATTGCTGTTTCGCTTTTCCGTGACATATAGGGGCAGACGAACTTTGGTTTGCATTTGGAAGAGGAAATAGCTTTAGATATATATCTATCCATGACCTTTCAAATGCACTAGGCATTGAGAAATTACACGTTTACTGGAAAAGGAACTGCGTTGGTGGCATGGATGGCGTTTGAAGAGGTGACTTAAGCATTTAGAATGATGATTGATGAGCCAACATCACCAGATATGGATTTGATAATGTCATTGATAAAACGATACGTGTTTTGTTGTAAGATCGAAAAAACTTATCAAATGGGGTCAACAAAGCAAGAAAACATGTGTTGTTGGAAGAGGAAAGACTTATTGAGGGTATTCCCAAGACTCGGTCTAGTATTTTTCAGCATGTAAGGCGTGCAATATACCATGGCGGGTAGAAATGAGTAACAAGCTTGAAATAGGTTCCTATGCTAATTGTGTACAATTTGGAAATTAGTATGGCGTTCATTATCACTGAACTAGTATATATTTGTTTAGGGGCCAGCTGAAGGACGCCTCCGGGTGCGGAAATTTCTCGCTACATTGAAGACCTGTTGGTGACCTTCTGCTGTTGTTTTTTATTTGGTCGGGTTGTTGTCTCTTTGACACGTTCCCCATTTCCATTCTCAATTTTATAACTTGTCAAGACGCTTATGAATGTCGAAGAAACAAATATGATCCACGAGAACGCTTTTGGATAAATCTTTGTGAGGCCTCTTCGTCTTATTAGGAGCTTGTACATTTAGATATAAGAAACAATATCACAGTCTTTGTAAATGTGGAAAATCAGCTCTCCGATTGTGAATATACATGTATTTGCGGCCTACTGAATATGCTGATTGGGTATTATGTCTTTACCTTAATAAAATATCTTGAAACTGTAAAACGAGTGGATGAAGTCTTGAATGCGCATGGTAGTTGTAGCAAAAAATGATCAGAAAATTCGTTTCCACCACTTGATATATTTCGAGCTTAGCACCAAGTTCACATTAATAAACAGACACTAGAATCATGGTGCATGTGACTGATGCAGTGAAACACGAATTTAAAAAACGAGTCATGGTTCGAACAGCCGTTACTGATGATGCTGTCATTACTGTTTTGCTGTTCCGTGACATAGGGGTAGACGAACTATGGATTGTGTTTGGGAAGGCAAAAAACTAATATATTTTAAATATCTATCAATAGTTTTCAAGTGCAATTAGTGATTACACACACTTATTGTAATCCATGCCTTTACCGGTTGTGATACAGTTCTCTCTTTGCTTGAAAAGAAAAAAAAGACTGCGTGGGAGTCATTGGTGGCATTTGAAGATGTGACTTCAACATAAAGAATGGGGTTCACATGGTTAACGAAACAAGAAAATAACTATTTGCGCAAAAAGGAAGGCTAATTGATGCTATTCCCTCAACTTGGTCTTGTCTTTTCCATCATGTAAAACGTGCAATATACTAGGGCAGGTGTTTACGGAGACAAGCTTGGAATTGGCTCTTATGCTCCCCAGTCCAGGTGCTAATGGATGGCGAAGAAACAAAGAGGATCCCTTAAAAAAAATTCTGAGGCCTCGATATTTTGTCAGAAGCTTGTACACTGTAGATGTAAGAAAGGAAGCCGCAGTCGTTGCTAATGTATGGAATTAGGTCTCCCATGCACTGTCTTGTGTGCATGTGGGGATGACTGTGAATAAACATGTATTTTTGGCCGAATAGTAGTAATTTTAAAAATGTATTTTTGTACTTTAGTAATTTATTTTGTTTTAATCTATCTACCCAAAAATCTACATCAAAGAAATGGATTGAGGACTAATCTTTGAAATTTTACGCCATATTTTTTACCGGAAGTGTCAATTTTGTATTTAAACATTAACAACAGAATGAAATTAGTGGTTTTGAGGATAACTTAAAACCAAAAATTTTTCACAAAGCCGTCGTACTAATTAAACAATTCGTTTAACGATTTTAATTCGTTATCACAAATTACAAAACATTGGGATAACGAATTTAATTCGTAATAACGAATTACAAAATCTGATATAACGATTTGCACCAATTGGTGATCACAAATTAAATCTGTTATAACGAATTGAATAATTTGTGATAACGATTTAAATTCGTGATTTCGATTTCAAATTATATTTTTGTAAGGTCCTAAATGGGCTTCCCTAGTAGCGTCTTCTATCAAAGCACTTGTTCGAACTAGCATTTTACCATTTTCGATTTGTCCATTTCATTTACTAATCGGCTTTTAATATTTCTTTTGAAAAAATCGCGCATTAAACCCCCTAAAACAACATTTCAGAATAAGTTCTATAAGTTTCAAGATACAATAGTATTACATTTTTCTAAACATTTAAACGCTACCAAATTTACGAATACTAATAGACTTATAGACATGGAGAAGTATATAAAGGTTTATAGAGGAACCTCGGTTATAATTTAAGCAAACCAAAGTAATGTCACACGAGCCATATCTCACGTTCAATGCTTTGAAATAAACTTCTTTTTTGGGAACGGTCGTTTTTCGGGTTGTGTAGATATACGCTGAAAGAATTTTCGAGATCGAATATACTGTCATGGAAATCTTGCAAATGAATGATCTTACTCACTACTTAAATAGCGTTACCTTTCTGCCCATAACAAGTGATGAGGGAAATACCGTTATACAGTCTATATAGCAACACATATAAAATGTAAGACATACAACCCTTCCAAAAACTAGGGATGATATCGGGTGCTAATTAAAGGCGGCAAACGCTGTGATGCTCATGTAAGTATACATACTCGGTTAAATTCGATAGATAAGCATAGAAGAGGACGGAATTGTGGTCACAAAAATAAGGAAATATATGTCGTTTCCAAAACAATAACCAAATCGTGATGGTGTCCGTAAATATTTCAAAGGCATGAGTTCAACTTACGCACTTGGACACATTAAAAGAGTTTCTTGTAAGCATTGACCCTCTATCATATAAACCAACATGCATGTTATAATTGTATACGTATAAACAATCCAGATCAGTCTTTTCTTTATAAATAGTATTTTTGTTTTTGGTCTCTGGTATATTGTTTACAAACTCGTTATTTATATTTACAATGTTCGTCCGCTTGACGTTCTTCATTAAAATCAAACTTTAATGTCACTGAAAATATTTTATGAAACTTTTATCAAGCAAATCTGTTTAATGAAAAGTTAAAGCAAATACGAATCAGCAACATTAGAAATTTACTTGTCGTGTGAGTAAAATTGAAACAAGGATGCAAATTAACGATACGTGAATAATTGAGACAGTTTAAATTTTTGAAGGTCAATATGGCCTTAACGACTTCACATAATAGCAAATATGATTCAAGGCCAACCTTACCATTTACATCTTTATAATGTCAAAGTTTATAGTCGAACAATTTTGTGTTAGAAAGTTTTGCTACTTATTTGAATATACACACGGAGAGGGATATTTCAAACAATACCGGTATTGACTCAGTGCTTTAAAACATAAAAGCAATACTTTTGTTTCTTAATTTCAGCCAAGAAGACAGTTTTAAGGGAAAACATTGAATTGAAATTGTTATTGGCCGGAGAAGTTATACCGCAAAATATACGAGGTAATTATTTATTTAATTATGAATTTATGTACAAATGATCGCAAAAGACTTTCACAATTATGTATGAGGTATGTGTTCAAGAGTTTAAAACAGACAGAGAAAGGTAACATCCGGCCTCCGAAAGCTCGAATGATTGACGAGCTTTGGTGTTTGAGTGGTCACGCTCGCCGGGCATAGTGCAATGCAATGTGGTACCATGATATTTCAATAGCATGATTTTGAATCCCGACCAGCGAAGAAAAAAAATATGCTTCCGCAAAATTAACAGATCTAACATTATTGGGTTATTTAGACGAATTATATATACATAATTTGATTCCAGCTCATCGTCATTGGTGATCGGATGAATACAAATCCGTCGTATATCTAGAGTTGTCATTGGTTCAGACGCTCTTATAGTATGATTATTTCTGTGAATGCTTCCTGTAGTAATTTGTATTACTATACCTTACATTATATAGTAATTACTAGGCTAATACGGAACTACGTGTGATACGGTGCCTTTTGTCCGCAATTCGCTTTTTGTCCGCTTTTGCTTTTTGTCCGATAATTTTGCTTTTTGTCCGAAACTTTTGCTTTTTGTCCGTTGCTTTTTGTCCGTTGCTTTTTGTCCGTTTTGCCTTTTGTCCGATTATTTTGCTTTTTGTCCGAAACTTTTGCTTTTTGTCCGTTGCTTTTTGTCCGTTTTGCCTTTTGTCCGATTATTTTGCTTTTTGTCCGAAACTTTTGCTTTTTGTCCGTTGCTTTTTGTCCGTTTTGCTTTTTGTCCGATAATTTTGCTTTATGTCCGATATAAAATGTGTATATTTTTGGCAGGTTTCATTTTGAACTTCAAAATACCATGTCCTTTTAGGAGTTAAATACAGACCATACTCACATTATAAATGATTTGTACATGAAATTTCATGTCTTTTACAATATATCGCATTACCTCTAAAATGGCTCGAAGCACTAATATCCTAGACCCGTAGGTGTTGGTCAACAGAGGGCAAGGGGAATACTCTTGTATATCCCTAAGTCTAAAAAACAACTATTGAAAGCTGGCTAAACTAAGACATACTCCAGGTAGGCCATTATACCAGAAGAAGAGGTAGTCAAACCCTTATAAATGGCTTATAGCACTTATGTCCTGGATCTACACGAGTTTATCAGCAACGAATTAAAAGGGGCATGAGTTTCGCCGGTATATCACGAAGTAAAAATAAACCTCATTATTGACAGCTCTTCAAACTAAGAGATTCTCCACGTTGGCAATTATACCAGAGGTATAGGTAGGCAGTGCCTCTTAAATGGTCCATGGGCCATGGCACTTATGTCCTCGACCCGTACGAGTTGGTCAGAAGAGGGTAAGGGGAATACTCTAGTATATCACACAGTCCACCAAAAATAGTGACGGCTGCCCAAACTAAGACATTTTTAGGTGCGCCCTTATACTAGATGTTGGAGTAGTCATTCTCTTAAAAATGGCTCATAGCACTTATGCTATAGACCCGAACGAGTTTGTCAACAATGAGTTAAAAGGGGGATGAATTAGCCCGGTATATAACGAAGTTGAAATAAACTGTTGCCCGCTGGCTAAATTAAGAAATTATCCACGCGGGCCATAATATGAGAGGTAGAGGAAGGGATTGCCTCTATAAAATGCATATGACCATGAGCACGTATGACCTAGACCCGTACGAGTTAGTCAGCAAAGTGTAAGGTTGGTACCCTAGTATATAATAAAGTCGAACTAAACTATTGCTGGATGGCTAAGAGATTCTCCGCGTGGGCCATCATACCAGAGGTAGAGGTTGTCATTGCCTCTAAAATGGCCTAAATCACTTATTCCCTAGAGAAGTACGCGGTTTCATCAAAGAGTTTAAAAGGGAGTTGGAACCTCTGTTTACAAAGAAGTCGAAATAAATTATTGCCGGCTTGCTTAAGTACGAGATTCTCCAAGTTGGCCATTAATCCTAGGTTAAATGTGTGCATTGCCTTTTAAATGGCTGATAAAACTAACGCCCTAGACCTGTACGAGTTTGTCAGCAAAAGGTTAAAGGGGGGATGCGATGCCTCTTTTTACAACGAAAATATAAATTAAGCCGACTGGCCTAACTAAGAGATTCTATACGCGGGGTATTATGTCAGAGGATGAGGTAGGCATTACCTCTAACATAGCCATAACACGTATGTCCCAGACCCGTGTAAGTTAATCAGCAAAGGGTAAGGGGGGTACCTAAGTATATCACAAAGTCGAAATAAACTATTGCTGGCTGGCTAAACGAAGAGATTCTCCACATGGGCCATGATACCAGAGGTAGAAGTGGCCATAGCCTCAAAAATGGCCACTTATGCCGTAGACCCGTACCAGTGCTTCAGCAAAGTGTTAAAAGGGGGAGGTGGTATCTATGTTTACAACGAAGTCGAAATGAATTATTGCCGGCTGGCCAAACAAAGAAATTCTCAACATAGGCCATTATAACAAAGGTAGTGGTGGACATTGCATCTAAAATGGCCCATACTTCTTATTCCATTGATCTGTACGAGTTTGTCAGCAAAGGGTAAGGAGGGTACCCTGGTATATAACAAAGTCGAAATAAACTATTTCCGGATGGCCAAAAATAAAAGATGATCCACGTTTATCATGATACCAGAGGTAGGGGTGGGCCTTGCCTTTAAAATGGTTTATAGCACTTATGCCAGCAAAAGGAAAGGAGGGTATTCTAGTATATCGCAAAGTCGTTATGAAATATTGCCGGCTGTTCAAACTACGAGATTCACCACATGGGCCATGCTACCAGAGGTATAGGTGGTCATTGCCTTTAAAATAGCCTATAGCACTTATATGGCATATACCCGTACGAGTTTGTCAGTAAAGAGCTAAAATGAGGAGGTGGTACCTCTGTTCACATTAAAGTAAAAAAAAAAACTGTAGCCGGTAGGCCAAACTCCGGGATTCTCTACGTGGATCATTATACCAGAGGTAGAGGTTTATTTCGACTTCGTTGTAAACAAAGGTAACACCTTTTATTTTTAACCCCTTGCAGAGAAAATCGTACAGGTCTTTGGAATTAGTGTTACATGCCATTTTAAAGGCAATTACCATATCTATCTCTGGTAAAATGGCCTACGTGGAGAACCTCTTAGTTTGGCCAGCCGGCAATACTATATTTCGACTTTGTTGTAAACAGAGGTACCATCTCCCCCTTTTGATTCATTATTGTCAAACTCGTACGGGTCTAGGGCATAAGTGCTATAAGAAATTTGTATGGCAATGCCCTCCTCTATAGCTATCTCTGGTAAAAAGGCCTACGTGGAGAATCTTTTAGTTTGGCCAGCCGGCAATTATTAAAGTGTATTTCGACTTCGTTGCAAACAGAGGTACCACCTTACCCTTTTAATTCATTGTTGTCAAACTCGTACGGGTCTTGGGCCTAAGTGATCTGTGCCTTTTTTAAGGCAATGCCTACTTCTACCTCTGGCATCATACCCCACGTGGAGAATCTCTTGGCCAGCCGGCAATTGTTTATTTCGACTTTTTTATATACCAAGGTACTTCCCTAACCCTTTGCTGACTTACTCGCTGGCTTATCCCTTATTGTAAGTAAGTAAGTTCAATAAATATAAGACTATATGCCAGGTCTTTCTGACAACCAATTACAAACAAATTGGGGTTTATCTAATGAGGCTTTTCCCAGGATGCAATTGCTCGTAGACTGTATACAGTTGACCAAATAATCCACAAATTCCGCAAAAGGATCTTTTAATTATAGGCCATGTCTATTTAGACATTAAGCAACAAAAGCCCAGCATGACCGATGCATTTGTCTTTAACATCTCCGATATTGATTTCGCGTGGCCTTCCAATTGACATGAGTGTCCATTGGTGTTCATTGCTAAACCTTTGGAGCTATATCAGTTTGTGTGGAAATAAAGAGCACGATGACCTTCCCTTGGTGATAACAACATGACCAACAACCATATCGTGTGTTAACAAAAGCCGTCAGCGATAGTCACACCGACAATTTGCTACCTTCGTGGACAAAAGCCTGGCTTTTCGCTGGATCCTAATTAACATCTAGTGTTGTCACTACCATTTGCTGTAGAGATTTAGTTGCACAACATAACAGAAACATTCTTTGTAAATACTCTATGTTGATATTTTGACATTTGCATGGTTCATATACCAATTGTAGCCGAAAAATGATAATGAAACATTTCTGTTTAATATCGATCTATTGTTGGAATTGTTAATTTTCATATTCAATTTTTGTTTGTTTAAAGATGACCATTTTAAATAAAGATTTTAATTTTTTAAAAAGCAAGTGTTAGACTTGTGCTTTTGTTGCCACTCAGTTCATATAACCTGTCATTTTAGTCGAGCCTGTAACTTTTGTTGCAGAAAGCTCGACATATGAATAGTGATCCGGCGGCGGCGGCGGCGGCGGCGTAAGTTAACTTCTGAAAAGCTTAATATTTTAGAAGGTGGAAGAATTGGATGCTTCATACTCTGTATATAGATGCCTCATGTTACGAAGTTTCTGTCAGTCACTTGTCCAATGTCCTTGACCTCATTTTCATGGTTCAGTGATCACTTAAAAAAAAAGTTCAGAATTTTTGTAATGTTGAATTCTCTCTTATTATAAGTAATAGGATAACTATATTTGGTATGTGCGTACCTTGCAAGGTACTCATGCCCGTCAGACAGTTTTCACTTGACCTCGACTTCATTTCGTGGATCAGTGAACAAAGGTTAGAATAAGATTTGGTGGTCAAGTCCACATCTCAGATACTATAAGCAACAGGGCTAGTATATTCGGTGTATGGAAGGACTGTAAGGTGTACATGTCCAACTACCAGGTGTCATCTGACCTTGACCTCATTTTCACAGTTCAGTGGTTATAGTTAAATTTGTCTGTCTTGGTCTGTTTTTCTCATACTTTATGCAATGAGTCTACAATATTTGTTGTATGGAATGATTGTAAGGTGTACATGTCTAGCGGGAAGATATCATCTGACCTTGACCTCATTTTCATGGTTCAGTGGTCAAAGTTCAGTTTTTGAGTTTTGGTCTTTTTATCTAATATTATATGCCAAAGGTCACTATATTTGGTGCATGAAAATATCTTATGATCTATATATAAGTCTCCCAGGTTTTATTTGACCATGACCTCAATTTCACGGTTCATTGCACAGTGTTAAGTTTTTGTGTTTTGGTCTGGTTTTCTTAAACTATAAGTAATAGGTCAAGTATATTTGTTGTATCGAAGAATTGTTAGCTGTTCATGTCTGCCTGGTATGGTTCGTCTGACCTTTACCTCATTTTCATAATTCATTTGGTCTTTGTTTAGCTATCTTGGTTAATGTTAAGTTTATGTGGCAGTTGTAATAAATCTTTATACTTAGGGCTATCAACATAATATTATTGATGAGTAAAGTAGGCGAGACATTTCAGTGTGTACACTCTTGTTTAAATGTGCTTATTTATCCCAGTCCTGGACTGCATTCCAGTGGCTTTCATTCGTTTACTTTTGTGTAAATTTTATACAGATCAGTATTTTTTCAAATGTTTTACCAATATTTTAGCTGCATGTAACATCTTGAACACTCAGAACAGCAAAACAAAATTAAGATTTCAGAAATAAATAGCCTTTAGTCATCGACGAATAGCCGATGATTTCAAGAGTTGTTTCCGTTAAAGGATGATTCCTTTTTTTTTGTGCAATACTTGCTCTTTCGGAGGCTCGAGGGTAATTTCAGCAAAAATTTTATCATTTTTGTTTTCATTACAAATTTTATTTATTACACTATAAGCATATTAGTTATAACTTTATGAATTGGCTCAAAAATCAACCCAAAAAATCGAATGATTTTGGCCTCAGATTTATTTTTCAAATGTTTATATCACTGTAAAAGCTCCAAATTGTCTCCCTTTAGTGCAATAATGACATTTTGTTTTGGCATTAGAATTAAAATGTCTTTTTCAACTCATCGGTGACCTATAGATATTTTTCAAATAAACAGTTCTAAACAGTTGTAAAATTAAATCGATTTCTGTAATTTAGTTCTTTTTTTATTTCGATATATATATCTCTCTATTTCTCCTATTAGTTCAACTTAAAAAAAAGTACCTTAACAAAAATGGTTGCTTCTTTCGAGGGCAGATTGTGAGCTTAAGTGAACGATAACCCCATGTTTTTATTTGATTTTTCTATTATGTATATGATAAAAGTTCATCTATAGAAAAACAAGCAAAATCCTACATGTATATTTAAAAAATAATGGATTAATACCCTCCAGTCCCCTTAACGACAAAAAAAATAAATAGAACATTACGTTTAAGTATCACCTACAGTATTTTACAACCTCCATTGGTGATACATTATATGTATTTCTGCTGTTGTTTTATATAAGTTATTGTCCTGAATAAACATCTTTATGCGTTTTTGCGTTTTTGCGTTTCAGTTTTTATTGTGAAATTTCTTCAATCAGCCAAGACAAACTTTAAATTTCGCGAGAAATCCATGTATTATTATCGAATTACTACATTTAATCATTGTCTAGTGCCCTAAAATGAGATTTTCCGAGACGCTGGGTTTGAAATGGGATACCCTATTTAATTTAAACAATATTTGCAATCTTTTCAAAAAGATGCAGATTATAATTTAACTCCTTATGATAGTGTTCGCAAGGAGTTAAATTATAAACTCCTTATAGGATTATCAAAAAGCAACTATTAAGGACCCCCTTGGAATAAAGATCTTCCAAGACAACGTGTTCGAGAGTTTGAGTTTAATACATGACTTTTTAAAACTTAATGGACTGAGCAGGATTATCTTACTCTTCCAGTTAACCATACATCATCACAGTTGCACTGGTTCTTGTTGCTCAGATTTTAAATTTCAATGATTTCGTCCTAGACCACAATTGTAGTCCCTTGATTTTCGTTATTAGTCCCTAGTGATAACAGTGGGTTACTTGCCAATAATTTTTATACCCCTTCCAAATTTATTTCTCCTTGTTTAATGCCTCACATTGTAAGTAGGGGGGGGGGGGGGGGAAATTACACTGTAAAAAAATTTAGGTCCAGAATTTTACAGGAAAGTAGTGATTTGGTCCAGCTGAAAAAGGTTAAAAATTAGCACTTCGGAAGCTGTCAAAATATTTCAAGACACCCTAAACACAAAATTGTCCATATTTTGAGTTAGACGCGATGAAGTTTTCTATAATTTTGATATAATTTGTCCCAAAATTAGTACAACACACTGTAAAAGTTTCATTGAAAAAGCGCAGGTGTGATTTTTTAAATTTTCATTTATGTTCTAAAAGAAATGCACTACGAATTAATTGTGTTCTCGGACCATTTGTTTTGTGGACTGTTGTGTATCTTGTTGTTTTTCATTCAGCTGCGGCTTTGTTGGTTTGTTTCAACCCTTTTTAGTGTGATTATCCTTTGGTACACTTTGCCCCTCTCTTATATATGATATCGCAATAATTATATATATGTAAGCGTTCATATACATTTATATGGATACAATATTGAATTAAAATAGATATAATAATTAGATGAGTGAAAAAAAGAAAATGAAGTAATAATTGTACGTGTGAGGAGTTGGCATTCTTATAAAAAAGAAGATGTGGTATTATTGCAAATGAGACAACTATCCACAAAAGACCAAAATGACACAGACATTAACAGCATTAGGTCACCGTACGGCCTTCAACAATGAGGAAAGCCCATACAGCATAGTCAGCTATAAAAGGCCCCGATAAGACAATGTAAAACAATTCAAACGAGAAAACTAACGGCTTTATTTATGTCAAAAAAATAAATGAAAAAACAAATATGTAACACATAAACAAACGACAACCACTGAATATACAGGCTCCTGACTTGGTACAGGCACATACATAAATAATGTGGCGAGGTTAAAGTCTTTTACACTAGAAATATTTTAGATCTTGTTATATAGACTAATTCTTATTCATTCTGGTCGTAAGTTAGTCTGTCATCCTCAAACGTGTGAGCAATGGTGTACGTACACCAATTTGTAGAATACATGGGGTATTCAAAGACTTAAACGAACGTTAAGTCTCAGAGGCATGACTTTTTATTAGTTGTTAGTGGCTTTGAAATAGCTGTCAGATAACTGCGAGTACTCTCAGATCTGTTCATTGTGACTTTTTGTGTCGGGATGTATAAGTACCCGGCCACGTCCACTTGTATTTGTGTCTATCTGATGAGTTAAGCCTTTTTCAACTGATTTTTATAGTTCGTTCTTATGTTGTACTGTTATACCACTGTCCCAGGTTAGGGGGAGGGTTGGGATCCCGCTAATATGTTTAACTCCGGCACATTACATGTATTTAAATCTGTGCCTGTCCCAAGTCAGGAGCCTGTAATTCAGTGGTTGTCGTTTGTTTATGTGTTACATATTTGTTTTTCGTTCATTTTTTTACTTAAATAAGGCCGTTAGTTTTCTCGTTTGAATTGTTTTACATTGTCTTATCGGGGCCTTTATAGCTGACTATGCGGTATGGGCTTTGCTCATTGTTGAAGGTCGTACGGTGACCTATAGTTGTTAATGTTTGTGTCATTTTGGTCTTTTGTGGATAGTTGTCTCATTGGCAATCATACCACATCTTCTTTTTTATATGCTCGAAACTTTAGAATAGTTTAGAAATTTATCAAATCAAATAATCCTTGAGTGATGGCTTCGTTATTGAAATTCTAAATTGATGTTTAACCGCGCTAAATATTATATATGATAATCATACGAATAAGTCAGGAACGGAGTTTCAATCTGTAATTCAATAGTTGTTGTTTGTTTCTGTATTTGTTTGTCTTATAGTGTTTTGTAAATCAATGGTTTTCTCGTTTGAATAGTTTTATCATTATGTTAAATGGTGTTGGCGTTTGCTACATGTGGAAGTGCACACATTTACGACATGTTATTGCTTAAACGCATAGTTTCTTCTTCCCGCTAATAATATATAGTCACCATTTGCACTTATATGCGAATGGCCGATTGACAGTCGCTCCAAAATATTTTGCAACATTTCAGTTAAAAAAAAACTTTTTTAAGTCTGGTAATATTTTCGTCATATTTCCAACAACTTTATTTTTCTTAAACATTACAAATATTACAAATATAACAAACAAACAAACTTCATTTTTGGAACACTATCACAAAGTTTACGTAATACATGTGTAGCTATTTATTTAGATAAACTGTATTAATCCATACATTTCGGAATTATTTAGCAACTATATCCAAATGACGAGGAAGTTCGAGGTTATTCAAGTAATAAGATTAAGGAAACTTTGGTTAACACAACAGCATTTTCAACAAAGTAGTTTATTTTTGTTTGACAAACTCGAAAAGAGGGGGAAAAGTAATAAAATGGTTACTTAAGCATTTACTTAATTTCTATCACGAAATAAATGCGTTTAATATTTTAGATACAGATACAATATAGTGCATTCGTAAATGTAAAACACTTTTTAATAGAAAATTTAAAAGAGATACATCAACAGTGTTTATTTTAGAATTGCTCAAGTCTGTAGGGCTTATTCCCGATTGTCCCACTTTTTTTTAAATTAAGAGCTCATATTGTCCCACATGAAAAGTTCTGACTGGTCCACATTATTTTATGAGGCGAAATGTTCTTATCCCTTGTTAGATTGTCTCTATGGTTTTGTTTCAGATATATAAGCCAAAATCTACATTTTATGCGATGCTCTTCTTTTAGACATTGCGGCCATCTTAATTATTGGGCGGGGTCATCGGATACTTTTTGAAACTAAATACCCTAAGGATGATTTTGGCCATGTTTGCTTTAATTTTGCCAGTAGTTTCAGAAGAGAAGATTTTTGTAAAAATTAATGACGACGACGAATAATGAGAAAATGAGAAAAGCTCACTTAGTCCTATGGTCCAGGTGAGCTAAAAAGCAAAACGGACAAAAAGCAACGGACAAAAAGCAAAAGTGTCGGACAAAAAGCAAAATTATCGGACAAAAAGCAAAATTATCGGACAAAAAGCAAAACGGACAAAAAGCAACGGACAAAAAGCAAAAGTATCGGACAAAAAGCAAAATTATCGGACAAAAAGCAAAACGGACAAAAAGCAACGGACAAAAAGCAAAAGTATCGGACAAAAAGCAAAATAATCGGACAACAAGCAAAAGCGGACAAAAAGCAAATCGCGGACAAAAAGCACCGTATCATACGTGTCATAGTTTTATTTCGCTGTTTTTACCAGAAATTGGCAGGATTGAAGCCTCCATCGAACTGCCCTATTATTCCCCGGTGAATAACCGCGATAAATTGAAGCCTTCATCGAATATTCCTATTATATACTGGTGAATAACCTTGTCGTAATCAATGATCATGAGTTGACTTCCTGAAATTCTTAATTCTGACATTTGCTGACTCTGCTACCCATCTTATCTGAAATGAAACCATTGAAAATGAAATAAGCAATAAGCAATTATTGTTTATATATATATATAATTTATTAAGTTATTATGACTAAAGAAATATGTAAATACATTATGGTCACACAATCTTCATCACACTATATAAACAGAACATTTACAGCCGATTTCCTTGAATGTGGAGTCATTGTTAGGTCAGGTAATTTTTAAGAGTAGACAAGTCCAGCAGATAACCACGAATCTATCTATTAGTTGGACAAGGTTTCTTTGAAAGGAGGGTGGTTTGCCTGACCTAACAATGACTTCAAGGTTCATCAAAAATGAAGCTAACCAAAAGTATTACCTTTGACTTCACAATCAATGAAATTGGCTGTAATTGGGTATGGATGTGCTGTCCTTCATTTCTGTATTGTTTATTTTTTGCTAATTTTATTTTCTTAAGAAATGGTGGTTATTCTGTTTTCACTTGATTTCTGTATAATGCATATTTTTTTTCTGCAATCAATATTTTTCAACCTGATTCTTTATTTTTTTGCATAGTTACTGAATATTCTTTGTATTTTTAAAACCCGCTGTTCCCTATCACTTATATTTTTGACCTATTTCTTGCTTCTCTCTATCTTTTATTCTTTTTATCTATTATTCTCTATTCTGTTAACCGCATCCTCTGACAGCATTGCTAAACATCACATGATCATGCTTATTTTTTATTTCTTATGTTATGCTGTAACCCTAGTGTATTAAATTAGAGGGACGTTATGATATAACACCACCTGTACCAAGTCAGAAGCCTACATAAACTTTGGTTGTTGTTGCTTGTAGCTGAATTTTATATTACAGCTAACTTCCTAATGCACGTAAAGCAAGACTTTGTTTAGCTTGCTTGCTTTGTTTGAATGGCATACAAATGTAATTGGTATAACGTCCAATCAAACTTACATATATGTAATTATGTATACAGGTCAAATATGCTTATATATATAATTGTTTAAAGATGTCAATATTAACTACAGAGCTTGAATTAACGTTTATACAAACAGAGCAAGCAAGCCTACCAAAGTTTTACTATACAAGCATTCAGAAATTAGCTGTATTACTCAACAAATTGTTATGTTTATCCATCTTGTATTATTTTAATTTTAGTTTCTTGTGTACAATTTGGAAATTAGTATGGCGTTCATTGTCACTGAACTAGTATGTATTTGTTTAGGGGCCAGCTGAAGGACGCCTCCGGGTGCGGGAATTTTTCGCTACATTGAAGACCTGTTGGTGACCTTCTGCTGTTGTTATTTTCTATGGTCGGGTTGTTGTCTATTTGGCACATTCCCCATTTCCATTCTCAATCTTATTACTTTTCCTTGACCTTTTTTCAATCTATAATTTTTTGATTTACATATTTTGAATATAAATAAAAGTTAAATTTTCTTGACTTTAAAATCAACAATATATGTATGATATTTTACCTTATTCACCATTCGGCTAGTATTAGCATCAGCATCAGACATCTGCTTTTCTCCTTTCTTCATGAATGTTGGCATAGCTGCTTTGATTCCAAGCTCCTCTAATAAACTAATTGAATCCCTAAAGACTCTGTCCACAACAAATATATCTTTTTCGTTAACAAAATTTTTGATGTCATCTACGTTACATTTCATCATGTGATTTAGAATTGAGGCGTCATTGTTTCTGGATAAGTAAGGACCAAGAATAGACACAAAATGGCCAGTTGTTGAAACAACGACCATTGGTTTTACAAGTGGTCTGGACTTATGTAGGCTGAATGATTTCCTTTGAAAAGAGAAATTATTGCTCTTCTGGATATAGATATAAGTACCATCCAATACAAGTATCATATTATCATCATCAGCATCTAGAAGTGTTTTTGCCAGCGGTCTGGTGTGGTCATTTATAATTTGCTCACGTGTAATACTTTCAAACCAAGATACAATGGTAAAAATGATCTCATTAACGCTTGTCTAACAGTATTTATAGCTCTTCGTATGCTTGAAATGCTGACCTTGAAGAGGGTTGACATGAGTTTATTAGACAATGCACACTTCATTTTAATCAAGAATAAGCCAACCGATGTCTTTGGAGTACGAGAAGGAGTACTTTTGATATGTAATAATACATGCAAACATATATCTTCAAATTGTTGATGGGAAAGTCCTGTCAAGTTTTTGCAGTCAGTTTAACCAATACTATCAAAGTCTATCTTGTTTTGAGTTTTTTGGCATGTCTCTCTCATGTGTGTCAATGGCTTAACAATAGATGTTCTGTTAGATGACGAGTTTTCAGACTTTGACATTATTTCAAAACACTCAGTTTTAAGAAACCCATTTTCCTGAAAGTGAGAAGAGCAACACCTTGCTCCCGCTGGTATTAATATATTACCATCCATAAATGCTTGAAAACGTGCATCAGATGATACCACAAGAAACTTTGGGCCCGGTTTTTACATACAACACATCTTGCATGACTGTTTGAGGCATCTGGTATATTAAGGCAAACAGACGGAGGACTTGAAAGCTGTTTTGAAGTTCTTGCAACTTTTGGAGGAATAAAGTCCTGATCACAGTCATCTTGTGTAGTCCTGGTAACTTTTATTGGTCTACTTTTTTTCTGCATTATAATATTTATGCATACAACAATTTAGGAGATAACTGTATTGTATTTTAAGCTCCGACGGCATCAATTGGGGATTTGATGGTCGCAAATTCAGTTTACTGGCGACGCGTTAGCGGAGACAGTAAACGGGTATTTGCGACCATCAAATTCCGAATTGATGCCGTCGGAGCTTAAAATACAATATTGTTATCTCCATTATAATGAAACTGACAGAAAACAACGTTAAAACATGTATTTAAAATCTGTCATATGCCGTCTGCGCTTGCGCGTACGTCCCATAGCATCAATTGTCAATTGATGCCATGTAAGAAAGTGACGTTATCCAATCAAAAAGAACGTTACAAACGTTGTTGCATTAGAATGCATATTATATCATTCTGTGAAATATTTGTAATAAACCATTTGTTTTGTAAAAGCCGCTTAACTGCTGGATTAATACTTTTTCATTCCTTTGGCTTTGTTCTTTTACTGCATACAATGCAGTTGTTATGCTTAACCATTATAAAAAGATGAAGAAAAAAAATTGTTAGAAAATGCATATATATTATAAAATGTCAAACGGAAGACATTCAGAGCCAATTAGGAAAAAAAATCATTTCTATTTTAATCAAAGAACTTTAGTGAGCAAGCTCACATACCCAATGTGCGGAAGCCGGTAAGTATCAGGGTGGAGTTTTTATTTTGAGTCGTTATAAAGACTTAGTTAACTTGTTATAACGACTTAGCTTATCTAACTCGTTATAACAATTTAGCTAACTTTTTATAACGACTTAGCTAGTCTAGCTCGTTGTAACAACTTAGCTATTCTAACTCGTTTTAAAAACTTAGCTAAGTTATTAGCACGACTTAGATTATCTATCTCGTTATAATAACTTAGCTAACCTGTTTTATATGACTAAGCTTACTCGTTTAAACCACTTGGCTAACTTGTAAAAAAAAACTAAGCTAACTTGTTATAATGACTTATCTAGTTTTACTCGTTGTAACAACCAAGCTAACTCGTTATAACAAGTAAGCTAAGTCGTTTAAATGACTTAGCTAACTTGTTAAAATGACTAAGCTCACGACTTAGCTGACTTGTCATAACAACTTAGCTAATCCGACTCGTTGATTACAAGTTAGTTAAGTAGTTTAAACGAGTAAGCTAAGTTGTTTCAACAAGTTTGGTAAGTCGTTTAAACGAGTTAGCTTAATCGTTTAAACGAGGAAGCTAAGTTGTTATAACGAGAGACATATGCTTAGTCGTTAAAACAACTTAACTAAGTCGTGATAAAGACTTTATCACGACTTATAAACAAAACTCCATCCTGACACTAACCGGCTTTCGTACCAATGTGCCCTCATATTGTACACATTTAAATTCAAGTTTGGATGAAATCCTACAAAAAAGTTCTATAAATCTACTAATTGTTCATAAGTCCCCAATCTAATGTAAAGATCTGTTTAATCCAAGCTTTCGTGGTTACAAACAGCTACTGCAAATAGCATTACAGTGTTGAGTAAAGCTGACAAAATATGAAGGTATTTTTGTTTATGTATTACATATATATATGACAGACCGTGGCCGGACTGACGGACGGACCAGTCTAACACAAAACGACTACACAACTGTGTATGGCATAACTAAAATTAACTTATAACACATGTTGCATATATATCTTACACTCATGTACACTATCTTATATAGACTTGTATATGTTTTTGGTTGGTACATGTATCTTTTTTATGATACTGTGTTTTTTCACGCTGTGCTTTAAATGTAATTCATAACAGATTGTAAATAAGTAATGCATTTTGAAACTATGGACAGTGCAAGGGCTGAACATAACCAGTAAAGGTCGTTAAAAACTTCCATTTGTTGCAAACAATTTTCAACTTCACCCAGTTATACACCCAGTTATATATATAGTACGGCGGCTTTGTGAAAAATTGTGCACATCCTGCTACAAGCATGCAATTTGGCATATACCTTCCTCAACTATTACTCTTTTATTTCAGATAGGGAGGCATTTGAAAAAAATGTTACACTTCCGGTAAAATCCAAAATGGCGGACTTCATACTTAAATCAGCCCAATATCGAAGGCTAGTATGTGAAAAGGTGTTATAATCATGCTTTTATCACAAAATTTGGTACAAACCTTTGTTTTTTACTACTTTTGGATATATAATATAGATTAGATGTCTTGAAAAACCCTACTTCCGGTAAAATCTAATATGGCGGACATTGTACTAAAACAAGCTTGTTTTTTAGGAAGGGTAATTGAAATATGTTTAAACGTATTGCTACTATCATTACATTGTGCAGGAACCTTTCTTTGGTGCTTCTCATTGATACAATGTATTTCTTTAAAACCCTTACTGCCGGTAATATAAAAAATGGCGGACATAGAAATATCAATTTCTTATTTATATAATCAACTTTTTTCAAAATGTAAAGAAAATGTTGTTTATTGTGCTGGTCATTAAAATTTTGGCTTTAGGTAATCCTCAAAAACACTTTTTCTATTCTTAGTCTATTCTGTTGGAAATGTTTAAATACAAAGTTAACACTTCCGATAAAAAAAAACAACAATCTGGGGTAAATTTCAAAGATGAGTCCTCAATCCGTATCTTCGATGTACAGTTTTGGATAGACTGATTAAAACAAAATAAAATAAAAAGTACTAAAAAAAAATTAAAAACTACTTCTGCTATTCGGCCAAAAAAACATTTTTATTTACGATCACCAACACATGCACACAAGGCAGTCTACTTAAACCTGATTTTTCACATTAACAACGACCGCATCATCCTTTCTTACATCCACATGTACAAGCTTCTGACAAAATGATGAGGCCTCCGAAAGAGTTTTTTAAAAGGGATCCTCTTTGTTCCTTCGCCATCCATTAGCGCCTGGACTGGTTAGCATAAGAGCCAATCCAAGGCTCGTCTCCCTAAACACCTGTCCTAGTATATTGCACATTTTACATGCTGGAAAAGACCAGACCAAGTTGAGTGAATAGCCTCAAATAGCCTTCCTTTTGTGCAAATAGTTATTTTCTTGCTTCGTTAACCATGTTAACCAAATCTGTTAAGTTGTGCGATCTTACAGTAAAACCCCGGTGATTTAGGTTGATCAATCATCATTATTTATGTTAAAGTCACATCTTAAAATGCCATCAATGTTTCGAACGCAGTCTTTTTCTTTTCAAGCAAAGAGAGAACTGTATCACAACCGGTAAAGGCATGGCTCACAATAAGTGTGTGTGATCACTCATTGCCTTAAGCATTTGAAAAGTCATTGACAGATATTAATTCAAAGTTTTTTGACCACCCAAACACAATCCATAGTTCGTCTACCTCTATGTCACGGAGAAGCGAAACAGTAATGACAGCATCATCAGTAACGACTGTTCGAATCATGACTTGTTTAAGTTCGTGTTTTACTGCCTCAGATACATGCACCATGATTCTAGTGTCAGCCTCTAAATGTGAACACGGTGCTAAACTTGAAATACATGACACGGTGGATAAGATAGAATAACCTGAGCATCTGTTGCTAAAACTACCGTACGCATTCGAGAATTCAACCACTCGTGTTACAGTTTTTAGGTATTTTTTTAGGTAAGGACATAATACTCAATCGGCATACTCTGTAGGCCGCAAATACATGTTTATTCACAATCGGAGAGCTGATTTTCCACATTTACAAAGACATGTATTGTATCTCACATACAAAATGTACAAGCTCCTGTTACGATGAAGAGGTCTCACTAAGAGTTGTCCAAAAGGGTTCCCATGGATCATATTTGTCGCGGGAATAGCCTCAATAAGTCTTTCCTCTTCCAAAAATGCATGTTTTCTTGCTTTGTACTCATTCTTAATGCTAAAGTCACATCTTCAAAAGCCATCCATTTCACCAACGCAGTTCCTTTTTCAGCAAATGTGTAATCTCTCAATGCCTAGTGCATTTTAAAAGTCATGTATAGATATATATCTAAAGTTTTCCCCACTTCCAAATGCAAACCAATGTTCGTCTGCCCCTATGTCATAGAATAACGAAACAGCAATGACATCAGTATCGACTGTTCGAGTCATGACTCAGGTAAGTCTGTGTTTCACTGCATCAGACACATCCATCTTGATTATAGTGTAAGTCTCTTCATCTAAACATAGTGCTAAACTTGAAACATCATCAAGTGGTGGATAACACTGAACATCCTGAACATTTGTTGCTACAACTACTCTTTCTTCAAAATTTTATTGCGCAAGCTGCAGTGAATGAAAACTAAAACGTTCTTTCTTATTGTCGTCATCTCTCAGAAAACTTTGCCAATTTTGAGGAATTTGTTTTGAACCTGGATTCGTCTGTGTATTCCATTTCCCCAAAATGTAAATCTTGCTTCTTGAGCAGCCTTCAAACTACCAGTATTGTCTATGTACGCATCCGAGACTACATCCACTATTTTTACAGTTTCAAGGTGTTTCCTAACGAGTATGCTGATTGGCTATTATGTCCTTATCGTAATAAAATACCTTGAAACTGTAACAAGAGTGGATGAAGTCTTGAATGCGTATGGTAGTTGTAGCAACAAATGCTTAGGATGTTCAGTGTTATCCACCACGTCATGTATTTCAAGTTTAGCAACACGTTCACATTAAGAGGCTGACACTAGAATCATGGTGCATGTGTCTGATGCAGTGAAACACGAACTTAAACAAGTCATGATTCTAACAGTCGTTACTGATGATGCTGTCATTACTGTTTCGCTATTCCGTGAAATAGGGGTAGACGAACTATGGATTGTGTTTGGGAAGGCAAAATACTTTGGATTAATATATATCAATGGCCTTTCAAATCAACTAGGCAATGAGTGATCGCACACACTTATTTTGATCAATCCCTTTACCGGTTTTGATACGGTTCTCTTTTTACTTGAAAAGAAAAAGAAAGCGTGGTAGACATTGATTGCATTTGAAGATGTGACTTTAACATTAAGAATGATGTTTGATCTACCGAAATCACCGGGGTTTTACTGTAAGATCGCACAAACTTATCAGATGGGGCTAACATGGTTAATGAAGCAAGAAAATAACTATTTGCACAAAAGGGAAAGGCTAATTGAGGCTATTCACCCAACTTGGTCTGGTCTTTTCCAACATGTAAAATGTGCAATATACAAGGGCAGGTGTTTAGGTGACGAGCCTTGCATTGGCTCTAATGCTACCCAGTCAAGGCGCTAATGGATGGCGAAGGAACAAAGAGGATCCCTTTTAAAAAACTCTTTCTGAGACCTCATCATTTTCTCAGAAGCTTGAACATTGTGGATGTAGGAAAGGATGTCGCAGTCGTTGTAAATGTGGAAAATCGGGTCTCTAGTGCACTCCTTTGTGTGCATGTGGTGGTGACTGTGAATAAACATGCATTTTTGGCCAAATAGTAGTAATTTTAAAAACGTTTTATTATTATAGTGATTTTTTTTTTTTTAAATCAATCTATCCAAAACTCTACATCGAAGAAATGGATTGAGGACTCATCTTTGAAATTTACGCCATATTTTTTACCGGAAGTGTCAACTTTGTATTTAAACATTTACAACAGAATAGAATTAAGGGTTTTGAGGATAACTTAAAGCCAAAAGTTGAATGACCAGCACAATAAACAACATTTTCTTTACATTTTGAAAAAAAGTTGAATATCTAAATAATGAATTGATATTACTATGTCCGCCATTTTGGATATTACCGGATGTAAGGGTTTTGAAGACAGATTTCTTATACATTGTATTCATAAGAAGCACAAAAGAAAGGTTCCTGCACAATGTAATGATAGAAGCAATACCTTAGAACACATTTCATTTACCCCCTCCGCTTATTTTAGTACAATTTCCGCCATGTTGGAATTTACCGGAAGTAGGATTTTTGAAGACATCCAATCTATATAAAATATATCCAAAAGTAGTACAAAGCAAAGATTTGTACCAAATATTATGACAGTAGCATGATAATAACACCTTTTCAAATACTAGCCTTCGATATTAGGCTGATTTAAGTATGAAGTCTGCCATTTTGGATTTTACCGGAAGTGAGAAATTTTTTCAAATGCCTCCCTATCTAAATTAAAGAGTAATTGTTGAGGAAGGTCTATGTCAAATTTCATGCTTGTAGCAGGATGTGCACAATTCGTCTGAAATATGCTTGTAGCCGCAGGACTAATATGGAAGTTTTTAACGACCTTGACTAGCTATACAGCCCTTGCACGGTCGGTTTCACCCAGTTAAAAGTGTTCGACATCTCTTTACTAGCACAATTTATTTCTCCAAGTACGGTTTATTTTGATAAAGTAAACAACAAAATCATAAAACATTCAAGATTTATTTTAAAGTTATATCTTTATTTAAGTCATAAAATAAACAGAATTAATAGTTTTTTCCATTAAAGAGATAAACTTGATGTATTTGTTCAATTTTTTATCTTTTTCCATCCGTGTAAAATAAAGGGAGGTAATCGATTTTTTGGACAACAATTTTACTGTTTGCTTTGTATTTCGATCCTCTTTTAATTTTGTTTTCGTTTTTTAAAGTTTCAATGAAAGCCATTCATATTTAAATTGTTTATTTTGTTTTCCAAATAATTCATTAGCATAGCTTTGATAGAATAACAAGTTGTTCTGCGTTGAGATGTCCCAGTTTGTCAATGAGCCTGTAGGTCCTTCATAGTAAAGCCAAGCTCACGATAGCCAATACTGGTGTTGGCTAACTATAACAAACGAAGAGAAAAAGCGGCTTTACTATTTATAAAAATGTGTGCCATTTTCTCTGAAATGAAAAGCATATATATACAAATTGCGAAACGTCGTCTGCTATGGCCACTTGAAGACTTAGACTTGGAAGTTGGAAGCTTTTTTCTTGTTGTTCATGTAATTGTTAATAATGCTGTGTTCATATAATATGTTTACATCAATATTGATACTTACTTTCCTATCCTGGATTATAGCATAACATTGCTGTGATGAAAAATAGAAATGGCGGCCATGAACAGACGTAGGTAGATTGGTCCCACATTATTGTGCCAGTTTTTGCATTTAAAGAGATATTTTTGTCGTTTAAACTGTAGGAAATGTGTTTCGTATAGATGAACTATAGTTACTCGTATGTTTTGAAGACGAAGGTAGGGAAATAAAAGACTTTTGAACAGTACACACCTGGCAATAGACATTGTTTACAAATCAGTTAGGGTGTACTCGACTTATCGAAGATGTCTCAACCCCAAATTACAAGTTTTGTGTCCAAAGCGTCTGTGGGGGAATTGAAAAACTCAAATGATAATCCGACAGAAAAAGTGGATACAACTGAATCAGTATTCGATTTGAACAATACAAATATTAGTGACAAATCTAACCCAAATAAACGTCCACGTACATGCATATCAGATAGCTCAGATCACTCTGTATGTATAGAGAGGGAATTAGAAGACATTAAAAAATCCATGGATAAGATAGTTAAAAAAGATGACATTGAGGAAATTGTCACCAATATCATGGGGAAATTACTAAATAAATGGAAAACGGAAATAAAAAAAGAATTCTTGAAGAGGTAACCAAAGAAACTGTTAAGATGAAGGAGAGTTATGATAAAAAATTTGAGATGGTTGGCAGGAAAATGGACTCCATAGAGTTTGATAATGCAAATTTACTGGAAAAAAATGCAGCTCTGCATACAGAACTCAGAAAGATGAAAGAAGAGATAAAACAAATAGAAACAGGGGTATCAGAAGGGATTCGTATGGCAAATTGGAATGAGCAATATTCCCGTAAAAAAAACATAAAGATCCATAACTTAGAAGAAAGACGAGGTGAACAATTAATACCAGAATTGTTAACTACATTAAAAGACAAAGTAGGAATAGAACTAAACAAAACAGACATTGTAGCTATGCACCGCATTCCTGGAAAAAAGGGTTTCCCAAGACCAGTAATCGTAAAATTTGTTCGTATGGAAAATAAAATAGCTATTCTGAAGAAACGAAAAGATCTACAAAAGAGCATAGAAATTAAAATAGGAGATGACATAACACAAAAGAACCAAGGCCTGATCAATAGAATGCATCTACACGAAAGTATCACCAGTGCCTGGTACTTTAATGGTCATGTGTATGGGACAGATACAGATGGTGAAAGGCACAGATTTGACATTTTTGACAATATAAACCAAAGACTCAAAAAATAAAAAAAAAGTTTTTGTCCCTCAGTTTATTTGGGAATGTACATGTTTTTTGGCATTTTTGTTTTGATTTCTTGATTTATCATTACTTTTCTTGATACTTTATATGTTTTACGTGTTTTTACAACCTCATAATCCAAATTTTTTTTCTGAAACAAATTCTTATGTAGATGAAGAATTGCGGAAAATTGACGGGGCCATATCCGGAACATGTATTTTTAATCACACCATGATACTTCCGTGTTTACATTTTTGATCTATAACAAAAATTTACAAACTGTTGCCCTTCAAAATAGATATCCAAAAAGCTTATATTTTTGGCCTGTATCCATGGAAATAAACTGGATAACATTTACTCTTAGGTTGGAAACTAGATAACGCATTTTAGGTAATATAGCAGAGAAAAATTTCATTGGACAAATCGCCAAACATGTACAAATGTACATATCCTTTTTTGGAACATACAAATCTTGAAATAATTTGTCAAATATATACTCAATATAATTATAGACCTAAGCAAGGTTTTGAAACTTGTCTGCAGAAAAAAACAAACATGATATATAGATATGTAGTTTGTACAAACATAAATCCTGGAAATATAATCTATGAAAACATGTAAAGTATGTTAAAACAAACCACATATATAAAAAAATCCTAATACAATGTATAATTGATGTCTCTGTTGGAAGAGACCGAAAGTTAGGACAGAAATAGTTTTGGTTAAATAGTAATCACTATCACAATAGTATGGTATAAACATAACACATATCAGAGTTTTAACTCTTAAATACATGTACATGCAGACATGATTTTTGTTCGTTCCTAACAGGGTTGACATATTTACGGATCTATCTCATGATGTTGATATATGTAGAATATTGTTATTATATGTAGTTTCCATCACGAGTTAAGTAAACTTAATCGTGATTATGTTTTGTACGGGTTTTTTCTTTTTCTTTTTTCTCTCAGATGGTAAAGGTAGATATATTTTGGCTTTTCATGCTTCTCAGTCCCAACTTTTAATAGTACAAATTAAATGACTGCTTCATGTAGAACTATACTAGTAGATTGTTAAAAAAATCTTATTGTGTAATAGACAAGCAGTCAACTGTCTCATTTATCATGTTTATATCATATATATACATGTATATATCCAGAAACTACACTTTTTCTTTGATATTTAATTCAAATATTATATGTAGCATTATTATACATATAATTTGTCATTTATGAATATACTGATTAATTAACTAATGACAAGTGAAAACTACTTCTTATTGGTACATCCTAGCAATATTTTTTGGCTATAAAAACACTGGCACATTAAATGTGTTTGAATTTTTTTTATTTTTTTTAATAATATATAAATACCTGAACCACAAAAGGGGTAAAATTGTAACTAAATTTATCTTTTTTTATTTATTTCTTTAATTTTTTCTTTGGTACTTTAATTTGGATCTTATTTTAAAAGAGCAGATAACTCATATTGGCAGAATGCATTTAGATTACAAGGCTTCATCACACACAACCAAAATTATTAAGGACAGCACAAGATATGAATCTTGGTGTACAGTATGCAAAACATGTAAGTTATATAAATCACTTGGGACAGACAGCAACAAATATAAGAGTGTAATATATGTGGCTATTACTTTATTGACAAAATTTGTGTATGTATATCAATGGCATCCATAGTTGTAGGTTCCGTAAACTGTAGGGGATTAGCAAATAAGGTAAAAAGATTAGATATTTTTTCAATTTGTAAGAAACGTTATGATATTGCAGTGTTGGTTGATACTCACTGTTGTTTAGAAAATGAAAATAAATGGCTTCAAGAATGGGGATATACAGGTAAATTTAGTAGCTATTCAAACAGGAGCAGAGGAGTAGCAGTCTTGTTTAAGAATTCCTTTGAATTTAAAATAAATAATGAAATTATAGATAATAATGGAAATTTCATTATTTTAGATATTACTGTTCAAGATTATAGACTAACACTTGTAGCATTGTATGGTCCAAATGAGGACTGTCCTGAATTTTTTCATTCTTTGGAAAGCAAAATTTGTCTTTTTGAAAATTCTTCAGTTATAGTTGTTGGAGACTGGAATGTAGTACAAAATTATAGTCTTGATACTCTGAACTATCAGACTGAAAATAATCCCAGAGCTCAAGTTAAGATTCATGAAATGATGAATAATTTAGACTTATTAGATATTTGGAGGATACAAAATCCTTCAGTTAAAAGATATTCTTGGAGGGGCCCTAACAAAAAACAAGGACGTCTTGATTATTTTTGTATTTCTTCTGACTTAGAGCCGTTTGTTGTGACATCAGATATTGGGATTAGTTATAGATCTGACCACTCACCAGTGAGGATTGATCTCAAATTTATTAATCAGATCAGGGGAAAAGGGACTTGGAAATTTAACAATAGTTTATTGAAGGATATTGATTTTATTAAAAAAGTCAAGCATGATATTACAGAGGTTATATCTGAATATGAATGTGATCCAAATGAAGATCTTGAAAACCTTGATAAAGCATACAAAATTGATAATCAATTACTTTGGGAAACTATTAAAATGAAAATAAGAGGCACAGCCATTTCTTGCTCTTCATTCAAGAAAAAAGAAAAAGACAAGATGGAGAATATGCTTTTTGGAAAATTAGAAAAATTAAACGACCTATTTGCTTTAAATAATTCAGATGAAATTAGACTTGATATTGAAAAGGTTGAAACAGAACTTAAAATTTTAAGAGAAGACAAAATTAATGGAATTATAATAAGAGCAAAGGCAAAATGGCAAGTTGAAGGGGAGAAGAATACACGTTTCTTTTGTAATCTTGAAAAAAAACATTATACAGAAAAAATTATATCAAAATTACTTTTGGAAGGAAATCAAGTTATTCAAGATCCAAATGCTATTCTTAGGGAACAAAAATTATTTTATGAAACTTTGTACAGAAGTTCTAACCCAGGGGATGAGGAGAATGCCACATTCATGAATTAAAATAACCCCTTCTTAAATAAACCTAGCAGAGAAGAGATTAATTCCTGTGAGGGTCAAATTACCTTAAAGGAATGCAGTATTGCCCTTAAAAATATGAAAAATTTAAAGTCACCAGGCATAGATGGTTTTACTGTAGAATTCTATAAATTTTTCTGGAATGACATAAAATTTCCACTTGTCAATTGCCTGAATGAGAGCCTTGAAAAAGGAAAATTCTCAGTAAGTCAGCGACAAGGGTTAATAGTATGTTTACCAAAGGAGGGAAAAGAAAAACACTTCATCAAAAATTGGCGTCCAATTACTTTATTATGTGTTGACTATAAATTAGCATCTGCTTGCATAGCAAAGAGATTAAAACCTATACTGCAAAATATTATAAGTCAGACAAAAAAAGGATTTTTAAAAGGAAGATACATTGGTGAATGTGTAAGAATTATTGCAGATCTGATAGATAAACTAGAAGAAGAAGATATTCCAGGATTATTATTACTGGTTGACTTTGAAAAAGCCTTCGACACGGTCGAATGGTCCTTTATTGAAAAAACTTTAGATTTTTATGGGTTTGGTCCCACACTTTGTAGATGGATAAAATGTTTTTATACAGACATTACCAGTACAGTTACAAATAATGGACATTTATCAGAATTTTTTAATTTGGCTAGGGGGTTAGGCAAGGGGATCCTTTATCCCCTTATCTCTTCATCCTTGTGTTGGAACTACTTAGTGCAGCTTTAAAATATGACCCAATTGTTTCTGGTGTCACAGTAAACGACTCTGAGTTTTTACTAAGTCAATATGCAGATGACTCCTCTCTGATTCTGGATGAAAATGAGGAATCTCTTAAACAAGCATTGCACATTTTTGATAGTTTTGCTGCCTGTGCTGGTTTGAGGGTAAATGTAGATAAAACTGAAGCCATATGGGTTGGCTCAAGATTAGGCAGTAACGAAAAACTGTTACCAAATAGGAAATTATCTTGGAATACTTCAGGAAAGTTTAAACTGTTGGGAATTCGTTTCAATCTCTTAAATGAGGATAAAACTTTAGAAAACTATACAGAAAAAATTAAAAGCATGAAAAGCCTTCTCAATTTATGGTCATACAGAAACTTGACATATATTGGCAAAACCATTGTTATAAAAACTTTGGCTCTCCCACTTTTGGTACAGGTATTGACAGTCCTTCCAAATCCACCAGTTCAGGTTATACAAGAAATACAAGGAATTTTCATTAAATTTTTATGGGATGGAAAACCAGACAAAATAAAAAGGAAAGTTATTATTAATAATTATGATGAGGGAGGTTTAAAGTTCCCACATATAGAAAGTTTTTGTATGTCCCTTAAAATGTCATGGCTTTATAAATTGCTAGATCCTTTGAATATTTCTCCCTGGAAAATTCTATTATTGAGTTATATAGAAAAATATGGAGGGGATAAAATATTGTACCTGACAAAAGAGGGTCTGGAAAAAATTGCAAAAAAGTTAAATCCTTTTTGGAGGGACATTTTTCTAAATCTGGCTAAATTGAAGCCAGAAAAGGTGAAAGATGAAAACAATCCCATTAATATCCTGAGTCAACCCATTTGGCTGAATATTAATATTAAAAGATGTGGAAAGCCATTTATTTTTGAAAATTATTGTAATGATGGTATATTTTTTATAAATGATTTAATCTCAGATGGGAAAAACATATTGACATTTGAGCAGCTTAAAACTCAGTATGCAGTTAAAACCAATTTTGTTGAATATTATGGTCTCGTTAGTGCAATCCCAGATATCTGGAAGAAAACAATTTCAGATCATGGTAGATTAGATATTATTGAAAATGATATTGTAGAAAAACTCAAAAATGATAAAAAACCATGTAAATATTTTTATCAATTATTTCTAGAAAAAATTAAAGAAAATCCTTTAAGATCACAAAATAAATGGTCTGATGCTTTATGTGTTAAGATTGATGATTGGGGCAAAATCTATTCGATGGCATTTCAAGCAACAAAAAACACTAAACTTCAAAATTTTCAATTCAAGTTATTACATAGAATTGTATACACAAACTCTTTTCTTTATAAATGTGGTTTAATAGAAACAGAACTGTGCACTTTTTGCACTGAAACCAAAGAAAGCTTATTGCATATTTTTTGGGAATGTATATATAGCAAAAATATTTGGATAGCACTTCAAGATTTATTATTAAAATGTGGATTTAGCCTTAAACATATAGAGGCAAAAGATGTTATTTTTGGTATTGGGGAAATTTTTGACCCATATAATGTAGTACAACATATAATGTTGATTTTAAAATTTTATATTTATAGCTGTAAAAACTCAGGAGAAAAACCTTCTGTGAAAGGTAGTATTGCATATTTAAAATACTGTATAAGAATAGAACAACATACAGTAAATTTCTTATCTCCTACACAAAAAGAATATATAGATAAAAAATGGTTGCCATTACAATCTGTCCTAGGTGATTTAAATATTTTATAACTGGTACGAAAATTATAGTTATATTTTGTTGTATGTCTTGCTATTTAGAGTTGTCATATAATAATAATATCTTTAAGACCATACTTGAAACTGTACATGTGTGTAATCCTGCTTGATTGTTTTCTGTCTTTATGTCAAAAATAAACAAATTACAAAAAAAACAAACATTGCTGTGATTAAGATACAAATAAATTAATTAAACTCTTCTGCTTCTGCGGTCAACATCTAGCATAAGTTTCCATGACGAATGTAAACAAACAAACAAAAGACGGCTCTGATCCGGTGATGATGAGTTCGGATTTCGTAAATAAAAACAAATCGGATGTTTATTATGAAACGCCTTAGACTTTTCATTCACCTATATAGTTAAGATTTTTCACCATATTAATTTGAAAGGGCCTTAAATTAATAACACGTATTTATTATATACGTGGAAGAGTTAGAATTATCAAGACGTCGCCATTTTGCCATACACTACAGGATTCATGGAAATCGCTTGCCAATATAGGTTGCAGTCTTGTAATTGACTGCTCCATAGGCTTACATGCAAAACAGCTGATCTTTGAAAATAAAAAAATAAAAAGTGCTACATAGAAATTTTTTTTCATGTTCATATCATGAATGTACTTATGTGAAATTGTGATTTAATCCAAAAAAAAGAGGGTCTTGCCACGAAGAATAAAAAGTTACGTAATCCTGAAGTCAAAACATTTTTTTTCTACTTTCTGTTTGCTATTTTTACTAGGCCGCACCACTTCCAGTAAACATGATATCATTCCACTTTCCTGAATTGATATCCTCCAAAAGATGCAAGATTTTTTTAAAGTCTATATATATGTTTCAATTCAGCATAAACCTATAATCAAACAGAAAAAATTGAGTTCAGAAAAAAATTCAGAAAAAAATGCACTATTTTGTTTCCCTCCATGTTTTGACATGCACCGGAAACTGGAGTTGTAATACAAGACTGGTACCTATAAGAGCGCAGCCCTCGACAACCTCGGTATTTAGCTGGATTAAATTAAATATTATTGAGACTGTGTAGCTGAAAATTCAGAGTTGTCGACGGCTGCTCTCATATCGCAATTTGAAGGAATACAGGCAAAAATCGATAATATTTGCCGTTTTTGACCATATGTTGATTTGAATTGGGATGATTTCTACCAAACACACGCAAGACAGTTATTCAAGACTACCATTTTACGAAAGGGTGGGATGGATCCTAATTTAATACCACTCAGTTTTTGTTTTAAAGGCTGTTTTTTTTTATGAAAATATGAGGCCGATTTCCATTGTTAGTGAATCTACTCCTTTAAATTACTCCTTACCAGCTAGAGTCATACAGGAAATTAAATTACTTCACAAGAGTCATACTGAATTTTAAATAACTCCCTACAAGCTAGAGTCATACAGAATTTTAAATAACATTAGGCATTTTGAAATTATTAAGAAACTCGCTCAGACAAAGACTAGATGAATTTGGCTATTTATTTAAGGTATTTTTGTTAATATATAGCTCTTCAACGGTTCCGGTACTTATACATCTTCCGATTTCAAGTGTTTGGCTTTGAGCTTACCTTGTGAAGGTAAATCCAGCAAAATGTTTCGGACACAAGAAATTATTAAACGTGTTGTTTTTAATTTTTAATTTCATATACCTCCATTTAAAAGTCATACAGATTTTAATGTAAATAACTCCATATAAAAGTCATACATAAATTTAAACATCTACTTACAAGAGTCATACATGAATAAAAAAAACTCTTTAAAAAGAGTCATATATAATTTTTAATAAATATCTCCTTACAAGCTAGAGTCAAAGCGAATTTTAAAAACTCGTTACAAGAGTCATACAGAATTTCAAATATCTCCTTACAATATAGAGTCATACAGAATTTTAAATAACTCGTTACGAGAGACATACAGCATTTCAAATAACTCCCTACAAGAGTAATATATTGTCCTTAAAAATCTAGTTTAGCAATTCTGTCTATGATCTTCATAATTATTTCCGTTAAACTGAGTTCATAGAACAGAAAAAATAATCAGCACAACAACTTATAATATATCAAATGATTGAACTTATAAATCGACCCTTTTTATGATTTTTATGCCCCACCTATGATAGTAGAGGGGCATTATGTTTTCTGGTCTGTGCCTCCGTCCGTCTGTGCGTCCGTGCGTCCGTTCGTCCGTGCGTCCGTTCGTCCGTTCAGGTTAAAGTTTTTGGTCAAGGTAGTTTTTGATGAAGCTGAAGTCCAATTAACTTGAAACTAAGTACACTTGTTGCTTATGATATGATCTTTTTAATTTTAAAGCCAAATTAGACTTTTGACCCCAATTTCACGGTTCACTAAACATAGAAAATGAAAATGGGAGTTTCAGGTTAAAGAGTTGGTCAAGGTAGTTTTTGATGAAGCTGAAGTCCAATCAACTTGAAACTTAGTACACTTGTTGGTTATGATATGATCTTTCTAATTTTAAAGCCAAATTAGATTTTTGACCCCAATTTCACGGTTCACTAAACATAGAAAATGAAAATGGGAGTTTCAGGTTAAAGTTTTTGGTCAAGGTAGTTTTTGATGAAATTGAAGTCCAATCAACTTGAAACTTAGTACATATGTTTCCTATAGTATAATCTTTCTAATTTTAATGCCAAATTAGATTATTACCCAATTTTAACAGTCCATGGAACATGGAAAAGGATAGTGCAAGTGGGGCATCCGTGTACTTTGGACACATTCTTGTTTAACCCTGAATCTAGGGTTTTACTCATTTCAATATATTATCTTGAAATTAGGTTATGTGATTCATATCATTGAGCTTTTATTATAACTTAATAACTCCTAGCAAGAGTAATCTAAAATTTTAAATAACTCCTTACAGGAGTAATTAAAACATAATAACTCTTATAAAAGTCCTACAGCATTTCAAAATAGGGTTTTACCCATATTGAGTTATTATCTTGAAATAAGGTTTACTTATGTGATTCATTTACCCATATTGAGTTCAAAATAGGAGTCATCGCCCTTTGCAGATGAAGTTATATGGGTGTTTTTGACTTTTCTGATTTCTTTTCAGAAATGTTAAAGAGAAAACACACAAGCTATGTAATGAGGTGTTAACATAAAATGCAATTTTAAGTAGACTTTTTTTAAATGGCGTTAACTTTTAATAACGATCCATTTTCTGTTTTCTTTATGTATAATACATTTATCTTGAAAGTAATGAGACACTTACAAAGAAACTGTGAAAGTAATGTAAAAAATCAAAGTCAGTTAAAATTTTTCAAAATAGTTTAAATGACAGACATTTTCAATGAACTCCTTATAATAGTTGTTTCACTTTTAAAAAGGTAATGATATACGTTTTCCCGCTGCTCTCTGTTTTATAGACTAAAAACTTAAACATTTTAAACAAAATATTTGAACCTGCTTGACAAATATATATATGTTCGCCCAAACAGCTAGGATTAATTTTGCCATAATTTATTTCGCCCAATGACCATTTGTTAAAAGCTCTTCAAAATTGTTTATAGTTTATATATGCACTCAAAGATTATAAGACTTACACTATATTCATATTGGTGTTTCTCACATTTCAAATGCCAAAAATCACATGAAAATGCGGATATGAGAGATTTGGTAATTATATCACATCTGATCCTGTCACCTATGCATATATGACCAAATTTACACAATATCAGCTGTTTGGTGTGACCTTTATATAATTGGCACTACTTATGTAGGATAGGAATATGGAAGTTGTTAACTTCAATCAATTTCTTTGTAGTATATAGTTATCAAAGGTACCAGGATTATGATTTAGTACGCCAGACGCGCGTTTCGTCTATATACGACTCATCAGTGACGCTCATATCAAATTATTAGCTCACCTGGCCTTAAAAGCCAAGTGAGCTTTTCTCATCCGTCGTCGTCCGTCGTCGTTAACTTTTACAAAAATCTTCTCCTCTGAAACTACTAAACCAAACTTGGCCACAATCATCATTGAGGTATCTAGTTTAACAAATGTGTCCGGTGACCCAGCCAATCAACCAAGATGGCCGCGATGGCTAAAAATAGAACATAGGTGTAAAATGCAGTTTTTGGCTTAAAACTCAAAAACCAAAGCATTTAGAGCAAATCTGAAAATAATTAAAATTGTTTATCAGGTAAAGATCTATCTGCCATGAAATTTTCAGATGAATCGGACAACCCGTTGTTGGGTTGCTGCCCCTGAATTGGTAATTTTAAGGAAATTTTGCCGTTTTTAGTTATTATCTTGAATATTTATATAGATAGAGATAAACTGTAAACAGCAATAATGTTCAGCAAAATAAGATCTACAAATAAGACAACATGACCAAAATTGTCAATTGGCCCCTTAAGGAGTTATTGCCCTTTATAGTCAATTTTTAACATTTTTCATAAATTTTGGTAAATTTAAAAAAATATTTTCCACTGTAATTACTGGGTCAAGATCATTATAAATAGAGATAATTGTAGCAACAAGAATGTTCAGTACAGTAAGATCTACATACACGTCACCATCACCAAAACACAATTTTGTCGTGAATTTATCTGTCCATTGTTTACTATGCACAAAGACCAAGGTGAGCGACACAGGCTCTTGAGAGCCTCTAGTTTATAAAGCCAAACAATTACGAAGTTGAAGAGCATTGAGCATCCAAAATGCCCAAAAAGTTGTGCCAAATACGGTAAAATGGTATGCTTGTGTTTGCTTTTGTTGTAGTTCAGAGTTTCTGTTGTTTCGTTGTTCACTCGTTGTTTGATGTGTTTCCCTAGGTTTTAGTTTGTTACGCGGATAAGTTGTTGTGTTAATTCGAATAATCACTATTGAATAGCGATATACTACTGTTGTCTTTGTTTATTTATCTACTTACGTAAGTTATTTTTACGTCCTTGGTTGATACTATTAGTTTGATTTTAGTTGTTTTGTTGATATATTGTTTTCATTATCGATTGTGCATATGTTTAATGTGTTATTGGTTCTGGTGTAGTTATATTTCTCGGTGTCCTTAACAAAGACTTGAGTTTTATTAATTATCATGTAATTGAAATGGGAGATATGCATGTTGTTTTGCGACAAAAAATGCATATTTTCAAGTCCAAATTGATTATCTGATTCAGCTTTGCACAAAATGTCAGTCATTCATATGTGTTCATATTGGTATTCCCTTCCACAAATAAGAATTTTAATGTACTTAAAGTTCATATTATTTTTCAGACTTGCAACAACATACTAAAAATCAATGGAAAGAAGAGTTTAGTTGTTTTGTGGAAACAAAAGCGTCTAAGGACATTTTCGAAAGAACAAAAGCAAAGCAGTGTGTTTTTATTTCTGGGCCATTTGGATGCGGGAAATCTTCTTTAGCATTTCATACAGCGTTGAAACTCGAGGAAACATTGGAATTCGATTTCATGATAATTTCCAATCCAGACGATCTTATAAAGTATGCATCGAAAGACAAAAAGCAGATATTTCTAATAGATGATGCATTTGGAAAATATAATGTAAATAGTCACAATACGCGTTGGTGGAGTGATCATGGTGAATCTGTTCATCAGCTCGTGACTCGAAACACCAATTTGAGGCTCTTAATGACTTCGAGATTAAACATTTACTGGTCATTAGATCTAGATTTACCGCAGCTGAAAGATAGATTTTGTATCTTTAATCTTTTAACAAAAGAAGTAGCATTGACATTTAAGGAGAGACAAACGATAGGACGATGTTATCTACAAGAAGATATTATCGAAAATCTTAATAAAGACGTCGTTATGTCATACAGTTTCTTTCCAATGCTTTGTGGGAGTTTCAATACTTACCCGAAAGTAAATATTGTTGAATATTTCACAAATCCTGTGGAGTACATTAAGACTGAAATCGAGAACTTGAAACAAACATCAACAGATCTGTTTTACCTGGCATTGGCTGTATTGGTTGTTTTTGATAACAACGTAAAAAAGGACATTCTCAACGACGTTAATCACACATATGATAGAATATTGACGTCTATATCGAAGGAAATAGGTTACAAACGATACACATCAAAGACAAATTTATATTCGAGCTTTGTTGCGCTTACTGATTCATATCTATCAGATCAGGAATATTCTTTTGCGTGCTTCAGTCCCTATTTGTTTAATTCATTAGCATTTTGCATAGGCCCACGGATAATACACAGTATCCTTCGCTATGGAACAACGGCATTTATAATCGAAAAAATGCATCTGAAAACATCATGTATCCACTATCCAAAGTTCACAATTATAATTCCGAATTCATTACATGATACATTCTTCGAAAGATTGTTGCTGGATATGAAAACAGCGTTACATAATATATTTATTGGAAGTCAACATGTATCAGCTGAGTTTAGAGAATCATATATAGCATACATGAGAAGATATTTAAAAGCGGAGGATCTGCGAAAAGGCATTAACGGTACTACAGTCCTTCATCTTGTTTCAGCAGAAGGGTATTGGGATTATGTTGAATATTTCCTTGAACTAGACATTCAGATGGTAAAAGTACTAGATGATTTTGGCCAGACTGCGTTGCATAAAACATGTATGAAAGGACATATACATGTAGCCATCTTGTTATTGGATAATGGTTCATATATTGATGAATATGATAAAGACCAAAAAACACCTCTTGCTATTGCGTGTGATTGCGGCTTGGTAGAAATGGTAGATTGTCTTTTGTCTCGAAATGCAAACATTTGTCGGCGAAATGCTGATGGTATGTCTCCACTCCATGTTGCTTGCAAAAGATGTAATTTTAAGATAGCTGAATTACTTTTGAAAAATAAAGCAGAGGTTAATCAACTGAACTTTAAGGGATATTCACCTCTTTATTTGGCATGCGAGAAAGGGGCGTTTGAGATTGCCACGATGTTAATCGCACACAATGCGATAATTGATTTTGCAAATTTTCAAGAAGAGACGCCGTTGTATATTGCTTGCAAAAAGGGTCATTTTAACGTAGCAGAACTGCTGTTATCGAATAAGGCAAACGTAAGTAAACGCAATCGGTTTCGAAATACACCTATTTTGATTTCATGTAAAAAGAGACACATAGAGATTATTAGGCTTTTATTAAGATATACGGCAGATGTTAATTGTAAGAATATGTCTCTGCTTACACCATTACATGTAGCATGTAGAAATAACAATATGGACATTATTTTGTTACTTATTAAACATGGTGCATTGGTCAACGAACCTGATACAAATAGCCAAACACCTTTATTTATTGCTTGTTCAAAAGGTTATTATATTGATATGGGTAAAATAACAAAAAATAGTGCGTCCGTTACCACCATTCAGAATGAAGAAACACATCTTCAAGTGGATGATAGCGATGGATATGAAGAAATTGTGAAAGTGTTGTTAAATGCTGGCGCTAATGTGAACCAGTGTGATTCTTGTGGGATAACACCAATTCACTTGGCATGTAAAGCTCAAAGAGAAAAAATCGTTAAACTGTTGATAAATGCCGGTGCTGATGTGAATAGGGCTGATAAGAATGGTACCACATCAATTGATATTGCTCGTGAAGGCGAACAAAATGAAATTCTTTCATTGATGATAAATGTCAATGTTAATGTGAATATAAGTGATTCTAATGCAATTATTTTGTAACAATTGTTCTGATTGGATAACAGCAAGCGTAAAATTCTCTATCTCCTTGTCTGTAACTAAGGAAGCCGACATTTTGAATTTCGGAATGTATTGACATGTTATTTCTACAATAATAAACAAAAAACTCACTTGTTGCGCCTAAAAATCTTCTTTTTATCAAATTTTATTACATTCTGAAGCGGCACAGAAGCCAGAAAACGGCCGGTGTTTATGTTTGACGCCGGAAGCATACCTATGACGTCACCTAGTGTAGGGACCAAAGAACATAACATCTTTTCGCGGAATTTTCTTTAATGAACATTTTACACTGAAATAATGATTGAAATTTAATTATAAACTTGTTTTGCATTAGAATAGAGATAACTGTATTGTATTTGAAGCTTTGCGGACGTCCATCGGTAGTTTTACTGTCGCAAATACCCGTTTACCTGTCTCTGCTCCGCGTCGCCAGGTAAACTAAATTTGCGACAGTAAAACTACCGATGGACGTCCTTAAAGCTTCAAATACAATACAGTTATCTCTTAATAAGCATTCGATGCCACCACTTCACGTTGCTTGTAACGAAGGCAGTGGATCAGTAGTAAAGACGTTGTTAGGTATGGGAGCTAATGTGAATGAGATGGATAATGACGAAATGACTCCACTTCATGTGGCGTCTAAAAGTGGACAAGAAGAAATCGTTACTATGTTAATAAATGCCGGTGTTAATTTGAATAAGACTGATACGAATGGAGTAACGCCACTTCACATCGCTTGTAAAGACGGAAACGAAGAAATAGTTAAAATGTTATTAAATTCGGTTGCTAATATGAAGATGATAGATAAGGATGGAAAGACACCGTTGAACGTTGCTCGTAAACATGGACACAACGATATCGTTACATTGTTATTGAATGCGAGTGCTTATGGGAAAAGGGGTGATAAGACACTTCATATGGCCGATAAAGGTGAAAGAGAAGTAACCACCAATGAAGTTTCCATTGGGAATGTTGATGATGATGATAATTTAAATTGGTTAATAATTTAGGTTCCGAACATGTTGCAATGTTTATTATTGCGAAAGTTACGACGGGGTAGACTTTGCAAACAATGAATCTGTGATTGGAATTTTGATTGCATAGTTTGTATTCAGCTTTTTTTCTGTAATCGTAGAAATTAAATAAGACATGCATACTAAAGTAACAAAACTACTAAACAATAGTTGAAATTCTGGAGGAAATGCATCGTTTTATTATTTTGATATGATAGTTCTGACGTACATACATGACAAATTATTGCAAACATATTATATAAACAGGCTCCAGACAGATACATTCTATTTACAGATAGCACCGACAAATGAAAGCAAGTCAATTTGAAATTTATTATTTGCAAATCATGAAATTTGATACCAAGGCATATATCGTTCATCTAATCTTGAAAGCATATTTGTGTTTGATTAAAACAACATATTGAAAAATTAAAAAAGACGAAAATGGTTTAATTCGATTACAAATTATTAAAAAACAAAGGCAATATTGATTTTCGAAAAATATGAAGCTGAGTTTTTTTACTGATACAATATAGTTTGTAAACGAAACGCGCGTCGGGTGCATAAACAAAATTGCAATCCTCGTATCAATGATGGGTTTTTTTATGTCTTTTGATTAAGTGGAAATCAATTTTTTAAACTTCTTATGTAAATACATGATGAATGATCGGTGTCTTTTACTTGATTTATCTCACTTGACTGGGCTGGGTTAAACTGGTTTGTTTGTCATAGACCAGTCCATCTAAAGATAGGTGTTTTGGGAGCAAACTCATTAATAAAGTGTACAGTCATTCGTTTGTAAATTCCTTTGATGACACTGATAGGTGATTAGAAATCAATAATAAATATAACGGCACTCGCCCTTATCATACACTTCTTCAAATATATTGCCCTTATGCAAATTAAAATGTCAGTTCTACCCGATCAGTTAAAATAACATTGGTAATATGACATACTAAATATTTATTGTCATAACGTGTTTATGATTACCTAGATCGGTTGTAAATTGTTCCAATCATATGATTGACAAAGATCAAGCAGTTTATATCGTAAAATGGAGAGGGAAGTCGTACTGTTACCTTCATCAGTGTAATATTTGAACTATTTGTAATGCCACCGCATCTAAAAGTTGAAGGGGTTATTGTTTTACCCTTGTCCGTCCGTCTGTTAATTTTTAACTTTGTTAATTATGGAGTATATACTTGTATAAGAAGAGCATAGTGTTTCGGGATAACTATTCATACAGTTTGAATGCAATGGATTTTTTACTTAGCTTTCTGTTTGTACATATATTGAAGGTGTGTAAGTGTGTAATTTTTAGTGATTTTTTCGCTATTGGTTGGTGGTTGAACTTTGTCATTTTTCTTGCATAAGAAGTTTAGCTAGCCAGAAAACCAGATTCCATCCACCAATTTTTCTTAAAATGTCCTGTACCAAGTCAGGAATAAGTTAGTTGTTATCAAATAGTTCGTTTTAATGTATGTTACATTATCGTTTGTTTTTGTAACACTTTAGTGTTTCTGTTGTTTTGTTGTTTTCCGTCTGTTTTAATTTGTAAACCGGATTTTTTTTCTCTCAATCGATTTATGACTTTTTAACAGTGTTGTTCTATTGTTGCTTTTATGTACAGCATATTCATATAACTTCTCTAACAGTTGGAATTTTAGGAAAATTTCACATTGCTGGCTATTTGTACATACATTGTATATTGAAGTTAAAAATGTGGTCAAGGTCTCGATTTTTATTAATATTTGCTCTTTTGGAGATAATTAAACTTTGTAATTTTTTTTTGAGTTATCCTTATATAAGAAGTGCATAGAGTTTCAAGATAACTCCTCCTACAGTTAACCATAGACTTATGTGCTTCCATGCTAAACTTTATGTACTTTAAAATGACAAGTTACATCTGTGGAGGCATCATTTATGTTTCCCTGACACAATAATATCTTAACGAAAGTCCTACATTGACCTTGTTATAATAATGTTACTTCAGGGTAAACTGCGGGGGCATCACTTTGTTTATTTTATTGTGTTTTATTTGTATTTATATTATAAAGCAAATGTAGTAGAGTTTGTTATTGGTTTTTTTTTCTATCTTTGAAAATCGACACCATTATTATTAAACCTCCTTTGCATTTCATACCTGTTTATTTGATTAAACAATCAATACACTAATTATTCATTGATTTGCCTTATATCGTTAACATTCATCTAATAAAAGTGGAAACACCACTTTATATTAGCTCGTCGAAGACGGGCAGAATTATTTTATTTTAATGCTTGTTCGCCGGCCGGCAACACTTCGTTGCATGAATTCGCCTCATGTGGAAGACTGTCTTTTACCAACTCAGGAATATTGGAGTTATGTTCAGTTTATTGATGTCGGGTTTTTTTGTCAGTTTTCTTGGAATTCAAATTTTGGAATTTTTGTCTTGGATTTCAGAACGTTTTTGTTTACTTTTTTCAAACGCTTACAGAAATTTTCTTGAGACCAGAGTGTCATGTCATTTAAACACAACACTTCGAAGAAAGTTCCTTTCCAATTATTTCATGTTAGGCTTTGTCGTTCGAAAGTATGGGATTTCTATTGGTTCAATGAAGGCAATTTGTCACATATAATGCTTTAAATCCTGTACGCGTTCATTGATTTCCACAAATGACTACAGTATAATTCAGTTATATTAAAGCACCCTTAAGCAATATAGATATTTAACATTTGCTTATTTGTCGTACCAGACTGAATGTACTATACAGATTCAAGTAAAAGTTTCATATGTTGTAGTACAATACCTTAAGTGTGTTTGGATTTGATTTCTTTTTTTTTAACACAATCATATTAATTTCATTTATCAAATATTGCTTCTTAGATACACCATCAAGATTCCAAGATTACCTTGACTCCACTGACTATCCATGGAATAATCAGCTGATTAGATTGACATATATTTTGTTTAGATAACACCAGAATAATTATACTAGAAGAGCATGCAATGATTCTGTTGGGTTTTTTTCAATTGTAAGTGACATTGGACCTATTATCTTATGTCCATAAATATTGGTGTCTATTCTCTTCATAAATTCAGTCACACAATCACTGTAAACGTGTATGTTTTGGTTTCTGCTAATAAACATAGTGTGACTTGTATATTGAAAAACTAAGTATTGTAATTAAAACTATATTGAGTAATACTTTTTGTGGTTTTTTGGTGAAAATACTTCAATCTAACAACTTGTTTTGTTTTCTTTGATCTAGATTGTACAATATTATTATAACTATTGATAACTATAATTGTTTGAACATTGACGATTACAAAATACATGTCTTTTGACATACAATCATTTAACATTTGAACTATAAATTGTATTTCGCTCATGAAAAAGCAATACTTGTTAACATACAACTGATGTACTCTTCGTTGCTATGAATGTTTTGTTTCGAAGCATCTAGCTTTATATAGACCAGAGGGCAATTAGTTGGGCATGATAAAACATAACAGGCGTTAACAGACATCATCAAATCTACCACAGTTTGCAACAAACTTTATCAAGCACAAATAGCTACTCTAGAAAAAAAATTGATTACCTACACTGAACAACTCATGTTTCAGTAAAAAGTAAAATCACAAAAATACTGAACTTAGAGGAAAATCTATTCGGAAAGTCCATAATCACATGGCAAAATCAAATAACAAAACGTATCAAAAACGAATGGACAAGTAAGCCTGACTTGGTGTAGGCTTATATAATAATCTGATGGACAACATCGATCACTCCTGCACGCAAACGTTTTTAGTTTGCCATTAAGACTATATACAGCCACCAAACATTTTAACCACTGACACGAATAAGAAAATAGATTAAGGCAAATAATTTAGAAGCAGGTTCAAAATGTGCTCGATACTACACGAGACCATAAAGGTAACTATAAAGCAGTTGGATGATACCGTCGCTCGCTCAAGAAAACCTAAAACCAATCACAAACCTTACTCCTGTCTGTGTTTTTGTTTGATAATTGTCTCAGTATCGATCTGATGAGTGAAGCCTTTTTAAACTCATTGTTATTGATTTTTTTCAAAAGTCGTCAATCGATTAAGATACAACTAATCCGGATTACAAATTAAAACCGGGGGAAACACAATACCTATAAGAGGAAAACAACGAAACAACAAAACACTGAAGTGCAACAACAAAAAAACGACAATGCAACATACACAGAAACGAATTATCAGATAACAACTGCCATATTCCTGAAATGGTAAAGGACATCATTTTAAGAAAAAACAAGAGGGTTGAACCTGATTGTGTGCCTAGTTTAACCTTGTTTTGTGCCTAGCCAAACCTCGCGCTTTATGGCAATATAAAATCTACCGACAAAATTACAAGATTACATGACGGGAATACAGCACATATACATGCAAAAACACCATAGCGAAGGAAATACATAAATAAATAACATAAAAGTACATTTCGACATATTAACCACGGAATAACAACGAATAACTAAAATTCATTTAGGACAGTACACAAAAACATCCTTATAGAATAACGAGCTGTGAGTCTGTCACACGAACGTATATAAACGCTACAAAAGTAACGTTTTAGGTAAATTTCTAAAAGAAAATGGGTATTATTCAAGATAAGGTTTCTAATTACATTTATTTAATGTTTTTTTTATAACACTAACAAGAATATTGATATAGAATTGTGTTATTAATTGTGCTACTTACTCTGTTGGCCTTCATTCCAATTCAAACAGTGTAAATCAAATAACTCCTGTGCACATAGTTGTTTTATACTAAAATCATACAAATGAACTGGGTGATTAATTTTCTTACTTTTACATACGAACAGAAAAACAAAATTGAATCACAACGACAAAGTCAAGACACAAAACAATGTCCGATCAGAATTACAAATAAAACTTAGTAGCTAAGTACATGAGCACTGAATAAACAAATGCCAAGTCACGTCTTATAGTACTGCGAATTCAAACTCAACATACAGTCATATTTGGGAATAGGTCGGTACGTAAAAGACCAGACGAGAAAAAACATGTTCTTAGTTAGATTCAACACAGACACATCGTATGAATCAACCAATTCATGATGTGTCTATAAAATTTACGTATTTTCATCTTATATCTGCCCTCCTCATAACTTTGTTCGAGCAGTCTCTGCGTAAGGAGCACTTTCCTGTATATGAAGTCTTTATAGGTGGAACATGTACGAGCATAACGTATTAACTGAAATATGGAAACACCATACGATAAGGCAGAGGGTAATATGTTACTGCTGAGAAATGGGAAATTGATAATTAGGAAGTAGAAATCATCCCGTTTGTGATATAAGTCGTCCATCTGTGTCAAAATTGAGGAAAAGATGAAGGTATGAAGCAGTTCATCTAGTATCAGTAGTATCCATAATTTCAAGTTCACTGGGATATGTAAGATGTAAGGACTGGCTAAAATATGTGTTTTTTAGTGACAAGACATCGTCAACATATCTGAAAATAAAATTAAAGAATTTTGCAAGGTGCTATTTCTTTTTGTCTTAAGGTAGATCATAAGTAAATGTTTTTTGAGACAGAAGTTTCTTATAATTTGCCAAAATGAAGATTTTACTATGCTCTTTTCAAAAATATAATAAAAAGTATGGGTCACAGTGCTATTTTTCAAACTATGAGTCGTTGAAAATTGCCTAAATTTGATGAGTTTGTGCATGAAAAAACACATAAGAGTGCATAAAAAAAAATCTATAAGATAGAATTTTGAAATAAATTGTGAGAAGATAGGTTTCATAATATCATTTAAGAAAATAAAAAGAAAACATGGTGTCACCGAACTTGTTTTCTTGCCACAAGTAAAAAAAAAGTTCCCTATTAGCCCAATATAAATTTTGTACTAAAAGAGTTATCTCCCCTTAAACGGCTCATTTGAAAAAAATGATTTTAAAAACCAAAAAGGTTGATATTTGTTAACATATTTTGAATAATACAATAAATTAACAAGTTTTCTTTATATAATTAAACAGTCTAACCATTAAATTGCAAATGAGTTTCCAAATTTGCTGATTTGGGCAAATAACTAGACCGATTTTGTACTGTGATTGTAAAATTCAAGATGGCGGTATACCATGAATCTACCTTAAAACATTCAAAAACACAATGTTCTCTTCTGCCACAGTAACTGTAGAATACAATTGCCTAAATTAAAGTACCCGGTCACGTCCACTTTTATTTGTAGTATTTAGATATAGGAAGATGTGGTATGAGTGCCAATGAGACAACTCTCCATCCAAGTAACAATTATTAAAAGTAAACCATTATAGGTCAAGGTACGGCCTTCGACATGATCCCTTGGCCCACACCGAACAGCAAGCTATAGAGGGCTCCAACACATTTTAGTGTAAAACCATTCAAACGGGGAAAACCAACGTTCTTATCTATTTAAAAACGAAAAACACTAATGAACCACATAAACAGACGACAACCACCGAACATCAGAATCCTGACTTAGAACAGGTGCAAACAATTGCAGAGGGATTAAACGTTTTAATGGTACCACACCTTCTCCATTTTCTGAAACAATAGTATAACATCACAACATAGAAAGACACACTATAAAATATCAATTAGAAGGCTTAACTCAATAATAAAACACAGTAACACAAATTTACACACAAGGCCACAACAATGTGATTCCTTGTTCGACGGACCCGCCCGCACCTATTTTTTTTCAAAACAGATTTTTTTTATTTTTTTTATATTCCCGCTTCCCGCATCCGGAAATGTAATCATGTCCATTTCCCGCACCGTTTTTTTTTTGTAAATATTATAAAAAGATATCAACATTTGTTTTTAAAATCACAGTCTAACCTGTATATAACATTTATATGAGCTTTAGAAACAGGACGAAAAGCAAGGCTCTGGCGAACTTTTCTCCAGTTTCGTAGCGAGTATTAATAAATTTTATATTTTCCGACAACATACTTGTATTGTGTTTATCCTTAAATTACTCCCAATACTTGAAAATTTAGTTATAAAATCTAAATTATTGTCTCTAATTTCCCAAAGAAATTGACATAGTTGAAACGCGGACACCGAAAAAGGACCATAAAATGAACCGGTAAAGAAACAGAAATATTCATACTACCGCTTGCTCAACATGGAAGTGGGGTAACAGGAGACTTATTTGTACAAGTACATATAAAGCAAAAATTTATTTGTATACCTGTTATTTGTACAATAGTTGGCTAATTGGAGGATAAAATGTAAAAATTAAAAAAAAAATAAAGGATGAATAATTAAGATAAAAAGTAAAAGCATAGGTTTGATTTAAGGTAAAAGTATAAAACCGCTGTGAAATAATAAACAATTTTTAGAAAACATCAACTTTGAAAAAATATACGTCATATTATACACCGGTAAATGAAAATAATTTTGTTGTTAAGTATACTTCTACTTCTTTTGTATTTGTATCCATCTGATGAGTTAAGTCTTTTTCAACTGATCTTTTACAGTTCTTATGGTGTACTGTAACACCGCTGTCCATGTTAGGGGGGTCCGGAACCCGTTTACATGTTTACCCCGACACATTCTGTATGAATGTGCCTGTCCCAAGTCAGGAGTCTGTAATTCAGTGGTTGTCGTTTGTTTATGTGTTACATATTTGTTTTTTGTAAATTTTTGTACATGAATACGGCCGTTAATTTTCTCGTTTGATTTGATTTACATTACCATTTCGGGACCTTTTATAGCTGACTATGCGGTATGGGCTTTACCCATTGTTGAAGACCGTACGGTGACCTATAGTTGTTATTTTTTGTTATTTGGTCTTTTGTGAAGAGTTGTCTTATTGGCAATCATACCACATCTTCCTTTTTTTTTATCTAAACCCCGATATTCACATTTTGAGATTTATTAATATATTGAAACCAAAGAATAAAATTGAACGATTCAATTTATACAGAAATCTCTCCTATTTTAGGGTGTGGTCACATACAATATGTATTATCCATACACGATTGACTGCCATCATGATTTTATGAGGAAATAAATAAAACGGAATCATTTTGTGTGTTTGAAATACTTAAACAAACAGGTTATAAAAAAATCTATGCATATTTCATAACTTGATTTTTGCCGATTGCTATATTTTTAAATGAGAGTATGATTTTTTTCATGTGTGATCATAGTCATACCTTTGATTTTAAATATTATAGTTTGATGTATTGATTGTTGGTTGCTTAATGTCCATTGACAAATATTTTATTCATGTTCATGACGATTTTAAATATAGCCATCCATAATTATGTGGTCAGATATTTTAAGAAAAACTAAAATCCAACTAGTAAACTCAATGTAAATAGCTGCGCACCTAAATAAACTTTATATCATATGCTTTCATATACTGAGAGAAGATGTGTGGAAAGTAAACTATTGTTATTCCAAACATGACAAAATCGATAATCTAATTGGGGATAATATAAAACAAAAGAAAATCAATTGGATGCCCGTGAATAGGAGATAAAGGGTTGTCAAGTAAACCAATTTTTACAAAAATAAGATGTTTTATGCTTGGCAATGAGACAACTCTTCACAAGAGACTATCTGACGTAGAATGTAACAAATATAGGTCACCACATAGCCTTTAACATAGAGTAATGCCGATTCCACATAGCAAGTTATAAAAGGTCCCGAAATGACTAATGAAAAATAGTTCAATCGAAAAAAAATGCCTTATTTATGTAGAACACGATAAATAAAAACCAAAAATATACAGAAACAAACGATAACCATTGATTTCCAGGTTACTCGCTTGACCCTCCCTTAACCTGGGACATTGGTGTAACAGCAGAACAAGAGAAAAATAAATAAACAAATCAGCTATAAAGAAATAAAATACCAATCAGGACATATCCAACGTCAAATGAATTTATGGTGGAGACGTCATCAGAAGTCAGGGAAACGTATGATGTCGTGCAATTCCAAAATACGTTTGGAAGACGGTTGATGATCATGAATGTATAGCAATATGTTTTCATTAACAAAGAAATCAATATTCATACTAGTAAATTGTGGGCTAAACCTGAATTTATAGATAGCTTATCACCTACTGTTTTAACATTTGGTTAAAGCTCCATAACATTAACAAAAGTAGACGTGCAATCCAAACAGACATAACTAGTTAATATTACATTAATTGGAGTATATAGCTATTCGTCAAAACTATGTACACAAACATCATATACATACAACAAGACTGACTCCTATATTCCAACGAACATTCACACAAATCTAACTAAGGCGCCAATAAATTTAGAAGGAGGAAGTCTAAAATTATTTTGTAGGTGATAGTACATACTGTTTATAGTATGTATATAGTTTACACTTTCTCGATAAAATACAATTTAGGTAGAATATAAATACAGGGAAATTGAAACAACACTGTCAATCCCTCTCAATCGCACATCAGGATCGACCATTCTGCATCAGGACGTCAAAAATATGAAGCAGAAAAATCGATAGAGGGATGCATAAATACGACGAAACGAAACGTATTATCACGAAAACAAAAGGACACCTGTAAAAATATATATACACAACTTCAGCACCTACAATCTGTAATGCAAGGCAATCTTGTAGTATTTGTGAAGAAGACACTGAATATTTATCAATTAGTTCTTTGTACTTTCCGATGAACCGTTTAAGAAAAAGGACGAGACGTTTTCTGACTAAGTCTACGAAGCATCTGCAAGCAATATACTATCGTATGACTTGCTTCATACGCGGGTAAGTTGTTATATATATTGCTGCTTAGGTGATAGTTTGTCATAGATTTTGCTACTGGGATGACCTATGTTGTAAAATTCGATGTAAATGTTTTGAATTGAGGCAAAGGAAGCTATATCTGAGTTTTAATGCAATCGAGTCTTTGTATTTTGAGATTTAAGAACCCCACCATTTTTAATTTTCCTTAGAGATCAGTATTTAAAGTAATTATGGTCTCTACTTTTATCTACTTCTCAATAAAAAAAGAAATACAAAGAAAACACATCAACGAACAACATATGGTTGAGATAGCCCCAAACTGGATACAGGTACATGTGGTCAGGGTAAAGCTAGTATGTATATATGTGCACACACAAGTCTCCACTTGTGTCTATATCAAGACCACAGACCGACAAAAGGATCGACCATTAAAGACCTGCATAGTGCATCTACCAACACGAATGAGATCTTGATTATTATATGATTCTGATAATGTGTGTAGTAACAATGTATACCGACTTAATAGGAGGTGAGTACAATTCCTCTGTATTTGTTTCCTTCAAAGCTAGAATGGTCGAAAATAGAAAGTTGTAAACTTCAAATGAAATTAAATACAAACTAAATTGCTTTTGAATTTTATAATGAAGAAGTCATGGACCTGTTTGTAGCTGGTGGTTTTAACGTGTTCCGTATTTACTTTTTGCAAATTGTGACTTGGATGGAGAGTTGTCTCTCGGGCACTCATACTACATCTTATTATTTCTATATAGCGTAAACAAATGTTTTCAAAAGTTTCATTATTTCCTAAAAAGATGATAAAAACAACATAAAAAAGTACTTTATATTATAATTATAAGTTTTATATAATATATAGCATTGAATTTATATTCCACGTTTTCGTAAAACTTCATCTTATGACGCCCTTGACCGAAATATATATCCGAAAAGCAATATTTCTAAAATTGCTTGAAACATTAAAAACTAAAATATCCTCAAATTTATGAAATTCTCAGTTTGAGCTATTTTTACAAATTCATAATTTGTGTTTCTATACCATTGACAACACGATAAACAACCCAAACTTTAATGTTTAATGAAGATAGAAAGTTTTTTATAACATGGCAATGGTACAAATGTTATAGAAAGTTTGTTTTTTTTTCCCTTGACTCTCATATATGAAACACATTTAGTAAAGTAATTTTATCCCGCATTGCATTGGATTCATTACATTTTTGGCAATAATCTTTTCCTAGATTTTTAGATATAAGTATAACAGTTCCGAAGTAGAAACGATTGCGATGTAATGTGTCTTTTTTTATTTAAAACAATCTCTCAATATATGTAAACGTTGTTTCAGATACACTGATTCTGCAAAAATATCGTATTTTTAGATTTAATGTTTGCTCATAAAATAGTCGGTTTCATTATTATGTTTGAAGCGAAAGTGATTTTTTGTCTTCTACTTTTTCTGCTTTGAATTCTTTATCAGCATCGTCTTCTTTAGTGTTTCTGGCTGGAGCTTCAAAACTATGTAAATCTTCATATTCAGTATAGCCGTATCTAAGATCTTTAGTGTCTATAGTGGCTTTAGATTCGACAATATCTGAATATTTACATTCAGTATAGTCGTGTTTGAGATTTTTCATGTCAAGTGATAGTGGTTGATATGGATGCAGGTACCCAGAATCCCTGTTATTATCTCCCTTCTCTGTGTACACATGAACATCTACTGCAGAAGTAACAACTAGTTGGTAAGGATTGGTATTACTGTTGCTTTTTTATTTCTTCGAATGCTTGCTTCCACCTTGCTGAACTTTTTCTTTTTTCTTAATATCTTTTTCTTGATTTACTGTCCATTTAATATCGGACAAGTACCTCTCGTCAATTTCGTCATAATCATTTTCATTTGTGATCATCTCACCTTTGGTCCCATGAACAAAACTTTTTAACTCCATTGTCAATTGGTTCGGAATTTGTTTAGGCATATTTGAACCTGCCTTTCTTTTCCCTTTTTATAACAGATATACGCCATTGAAATACATATAACGAATGCCAGTATTCCGAAACTACCAAAATATACGCCGCTCTCCTTGTTCAGAAAACCTACAAAGTTTGATTGATATTACATTTTCAAAATTTTCTCAACTATACAATGAAGAAATATTACAATTAACAAAATGTAAGGTTTCTCTGTAATGTAATGTTATGATTATTGTCATATATTAATACATTAATATCCTTAAGGTCTTATTACTAATTATTCTGTATAAGACTAAAATTGATAACACACTACGATGTCCAACTAAGACATATATATATATTTCTCTAATTCTATGGAAATTTATCCTTTTCTGAACCCATTGTATAAAAAAAATTTAATCAACGTGTGGTTGCTGGTGATCTCAAAAGATCATTGGACGATTTTAAGGGTCATGACCTTTCTAGCTAACTGAATGAATCAAAATATGATAACAGGTGTTAATGAAATTGACAACTTCGTGCAATGTGAAAGGCACTCGAAGGGAATTTTCGGTTAACAAAAAAGAAAATGTCTTTTCAATCATTAGAGAAACAGATTCTTACATAGTTACTCGTAAATTATCGGATTTATCCAATCTCGATAGTTAAATTGTAAATTTTAAAGTCCTCGCCGAGGCGGCTCGGACTTTAAAATTGATAATTTAACTATCTCGATTGGATAACTCCGATAATCCACTGGTATCAATGTAAGAATCTATATATATATATATATATATATATCCGTAACAGCTGTTATAGTTATTGATATACTTATATTTCAAGGAGTTCGTCTACCTTTTACATGTTTAGTTTAAATTTTACAATTAACATGAATCTTTCGCCTCTTTTTAAAACTCTCAAGGCTAGATATAGAGAGGTGAAAGATACCAAAGGAACATAGAAACTCATAAGTCGAAAAAAAAACTGACCAATCCATGGCAAGAAAAGAAAGGGAAAAATACAAACGACAACTTACAAACACAACATATATAAATAGACTTAGCAACACCAACACCGCCAATAAATGTTCTTAATGCTAAATTGAATTTAATGAGCACGATATCTACCCTTTCCTGCTGTACTGATTCAGGGTTTAATGTATGTAATCGTCTGTGGTATACTTTACCGATATTAGGGAATAAGACGAAACCATGTTAAATGAAGTCTGGTTTTATAGCTAGTTAAACCTCTCTGTCTATGACAGTCACATAAAATTCCATTCTATTGACAACAATGTGTGAGCAAAACTAACAGACATAAGGAAACATATGTCAAAAATAGGAGTAAAGCAGTCAACAAAGTGTTATAATCTTAACCACTATAATAACAAGCAATATGACAAAAACAAAAACTAACTAGAGCTATAAAGAGCCTGTGTCACGCACCTTGGTCTATGTGCATATTCAACAACAGAAATTCTCCTACATTGTAGACAAGAATAGAAGTCATGACGAAAATCAGTTTAGATGATCTAGTTTTGATTATAATTTAGCCTGTTTTGTTTCTCTCTAACTTCATTGGTTTTTGCCCAAAACAGTAAATGGGATTAAGAAAATCCTCATTTAAAGGCAATCACTCATATAAAGAGTCAGTCTACTTAACTACATATCGGCAACATTTGAATTGTTAGTAGATCTTGAACTCCTGATCATTTTGTGATTTAAAATGTATTTTTATCTATTATAATTTTCTATCATTAATGACAAAACGCAAAAAAAAATGAAAATCGTCTTTTTCGGGCAATAACTCTAAAAAGGAGTCGTCTGACCATTTCCTCTATATTGTCTTCATTGTAGATTTTGTTTTGATGATCATTTGTGATCACACGTGATCATCATTTGATGATAACGTGTGGACGTGGCGCGCGTCTGGCGTTGGTTTTTTTTAACCTGGTACCTTTTGTTGGCTATTTATTCGTTTGTTTCTCTGCCCTATATTTTCTCCCATTTATTGGTATTGTAGTCCTGTCATGTAATGATGTCATTTTAATGTTGTAATCAACATTGTCATTAAAGCGGGAGGTTTAGCATGCCACAAAACCAGGTTCAACCCAACATTTTTTTCTTAAAATGCCCTGTACCAAGCCAGGAAAATGGCCATTGTTATATTAAAGTTCGTTTCTGTGTGTGTTACATTTTAATGTGGTGTTTCTGTGGTGTCGTAGTTCTCTTATATTTGATACGTTTCCCTCAGTTTTAGTTTGTAACCCGGATTTGTTTTTTCTCTATCGATGGAAATGGGGAATGTGTCAAAGAGACAACAACCCGACCAAAAAAAAAACAACAGCAGAGGGTCACCAACAGGTCTTCAATGTAGCGAGAAATTCCCGCACCCGGAGGCGTCCTTCAGCTGGCCCCTGAACAAATATATAGTTTGTTTATTTACCTAGCTAATTTTCTATCTGTCTAATATTGTTTTAAGAAAGAAGGCATTAATGCAAAGATTTGCTGCAAAATTTCCTTAAAATTACCAATTCAGGGGCAGCAACCCAATATAGGTTGTCTGATGTTTGTGAGAATTTCATGGTAGATAGATCTTGACCTAATGATCATTTTAACCCATGTCATATTTGCTCTAAATGCTTTAGTTTCAGAGAAATAAGCAAAACCGCATTGTACTCCCATGTTCCATTTTTAGCCTTAACATCCATCTTGGTTGATGGGCATGGTCATCACATATTTTTTTTTAAACAAGATATTCTAAGGATGAATTAGGCTTAGTTTGGTTTTATTTGGCCTAGCAGTTTCAGAGGGGGGAGATTTTTGTAAAAGATTACAAAAATTACAAAAAAAATGTGAAGAATTTACTTTAAAATGCAATATCTCCTTATGGGGTCAATTAAAAATTTTGACTTATTTGTAGCTCTTCCTTTGCTGAACATTTTTGCTGTTTATAGTTTATCTCTAATTATAACAATGTTCAAGATAATAACCAAAAACAGCAAAATTTCCTGAAAATTACCAATTCAGGGGCAGCAACCCAACAACAGGTTGTCTGATGCATCTGAAAATTTCAGCACATATATTTCTTCACCTGATGTACATTTTGTTTACCCCATGTCAGATTTGCTCTAAATACTTTAGTTTCAGAGATATAGGCATAAACTGCATTTTAACCCCCCTCCTCCCCCGCCCCCCAGTTCTATTTTTAGCCATCGTTGCCATCTTTAATGATGGACAGGGTCATTGGATACATTTTTAAACTAGATTACCTAAGGATTATCATAAGGATGGTTTATGCCAAGTTTGATTTTATTTGGCCCATTAGTCTCAGAGGAGAAGATTTTTGTAAAAGTTAAAAGGACGACTGACGACGAACTACAAGTGATGAGAAAAGCTCACTTGGCCCTATTGGTTGTTTTGCATTATAAAATGACAGGGAAGTATAAGCTTATCTTGACGGAAGATGCACGTCACAAAACTAGAAATGTGGACTCAATGATCATAGAAAAATTAAAATCTACAAGTTAAAAATGAGTTCTTATGATTCGAAAGAATAGAGTTTTCTTAAAAATAGACTGCACATATTTGAAAAGGAAATGCCAACATTTCTTCACCCTAAGTATTTACCTGTAATAGGAGTTATATGCTCCTCTGTTGTAAGCTGAGTTGTAGACTGTATACATCCCCAAATATGATCACAACTGAATAAATGTAGAAAAACATATCAATTATCTATTAAGTGTTATTCCAATTGTTTCTGTGTTTTCCGAAAGTGTTAAGATAACATACAAATGTCTTGAAAATGAAAAACTATAATTAATTGCTTTGTTTCACTGTTTCGTTTACTTACTTATCCCTAAAAGTTATTATAGTCAAGAGTCGACCACAATACAGATTATGATTATTATCACAGCATAACATTAAAAACTGCTATGTCTTTTGTGGTAGCTATATAAATAGATAATCCATAGATGGATGTTTTTCGGTTATTTTACGCTAGTAGTCAAAATTACTTCTGTTTCACGGAAGAATAAGAAGTTAGGAAAATGGAGTTATTCCACTTCTTCCAATCAAGTAACTGTGTTTAAAAATGCTTGCTCAACGATATAAGCTTTCAAACTTTATGCTTGGTCTGATTTTGGTATCAGAAGAAAGCCAAGCTATCACGTCTTATTCTTAAGTAGTGATGATGATCAGTCTGAAATTGTATAGATTACCCTTCAAACGTTGGTCGATAGTTAAAGTCTATAGTTAAAAAACGAATTTTAAAAAGCATGACCAGCAAAGCAACGTCTTTTTTGCGTTAGCTTGAAAAAATAAAGAATTTGTATGTCAGTCGCCAATATATATAGGATTTTGGACATTATTGCAAAGCTGAACAGGACAGACATTTGATACCAATGCAAATTCCAGTCTAACCGAAAGTAACAGTATCGACTGTTCGAAAAAAAAATACATTTTGAATTTTGAATTTGATCGAACGTTAACAACATATTAGCGTAAAAAGAAACAATAAACTCGGAATAACATAATTATAGTACCAGCATAAAATTTTGTGTATGTAGAAAAGAAAATACGGTATGATTGACAATGAGACAACTGTCCACAAGAGACCAAAATGACACAGACATTAACAAATATAGGTAACCGTATGGCCTACAACAATGAGCAAGGCCAATACAGCATAGTCAGCTAAAAAAGGCCCCGATATGACAATGTAAAACAATTCAAACGGTCTCATTTAAATAAAAGAAAATGAACGAAAAACAAATATTTAACACAAAAACAAACGACAACCACTGAATTACAGGTGTAGTTTATTTTACATGTCATTATATACCTTTCGTATGCCTTGCAAGAACATGTGTCTGTACATTTCAAACCATACTGACCACTATTGCAAGGTTCACATCTTGATCCAACTAAATTCATATCCTGTGTCGCATTCTAAAATTAAAAGAATTTTTTTTTTTTATCAACATATAATAAGTTATTACAATATATGCTGTGTAGTATTTACATTTGTATTAAATCGTTTGAAAAAAAAAACTTCAAATGTTATTTTTAGGTTTACTTTGATGATTGACGGGGAAATATTTAGAGTATACAAAAAAGGGGGAGAAGATACCAATATAACGATAATCGATGAAAAAAATGATAAAATGCCAGAAAGAAAACTGCGATAAGACAAACAACAGTTATCGGAAACTATAATACTACACTTATTATTGCATTGCCTCAATCTCTCAACATAGATCATCTAGTGTAATATTAATACAAACTTTAATTCATTGATTTACCATCACATCTCTTTTTATTATGCCTTTTACCAATAATAGTCTTTATATCAATAGAGGAAGCTTAAGATATGATACATTTTCCAATATGTTTGCTCATTTTGATATGCATTATAGAAAAAGAAAAATCTACTATGGTGCATACCTTCGCATTTTCTTGTCAATACATCCAAGGGTCTACAGCAGTAGTAGATTGTAGTTGTCTTCCCAAGTATCCTGCAACCAATATCAAAACTTTATATCATAACTAATCATTATTTTACTCTAAGAAAGATGGAATGTTGAAATTTTATTCACGCATGTTTATATCAAACCTTAACCACTACCAAAACCATATTGCCCATCGACTAACCTCTTTAAAACTGTTAAGAAAAGTGGTTAGAAAGGTATATTTTTAAGTAGCATAATTCAAAAGAAATTTTGCACACTTTTGGCTGCCCATTGATTATTGGTAAAATATGTGTTATTTCAATCTTTTCTACGTTCAAGTGTCATGAGTATATTATATTTCATCTATTCTTTTTCTAAGGTCAAGATTGGAAATTGTAAACTTTATATTATAACAATTCATACATATGCTTATGGTTTTGTTTATGTTTGCCGACAACAAAATCATACTTATGACTAGATAATACATTATTGATTTTCACATTCATTCTTTATATATGCGAACTATAAAAGAGAGGCGAAAGATACAAGAGGAACATTCAAACTCATAAATCGAAAACAAACTGACAACGCCATGGCTAAAAAAGAAAAAGACAAACAGACAAACAGTACACAAAACACAACATAGAAACCTTAAGACTGAGCAACATGAATCCTACTAAATACGGGAGGGGTGATCTAAGGTGCTCCGGAAAGGTAAGCTGATCCTGCTTCACATGGTGTTGTTCATGTTAGTACAAACCCAGTGATAAGTCTAATTCGGTAGATCACATTCGGTAAAAAGGGGACATGTATTTACGACAATTGGAACATATACGCTAGCATATGTTAAACGGATATTCCATAACGATCAACCAACTCATGATGGCGTCCGCACAATTTATGAAGGGATGACTTCAACTTAACCACTTGGAACTCTTGGTTTAATAGCTTCCTTGTGAGCAGCAACCCTCTATCAAATAAATCATGATAGGAAATGCAAGCCCTGGAATATCGTATTAACTGTAAGATGTATACTCCGTATACAGGCGTTGCGGGAATGCTGACACATATAAATGGTAAATTCACAATTGGGAAGCTGAAATCATCTCTTTTGTCGTAAACTTTTGTTTTCAACCGACCCTCATTGTCAATTTCTGGATGTAAGTCAATATATAAGACATACTTGACTGTATCTGTTGTATCCTTTATCTCTAGTTCGATGGGATAGATGAGTTCAACATACAAGTAGTCACCAAATTTTGAATTATTTAGTTAGAGAACATCATCTATTTAGCATATTGCTTACTTCTTATCTATCTCCCTAAGAAGTTTCTGTTTGAAGTAAGCCTCGTAATAATACAAAAACAAGTCGGCAAGGAGCGGGGCACAATAAAATGTGAAACCGTTTTGCCATAATGTTTAGCTCACCTGGCCCGAAGGGCCAAGTGAGCTTTTCCCATCACTTTGCGTCCGTCGTCCGTCGTCGTCTGTCGTCCGTCGTCGTCCGTCGTCGTCTTTAACTTTTACAAAAATCTACTCCTCTGAAACTACTAGGCCAAATTAAACAAAACTTGGCCACACAACCATCATTGGAGTATCTAGTTTTAAAAATGTGCCCAGTGACACGGCCAACCAACCAAGATGGCCGCCATGGCTAAAAATAGAACATAGGGGTAAAATGCAGTTTTTGGCTTATAACTAAAAAACCTAAGCATTTAGAGCAAATCTAGCATAAATAAATTGTTTATCTGGTCAAGATCTATCTGCCCTGAAATTTTCAGATGAATCGGACAACCCATTGTTGGGTTGCTGCCCCTGAATTGGTAATTTTAAGGAAATTTTGCTGTTTTTGGTTATTATCTTGAACATTATTATAGATAGAGATCAACTGTAAACAGCAATAATGTTCAGCAAAGTAAGATTTACAAATAAGTCAAGTGATCGAAATGGTCAGTTGACCGCTTTAGAAGTTATTGCCCTTTATTGTCAATTTTTAACCATTTTTCATAAATCTTGGTTATCATTTACAAAAATCTTCTTCTCTGAAACTAATGGACCAAATTAATCCAAACTTTGCCACAATCATCTTTGGTGTATCTAGTTTAAAAAATGTGTCCGATGACCCAGCCATCAAATCAAGATGGCCGCCACAGCTAAAAATAGAACATAGGGGTAAAATGCAGTTTTTGGCTTATAACTCAAAAACCAAAGCATTTAGAGCAAATCTGACTGGAGTAAAATTGTTCATCAGGTAAAGATCTATCTGCCCTGAAATGTTCAGTTGAATCGGACAAATCGTTGTTGGGTTGCTGCCCCTGAATTGGTAATTTTAAGGAAATTTTACTGTTTTTGGTTATTATCTTGATTATTATTATAGATAGAGATAACTTGTAAAAAGCAATAATGTTCAGCAAAGTCAGATTTACAAATAAGTCAAGTGACCGAAATGGTCAGTTGACCCCTTTAGGAGTTATTGCCCTTTATTGTCAATTTTTAACCATTTTTCATAAAATTTGTAAATTTTTATTAACATTTTCCACTGAAACTACTGGGCCAAGTTCATTATAGAGATAATTGTAAGCAGCAAGACTGTTTAGTAAAGTAAGATGTACAAACACATCACCATCACCAAAAGACAATTTTGTCATGAATCCATCTGCTTCCTTTATTTAATATTCACATAGACCAAGGTGAGCGACACAGGCTCTTTAGAGCCTCTAGTTCGCGTTTAATGCATAAAGAGACAATTTCTGTAACGATTGAAAGAATCACGAAAGTAAATGGTTGAATTTCTTGATTTCAGGAAATCAAGCTTATGACTATCTGGAACAGTTTTCAGTTTTAGTTTTTAGTTTGTGTGTTCTTCTTTTAATAACAAAAACAAATCATCAATTTGTTTGGAGAATTCAGTTTGGATTGTAACATAATTGAAAGCTTCCGGCCATAATTCGAATACCATTTTACAATAAAGTTTAAATCAAAAGGCTTAAATGTAAATAGAAAATATGCATCACTACTAGTACAGTAGTCTACAGTGTACTGGATTCGTGTACACTCTCTTTACAGTTTACTAAATTTTAATCCGAGATATTCTAAGGAGAAGTATATGTAGTTATTTAAAATTCGTGTGTGAATTTATCAGTACATAAAATAAGAAAAATTACACTTAAGCTTAGTTTTGAAAAAATTATAAGAATTACCTTATTTCTTTTCTACAAATCTGTGCAGAAATGTTTTTAAATGATATGATTAGTACACAGAGAGACAGCATACATCGCCAATCCATCTCGAATTGACGAGGAAACAAACGAAACGGACAAACCGTGTCATGTTTATCCTAAAACAAGGCAATAACCATTGAACCAAAAGTCTACAGTTCTATCGAGATCAATAAAATATACCACATCATCAAGGAAATTGCGATTAACAACAAAAAAGGTCAATGTTTACGACGATTACAAAATGACAATCAACTGCAAACTGTCAAACTTTGTCAAAAATACAAGACCAATTTGATCGTTTATTATTACTCTGTTTTAGAAGAACATGAAAGCACTTTTTGTTGTGAAATTCTGTGAAACTGGACATGCACTTTTTAAAGCATAATATTTGATAATAAACGAATTTATCGGTTCTGGCTATTTTTAATCTCTAAATGATAAAATAAACGTGTTGTCATTCCTTATTTTTCATTTATAAAAGACCAATGCATACCTAATAAAAAGAAATAAACAATACGTGATTCTGGAAAAAAAACATTTTCACTTTTCTTTCGTCATGAACACGTTAAAATTCCGGCTGCTAACTTCACACACATTTAAAACTGAAACATATTAAATTTACTACTTGAGAGCATTACATTGGATCCCGTTTGGTGTTATCATGAAATATAAATAAACTCGTAGATACCAGGATTGAAATTTTATATTTACGCCAGACGCGCGTTTCGTCAACAAAAGACTCATCAGTCACGCTCGAATAAAAACATGTTAAAAAGTGATCACTGAAACAATTATTATTAATGATTATAAAGAAAAATCAAAAGAAAAATGTAGTACAAAAAAGGTACAGATCAATCAAATATCATCAGCCGAATACATACCAAGAACGTCATGGCCAACAGGAAACAAAACACTACATAGGAAACCTAAGATTGGGCAACACAAACGCCCCGTTTTAATATAGTTTTGCTTTATTCATATACACGAAAGAAAATTCTACCAAACGTCGGCAGTAAATACCTTTGAAATGAATGCTGATTCTCTATTGGCATGACAATTCCGTCATTTTTAAACGTCTAGCATTTCATCATGTCTTATTCAGTAAATTTGTTTGAAGTTGCTCTGAACAAAGATATTATCTGTGTCTGATTTAAAGCATACAACGAAAGCAGACCAGACCTCATGTTTATCATGCTACCAAGCAGGCACGTGTATTCTTTTTTTTTCGAAATCTCGTAGTCAACTAAATTACAACTGTCACAAATTCTACATTTTTTTGTCTGTTGCATTATGTGACTGATATATATCTTCTACCACTGCATCAAGTGTGATACAATAGTTATCCACTCAAAAAAAAGTTCGGCGAGCCTCGCATTTTAAATATATAAATTGCAACTGTCGAGAGTGGATAAATATCGTATTGCACAAGCTTTGGTGGTGGAATCTGTTTTTTTAAGGATTTTGAAACGTTATGCTGACAAACTAAATCCTTCTTTTCAAATGATCTGCAAAAAGATGTGTTCTTTCTATGCGACGTCATCAGACATGGTCGCCTTTTTTCATGACGTCGCAATAGGAAATACGGAGGAAAGCAAAAATATTTGACGTCATAATCGAATTCTGACCAATGAAGAACAAATCAAACGAACCACACGATTAATAAATAAAAATGACCAACAGGTCAGGTAAAGGATAAACAGTGTAAGAATTAGAGAAAAAGGTTTAACAAACTTAAGTCGTTAAATGTTTCAGATTACACCAAATATTTAAACGATACGTAGTACAAAAAAATATTTATATATATATGTAACAGTGAACAAAAGTCGATTTTACAACTTTCCAACATAGACCAAAGGACAAATTTGCTTAGGGCATTGCACAATATAACTGATTTCTATATTATTTAAGGGCATGTGTTCTTTCTTTGTGACGTCATCGGGTATGGTGGTATTTTGTCATGACGTCGCAATAGGAAATTCGGAGGAAAGCAAGAAAATTTGACGTCATAATCGAATTCTGACCAATGGAGAACAAACCAAACGACCCACACGTTGAATAAATAATAATAACCAACAGGTCAGGTAAATGATGAACAGTTTAAGAATTAGTGGAAAAGGTTAAACAAACTTAAGTCATTAAAATTTGCAGATTACTCCAAATATTTAAACGATATGTAGTACAAAAACATATTTATATATATGTAACAATAAAAAAAAGTCGGTTTTACAACTATCCAACATAGACCAAAAGACAAATTAGCTTAGGGCATTGCACAATATAACTGATTTCTATATTATTTAAGGGCAAAACCAAATTACTCTACAGCACTACCAACGACATTACAAAGAACGACGTCATGATTTTCTCTAAGTGCAGTTTAAGTACCATGACCTTGTTTTCAGTAAATATGTGGATTCTTTGGTAATCAGACACGGCATTTTTTAGTTTTATATGTATTTGTGTTGTCTGTTATACTGTTCCAATTAATACTAGTAAGATGCCATTTAAGAATAAATTTTTGTCACTTATTCTTTTATACCATTTTGTTATACTACTAATCCCATTGAAAGTTGAACAGTTGATTGAGCAAAACGCTTATTGCGGCCTGCCAAATTTTTATATGCCTATCTCACATTATAAACATCATCGGTGGCTGTCTAAAAACTTTAATATTATTTCTCTATCATCTTCTTCACATAACCTTCTTTTTACAAACACTTTAGATTCGCTAAATATTCAAAGTAATAGCAAACAAATCGTAAAGGATCCGTGTGTGTCGACAGCGCTTGTCGGTGTCAGTGTTTAAGTATAACTTTGACTTACAAAACTTACGTATATTTGGCTTTTGTATTGGAATTCCATTTCTAGATGAAGCTTTCGTCTAACATTCGATGAAAATGTATCAAAGTTATTGGCCCTAACGAAAATGACTGAATGTAAATGATAACCACAAAAAAAGTCCGTATATCAGAAAAATGAAAAGGATATACTTTCCAAACTTTGCTTTATATCTTATCTATTAATCCTAAAGATGCATCTGAAAGTGTTTTACATGAATTCTATGTAGGTTTGAGATATACGAAAATAAAAATATTATTGATATTTTGCTTTTGACACTGTCTTTCGATCACCAAGGAGAATCAATCAAGGATTCGTCAAATTTCGTAAAGGTTTGTCAAAGTTACCATGTCTGAAAAGCTTCAACCTTTTTGAAATAACTAATTAAATATTTCAAACCTAGAAAAAATGCAACGAGCGGCTGAAGAACACATGCATTAATCGGTGAATCTTCACCCCCTTGTTTTATCAAAGTATTGACTTCGTTTCAATGATTCGTTATGGTTTTGCGTCAATAGACATACCTACAAACGGGAATGGCACAAACCCGTATCTTAATCTTCCAGCAGATATTATAACCTTTGACTTAAGGGTAATCAAAGAGACAATTTTTCTAAACTTTTTCTCTAGACAAAGGTAATCATGAATAACTATACAGATACGTATTGCATCATTTTATCTAACAAGTCTATACATTTTTGATGTTCACATATCTTCTTTTTGAATAATTGAAAATAAGATTAAACGTTTTCCCATGATTGGTATCATTATCTACTACCTTGTCTTTGATTTGTATTCCCTTTGTCGCAGTTTTGTTAATGGATTTTCATCTGTGTATAGTTATTCATGATTTCAATAATGTTTAACAATCAGATTTAATATGATTACATATAGCAAGATAGCTCTACTGAGAACACAGAGGTGGAATTGTGATCTGACCCCAAAGCATCTCACAAACTATTAAACAATAACAAGGATTTTTACAGATGACTTTTAACTTTCCAAAAAAAAGTCATGTAAAACATTTATAAAAAGAAAAATGGGGTAAGTGGGCAATTATATTTAAAGCATTCCAATTGATAAAACCAGAGGATTCCGAAAATCTGACAAAAATTCCAAAGCATGACAAGCAAACATCCTTTAGGAAGTTGGAAGATTTAATGTATGAATGTGAAGATGTACATTTTATATGTATCTATGTATAAATAAACTCATCATAGATACCACAATTGAAATTTTATATTTACGCCAGACGAGCGTTTCGTTTACCAAAGACAGTGACGCTCGAATAAAAAATGTTAAAAAAGCCAAATAAAGTACGAAGTTGAAGAGCGCGCTTCGTCTATAAATGTTTTATATTAGATATTTACTAATATGTTAAATGTATACTAATATCTAGAGATTTTATGTCTGAACGTATGAATATATTTTTTGGAGATTTTAGATTTGCATGTATATGTTCCGGACCATATGAGTATTTGGACCATACGCGTAACAGTTTACTTTTAATACTTCTAAACGCTTCATATGGTATGACCGTTCATTAAAAAGACGCTATCATATAGGTAATTTTATTATTATATTATAATGAAAAGATTAGCGAAATAAAAATTAGAAGTTTCGCATATTTAATTTTACTTACTTGTCAAAACTATAATAAACACATTTTGTACCGATGGTCATTAGCGATTTGTTATTAAGAGTGAATGGCAATATGTCGACTTAAAAAAATAAATTCCAAAAATTTCGTAATGCCTGAACTGTTACACAAGAAGTCGCTGGAAAGGAAAAATAATACATTGTCATGTAACCATCATTGTTTTTTTAGATAAAGTTTTTGTATTATTGAAACTTATATAATGTAATTCAAAAAAAAATACCTATATGGTCCAAATACTCATATGGTCCGGCCCGTTAATAACCAAACGAGTATTATACTCATATGGTCCGGCCATACGCGTACGGTCGGACCATATGAGTATACGCATATGGTCATGACCATACGCGTATGGTCCAAATAATCATATGGTCAGGAACATATATATAAGCATGACGATTTTATGTAAATGTCACACAGAACCAAAACAAAACATCTATAAATTGGCACATACCTTCGAATGTTCCTTCCTTTAAGACGTAGTCTGCACAGCAGTAATATTGGATCTTCAAGACGGCCCCTTTCCTTAAAATTTAATATCTTAACTAATAGATTATGGCAATGTTATTTCTGAATGAGATACAATATCTTCAAAATCAGTAGAATGGTCATGAAGGGTACAATAGCCCACGTAAGTTACCTAACAGAACTTACCAATCATTGTAACGAATTAAAAGCAACTTTCATTTTCCTAACTTAGTACATGCATTTTTTTTTAAAGAAAACAGTGGTTTAACCTTGTTTTACAGCTAGCAAAACCCTAATATCTGTTGTTAAATCCTTTGACTCTGATTGCAAATAAAATATGTTTGATCTTGTCACAAGCGGAACAGTTGAAAATCCATGAAAACATTCCGTCGTCAATATCGGAATTATTTAAACCATTGCTTTGCTACATACATATCTTTGTCTGACTCCAAATGCTTTGTTTTCAAACTCCGACTGACAGTATCAACATTTTATAATAATATTTAAAGGATAATGAAAGGTACTTCAGATGATTATTTTTTATTCATCCATGTTTATCTATTAAAAGTTCTTCCTCAGGAAACACTTTTTACTAAGTATAAGTATATTCATCAGAAAATAAACAAATTTCAATGATGATAGTTAAAGTACAGAGAACTGCTGGATTAGTTACATAATTGATGTGTGTTATGTAAACGTATAATAAAGGGAAATTATTTATACCATCATTCCGGTTATTCATTACATTACATTAAAACACACACGTTCATAGTATAGATATTAGTCGATGAACCATTTTTTCAAGAAATAACTAATGGTCTGCTTTCTGCTAATATATGAAACGAAAGTGTTGTTACAATCAGCAATGAAAGACAACAATTTGAATGAATGCTCCTGGTAAGAAAAAGGCATAGACATAACAATATATATACACAATGATGAATCAGCACAAGCATTGAACAAAGAGGACTAGCAGTTAGAGAAACCTAAATTTATTATTAAATATGTATACCAATGTATACAGAGGAGCAATCAAATAGTACACATCAAACAATTTTTTGTAAAGACGTAATTAGAAGTCCGAAAAGCAGATCTGTCTCAAATTTTAAAATATGCACGAATCATTGAGGGGCTATTGGGCCAAAAATGTTAATAACTAGATAGCAATACATGATGTCTATGATACAGTATTAAATATGATTAAATGAATGAACTCGCGTTTTGTATTTTGACACTATATGCATGCTAAATTAAAATTGTATTTCGAGGTTATTTCAGAAAAGAGACATTCAATACATAGTTATGCCAATAATTTTGTGATATGGATTAACTATTAATATATCATAAGAAGTACCTTATTATGTTTCTGCTACAAACATTTGCAGATTAACAATTCAGTAATACCAATGACACACAGAAACTCAGAAAACAACACCACTCCATCATGATTTTATGAGGAAATAAATGAAACGGGAACATTTTTTGAATGAAATGCTAAAACAAACAAATTAAAATAAAAATGTTTGTTAAAAAAAAAAAGTACAGAATTTGTGTTCGAGTATATATATACATGTAGGGGGATCAATTTCATGTTCTGCCACCTACGCGTCCTTGCCGTTATAGTCATCAAATGTATCAGTCTTATAATGTTATGCGACAGACGCTCGTTTTGTCTACATATGACCTGTCAGTGACGCTCTGATCAAAATTGTTAAATTTTTGTTAACTCTCAAATCATACAATACTAATTATGAAAACTTTATTTTTTAATTAGGTCTGTCCACCTTTCTGTTATAGAAACCTGGACCCAGTTGTTCAACTCTCGGTTAAATTTTAACCTAGGGTTAAATATCATAACCCTTGGTTAAATATTAACCCTTGGTTATTTTCTGTTGTTCATCCTGTGGTTAAATTTAACCCTCTGTTAAATCCTTGGTTAAAGTAGATATATTTAACCCACCTTTAGGGGTTGGGTTAAATATTTAACCAAGGGTTGAAATTTTCAAAACAACTTATTTTCAATATTCTAAATTATAATGTAAGAATACCGCGAGAATTTCGGAGAGAAAGTAACGTTTAAAATAGACTCTTTCCTATTATCAGTATAACATTCTTTTTGTAACTTTTTTCCGTTTAATCATTTATCTTTAACTTCTTTGGGATAATTTCAGAATTGAGTTTTATTTGAGGATTATTTTTATTGTTCAGAATATATCTAGTGGATAAAATGTTCTATCCGCTGGATAAATTTAGCCGATTCTTTAAGATACTTCAAGGCTGGTTAAGTTTTTGTCATTGGTTAAACACGGCATTGAGATTGATTTACAATCATTATGGGTTTTTTTTAAAATTCATATTTTCAAGTTTCAGATAATTTCATTGTTTATAACCCATCCAAATATATTTCATAAATGGTATTTTGAACCCCATGACAATTTGATCTCGGTGTAAATTTCACCCCCTCTCCCCACCCCCTTAAAAAAAATCTCCACTTTACTTCCGAATCGTATATATCGGACACAGTAAACACTCACTTGTGCGAAGTTGTGGTGTTTTATTTTGGTAAACATGAAGTCAACAACTCATAATACATATAATGATATACATGTCAATTTATAAATCCGTGTCATCTTTATTGACATTGAAAGCAGTATTCGGCTTCCACGGGCACGGACGCTGTTTTTTAATTTGCACATGGCGATTATTAGTCCAGAAATTAAGAAAACAATACTTTATCATAAATAGTGGTAGTGGTCATTACAATTGCACGCATTTGATATACAGGTACTAGTGATAGATCTAGAGTTGTACATATTCGTTTTATTATGAATCCATAGTTTCAATGTAATTACACCTTGCCATGCGTTCTATCAGGTTCGCGTTATTGTGAGGTATAAAATAAGTCTTTTCAACTCTGTACCCAGAACCTGTTTTGATCTAAGGTAAAGATTTAAAATAAATATATAAATCTAGGTTCTAAAAAAAAAATGATATTTCACTTTGCCATTGTTGCTTTTGATTATACTTATAATACTTATTTTTCAATTTAGTACGTATTTTGATACCAAATATGTAGATAGTAGTAGCAGCTCTAACTAATATTAATTCGCTATTGCTTTTGCATATTACCCCTATTAAAACAGATGTACTGACACCTTCTTTTTTTTAAACTTATAGCTATAATTCACATTAAGTTGGATGAAAGGGAGCCATTGAATCGGAATATTTCCCATAATATACTAGTATTAGTGAATATAAAAAGAAGATGAGGTATACAACTTTCCACAAGAGACCAAATGACACATACATTAACAGCTATATATCATCATACGTTCTTCAACAATGAACAAAGTCCATACCACATAGTCAGCTATTAAAAGCCCCAAAATATTAAATGTAAAATGAAAGTTGACGCCGACGCCCGAAACAGCATACCTATGTCTCACTTTTTGACTCTGCCCAGGCGAGACAATGACAAATCATGCATCTAAGACTAAATAAATGGTTTTTTTTTAACAGCATATTAATTACTTTATACCGAAATCACAATTGCAAAAGAATGATTCCCGTTGAATACACATTTAATTGCAGTATTTCATGCATATTCAGGACAAACACAAACTATGCCAAGTCTTTAAGAATTGTAAGCACAAATATAAACTGACTCCTTTGAAAGAGGCTTTGTTGAATAAGGCAGAAATATTGCCTTACAACAGGTTCATGATCATTCAGATCACAAGGAGATATTTCAATGATTCTTTAACGTGCAGATATAGTGACATTCGCCTGCATGAGGCTTGGATTTAACGTAAACCTTTCCGCCATGACGTTGATACATATTTATACTTACAGCACAGAATATAAAGGCTTAGAAAGATTAAAATGAATCTTGCAAAAGGTAAAGAGAAGTTCCTGTTACTTTTGACCGAAAATATTTTTTCAGATATAAAATTGTTCAAGTTTTGGCAAGCACGCAATAAGAAACAGGATTTATTACATAAAAGTGTTTTGTTTTTGGCCTAGAATTGCTAACTTAGGTGTACAGTTGTCTCTTTGGCAATCATTCCCTTGTCTCTTTATTTTTGTATGAATATAAGGGCATTGATTTTTGGATTATGGTCCTTACCATGAGGAATAATAAATGGACCAAAACGGGACAACATGTACAGTTACCTATACTTTGTATAAATTTCTCATTTCTTGACTATTTTCAACAGAGTCTTGGATTCTTTTTATTTTCAATATGCTAAACTGTATATTCAAATGCGTTTTTAAAGCGCCGGTCCACATTGAGGACCGATGGATCCCAAATTCAACTTCATTTGGTTTCATAAAAAATTACCGGGGTTCTTATAAAAATATGCCAAATCTAATCGTGTATTTAAAAAAAATAATCCCCCAAATACTTGTGGTTTCACCTATTAACGACAGATGAACCAAGACTTTTTGGCTTCATTTACTTTAATTATTGGAAAGCTTTATCTCATTCACATGTGGGAGAATTAAGGCATTACTGGGTTAAGTCATAGAGTAAAGAAGTCGAGGACAAGTCGAAAACATTTCTTTTCTTCCAATTTTAGCGTTACATATAGTGGCAGCTGAGGGTGAAACAAACATTTTTTTTCTCAGGGTCAAGAACAGATTATTTTTTTCTCCAAAAACTGGAAACAACTGAAACTTTTTTTTCCAAAAAAAATCCATAGCCCCCCCCCCCCCCCCCCCCCCCCCAAAAAAAAAAAATTAAATGGTTGCTGCCTAATATGCTCCCCTCATTTTTCCCGCAATTTTTTTTTTTTTTTTAAATTACAATTACTTTCCCCCTCCCCTGAAAATGAACGTAAAGCAAATAAAGATATGTACATCTATTCATCATACATCTATTCACCATACCAAAAAAACCGAATGATGATCAACATACGATTTAATGCTGAGCTGAACTTAATCTGTGATGATAATTTTCTTCCGGGTTTATTGTTTCTATTTTTAGACATAAACGCGGTCGTGTTAGAGAGCACCCTTTTCTTCTTTATAAGTTTACGTTACAGGTTACGATCAAAGATCATCAAAGGTACAAGATGATATTGTCTTTTAAAGTATAATATATAGCAACTCTACAGTCTAGCCTAACTGTATAGTGTATTCAGTATACTATGTTTACATTAAATAAAATATCCTTTTGTACCTATGGTTAGGAACACTATTGTGAAACACTCGCAGCTGAAATCTTAATTTGCATGGGACGGGTATGTAATATGTTATGTTTATTCTTTATTTGTGCTTTGTGATTATTTACTTGAGATGAGTAAAAGGAAGCTGTTAACAAATACATCAATTTTGCTTTCGAGCAATTGAAAAATAGCCAACGGATAGTGGCACATCACTGGTCTGGTGAGCAATAATTTGCCAAATTTCTGCCTTTTTTGTTTGTTGTTTTTGTGTTGGTTTGTTTTGAATTTAAAAATAGATAATATTTTCTCGACTAAATGTTGAACTTTCAAATCTTCATCTTTGCTGAAATTAGGTTTTGTAAGCCTTTTTTTGTCTGAGGTGACTGATTCTGCCATATTGATTTCTTGCTGCCAGGAAATAATACATAGGAATAATGCATTGTGGGAACATAAATCCTCAGTTAAAATTTAACCCTTGGTTATTTTTTTTTACCGACGGTTACATAACCAAGGGTTAAAATCATGTTGAACAACAGAATTTTAACCCTTGGTTATGCAACCATCGGTTAAATGATTTAAACCTGGGTTATATTTAACAGAGGGTTAAATGTAACCAAGTGATGAACAACCGGCTCCAGGGGTCTTTTGTTTTGAGGACCTTGGTAAAAAAAAATGAAAATTAGGTCAAGGTCATTGGTAAAGGTAATATTCTAAATTCAGATTTTGACTTATTCCCAAAAACCATATAAGATATCGACAACATGTTTTTATGAAATTGTCCTTTGTGAAATGTCGTTACTCATAAATTTTGGTTGAACGGATGCATGGACATTAAATTGGAGTTTTCACCCCTCTTATATTCATAGTTATGCTTATTGTGATATAACTCTTTAACCATACATATCAAAGTCCTAGGGTCTTTTGATTGGGGGCCCTTGGTTTATAACCAGGAAATTGATGTCTAGTTCATTGATAAATTTGACTTTCCAGATTTTTACCTTTGCTTATTTATACAACATAACGTCAAAGAACTTTGTACAATATGTAACAAGCCAGCCTGTGACCTTGAAAAAGCAAACTGGACGTGTCCTTGTTTGTTTTCTTATTGTGTGTATTCATAACAATATATTTTTGAAAGCAGAGGCAAATAAATAATCAAAATATACTATAAGTGAAATTTTTCATACAGGAAGTAACATATTACCTCCTTTATTTCAAACAAAGTTGTTTTTTAATCAGCAAACAATGAGCTATCATTTGACACTGGAAATGACATTTTTCAATTATTAGTGTATCATAAAAATCGGAAGAAGTGGTAAGACCTTCAATTGTTTTGTGAACAATTGGTTTATAATTATATTACGTGTTCTTTTTTAATGTTTGATAATGGTCATATCTTTGATTTTAAATACAGTCCGTCATGATTATGGTCATCGATTTTTCCAAATGAACTATAATCCAACTAGTATACTTGACCTTACTAGCGGCAAACGTAACTAAATTTAATACATTGGATATCATATACTCAACGAAGATGTGTGGAAAGTAAAACTATTATTATTCCAAACATGACAATGACCAAAATCTAATTGGGGATAATACAAAACAATAGAAAATCAGTAGAATGTCCGTCAGCACGAGAATAAAGGTTGTCACGTTACCAATTATTTTAAAAAATAATATGTATTATAGTTGGCAATGAAACAACGCTTCGCACGAGACCAAACGACGTAGAATTTCACAAATATAGGTCACCACACGGCTTTTAACTTAAAGAAAAAACCATACCACATAGCATACTATAAAAGGTCCAAAAAAAAATCAATAGACAACTAACGGCTTAATTTGTGTACAAGACGATGAAAGAAAACCAAAAATAGACAGAAACATATGATAACCACTGGAGTACAGGTTCCCCGCTTGAGATAGGCTCATACAGAATGTTGCCGAAACAAACTGTTTTACGTGTGCCAAATCTCCGGGGACATTGCTGTAATAGCACAAAAAGAAAACAATGTATAAGATACAGCTTTATTAGATTGATGATACAGAGAACAAAAGTAGAGATGTGATAGTACTCCCAGGTAATGAAATATTGTTCGAAGTCCTTTGCAACCGAAAAACAATCATATATCAAAGACTAAAATACCAATCAGAAAATCTAAAACTTCAAATGAATTTATGGTAAAGATGTCATCAAAAGTCAGATAAAGTCATGATGTCGTGCAATTCCAAAATAGGTTAGTAGAACGGTGGATAATCATGGTTGTATAGCAATACTTTTAGCTTCGTTTAGTTTATTAACATCGAAATCAATATTTATACCGATAAATGGTGGGCTAAACCTGAGTTTATAGCTAGCTTATTATCCTACCTGTCACTGATGAGTCTTATGTAGACTAAACGCACGTTTGGCGTATTAAATTAAATCAGACAAGTACATTTGATAACAGTTGTTTTTAGCTCTGTTACATTAATAAAATTGGACGTGCAACCCTAACAGACATACCAAGTTAATATGACAATACTTTGAATCTAGCAGATAAAACTATGTACACAAACATACAGACATACAACACATCCGACTCAAAGAAACTTTTAAGTAAATATAATAAAGACGCCAACAAATCAGTGTTTATGGTTGATAGTAAATTCAGAAAGAAGACTTCGAAAATTGTTTTGTAGGTGATAGAACATACTGTATATAGTATACTCTTTCTCAATAAAATACAAATTAGGTAAAATCTAAATACAGGGAAAATTGGATCAACACATTAAAACCCATTTGCGTCCATATTGCACCTCAGGATCTGCATTAAGACGTCCAAAATTGCAAAAAACAAACCAATTGCGGAATGCAGAGATACTGAGTTACTTCAGAAGTCATACGACCAAAGGGAAAGTATTAATTTGAAGACAAGACAAAGGCGGACCTGTAAAGAAATAAAAACATAAACAAAAGCCATTTGTGAAGGAGACAGTGAATATTTATTTGTACTTCCCAATGGACTTTTTTAGACAATGGACGCGACGTTTTTTTGACAAAGCATACGTAGCATATGTAAGCACATAAATATCGTATGACTTGGAAATGTATACTTCATGCGCGGGGAAAGTTGTTATACTCCTGTTTAAATGAGGAAAATTGAAATCGTCTCTCGTTTGTCAAAGATTTTGCTACTGCAATGACCTATGTTGTCAAATTCGATATAAATGATTAGAAATGACACAGAGGAAGCCATATCTAGGAGTATGTTTTTTTCAAGTTTAAAAACTTCACCCTTTTGAATTTACCTTGAAGATCAGTATTTAAAGTAATCATCGTATCTTCTTTTATTCACTTCTTCTCTTAAAAAAGAGATACAAAGATAACACAACAACGAACAACATATGGTTGAGATAGCCCCAGACTGGATACAGGTACAAGCAGTAAGGATAAAATTTATTATTTGTGTACACAAGTCTCCACAAGTCTCCATAGATCTGTGCTGATCTAGACCACAAATTGATAAAACGATCGATAGTTAAAGATCTGCACATTGCATATATACCAACAAAAATGCTCTTCGGACTGTTATTTGATTCTGATAATGGGGGTAGTTACAATGTAGGCCGATTTAAAAGGAGGCCAGATCAATTCCGCTGTATTTGTTTCATTAAATCTAGAATGTCGAAATAAGAAGGTTGTAAACTTCAAACGAACTTTAATACAAACAGGACTGCTTTTGAATTGTAAAACAAAAAAAGTCCAGCAAATGTCCTAAGTCAGGAACCTGTAGTTCAGTGGTTGTCGTTTGTTTGTATGGTTGATAAGTGTTTCACGTTTTTGTTTTTGTTATATATAGGTTAGACCGTTGATTTTCCTGTTTTAATTGTGTTACACTATTTATTTTGGGTTCTTTGTAGCTGTTGGTTCGGTGTTTGACAAGGCTCCGTGTTGAAGGTCGTACTTTGATCTATAATTGTTTACTTTGTACATATTGTGACTTAGATGGAGAGTTGTCTTATTGGCACTCAGATTTTCAAAAGTTTTATTATTTCCATAAAAGAAAATAAAAACCACATAAAAAGTACTTCAAGTTTGTTTTATATAATGTATGGTATTAAATTTATGTTGCGTGTTTTAAAAAAAAATCGACATTAACCGAAGTATTTCAATTGATAACCGAAAAGCAATATTTCTAAAATTACTTTAAACCGATTTTAGATTTTTGGTAAAGCGTATCATTTCGATTTACTTTTGGTTTTAAACTAAAATAAAAGTCCTCAAATCTATGAAATTTTCAGTTTGAGAGCTAATTTTACGAATTTATAATGTGTATGTTTATACCATTGTGAACACGGTAAACAACCGAAATTTAAATGTTTTATAAAGATAGAAAATCTTTGATTCCATTGCATGGCACTGGTGCAATTTTAAAAGAAAATTTCTCTTTGTTCTCTATTTGTTCCTATAAGTAACACATTTAGTGAATTAATTGATTTATCCCGCAAGCGTTGAATTCATTTAAATTTTAGCAATAATCATTCTGGATTTTGATATATAAGTATCACAGTTCCGCAGTAGAAGCGATTGCGATGTAATGTGTCGATTTTTGTATTCAAAACAATATTTCAATATAGGTACAGATTGTTTCAGATACATTGATTCTCTTAAAATATCGTATTCTAGTTTGAAGTTTTTTTCATAAAAAAGTCGGTTTCATTTTCATATTTAAACCGAAAGAGATGTGTCTTTTTCTTTCACTGCTTCGAATTCTTTATCTGCATCGTCTTCTTTAGTGTTTCTGGTAAGGGCTTCAACACTCTGTAAATCTTCACATTCAGTATAGTCATGTTTAAGATCTGTATTGTCTATTGTGGCTTTAGATTCGACAATATCTAAATCTGTACATTCAGTATAGTCGTGTTTAAGAATTTTGGTATCCAGTGACAGTGGTTGATATGGATGAAGGTACCCCGAATCCCGGTAATTATCCTCCGAGTTGTCTCCCTTCTCGGGGGATGAGTACTCGTGAACATCTACTGCAGAAGAAACAACTAGTTGGTAAGGATTGCTAGAACTGTTGTTTTTTTCTTTCTTCGAATGTTTGCTTCCACCTGGCTGAACTTTTTCCTTTTTCTTGATATCTTTTTCTTGATTTACTGCCAATTTAATATCGGACAAGTACCTCTCGTCAATTTCGTCATAATCATTTTCATTTGTGATCATCTCACCTTTGGTCCCATGAACAAGACATTTTATATCCATTGCCAATTCGTTTGTATTTTGTTTAGGCACATTTGCACCTGCTTTTCTTTTACCCTTTTTATAACAGATATAAGCCATTAAAATACATATAACAAATGCCAGTAATCCGAAACTACCAAAATATACACCACTCTCCTTGTTTAGAAAACCTAAAAATAACAATTTTTTATATTAGATTTTCCAAAACTATACAGTGAAGAAATATTACAATTGAAAACTTTTAGGTTTTCTCTGTAATGTATAATATTCCCAAGGTCTCCTTATTTGAGTGATATTACTAATTATGCTGTATAAGACTGAAATAAACCGAAAATTATAACACACTACGATGTCAAACTAAGATTTATTTCTCTTAAAAACGTTCCTATATTATTTTGAGTTCAAATATATATTTTGAAATCGATTAGCCCTGGAGACACATTAACTATTGAAATGGGTTTCTACCGTAGTATAATATGTACCATTAATGTCATTGCTGTCTTATTATAATAGTACATATTAGTTTTGTTATTTTATTCAAAATCAAATGTGTGAAAATAAACAACAACGTTTTCTAATTATCATGTTTCAATATTTTACCTTCATTTTCAGAGTCCTTTGCTGTCTTCTCTATAACAAACAAAAATCATGAAATTTTAAAGAATGGTTTTGTTTTACTTTCATTTGAGGCATTTCATAAAAAATATAATGGTTTTGATGAGACAAATTAATGTTTGGCTTTTCCCTTTACATTCATAAATATATATAGTTATAGGAGGAGGTACCGATTAAGTATTTACAAAACAACCTTTGCACCTACAAAATGAGTGTTGATGTCAGACCATGGGTAGTTTTTGTCAAATGTGTATACTCTACTTTGAAAGCTTGACATGTGGCACCATTAATGTATAAAAAATATCTATTATTTTTAAAGAAGTGTTGATACATGTATTTGTAATTACCATTTTTAATTTATATAATTTAGGAACGGTAGATATCTAATATTATAGAAATATTTTTAATGAAAATGTGGAATAGTCATCTTATAAAGTTGGGTTATTTTTTTCAAAAGCAATCATTCAAGAAAGCAAGCAAGCGTTTGGGAACATCCGTTTGCAATCTTCAGTCAATGACGGTTGTTTTGCATCAAGTAGTAAATCGGTAAAAATGATAGGACAAAATACATTTCTCTTAAAATAGTTGAAAAGGAAATGCCTAAATTGTTTCACCCTAATTATTTACCTGTGATAGGAGTTATATGTTCCCCTGTTATAAGCTGATTTGTGGACTGTATGCATCCCCGAATATTATCACAGCTGAATAAATGAAGAAAAATATAACAATTATTGATAAATGGTAAAATAACAAAAATACTCCGAGGAATATTCTAAACCGAAAGTCCATAATCAGATGTAAAAATCAAAAGTTTAAACACATCAAACGAATGGATAACATCGGTCATATTCCTAACTTGTTGCGGGCATCTTCTTATGTAGATAATGATAGTTTGAATTTATCTGGTTATATAGATAGCCAAACCTCTCACTTATATAACAGTCGCATAACATCAATTATATTGACAACAATACAGTGTTATTTCGTTTCTGTGTTTTCAGACAGTGTGTCGATAACATAATATATCTTGAAAACTATAATTCACTGTTTTGGTTCACTGTTTCGTTTACCTGCATAAAAAAGTAAATGGCTTAATCCCTTCATTTTATTATAGTAAAGACTTGGTTACAATACAGATTATGATTAATATCATCACAGCACAATTAAAAAATTCTTAGTATTTTTGTGGTAGATAATATATCCATGATTTTCGAATAGCAAATCATTTAAACAGCTTTTAATCTGAAACAAAAACAAAAGAATGCGTTCACATGCCTTCTAAACTGAAAGAGGATTGTGTCTGCCATTTTGTAATTTTAATGAACGTCATTAACATATTACATTGAAAAGAAATAATCCTATCGAATTAACATTATATTATCATGTAAAGTTTGGTGTAGTACAAAATATAAGTCCATACCTTTCGTGTGTTTTGCAATGACATGTGTCTGCACATTTTATACCAAACTGACCCGTCTTGCAAGGTTCGCATCTTGTTCCATTAGATTCATATCCTGTATCGCATTCTAAAATTTAAAAAAAACACATTTTATCAATTTACTTTATGCTATTGTAATGCGTCCTTGTATTAACATATGCATTATGTCATTGGAATAAGTATTAATTTCATGATAGTCGAGGAAATATTGAGAGTATACAAAAAGAGGGATACATGTAATATTTCAAGAATAGATTATAACCAAAAAAATACAGTCCAAGAAAACTGGACAGTTTACCAGATAGAAAACTGCTAAAAGGCAAAACAATAGTAAACCAAAAAAACTATAATACTACCATGTAATTACGTACACATAGCAGTCGTGGAATTGTAACCGATTCCTGCTTCACTTTTGATCGTCGAATTACTCATTTAAAATTTGGTGCCAAGTCATGTGCGATGAACGTTTTTGGTTGGCATATTTGAAATGAATATTCCATAACGTTCTACCAAATTGAACCTTTAATTCCTTACAAGATGTTCAAGAGCAACTTAGGAATTATCGGTTAAGGCTTTTTATTAACTCCTTTCAACTCTACTTTGATTATTTTAGAAATTCAAATACCAATGTCCTTTAAAATTGAACTAATTCCTATATCATTTCATTATTCCGAGACAAAGCAATTGGATTTTTTTCTAGAGACGCTTAAAAAAACCTTGGCACTAAATTTGCCATATTGCCACTGTTTAATATATCTTCAAAAACCTATTAAAACTTTTATGAGTTTGTATCTCTTATACGCCCTAGAACTAAAGCATTTTAACAAAAAAAACTAGTAATTAAGGTAACCTCTGCAAAGGAAATAGATAAAGACCACGAGAGCACTTTCGGGCCATGCACAGACACCTCTTAGAGCTATTTGAAGGGTTCTTAAAGGTGCAGGGAGTACTATTGAGCTTTTCAATTACGAAAAAGGTACTTTAACCCATCACTCAAGTATAAATGTTAGTTTGACGTCTTCCAACATGACACAAAATTTGTATATAACATTTGATAAACAAAAGTTCCAAATTGTGCTCAAAATTTATGTTCAGGTGCTGGTTAAAAGCATCATCTACCTTTTGTTTGTGTTGGTTAGCAACTACAGAGAAGGTTGGTGAGTTTTGTCTTGAATTGCTCACTGCTCTCAATCTCTAATATATTGTTCGTCTGGTAGTTTATTCCAGTCTCTTATGGTCTGCGGAAAAAAGCTGCACTTTAAATATCTTTGTTTGGCCTGATCTGTACGTATCTTTTAATATTCGGTTGTTGGAGTCTCAAATTTCTTCTTGGTTTTAGAATATGCAATGGAATAGGCCGTATAGCAACCTTTTCATGGATGGCTTTATGAAAGAGCGATATACTTGCTATTTTTCTTCTGGTTTCTAGTGGTATCAGGTTAAATTCTTCTAAAAGTCGTGTAACTGTTCCAGACTCTCTTGGGTAGTTGCTTTTAATAAAGCGTATTCAAGGTGAGGTCGGACAAGGGCAAGATAGGCTTGTTTCTTGACTTCCTCAGGACAGAATCCAACATTTCTTCGAATGAAGCCTAGTGCTCTTTTTATTTTAGTGACAACTTCGTTAACATGTTTGTCCCATGCCATTGTGTTGGTAAATTCAGCTCCTAGGTATGGGTTTGATGCAACTGATTCACAGATATGTCCATTGATGTTGCAGTTGAAGTTGATGGTTTGTCTCTTTTTGGTTATTGTATCCTTTGTTGATATCGTTAGCTAGGTAAAGTAAGCTATCATCAGCGAACAGGCGAATCATTGATGTTATGTCGTACCCTATGTCGTTTATGTATAGGAGAAACAGCAATGGTCCTCAAATTGTTCAGTGGGGTACGCCGGATGTTACTTTAGCAGTACTTGAACTGTCCCTTGCAGTGTGACTTGTTGCTCTCTTTGTGTCAAACACGCTTCTAAGCAGGCAAGTATGTTTCCGTTTTACCATTTTGATAACGTCGACATTCTTACTAGAAGTGACTGCGTATTCCTACATCCCACTAGTCAATGGGGTTTATTGCTAAATAAACGTCCTCGGAAATAAATATAACAACATTCGATATTGGTTTGGGTCAAATATGCTGGTCTTTGTCGTTCCTTCTATAATACTGTAGAAGCAAAACTCGAAAACAGTAAATGTTATTGGTATTCATTTCGCGCAGTGAATTATATAAAATTCGAGATTAATAACATATTTTCTAATAATTAATTCGTAGAGTAACGTCTCATTTATCTATGCAGTCTAGCCCGGCTCCAATTATTTGACATTTGACTAACATTAAACTTCCATTTAACAAGTAGATATACTTATATTACCTTCGCATATTCCACTGCTTTCTTCATAATGACGACAACAAAAGTATAATGTTCTAATAACGGTTTGTCCACTGACCATTACACTGCAAATATATATACTCATATCTTTTAATTTTGAACAAAACGTATGAACCTGTCCTAAGTCAATAGTTTGTAGTACAAATTGTCGTTGGCTCGTGTCTTTGATATATGGTTTTTTTTTGTAAACTTGTATTTGAATAGGCCATTAGTTTCTCTCTTTTGAATTGTTTCTAATTTTTCATGGCGGGGCCTTTTCTTGTTGAAAGCCATAAGCTGGCCTGCTTGCTTACTGTCACTTCATTTCAATTCTAGTGGATAGCTGTCTCATTGACAATCATACCGGATCTCCTCATTTTCATACACCCATCGAAGACGTGACGTATTATGGTATAACAATATCAGTCCATCTGTCGATCAACACTTCTTACGATAACTCAAACTCGCTTTAACGTAGCACAATACAAAGATTTCATACCTCCAATTCCCCAGTTTTAAAACGCTGTAACTTTCTTTATAATGCTTGAAAATTTATAAAAGTGGTATGTATGGATAGATAACAGATTACTCTTTCATATTAATGCAATGTTAATATTATACAACAATTATGTAATTAATTATAATGATAACTGTGTCTACAAAATTTTACAAGAAATTTCCATTTTCAATTGAAATTAGCTTCTTCATGGATCCCCCGAAAGGGTTGATTTCATAATATGTTGTTCCTTGAGCCATTATCTACAAAAGGGTGTCTCAGATTTTGATTAGAATGTATAAATTAAATGTTACACCTACTCATACATTATCTACTTTAATGTGGTAGGGATGTTTACACTAATTACAAATTTATGAGAGAATGGAATACGATAGCGATAATTTGAGACTTCCGTTTGTAGCTCCTGCTGTGTTGATTAAGATAACGTTAAAATGTCTTGCGTAGCTATAGAGATGAAAGAGCTAAATTTAAATTCATTCAGGTGAACTGACCATAATTTGCCATAAATTGCATAATAATTGATTACATAATAATTGCATAACAAAAATATTGCGTTCATTTAGAAGATAAATCTTTTATCTATCTATAGATACCTCTATTATAAATTTATATGCAGTTTTAAGAAGGTAACAGCATTTTAGAAGTTGGAGATTGGATCTAAAAAAAATCTTTGTATTGTGCTACCTTAACAAAATAGTATGTATTACATTGGTTGCAATGAATTATCGTGATTTCCCAGTGAAAAAAAAAGATAAATTAACATATGTTTCTCTCAAGTGAAGAAATATGGCATTCAATTGTATTGAAAATGTAATATTTTCTATAAGCGTTGGGTTGCTATTGAAATGGTGTTAAATAGATTTGCATATGTCATTTCGGTGCATTTTAGAGCTGGTTATGCGATATGGGTTTAACTCATTGTTGACTCTTGAAAGTGACTTTAGATGTTAAAGTCTTTGTCATTTGGTCTCTTGTGGAGAGCAGTATAATTGGCATTCATTCCGTATCTTCTTATATTATATATGGACGAAATTATAAAAAAATAGTTTTCTAGTCTTGGAGAAAATAGAGACCTGTAAAAGGCTGGGATATTATTAAGAAAGAACAAGATTTTTGGGGTTTTAAATTTAATTTCAGTCTGTGGTAAACAAGTAAAAAGTACCCAAGTTTCTATTGAAAAAAATGAAAATGTAGATTAAACCATGTGTATGCAATAAAGTACTGCGGAAAGTAACGGAAATAAATTTTAATACTTGGGAATAGATACGGGATTAAGATACCACAAATAGAAACAAAATAATTGTCAATTAAAAAGAAAGACAAGGCCAATAAAAAGTTCAAAGGTTTAATAAACTTGATATATTGCTAAACTTATATATAGTAAACGATCTATTTTCGAGGAATGTATAACAATCCTATATCATTTCGATCCCGAATTATATTTTATTTGAATAATACACATTCACTGCAGCAATAGGGGAGGGTGCACTTTGGTATTCAAATCAATGTATATGTTACCTTTTTTCTTTGCTGCAAACTCCCAATTTAACACATTTAATTCTTGGCAGATAGAATAAAACAACATAAAAAATTATTTGGCCAGCATCCATATTGGGACATCACTTACATCTACATCGAATATAAGGAAATAATTGTTTTATCAATTCAAAAACAATACGTTATTTCCGGCTTGATATACTATTGTTTAATTGTAATTCCAAATACCTACATCCAATAAAACGTGAATGTTATACTTGAACGGAAACAATCGAGCAATATTCTGTTATTCAATTTTAATTAAATAATGCGGAAAACAAGTTTCCGGGTTTCATGTTTTATTAATCATGAATATTTTATTGGCTTTTATAGATTAAGGTTCTTTTAACTCTTTCTAAATAAGGGCTACACAGTTTTTTGAAGAGGGGAAGAGCAATTTGAGCAAATAGAATCTAGTGACTAAATATTTCACTGATTTACAATACCCTCAAATTTCTATGTTTTAAATGTTTTAATGTTTGTCATTGATATGGTCATAATTGTAAAATAACTGTTCACCAGACAGAGGTTTCCAACATATACAAAACTTTATTTCCTCTATCATAGAGATTTGGTGTACACGAAATATATAAATCAGAAAATTAAAAAAACAAGGAATTAAAGTTAATGTTTCAAACTAATATAAGAAAACATGTGAATTCATGTGCTGAATGACTGTCGATTAACGTTAATTATGTCCTGCCTTAGATCATCTTGTTTGTCTTGTATAAAACCACAGGATACCAGTAAGTGTTCAACAATATTCAAGAGTCACCAAAAAAAATGTTCATCTTCATAACGTACTACAGAACATAAGTCAATAACATACTTGATAGAGAAACGTAGTTCATGAAATTGATTAGCAATTGTCCATGCTTTATGCGGTTTGATTGCAGAATGAGTATGTCTAAACATATAAAAGTCATTATCGCCTGATACCGAACAAAGTGTTTTTTGATGGGAAAGAACCAGTATTTGCAAAATTCAAAATATAATCTGTCATGTTATATTTTTCGGCTGCTTTATAGATATCAGGTATAAAACCAAATTGTTCAGGAACGCATTTATGTGTGAATCCCATTAGTCTGCTTATCATTATTCGTTTTGGTAACGCAGAAGACTTCAACTTACCAAAAAATAAAAGTTTACATCTGTTGATAATGCTTTCAACTGAAAACCAACCAAGAAGACTTGTACATTTATCAGAACGGGTTCGTTTCGGAAGTCCTTGGATAATTTTACACACAAATCTGTGAGATCTTTCTAACATCGTAAGTTCTGTTTGAGTCAAATTGTTTCATAACTCACAACCATATAGAGCTTTGCTGTAACATATTTGACGTATTATCTTAGAACACGTCAAGGGGTTTTAAATTGATGGATGAATTCAAGAATTTAGAACTGAAAGAGCAGTAGCTCTCAACACTCTGCACTCTAAATTTCCAGTGGAGAAGAATACCGACATGTTTAGCAGACGTCACGAGTGGTATGATGTCATTATATAAGTAAGATTGCTTGAAACACTCTTGTTCTTCCTTGAATAATGTAAGACGTTGCGTTTAGTCGGAGAAAACTTGAATGCCCAGCTCTCGCTATAAGTCTGACAAATGTTAATAAAGTGCTGCATTCCTTTTTCTGTTGTTGTGAGGGTAACGCAATGTCGTCGGCTCGAACAGAGCTGCTTACACTGATATCTAGAAGAGCGCATCCCCATTTAGAGTCTCAAAGATCGTTTATATACACTAAATATAACAGAGCTGATAAGATGCTAACTTGGTGAACGCCGCGTTTTAGTTCAAACCAACGAGATAGTCTACCATTGAATAATACAAAACTGCGCATACCAATAAAATTGAGAATGGAAAAGGGGGATGTGTCAAAGCGACAACAACCCGACCATAGAGCAGAAAACAGCCGAAGGCCACCAATGGGTCTTTAATGTAGCGAGAAACTCCCGCACTCGGAGGCGTCCTTCAGCTGGCCCCTAAACAAATGAGTATACTAGTTCAGTGATAATGGACGTCATACTAAACTCTGAATTATACACAAGAAACTAAAATTAAAAATCATACAAGACTAACAAAGGCCAGAGGCTCCTGACTTGGGACAGGCGCAACATTGCCCTATACCTCTAGCCAATGAAGAAAAAACAAACGCACAATGTATATTTCATCTATTAGCAGCCATAAATCACCAGTTACTCCATATTTATGCAGTTTATATATCAAAGCATCATGCCATACGGTGTCATAAGCTTTCGTGCTATCTAACAGCATAACAATTACGTCGCTGGTACGTTCATTATAATGACGAATCGGTTCTTGTAAGTTAAATAAAGCGTGAATACTAGATAATACCTTTTGATATGCCATCTGAGGTTGATGTGGGAACTTTATGTGGAAGGAATAGAATCGAGGATAAAGACTTTTCGAATATCATGGCGATACAGCTAGTTAACGATATACCGCAGTACGAATTGGGATCAGTTTTGTTTTATTTCCACCTTTGAATAACGGTATATTTACACTAGTTTTCCAATCTAGAAGAGTATAACGTGTTTGTATTATAAGGTTGAATAGATACCATGAGTGTTTTTTGCAATGTTTTACCACCATATTTTACATGCTCATATTTCTAAGCCAGTAGATTTGTTGTTACATAACTTCTTACAAATGTTGAAAATTTCATCAAACTCAAATGGAACGATTGGAACATTAGTTTCCCTTTGCGCTTTCCTTATTTTATTCACTTCATATTTTACAAAATTTGTTTATCGAATTTGTTAACTTGCTATCAAACTGTAAAATGGATACAAAATGGTCCGCCCATGCTTCGCATATTTCACTTTCGTTTGTATTAGTTATTCCATTTAAATTCAGTTCCCGACAAAAAGTTTTCTGTTTGTCCACTTTTCAAGACCGACCATACATATCTTTGATCGTTGTTGATAGACTCTTCCATTTTGTTGGCAATGTTCATTATATGTTCGTTGAAAGCTTTATCCATTTCATTTCTGAAAGTCCGTTTTGCGTGTTTATAATTAAATTAAAGAATTAATCGCTTCTATCGTGAACTTCTACGATAAGTATCCATAAACTTCGCTTATTTAACAATGTTTTTGTCATAAATCTACGACTTTCGTCCAATACGGCTTTATATGTTTCACAAATTGCTTATGTGGGAGTTTTTCCTCGTCAACTTTTTGAACAGCATCTATAATATTCTTATAATCGAACTCGATATCTTCTTTAGTAGCTGGTAGCGACAGCATTTGAACAGACCATACCAATTGTGAAACTGCAAATGAATAGTCATTAACGGTATTCGTTTCTAACGCTTTGGTCTATGCGACGTTGTCAGACATAACACTTTCGTATAAATTGTCACTTTCAGCATGACATTGTTCAGTGAGTAAAGTACCCGCAATAGGCTTGTGATCAGAAAAGTTAAATATGCTTTTCGCCTGGGACAAACACGTTGTAAATATCTCGTTTATTTTCGTTATTTGTATCTATATGATCTATCCCCGTTTTAGAACCATCTTCATAAGATTGAAATTTACATACAGGACACGTTGGCAAAGTCCAGAACGTGTAACGATGTACTGTTATTGTCAATAAGGAGACTTTCAAGAAGTTGACTACGACGATCCTGTGTATACGAATATTGTGGTCCACCAATCTTGCAATTGAAATCGCCAAGAATTTACGCCCTCCCGTGGTTCGAATACGATTTGTACGTGTCCATGAAGTATTCAAGTTCATTAACAAATGCTTCGTTAGGTTGTGTAATTGCTGGAAAGTATATAAACAGAAAAAAATCTACTAGGTAGATAAGGATGTTTCAGTTCGATATCATATATCCTATTGCTATCAATTACTAGTTCTGTGACATACGGAGATAAGGATTTTGAGACCAAGATAGCAACACCTCCACGTGCGCTATAACTGTATTTTTCTAGGCAGTACTAGTGTTCATTGGCGCATTTTCAAAATGCTAAATAGTTCTGTTTGTCGATTGAATTAAGGAATTGAATTGAATTAATGCAGTTAAAGGGGATGATTCTTTCCGGCGATGGTATAATGGTTATAAATACTTACTTATCAGGAAAATACAGTTTCTCTTATGAGGAGACTTAACGAAACTCGTTTGGGATGTTGTTTTTTGTAATAGCTCTCAACTGGATTTTTTTTTTTTTTTTTTTTTTTCTTGAGCAGCAGTATTCTTTCAACTGCTATGCCTACTTTGACTAGCTTCCTGTATTTGCGAGCAAATTGTGCTGTTTTAAGAGTGGGGTCATCTTATTGGTACATGTAGATGCATTGTGAAGATTTTCAGGTTGTTTACCTTTTGCGACATATTATGACTATTGAACAGCGGTATACCACTGTTGCCTTTATATGGATGGGAAAAAAGGTGAAGGTTCATATGTAAAGCCAGTATAACCCCAACCGCCATATTTTGTGCTGTACCTAATCAGGCTACCAAGACCATTTGTTGTTCGTTGTTGTTTGTCATTGTTTGTTCGCCTAAATTTTTTCAGAGTCAGCGCATTGGTCTGATCGACCAAATTGCAAGTAGTTCCTGTAACTTTTTTATGTGTATTGCTGTGAGCTCTGTAAAAATACAACACTATGTTTACGTTCACAAATATAGCTAAGGTTTCTTATTTGTTTGTTGTTGGGGTTTTTTACATGTCTTTATTTTTGTTTGTTTAAGTTTTGTTTATATTCAGTTTTGCTATTCTTATGTTCCAACATTTGTTGAAAGTTGTCAATTAGCAATCTTATACAATTATTCCCAAATCAACTTCCCATATATCCAGTATAAGGGTACAATTTTATGTAGTTTGAATACCGATTATTCAAAAACTGATCAAGCCTCTTTCTTATGGTTGATGATTTTGTTTTCACTTGTGAAGAATTTTTCGATGAATGTTATATACAACAGCCTTTTTATATGATTTAATAATATATATACTGTTAAAATAAAAAAAACAAGGTGGTATATGTGAATTTCTTTATTTAGTTTACGCACAATAATTTCTATTTCCAAATTTTGGGTATTTTCTTTTTCTTCTTTCGTTTTCCTACCTGTCCTTTACGTGAGAGGAAAAGGGGTAGATGTACCTATTAGTACTGTGACGTCTATATTTGTCTATGCTACACAAATAAATATTATACCACGTGACAAACCTACAGGTAAGTCTTTATAATGTTTATTATAACTTTTAGTATACTTGCTTTCTATAAAGTACACACTTTCTGAAAAGATAGCTACAACCACCTTTTGAAAAACAAAATCTTTTTGGTCTTTGATGAATCCATTTGATCTTTTCCGTTCAATCATGCATTATTTTCATTGTAAATCAGTTCAATTATATATAGGTAAAACTGATGCAAAGTAACAATTAATATCAACCTTTATGGGCTTAATTTTTAACAATTTTATGCAGAATTTGGATTTTATGCATTTTTAAAATACTTGGTATAGATCAGCATTTCACAAGATCGATGACCCAATTTCGAAGCAAATGGTTTTCCGGAAATCATTTAACATTTTCAAACTGTTGACATTTAAACAGCTGAAAATTCGGTCAAACATTTGTATATCATGTATAAAAAAATATGCACAATAAGCAAAATATAAGAATATAAATGTAATGAAGAAAACATTAGAAATACTTCTTTTTCCTTCTTTATAAAAACAACTTGTCGATACTTGTGTATAAAACTCGCGGTCTCTTAATAATTAAATATATTTTATTAATATGTCGTGAAATGAAATTGGATACGTTGCATTTATCATGCTTTTCAATAACATATGATCAAATCGCTGAAAGAATCCCTTGGTTAATTAATGGAAACTATCATTCTGCACAGAATAATAATATATTGGTGTAAATAAGTCACACCAATTCGGGCTAACAAATTTAAACAAGAAAACTAACGGCATAATTTATCATGAGGAATATGCTTTACGTAAAAAAATAAATATGACTGCCATTGGGATTATTTTTATGCATATTTTCAAATAGCTTTATGTTTTACAGATGCATTTATTATTGCTTGTGCACCTTGGACTCGCTTCTTTTCCTCTTCATCTCTGCATCGAATTCTTCTGTCCAAATACATCACAATGGTTTAAAAGAGCTCAGATCACTTGTGATTTTGCAGACCAATATTACTGTTTATATGATGACAACAATAGAAAATATACAGAAATATGTCAGGATACCCCTACATTTGATTCTGCAGGTATGACCATATATGAGATGATTGTAAAAAAAATAAAGAATTCTAGAAAGAAAAAAACTTTATCCAGTTTTGTCTACAAAATTGTTTAAACGAATTCCGTTTTACTATACAGTCATTATTTTACATATTCATGAACGAACATAAATTTGTACCATGGAACTGAGTATATCTTTTTATTTTGTACTCTTATCAACAGTACAGTGAAATTCTTTATTTCAATTATGAGTTTATTTTTCTTACTTCGATTTGATACCTGAAAGGTCAACTAAACTCCACCTTATTTCTCAGTTGGGGTATTATGATATTGATAAGATCTTATGCAGATATAATTTGTTTGTGTCCATTTACTTTCATATGACTATTTGTATAAAATAACAGGAAGAAATTACTTAATCATATCAAGAGCATAATCTATAGGACAATACACTTGGAAGGCAAAACAAAAGTCACGTGTTTACAGGTTAAAAGAACAGACACATAGAAACAGTGAACATGTAAAACTTTTGATAATTGACCTCTCACCAAATGTCAACAGCCGCAAAACAGTTAATTTACTTTTTTCAAATCATTTTAGGTCATAAAGTAGTAATTGTTGGTGGCATTCAAGGCGTCAACTGTGAAAATGACATATATCAACCCTTCAAATACTGGACGAATGGTAGTTCTACCTGCGCATTTAAAAAGACCCTCTGCAATGCAGAAGGACAAGTTACTTACGACAACGGTACTACAAAAACCAACAGAAAATGTCGCTGTGATTATAGCAGAGGCTACGATTTTATCAAAAAGCCAAAGAATTCTTGTTATTGTGAACCATCAAAGGAAGATTGTTCATGTTACCAAAAACAATGTTCATATGGTTTTTTTCTGACTCCAGGTAAATAAAAAGGCTTTTTTCAAACAATTCATCTTTTTGAATTGGAGTATGGATTTGTCATCTAGTTTTATTGTCTGTTTATAAATCATTATGTGCAACACTAGAGGCTGGTTTATAACATAGTAGTAGACGAATTTGTTTTTCACTTTTTTTTATTTTCACACTCAAAAAGCAATTTACAATCATTCATTTTAAGATACAAATAAAATAAGTAAAAAATTTTTGTATGTTTATTTACATATTCTAAAAATATTTCAGACTATAGTTGTGTGAACCTGTCAAATTGGAGGATGAAATCAACTTGCAGTATGATACCGGATAGTACAGATAGGTAGTTTCAGTAATTAATTAATTGTCAATAAATAGATAAAAGAATGTGTGGCATTAGTGCCAATAAGACAACTCTCCATCCAAGATATAAAAAAAGAATCCGTAGAATACAACGCACTGCACTCACTGTCAGGTTTTGATGTTTAGTGCTTGAAATACGAAATACTGAGTCAATACTAACATGACTAATTTGGCATATAGTTTCAGGTTCATGTGAAAATGCACATGTGTACCAAGTTTCTAATCGAGATGACTTATACTTCGTGGTAAAATACCATAACAAAAAGTTAATCTGATACGCTAAACCACATTCGATGTTCAGTGAGTTGCGAAATCTTATTTGAGATGAACAGTTATCAAAAATTTGAAGTCAACATTGACAACAACTTCATGGTAAACTTCCTTCACCATAAACTTAAAGTTTGATACGCACAAGCTCATTTCAGTGTATCGTTCTAATGAAATGCCCTCATGGACGGACAAAATCACGGAAATGAAAACATAACACCATCTCCTATTGTAGGCTGTAAGTTTCAAGTACATGTATATCGATTTCGGAGGTGAACCCAATGCATTGATATAAGTTCGAGTATAATTCAAAGAAGGTGCTTCCGGTTGTCTTGGAATGTTTCATACTACTGATACCCTAGTATAAAAAGAGGGGGGAAAATTCAATATCAGGCTGATTAATAAAATTGAAAATGGAAATATTTACGTCCGTTAATTTAGCAAAGAGGATCAAAAGATACCAGAGGGACATTAAAACTCATAGATAGAAAATAAACTGACAACGCCATGGCTAAAAATAAAAAAGACAAACAGACAAATAATAGTACAGAAGACACAACAAAGAAAACTAAAGACTAAGCATCACAAACCCCACCAAAAACTGGGGGTGATCTGAGGTGCTCCGGAAGGGTAAGCAGATCCTGATCCACAGGTGGCACCCGTCGTGTTGCTTGTTTTATTACAAATTCGGTAAATAGTCTAATTCGGTGGGTCACATTCGTAAAAAGGGACGGGGATTGTAGTTAGGACATAAGGACATATCAGATATCATCTGTGAAACGGTTATTCCATAACGGTCAACCAACTCGTGATGGCGTCCGTAAAATTTACGAAGGGATGATTTCAACTTCACCATTTGGAACTCTTGGTTTAATAGCTTCCGCGTGAGTAGCAATCCTCTATCAAGGAAGTCATGATAGGAAATACAAGCCCGGTCATATCGTATCAATTTGGAGATATATGCTCCGTATGCAGGCGCTGCTTGAATGTTCCTACATAGAAATGGAAAGTTCACAATTGGGAAGCTGAAATCATCTCTTTTGTCGTAAAGAAAACGCACAAGTAATATATAGAGTTCATCATCATGTATACGGTGATGTTTGAATTTTATTCTGATTATCCTATAAATATTAATATACTAGTATATAAGTTAGATTTTTACTTGACTTCGTGCATTCTGTGTTTATCGTAATTAATGTAGCCAGAAAGCAGAGATATACAAATTAGCTCAGCAAAAGGGGTAATTTATGCATATCAGGGTTGGCCTTACAATTGGATATAACAGTTGTAATATTCTATTGGCAGAGACAAAGAAAGATTATTAATGCAAATATCTAAGAAAGATGATGAAAAAGGTAAACTTAATATCACTTATCGCCAATATGTTTTTTTTTTAATTAATACCATTAACTTTTTAATCATAAATTGTTATTGCAAACAAAAAATGCAAGGAGACTTGTTTTTAAATTAGCTGTTATATATATATATTTCAAAATTGGTAAATGAATATGAACGAACATTATTTACTTATTCGCATATTATTTTCGTTTTGAATGATAAACGGTGACACTTTTTCGATATAACTGATGAGAGCTGAAATCAAAACATAAAAACAGAGACCATGTGGAGAGTTGTTTGTTAAGATCGTTCTTTAGACTATAATACTCTAAGGAAGTTAAAACACTTCACAAAGCCGAAAACAAAAAAAATATGTAAACATTTTTACTTGGAATATATGCAATTACTTATCTCCTTTCACAGATGATGAAAAAAATACTTTATACATGAAATCGGTACCTCTAGATCTTTATTCAAAGAAAAGTAATATAAAGCATCCTTGTTTTGGTTAAACTCTGTTGTGAATTATATGTCATTATTGTAGGTATCCAGTCCAGTCCGATGCCAAGTATTATACTCAGCATAATCATTGGACTTGTCATGATAATGATTTTCTTTACCGCCTTGCTGACCATACTGATAGGTAATCTGTTCATCTTATTGCATCCATTAATAATTTACCGGATAGGAAATGAGTTCATTTAATTACAATGATTAGGTAGTGTACTAGCGTCTACACCAACTGCTTAAAATATGTTGTTTGAGAAAATTAAATATATAAATTCATGCTCGAACTAAATTAAGTTTGTAGATTTTTCTTGGCATTTCTTCGTGCTATGTAATACACCTATAGATGAAACTGAACACATGTTGTGAAATGACTCAACATTCCTGCATGACGTTTTGTACTTAGCTACTATATTGTGTGTCACCATTTGTATTGTAGAAGTTCAGTGTTTCTGTTGCTCCGTTTTGTTTTTTGTTTTTTTATTATGTTGAAATGTTTCCATCGGTTTTGGTTTGCGACCAAGGTTTGTTTCAATTAAATCGATTAATGACTATTATACAGCGGTATCCTACTATTACCTTTAAGTATGTGCTTAATAAAGGCAACAGTAGTATACCGCTGTTCAAACTCATAAATCCATGGACAAAAAAACAAAATCGGGGTAACAAACTAAAACTGAGGGAAACGCATTAAATATAAGAGGAGAACAACGACACAACACTACAATGTAACACACACAGAAACGGACCAAGCATCAGACAAAATCCCACGAGAATAACAAATATAACATCAAAACCAAATACATGAATTTGGGATAGACAAGTACCGTGACACGTCTTATAGCAATGTGAATATACACTCAAAAATAAGAGAAAACACACGACGCAACGTTAAAATGTAACACACACAGAAACGAACTATAATATAACAATGGCCATATTCCTGACTTGGTACAGGACATTTTTACAGGAAAAAATGGTGGGTTGAACCTGGTTTTGTGGCATGCTTAACCTCCCTCTTTTATAGCCATGTGAAAAATAACATTAAAATGAACTGCTATTAAACCAGTTTATTTCTAATTTCAGGTATGGGAATAATTTTTCAGTCACATAACCAGATTCCGCCAGACATTATAGGTACTGATATATAAGTTACGATCTGTTTAATTGCGAAAAGGCATCTGTTGAGTTTTTCTTTCACAAATATTTTTGTTTCACTTTTAACGATATAGAAATAGAAAAAGTTACATAAATATTACTCTAAACATCTACTTGTATATTGACTTTCTCAAAGTTATGCATAAAGAAGTATATTCCCACATGTATATCAGCTGCATAACTTTACTAGCTATCAGTCACTGTTTTCAATATTCACATAAAACGTTTTGTTCAGTTCTAAGGAAAATGTTTACTTGCATAATTGTTGGTATATTTGAGAAATATTTCGTTGAATACCAATCTATATTAATAAGACAATTTTTAGAAGTAGATGTTTAAAAAATAGCATAACAATCTATAGTAATGAGACAATTTTTAGAAGTAGATGGGTAAAAATGTGTTGTTCTCTAAACGGGTAATTCTTTATTGAAGTTTTTTTTTATTTAGACGGCAGACATTACTCTTAACATCATTTCTAGGACGTTGTTTAAACACTACACTCAGGAAGAAGTATTAAATGAATGCCCCGTGTTAATTTTTTTAAATTAATATTTTCAGTGGCATTTAAAATCAAATGTTTTACCGGATAGATAATGTGTTCATTTAATAAAAAATGATTGTTAAGTATACTAATAACTGTATCCCAAGTAAGCGACTGATTAAAAAGATATTTTCTTTTTTTGAAAATGAAATATTTTACTTCATGTTCGAACTGAATTAATTTTGGAGATTTACCTGACATTGCTTTATGCTATGTAATACACCTATAGATGAAACTGAACTCATGCTGTTCAATGATGTAACAGTCCTATTCATAACGTTTTTTACTTTGCTACATTAGTATAACCACAATATTGTAGGTTGTCATTTGTTTTGTAGCAGTTCAGTGTTTCTGTTGTTCCGGGGTTCTTGTTGTGTTTTTTTTAATTTTTTAATTTTATTTGATTTGTTTTCATTGGTTTTGGTCTGTGACCCAAATTTGATTCAATTAAATCGATTAATGACTATTGAACAGCGACTACTACTTTTGCCTTTATTTATATGCCTAAATCAGGTTTTTTTTCTACTTCATATCTTAGGTATGGGAATGATTTGTCAGCCACAAAACCAGATTCCGCCGGATATAATAGGTACTGATATATAAGTTACCATCTGCTGAATTGCTAAAATACATCTGTTTAGTTTCTCTTTCACAAATGTTTTTTGTTTCACTTTTAATGATATAGAAGAAGAAAAACTTACATAAATAATACCCATTATTTTCAAACATACATCTTTGCATACCAATCTATATTAATAAGATAACTGGAAAAGTAGATGGGTGAAAATAACTTTGTTTTTTCTCTAAACATGTGATTCTTTATTTAATTTTTTTTAATTTAGGCCACAGAAATTACTCTTTACATCATTTAACGATTTGAATTTTAATGTGTTTTCTAAGACTTTGTTGAAACACTACAATCAGGAAGAAGAATTTTAAACGAATACCCTATGGTTATTTTTAACTAAACATTTTCTGTGATATTTAAAACATTTTGTTCTTACTTTAATTTGTAAATGGTCCTGATGACTCCATAAATATACATTACAATTATTTTTTTTAAACTGAAATTTACATAATACATTTATAATGCATAATTCTATTTACTATGTATTAAAGTGAAAGTTTGTTAAGCATAATTCATAATTGCGGAATGACCAATGTGTATTGTTGTTCAAAAAATTAAATGCCAATTGTTTAAACAAAACAGCAGATTATTACTAAATATTTGGGACATGCATGTCCTTGGTATAGCGTTTTAATATAATCGATAAAAATGTTTGTGGTCTGTGGAAAGAAACAGAGCTTCTATTTTAATTATTATTAACGTAAACTTATCTTTTAATGACAATATAACCATTGCCCAGTATATGATACCAATTTCCTAATTAAAAATTCTGTAGATCTTACATCATAAAATCTTCCATTTAGTTATAAAAGACTAAATTGCCTGAATACACGAATACCCCCGCTCAATCTTGCTTATAATATATGAAAATACTTTTGGGATAGACGGTCAAGGGTAACACTTAATATCCCATCGCCTAGCTTCTTGGACATAATAAATTCCTGTTTGATTTTTGCTGGAATCAAACCTGATAAATAATGTATAATACGCCATCCTAATAAATCAGACATCGTTTGGTTCAATTTCCTATACAAAACAATTTATTAACTCATACATGTACTAACCGTATGTACTACCTATTATTATGTATATAATTTCTTTTAGAATTACAGAACGAGAAAAAAGAAGAGTGGAAAACATATTTTTTCAATGACGTTGGTAAAACAGCGGCATATTTGGAAATATTAGATAGTATTAGGAAAGACCAGTTTGTGATTGTTTCCGGACCAGCTGGTTGTGGAAAAACTTTTTCGACATTTCGCGCAGCTTTGGAGCTTGAAGAAAAAGGAAAATTCGATGTGTGGATAATTTCAGATCCAGGTGATATTTTGAAGTATTCTTCAACAGACAGAAAGCAGATATATTTGATTGATGATGCATTTGGAAAATATTCCGTGAATGAATACAATACAGAGTGGTGGTCTCGACAGCGGTGTTCTGTAAAAGATACCCTGAAAGAAAATTCAAATCTAAAAATAGTTATGACCTGTCGATCGTATATATATCGGTCAGTAACTTCCATGGCGACGATCGAACCGTTTTGCCATGTTAATTTGTTATTGGATCATCTGAAACTGACACTTAAGGAGAGACGAGACATCGGGGAGAAATGTATTAAAAACAAAATTATAGATGGTATCAATACGGAAGTGATTATGCTGTACAATTTTTTCCCGTCGCTATGTTCCAAATTTCAAGAGGCTAAGATTGATGACATGATCGAATATTTTACATTTCCTGTCAATTATATAGAAGAGGAAGTAATGCAACTTCAAACAGCAGATGATCCTTTGTATCTGGCGTTGGCTTTTCTTGTTATTCGTGGAAATAAAGTAAAGAAAAGATTACTTAATTTAGACAACACCAAATGCGATAGTATATTAGAGTTTCTATCAAGACGCTCCAGTTATACTGGAAGGTCCCAAAAAAAAGAACTGTTATCGTGTTTTTGTGCGTTGAAAGACTTGTATGTCTTAGAGAATGAATCTTCTTTTGAGTCTCTTCATGAAAAGCTGTTCATATTATTTGCGCATTGTGTTGGTCCAAATATATTAAAAATTATTCTGGATCATGGCAAGAGCTCACTGCTAAAAGAGAGGGTGAGGTTTATGTCAATTGGTGAAAATATTTCAAAATATGACATTTTGGTCCCCAAAGAATTAAAATACAGATATTTTCGTAGATTGATGACTGATCTAGAGAATGGAAAATCATACATAGTTTTCACAAGCTCCCAGCACACTTCATCACAATTTCGAAATTTATTTATTGATTATTTGTTAACAAATCTAAAGGGACGTTTGGGAGGAGACAAACACCAGATAGCTATGGACGTCGTGAGAGCAATGGGTTTTATGGATTATCTTGGTGTTTTGAATGGATTAGAATAAATCGCCAGGATAAAGATAGTTTGAACCCGTAACATAAGGCATGTATGACAGCAGAGCAAAGCATTGGATAATAGATCAAATTGATCCACGATACGAAAGATAACGCGATTGATAAAAATGGACAAGAATCAGATAATATTGCTCGTAGTCATTGTTTTGGCACTTTTAAAAGTCGGGGGGTGTTGTTGACAAGGAAATTTTAACAACACAGAATGAATAGATTTTGCCTATTTTATATCTGGTATTATATCAATTATAGGCTGTATTTGTGGTATTATATCAATTATAGGCTGTATTTGACATATTCATGAAAATATAATAAACTTGATTTTATAAAAATTGATATGATATAACATAAGGTTTTAGTTATATGGTAATACATTACTGTTTTCGTGTTGAAAAAAAATATGTTTCGATAACTGACTTTAATATAAAAAAAAATGAATAAACTAACAAAACAGAAAATGAAAAACTACATTACTTTTATTTTGGTTCCCGTTCTCTACAAACTCACCTAATGAACAGATACTCGGAGCTAAAAGACAACATTCAAGTTAATTTGAAAATCTTAAAAGGTTCTCAAGTTTTGTTGTTACACCACTGTCCAAGGTTAGGAGGAGGGTTAAGCACTCACAAACATGTTCAAACCCACCAAATTATTTTGTACATGTTCCGATTCGGGAGCTTGTATTACGGAGGTTGTTGTTAGTTTACGTTCACCACATTTGCTGCTTTTTAAATTGCTTTCTTTTGTTATGAATTAGGCAATTTACACATTTTTGGTCTTTTAATAGCCAACTATATAGTATGTGCCTTTAAATTGTTTTGTTAGAAAGATTAGTCTATTTTGATTGATAACATGGTTTTATCTAAATTTTACCGTTTTCAAATTTATATATCATTAAAACAAACTAAGATTCCAGGAAAAGGTGACCTTATATTGATTTGGCTGTTCTAGTATGACCCTCTGCGGTATGTAATTTGTCAAATATTTATATCATAATTTATATAGCTGGGCCTGTTTATTGTTTTATGTTTGAATTTTAGTTAATATTTAACGCATCAAATTTATATGTTTTTCATGGCACTAATTCGACATTGTGGCTGTGTAAACCATCAGTTTAGTTGTCAGTAATTTGATAACGACATGATTTATATAATTATTTAAAAAGTAAAATGACTTAAATACTGAACTCCGAGGTAAATTCATAAAGGAAAGTCCCTAATCAAATGACATATTCAAAAGCGTAAACACATCAAACGAGTCGATAACAACTGTCATGACTTGTTACAGACCGTTTACTTTCTTATGTAGAAAATGGTGGATTAAACCTGGTTTTATAGCTAGCTTAACCTCTCACTTGTATGACAGCCGCATCACATTCCATTAAATAAATGACTTTATTAAGCTATACATATATATCCTACGATGAATTCATCTTTAAATGTTTTATGTGGGGTTTTTTTACTGTAGAAATAAAGTGATATATGATTGGTGTACAATCAATAACGATACAAATTTTGCTGCACCAGATGCACACTTCGACAAGACGTGTCTCTTTAGTAATGCTTGATGATAAAATATTTGAAAATTCACAACCTAATACAAACGTCAAATATAAAGAGCCAAACAAAGAGCATTGTATACAAGAGACACATTTCTTAATTTTTTATGGTTTTGCAATTTAATAACGGCGAATTTAAATAAACAATTTTGTCACTGGGCATTAGATATATCAATGCGGCATCGATTTTGATACACTCGAAAGCAACACATACTTGTTGCATCTCATTCACTTAAAAACATGTAATCCAATGTTTTGTTAATATTTGGAACAAGTGTTCATCAGCAGGGAAAGTGTCTGTTGTTCATATTACTCTGGGAACTCTGCATTTTAATTAATAGTATTCTTTTTTAAAAAGTAATACCCAGCACCACACCAACAATAAAAGAGACAAAAACCTGATTTTATTAATCCGTTAAAGAAATTTAAAAATTTTCATTAAATTCTAATAGTTTAGCAATTTAGATAGTCTACATCACAATAAAAAAACATAGCGACCAAACTGGGTCAGTATCATTTATGCGTCTCAAATTGGGAACCACAAAAGCAGTGCGTTTACAACTATTTTCTGTGTAATGATATTGGACATGTTTCATTCTTTTAAAACAAGTGACTGACCATAACCATTTGTACAGATTTTGATAGCAGATGAACATAGAATAAAGATGTATAAACTATTGAGTTATTAAATATATGAAAGGAACTTAATTTTAAAAGACCTTTTTGAGTGACAAAAGGGATTTTTTTTACCTCCAAATGCCGCTTCACTGAATATTTTCAGGGTTTTCTAAATCATGGAAAAACGAATTTCACTTTTAACCCCGAAAATTTAACCACATATGTGAAAAAATGTTTCAGTTTCATATGGAGCAATCATACATATCTAAAATTATGATATCAGCACAGCAATTGAGCCTACCTGAAATGATTTGCACATTTGTACCCAACTGACATGACGCCAAGAAATGACACGAAACAAACACTTTGAAAATTTGTTAACCTGTCATTCATCCTGACATTGGGGTTTTGGCATGCTCAATTGTATTTCAGTTGTTTTCAAATGGTAAAAGATGCAAAGTTGTGTTGCTATACATTCCATGCCAATCAAACAACACTAGGGAAAAAGAAATGATGATATTTTCATGGTAAAAAGCCTTCATTTAGTCAATACCCTTGCTCGAACTAGTTATATCTTTGCTCATGTTAAGGTCTGAGAATGAACTATGATAGTTGTTTTATTTTTCTATTATAATTCAGTATAATGATGTTGTACAGGTTGATGATTTAGTGGTTGATAAAGGTTGAGATATACAGGATCGAAGGGTTCATCTCTAAGAATTGTTTGTTGTTCATACTCATTTGAAAAACAGATAAATTCATCACCATTCGTTTTTGCTGTTTCATAAGGGATAAGGTAATTATCACATCGACCTGCCACGTTGTCCTTATTCCAATAATATTCATTTCCTTCATTTTCATTATCTTCTATCATCATTGCAGGTTCCTCTGTATAGAAAGTGATTGCCTCGATTTCGCCATGGTTTGTTCTATTTTCTTCTGCTTCAGGGCAAGAGCGTTGTAAAGGTGTTTGTATACTGTAACTGCTAACGTTGTTAACAGCCAAAGTTGATACACATACATTGGCAGCATGTTGATTACCTTTGATATAACACACATATCCTACCAAAACACAGAAAATGATCAACACAAGTCCGGAACATCCTGCGTAGACGGCGATTCGAAAGTCTTTCCTTGAAAACCCAAACAATTTTCTGTGATCTGAAAAATAAACATTTTATAATTCTATTGCGAATTCTCCGATTAGCATGTGAAACTTTAAATGAAATCAGCGATTATTCGCCTCGAAATGTTAGTCATGTAAAAATTCATTGGGTTTAAATAATTATCCCAAAAAGTCGTTCCTGTCCTCTGTATATGTGTTATATATTCCGCTAAACATCTAATATTCATAAAACCATTGATTTTTTTCCTGTTAAACGTTGAGGAAGGAGGCATTATTTGTGAAATGTCTCATTTCCAGAATTATATCTAATATAAATATTAATTTGGTATGATCTTGTTTTATTGTTGTTTGAATGGCCTGTCACTCAGAAAGTTGTTCATTTATCTTAAATAAGTTGCTTTATATAAGAATAGATTTCTAAAATCATTGATTTGATATATTTTTCTAAGAAAAGCAATATACATCTCAAAACACAAAATATGTTAAATATCGAGGAATACATTACCTGTCAAATTAACCGTCATATTGTTTGTGTCCTCTGATACACACCCATAAATCTTATTACATCTGAATGATCAATAAAAATAGGAATTATACAGTACTTTAATAAAGATTTCAATAATGTTTACCACTGATCTTTGAATTTTAATAGCACTGTCTAAAGAACTTGTCTTTAGTTTGAAATGAAATTAAAAGTTTGGCTATTCTCAATTGGCCAATGTCGAATATAAAAATCTTATTTCATATTCAAATTATGTACTACTAGAATCTATTCAATTACAGCAGACTTTCATAATGATTTTTACTTGATAAGTTAAAGTACATAAAAATAGTCATATCATCATCATCATCATCATCATCATCATCATCATCATCATTATCATGTACTTGATTTGATGTAGTACGATAGTTTGAGCAATGGTATGTGCGAATTTTGTATTCGGGGTTTTTTTTCTATTTGCCATTGTGTTGTCTTTCCTTCATCAACTCATACTCTTTTTGTACCTCTGGTTTCTATTTTGGAGAAGAAAAAAAATCTTTTCTGACGTTTCGATACTTTTTTATTTTTTTTATTTCAAGTTGTAAAATAGGCATTCATAATTACCGTTCATCTTGTTTACAGAAACATGCATATGCACATCTCGAACCGTAATGGCCATCTTGACATGGGTCACAAGCTGTTCCTTCTTGGTTTGTAGTATAACCAACCGGACATACTTAAAAAATGTTAAAAAGATTATGTACATGTTACTGTTGATTTAATATTTTACCAATAATATCATTTTTCGTCCGATAAAACTGTTTTAATTATTTTTGACATGTTTGGTACAATTAACTTTTAACAAAAAAACACAAAATAAAAAATTATTGACTGAGCTACACGAACCACACAAAAAAAAGGGGTGATATCAAGTGGTCCAAAAGGGTAAGCAAGTCCTACTCCACATGTGGTAGCCGTCGTGGTGTTGCTCATGGCAGTACAAAACCCTGTGCGTTCAGGGAAAGGGAACGGAATTGAAGCTATTACAATTGGAACATCGTCATGTGTGAGAATAAACTCATCATAGATACCATGACTAAATTTTGTATATACGCCAGACGCGCGTTTCGTCTACAAAAGACTCATCAGTGACGCTCGAATCCAAAAAAGTTAAAAAGGCCAAATAAAAAATGAAGTTGAAGAGAATTCAGGACCAAAATTCCTAAAAGTTTTGCCAAATTCAGCTAAGGTAATCTATGCCTGAGGTAGAAAAGCCTTAGTATTTCAAAAACTTCTAAATTTTGTAAACAGTTTATTTATAAATATAACCATATCAATGACAATTCGTGTCAAATTTAGAATTAAATTAAATTGATTATATATGCATGTCCGAACTTCAAAGATATATTTTTTTAATAGGGATTCACAAACTATAATATATCTAAGTCTTATACATTTTTACCACAACTTTCAAATGTTAAACAATTATATCTTTTTATATACATACTTTCACATGCTCCATTCTTTGAATAGGAATTTGCGCAACAATAATATTCTACTCTATAAATGGTTGCTCCTCCAGACACAAAACTAATTGATATAAAATAAAATATGACGTAAATAAATATATTTGAAACAAATATTAGGAATTTATACAGATTTATTTATTGATTAGTGTGTAACGCCGTTTTCAGTCTTATTGGGCTATTTGGTGGCGGTCATTTATTGTTGTTGTGGCAGACGGAAAAACCAGAGAGAACCACTGACTTTCTGCGGGAAAATTGACAATCCTAGTCAAACAAATTGCAAAACTCACAAAATCAGTGTTGACTGGCTAGTGCTACACTACTTCAATCACTCGGCCACCGATGCCATAGAAAAGAAAACTGTATAGCAAAATATAGTTTAAAAATCTACTAAGTATACTTTACAATCAAAACGTAATTTGGTGTAGTCAACTGGAAATGCACCATATTTAAACAAAAGTCAATATTGACGGTTTTCGATAAATCACAGTTCAACATGAAAAATTCTTACTTTTGCCGATTTTTATATAATTACTTTCTAATCATTTATAGACATATTTTCACAAATACTAATTGATTGTATCTCCTAAAGTACATGTATAAATGCGAGTTTCCTTGTAAACGCATACAAACTTTGATGATATTCAATTTTGATATATCTGCCAATTTTATATGTCTTGCCTTAAATCGACTTAACTGTGTGTAGAGAGTATTAAGAAAGTTATTATACACTACTAATTAAAACAATTACCTTCTTTTTCTGCTACAAGTCTTGGAATCAATTGCATTGATTGAAATAAAAATTACATAGGTTAAAATCAATCCATTTAGAGCCATCATATATATTAATGACAAGGAAACAAATATTACTAATCAAAGGAAGTTATTGGTGCATTGTGAACTTCATGACACATATATAGCAAAACAACATTGTTTATTATACTAGAAAAATTGCTACATAAAGCCGGAGAAGCAGCAATCCCAAAGTATAGAAGAAAAATCAAAATCAAATCAAAGGGAAAGGCGATATGGAATGAACAAATAGATAAGGCATCAAAGCAATCAAAAAATGCATATAAAGTATGGAGGCAACATGGAGCACCTCAAGAAAGAAGTAATGAGCTCAAAATCAAAATGACAGCTGCAAAGAGAATACTTCGAAAAGCACAAAGACAAGCCTATGCCTCGCAGAGAGAATCAACAGCGGGAAAAATTATGAAAGCTTCAAATGCAGATACAAAACTTTTTTACAAGCTTGTCAACATGCAAAGAAAAACACCACTTACTAATACCAAGATACTGAAACTAAATGAAAAGACTGCAGAAGATGGACCAAGCATAATGAACATCTGGCAAGAACATTTCCAACAACTAGCTACACCAACAATAGAGGAAAATTTTGACACTGAAAAACTAGAGCTAGTAGAAATACAAAACAATATAATAGAATACATAGAAAGGGAAAAAGGTCAAGGCATAGATCTTGTTAATGTAAAGGAAGTAAATAAAGCTATAGAAAAACTTAAACAAGGGCCCCAAAAATAAGTAGTGAAAACCCGTTTAAACGGGAAAACCAACGGTCTAATCTTTTAAAAATAACCACCCCAACAAATGATAACCATGCACTGAACATCAAGTTCCTGTCCTAATTCCAAAGGGGCACGACTACCTATATTTATGTATCCCAAACAACCAAAATGGAAGCCGCAATAGCACAAGGATTTTACTACTGGAACCATTAGTACCAAAGAGGACAATATATCTAAATCCCAGTTAACCCTTGGGGTCTATCACCAATTATAATTTGTTCCTCCCTGGAACCAGATAAATGTATCTACGTTAAACTTTGCTTTCTTTTTTATAAAACAAAATTGGACAAATAATTTTGATTTAAAATTTTAAATATAAGTATAAAATCTTTATATGATTACAAGAGAAAAAAAAATCTCTTACAAGTCTATGGAATATTTTGTATCCACATCTGATTCGTTATACATCTCTTACATGTTATCAGACGAATGTTTATGTTCGCATATACATAATGGTTCAGCAAGGATTTATTCAGGATTTAATTATCCTAGTAAATATCTCTGATAAATATCTTTTGATAAATAGTAAAATATCCATTATGCATTATTTTCTTAATAATTTTATAAAGGATCAATACAAAAAAATGTAGATTCCTTGTCTAAACATGTTTACTATAGAATACGTTATGATATTATAAAATGTATTTTAGAATATAATTTACATGTTTTTACATCGCCTTTCTTAGCAGCTTTTTAGCTAAGTAGACATATTTTCTTTTAGTATACATGCATGGTGCAAAAATAAATAAAAGAAAGAGAAAAACTGTATGGAATATACATTTGTTATTTACTATTTAAACACCCGTCTACATTTGTAAATATATAAAAAGAACTTTACATTGTTTAGATTATATATCGATTTTCTAAATTTGTAGATAAACGATCGACTATAAAGTCAGAGTTCAAATTATCATATATAATAGTTTAACACGTCCCATTAAGTTAATTGATCAGGAACGCCACGATCTTATTGTCATTCATTCATATCTTTAATTCCTCATAAATGAGATTCAATGAACATACAATTAATAAATATAAGCAAACGTTACAACATAATTACACACAAATTATTAGTATAAGAGCAAAGTATAAGGTAAATACACAAAAGATGATATATAAATAATCTATAAAAGCAATATTTAAAGTATAACTGCAGTGACACATCATGTATTGACACATCGTGTATTGACACATCTAATAACACTGTCTAAGAGATCGACTATATTTTGCTACACACTGAATAACATGTGCATGGCACAGCTTGAGAAATTGAACCGATTCATCTATGCTTGAAAAAATTGTCAGTGGTTTTCGACCGAGTAACATTTGAAACAGGATTTCGTCGTCATACATGTTTAATTCACAGTAAAGCTGCACTGGAAAATTGTCACTTAAAATGTCCCACCAGACTTCTCGCTGTGCATTAGTACTTGGACAATTGCAACAAGCGTGTACATAAACATCTTTAAAATTCCTTGAACATATATCACATATATCACTTGTTGTATTTGGTATTTCAGTTAGTAATTTAGTGATTAAAAAAGAATTTTTAATCTCATTAAAAGAATTTGAGTGTTTCCAAAATTCTGTAATTGTCACTGACGTATGAATATTCCTGAAACGTGTGAAGCTGTCATCTGAAATAACACGGTTTAACCAATTGTTTAACTGTATACTATCGACTGCGCTATAAACAATAGACTTCCAAATTTGTTTTGTTGGAAATGTTCCATCTTCAATATAGTCAAGAAGGTAACTCATAAGTCCATACTGTTTTAAAATGTCAACGATATCAGGAATAAATCCGTAGTGTTTCCTTTGAGAGTCTATAAAGAAAGTAAACAATCTGGTGAGAAATATTCTCTTAGAAATAGAGGAAATGTCTAAAGTACACAGTTTTTGTAGGAAAATAAGTTTTCTTTTGTCTATATATCCTGTTATTGGATGAATACCAAGAATACTTTCGCACATATCAGATCGAGTCGACGTTTTCAAGTTGAGAATATGTTTCACTATAAAATGTTGAAACCGGTTTAAAGTAGCTTTATCATAAGATTTCATGTTATTCCACATCTCACACCCGTATAAAACACTGGGTAGTATCACAGTTTTATATAGTTTGAGTAACACACACGGGTTTGTTGCATTTGTCTTTATGCCATTCAACGCAAAGTATGCGTTTCTGCCTTTTCTGCAGGAACTTTCAGTTCTTTGATTTGATTTAAATCGATAGTTTAATTCTATACCTAAGTGTAGATAGTTATTTGCTATCGGAATACGTTCATTACCAATAAACCATGGAAAATTGACACTGATCTCTCTCGTATTCACAGAAAATTGAATGATACATGACTTATTTGCATTGAAGCGAAAACGCCATTTCTTTGAATATTGGTTACACACATTAAGCATACGTTGTAAGGATGCTGGAGATGTGGCAATACATGATATGTCATCTGCAAGAGCAGGTGCACAACAATTGATATTGAAAATACCTGTATTTGGATTAAATTTTTCCAGATCACATATTAAATCATTTATAAATACTAAATACAATAAACCTGAGAGCACACCTCCTTGTCGTACACCTTCTAATACAGGGAAAAAACTTGATTGACATTGATTGACAATAACTGCACTTTTCGTATTATAATGACAGTCATTAATTAATAACCATAGTTTACCATTTACACCAAGTTTAAACAGTTTGTACATTAAACCTATCCTCCATACCGTATCAAAAGCTTTCCTGCTATCAAGGAATGCTACAAAAATTTTACTAAATAATTCAATATTATGAAATATAGTTTCATGTAAATTAAAGGATGCAGTAAGACATCCGAGATATTTCTGAAAGCCTTGCTGCTGAGGGTTCGGAAAGACACTTCCATCAAAGACATATAACAACAATCTTGACTTAATAACATGCTCAAACACTTTGAGAACACATGGAAGTAACGTGATTGGTCGGTAACTGTCCGGTGAGGTCTTCGGTTTATTGTTGCCTTTAAATAATGGAACAAGGAGACCTAGTTTCCATCCATTAGGGATACGACCTTTACTCACAACTAGATTGAATAACGATGTTAAGCATCGGACTAAAGTATGTCCACCATACAACAGATGTTCATGTTGAATTTTGTGATGAAAGCTTTATAATAAAGTACTATTGGCGTCCTTTGATCCTTTGTCAGAAAATGCACCCTACTACGAAACATTTGTTCTTGCGGATGTGAAAATATCTGCCAGATTTAATTTACATTAGAGTAAGGGCAATGAGGTCATATAACCTCTTTAGTTATTTCACTTCCATGGTTAGGGTAAAAAAAACCTGAATAATTAAAAGTCAGGCGTTGATAAAATAAATAATAATAATCTTTATTGTCATATATATTTCAACAAATTAAACGTGTTTGTGACAAACTGAAAAAAAAAACAACTAACATATCCAAATACATATAATATATATGTATATATCTATTGTTGCAAGTATATACATATAATATAGTGAAAAATCTAAATACAAATTACAGTATATTAATTAACCACAAAACTTTAAACCATGCATCGGTAAACCAAGCCCTGTCCTCAGTTTAAAAACGAGCCTAAAATGTGTTGAATTTTTTTATTGATTGATCATGATGAGTATGTATTGTAGTTTTTGTTTGTTAGTGCAACACACAAAGTCAGTATTTTGAAAAGCATTTGCAGAGAAGTTATTATTTCTTACATGTTTATTTATTTCGCAATGAAAGAAGGAGTGAAATTCACCATCTATAACTTTTAAAGGGCAAAATCGAAAAAAAATAGTTTAAACATGGAAAGCAGCTAATTTCCTTTAATTTTTTTTTACTAAGACCATACATGTAGTGTCAAATGTGTACTTTTAGATTTACACATATATTTGTTTTTTGTTTTACATATTTTCGGACACGTGATTATCTTATAACTGTATTATAGAAATTTGTTCAGATGGCACACGACCTCAATTTTACAGATACATGTACATGTATTTGCAAATTTTTAGTATTTATTATTAAACGATCTGTTGGACACCCATACGCAATTTAAATCGCAGGGGAGTTTTAAACTCCATATTGGATTATAATTGATAAACTCAAGTTACGACCTTTGTATACAGACCTTTATATTTAAAAAAAACTTATGGAAATTCGGATCTCAGATTTTAATAGATACCTAAACCATGGAAGTATAAATTTTACTTCCATGCCTAGACAGTGCATTTGGAAAGGTTCAGAGTTTGAATCTGAAAAGTATTCTTGATAGCCATTCGTTAGGCTAGCATTAAAAGAACAAAGCATGAGATTATGGACCATGTATATTTTTCCTACCAATAAAATAGACTTGTGGTTAATTTTCATTAATTTATGTTTTATATGTTGTACACTTGTATTGTGCATTGCTATGTAAATCATATGTGCTTTATCCAATGGATAATTTGGATTTTTGCAAGTACGAAATTTCGACACGTTACATGAAGTATAAAAAATACAGGGAAATTAACCGAACCTCTATAAAATTCCATATCCTTAAAGTTTTGCTTATCTAAATCTTAAACTCTGCTTTAATACATAAGGCCAATGTATACCAAATTGTATATGCCACATCTGTTTATATCATAGAAACTGTGATTGGTAAACAAACATAGCTGTAATAGTTACACAAAAGATTCCATTGAACCACATTTGCATCTTCCTTTCTATGATACTAAAAGATGAAATATACATGTACATACAAAGACACATAATAACGATTTCTCGATTTCTACCGATTGGATTGCGGTACGATTGCCCATATATTACGACATTTCATAGATCCGTTTAATACCCTTTGTCTGAAAATGATAAACCCCTGCCGCTCCCCACTTCATCATCTTCTCACAGTTGTAATCGAAATTTCGCTTCATTGGAGTCGGTGTTGACAAAGTCGTCTGCCAGTGAAAATTAAAAACAAACCTGAATGATACAATGGCATACATACTCTTGTATTAACTATATTATTCAAGATCACCGAAATTAAAATGATTTATTCAATATTTTGGGAAAAAATACAGTATATCTGTTCATAGGAATAGGCGCACAATTAGGGTTCTCCGAAAATCAGTAAAAAAAAAGTGATGAAAAATGTGTGCGCACTCATGTCTTGCAAATACATGGTTCAAACTAAAATAAAATCATTTTACCCGTAAACGAAAAGAATCGTATGAACAATTAGTTGTTTGCTGGTTTTAGTGACACTATCGTTACGCTTGGCTTTCCATGACAATCAAGATTAATTTGTAGAGAAAGCCAGAGAAACCCACTGGCCTTCGACAAGAAAACAAGTAACGCGTGTCTATTTTTAAAGATCTAAGCTAAACACACTTTACCGAAGAAAGAACCTCAGTCACAGCCTCAGTTTTGACACGCTAGTGGCCATTAAAGTACTAGATTGTCATTTCGGGGCCTTTTATAGCTGACTATGCTGTATGGGCTTTGCTCATTGTTGAAGGCCGAACGGTGATCTATATAGTTGTTAATTTCCGTGTCATTTTGGACTCTAGTGGAGAGTTGTCTCATTAACAATCATAACCACATCTTCTTTTGGTATACGTAGACAAATCGGTGATAAAGTTCCCTTCACATATCGACAGATCCAGTTTTCTTATGACAAATGAATATTCTATATCATATTCATTGAAATGGATATGGTTTGTTGAATTAGTTCGTCCTAAATATATCTGTAATACTTGCCACTGCACGATGAAACGATCTATTAACCGTTCATAGGAATTGCGAAATTGTTCTCTTTCAACTTCTCTTCCTGTGTACTGTTTAAGGGGATGACCATGTTATAGTTGGAGAGGGGCAGTAGACGATTTCGGGAGGAGAATATCAATTTTCCCCTTTTGCGAAGCCGGCTTTTTCTTTTATTTATCTAAAATGGTCTTTTTCCAGAGACATGTATAACAAGACCAGAAGACTCAGGTGTTATAATCTCCCTCAAAGAATATCAAATGTTCGTTCTCATATAAACAAAGAAAATCTTTATTATTTTAATACATATTTATAGAGAAAATTGATTAAGATTTTTAAATAGCTGCGTAACATCAACAAACAGTTCACTCTAATTTTAATGCGAACGGTTTTAGAAGATACTCTGATTTACAATGTATGTAGACCGATACACTGAGTTGACATTTTGAAATAATGACTCCATTTATAGTGCGAAAAAGAACCCAATGCTTGATATTATTACAAGACTTTGTCTCTGCTCTTTGAACAAACCCACAACCTCTAAGCCTGTACATAGGACAATTACACACTCTTTACCGTGAAACTACCGATGTGGTACAATTGTAATACAAGAAAAAAATCTAGAGTTAAATAGAAACTTAAATCAAAAGCAACATGCAACTGTTGTATAGGATAATTCAAGTAAAAATACTTTCTTTTATAACTGCCCTTTCAAAGAATGTAGGCATATTGTGTTTGCCATTTTACCTGTGTGGAAGTTCTTGTAAAAAAACTTTCTTTTGAAGAAGACCTAAGACATACGATGATTTTGAGCTTGTCATCATGACTTGTACAAAATGTATATTACCTTTAAGTTCGGTCTCAATGTCAAAATATCAATGTCAGATTATTCGTATTGATGTTACCTTTCCGAATATAGTCCTTTGATTCGACCTTTTTGATTTGAGTCGGTGTATTTTTTTGTCAATCGTACTTACATGTATGCATGATATTGGTTCTCTAGAAAAAGTTCTTGGTTTCGAACTTTATGTTCGTGTGACGTTGAATAAAAAACAAAGATAGATTTCAGTATTAAAATAAGATAGTTCAGTTTCATACAATAACAACTTGAACTAATTTTAGCCAGATTATGAAATTCTGTGATATATGACAACCTGAGTGTAGAGAATATACGGAGAAATGCATAACGTCAAAATGTAATGGGATGGAAATTGTGTTTTCGTCATCGGTTGTTATAAACTGACTACTAAAACTTTCAAATAGTTCTGCAAGATTGTCTAGTTTTCATTTATGAAACAAAATAGTCACAGCTCAACTTTATCATATGATTAAAAAAAAAAGCGGGTGCTTCGCATGCTAAAGTCCATCATTATTCCTGTTTTTTTTTTGTCTCCTTCGCTTTATGAGAGAAGTAAGCGGTCTATATTTTATATATATATATTATAAGTACTTCTGAACCAGTGACAACTCTACAACAGATTTATCCATCGGATCATCAGCAGTGATGGTGATACATGGCTGTGTACATTCTGTATATACAACACGCCTAAACATCAACCCAACAATGTAAGATCTGTAAATTTGCTTCCGGAAATTTGTTGTTCTTCCCTCGCCGGGATTCGAACCCATGCTACTGAGATATATATGCATATATTTGTTTTTAAATCAACGCGTTTTAAACGTTCAGACAGGATCTACACATTTTTCAATTACGATGTAAAATAAAGTCATATTCTGATCAGTATACACAATATAGTATACTGCTTTGTGATTCGTCTGCAACACTATTTTCAAGAGTTTGGTTTGATACAGTCTGGAATCGAATATATATACGATTTTCCACATTTGCAGAGAGCATACTAGCCTAAGATTTCAGTTCAATAGATTAGATATAGGCTATGAGATTTAGTTCTAAATATTTAAAAACCACAAAAGGGTACGGTAAACTGTCGAAGCAGTTAACATTTCAGTACTATAAGGCTAGGTTATAGTACTAGGACGAACCCAGCACTGCTTTCGTGTTTAGATAATATTTAGGGGCCAACTGAAGGACGGCTCCGGGTGCGGGAATATTTCGCTTCATTGAAGACCTGTTGGTGACCTTCTGTTGTTGTCTTTTCTTCTATGGTCGGGTTGTTGTCTCTTGGACACATTCCCCATTTCCATTCTCAATTTTATTAGAGTATAATAGGCAATGCCCAGGAAATGTGTAAATAGTACTAAATACTCAATCACGCATGGTGAAGTCAGAAGTCAGATCAGTGAAATTATTCTGATTCTACTTCTAAATAGATTGAACATAGCGCATTTTCACGCGTTAGAACCGTTTTATCAAAAGTATGTGACTTTTCAGATTGAGGCTTTTTAAAGCAGAAACTTTTATCCAACATATCTTCTTTTTATGGACACTCCAAATATTATAACGTATACACATTTTATGTTACAAGTATGATTACAATCATTAATCACGAACATTGATTCAGATAATATTTATAGTAAGAACAATTAGAAACAAGCACTTGACGTATGTTTTATGTCAGATAAGTATTGAGCAGTCATTGTCCTAAATCCGACATCGGCGATTGTTCCAACACTGTCCAAAGTTATATAAGCGGATTGTTGATATTTTTAAACCGGTTCTTGGACGTTCCTGTCCAACTTCAATATCAAGTCCTTGGGTTTTCTTATTTTCGTTTAGTTTATTATTTACGTATATTCTGACCGTGCTTTTTCAATTTCGCTTAATTGTTTTTGTTTTATATTTAATTACTTGTAATTGATGGCTTAATTTCAATACAGTGTATGAGATTAGCTCATTGGTGACGGTCATGCGATGAACCCATATCTGTTGGTCTCTGGTGGATTTATGTATAATCCTAATACTTATACAAATTGTTTTTTTTAGTTGTGAGAAAATAAAAATTTATAGAAGACAATATATTAATGTAAATTATTTATTTAAACGTTTAATAGTTTGGATAAATGTTTTACATTGTTATAAATAAAATGTGAGATTTTGAATTAAATCGGTGAACATGAATTTGACCGCTAGTGCCCCTTTAACATAGTCATCATGTCAACATAACCATTGCACTATGATTTCCCTATAATCATTGTCACACTTGTTTTAATATCATGGACAAATTGTCACACACACTTGTATAAGGGAATCTGTATGCAACTATACAGTAAATGAATTAGCAGATACGAAATAAATAGTATAAGATATCGAAAATAAAAAAAAGGGAATTTGGAAAAAAAAGACCGATTTTCTACATCTCGTAGTGGTTGAATTGTGTAGAATTTTTATAGTGTTCTTCATGAAATAGTGTCCACTGGACATTATTTCATAGTAAATACTGTCCATGGACACGATTTCCTATGTAAAATATGTCCTCAGGTATAACGTGGACATTATTTAATTCTATAATTCTGTCCAGGGATAATGTGTCCACACGGACAATTTTTTATATGATAAAGTATTAAATGATATTCATCGCCTTGTAAACTATACGTATTGTAACCTACATGTATAATTGCGAACTTGAATACATTGTTACGTTGAAAAAAGAGTTGTTTCATCAGTACACATGTATACCATCCTTATCTTCTTATTTATATTTTTTTGATAAGTACATGCACATGTATAATGATTTAAGTTCAAAATGCTTTTCAGTATCATTTTCCAAGGACATAGACATATTTAAACACTAACTATTGTCCTGTAGTTGGACCATATTTCATACCTGTAATTATAACTATTATTGTTAACTGCTGTCCACTTACAGGACAACATTTTATTACAATGGACATTATTTATATCAAAATTCTATATTTTATTTTGTCTTCTTCTCATAATAAGTATAGTAAAGTTCCTCAAATTTGATTTTTATACTTTACAAACTTCCTCCTTTCATTAGCATTACCTGGGTATTTCCAAGGAATTAATGTCTCTATATTCATTTCTAACCATAATATGGTTGTTAACATTTGTATATTAATAATCAGTCATGCGAGTTTCCGAATTTTCAATTGTTCAGATTTTATTAAAATTCAAGTATATTAAAACTTTTTAATGACCTTTGTATTACTTCCCTTGGAGGACACAATTTAATTGCAGATTCTATGAAAGTTGTCCTGTGGTTAACACTATTTCATGGTTTTTGCAGTAAAAATATGTCCACTTAAGCGACAATATTTCATGGCAATGGACATTATTAAATACCAAAATTCAATGAAAAACTGTTCAGGTGGACACATTTTCACAGGACACTATTATATCTTACAGTTGCTTCATATTTTTATTTTTCTTCGGCTTCTTAATTCAAAGATTGGCCAGACTCTTTCAATTGCTTTCTTTACATAAACAAATACTAGATATATGATCTGTTTAGGAAATAGCCATGTCTTTAACATTTTACAGTATTTTACCTTTTCTATTTTTTTAACCTTGATTGTATATTACAAATTCGTTTATGTGCTGGCGTTGTTGTGGTAGTAAATAGAAAGATAGAAACGGTAAATTAACCAATTAGCATGTATCTAATATTTAAGAATAACCAAATAAAACGTTGTTGTAAATGCAACGCAGTTAGTTCCCCTGTATGCATCTTTTGGAAGTACACCACTAATTAATGGCCCCATTGCTTTCTATGTTAAATTCCTCAATTTCGAGTGGTCACAGCTCTTTTATCTTAAGTTCAAATAAAGTGACAATCATTGCATGTCAAAGCAACACCTTCTGGTGTCCTGTACTGAAAAAATCAACATACCTTACATTGCATATAAGAAAGAACTGGTTCCCGGAACTTCGGATGTACCAAAAAAGCCAAAATGTACCCTCCTTTTTAAATTTCATGCCATTTTTTTTTATTATTCAAATTTATCAGTCAAAAATTGTTCTACAATGATCACCAGTCATGCAGCTTTCATTTGATACCAAAATTAATAAAATACTCTAAATATTTTGAAAGTTATGTCCATGCGTAGGAACTATTTTGTATTTATATGTACTACTTTCTGGTATGTGCTTTCTGGCCGGGCCCGAATTAGTGGTGTTACACCTTTTGCAATCAAAGGGAGGTAAACTCTACGAACATAGGGATACAATTTTGGATCATACTAAGCAAAACTAGATGTATGCTAAACAGTTACAACATATGCTAATTTATTGCAAAAATTAAAACCCTGACAGTACTGATAATGCAAAGGAATATAAATAATGCCGAATAATATACGAATAATTAAACAGTTTTATAGCATAATACACCATATTTGATGTTTATGAAAATAAGGAGATGTGGCATATTTGCCAATGAGACAACTAAGATTAAACTATATATATATATCATGTACTGTAGTACGCCGCTAGATTAAAACTGACGTGGAAAGGTAACACATGCCCACCGAAAGCTCTTTTAATTGAGAGCCCAGGTGGTCGTGTGGTCTAGCGGGACGGCTGCAGTGCAGGCGATTTGGTGTCACGATATCACAGTAGCATGGGTTCGAATCCCGGCGAGGGAAGAACCAAAAATTTGCGAAAGCAAATTTACAGATCTAACATTGTTGGGTTGATGTTTAGACGAGTTGTATATACATTATGTACACAGCCATGTATCACCATCATGGATGGCGATCCGATGGATACATCTGTTGTAGGGTTGTCACTGACTCAGACGTACTTATGAATATAATTATTTTCTGTGACTGTATCTTACATTAATTTGTAGGATCCTTTACTATAGATAATTTAGCTGATCTGTAACAATAACATCTTCATGCCTTATATATCATGTACTGTAGTACGCCGCTAGATTAAAACTGACGTGGAAAGGTAACACATGCCCACCGAAAGCTCTTTTAATTGAGAGCCCAGGTGGTCGTGTGGTCTAGCGGGACGGCTGCAGTGCAGGCGATTTGGTGTCACGATATCACAGTAGCATGGGTTCGAATCCCGGCGAGGGAAGAACCAAAAATTTGCGAAAGCAAATTTACAGATCTAACATTGTTGGGTTGATGTTTAGACGAGTTGTATATATATATATATATATATGAGTCTGAAAGATTGTGTAACAATACCGATAAATAGATGGAAAACAATTTTGATGATCCAATACCTATTAAGTTTACTGGTTGGTAGATTCTTATAGACTCTATCTATATATATATATATATATATATATACAACTCGTCTAAACATCAACCCAACGATGTTAGATCTGTAAATTTGCTTTCGCAAATTTTTGGTTCTTCCCTCGCCGGGATTCGAACCCATGCTACTGTGATATCGTGACACCAAATCGCCTGCACTGCAGCCGTCCCGCTAGACCACACGACCACCTGGGCTCTAATATATCCATCAAAATTCAGATGAAGTGGATTTAAGTTATAGGCAACCGTACAGAACGTCCTTCAACCATGAGAAAACCCCTATACCGTATAGTCGGCTAGAATAAGCCCCGACATAAAAACTATGAACCCAGACAACATGAGTATGTTGGCCCAACATTGGCACAACGTTTATCATTGCATTGGCCCATCGTTGTATTTTAACGTTGGCCCAACGTATAAGTGCAAAGTGGGCCTACGTTGGCCCAACATGATGGCTTCATGTTGGCCCAACGTTGTACGGTTATATGCAATACATAGAGCCAACGTTGGCCCATTGTATGAAAAACGAAATCCATGTTGGCACAACGTTGGACCAACGTAGAAATATCTTTTCTTATGTTGGCACTATGTTGGTCCAAGGTAGGTATTTCTCATTTTTATGTTGGCAATACGTTGGTCTATTGTTTCAACCAAATTACAATGGATGCTGCATGAGGAGCTGTATATGATAAATACCCCGGAGCGCATTTGATCTTCTTTTGTATTCCAAACTGCCAAAGTTTAAGGTAGCAGTTCTGTATTTTTGTATTACCCATTGTTGTTACTGTCCTTGTTTTTTTCATGAACTTTGCCTCTTTAATTTTATTTATTGTGTGACGCTAAGATATTTCTTTGGCAATGTTTGATGGATCGACCAGATAAACTCTGTGTCATTTGGTGTCTTGTAAAGAGTTGTCTCATTAGCAATCATACCACATCTTCTTTTTTCATATCAATTTCATTTATTTCTTTAACAGAACAAATGACGTATGGCTTATGGTTAGGCGATCAAACAAATAGTTTTTTCGGAGATGTAATTTTAGTTGTATTGGTTCCAGATCCAGAATGAAAATTAAATAATTCAGAAGATGAAACTTTATTTATTTTAAATTTAATATCATTGGTCGTCACCACTATTAGTGTCCTCCTCAATTTGAACTTCAACAGTGTCATTATTATTTATAATTGTTATTCTTTTTTTCTCTTCTCTGTTTCTTGCCACCTTCTCTGTCAAGGCTTAAGCGCCGCCAATCTTTAGCTGCATCATCTATTTCCTTATCCGAAGACTCTTTACAGCTATGTTTTTTTTTCTAACCGACTCTGTAATAAAGTTATAAGTAAACTTGAATTGCGTATTTGCCTAATGCATGCGTGCGTAATCTCCCTTCTAGATATGTAATATGAATTAATGTATATTCTAAATAGTTTAAACACTATTTAATACAAAATAAAATCTTAAATAACCATTTTGTTTTATATTGGTTATTTGTCTAATGGTCAGAAATCTTTAGTATTAGACGGATTTGTGGGTATAACAAACCCCTTATTACTATTATTTCAGAATTCGGTATCATGCTTTATATATTCGTAATATACAATATAAAGAATAATTTAGATGTGTATTAATGAACAGTTATATATTTGATATATAAAAACACTGTTACACATTCAAGTGTGTATATGATTAGGTTTCACAAATATATCGTATCTGTTTGCATGCGATTTAGAAATACAATAAAACTAACAAATTCATTTATATTTTAATGAAGTAGAAATCATTATACCACATTTTTGAAAAAATTACGGAATAAGGTACATCTTAAGACAATTTTATTCCATTAACTTCAGTAATGATCATACATGTTGTGGTTATAGATTTATATATTTTACCATTTGTTTGAAGATACTAATGTTCAGTGGCAAATATTTCATGATAATTAATAGGATTGAAATGATTTAAAATCTAGAAAATATTTCGCCCGAAACGTATAAACTTCAAGATCAGCATTATAAAATGATAGAAATTAATATATGTTTTGATTTTTAACAACATCCCTCAGATTAAAAAATTATATTGTATTTGTCATTCTGAATCGTATATATATATCAGATTTTTTAAAGTTACAACTTACATGTTACTATCTTTCTCTTTGAATCTCAGATGACATGATTTTCTCTTTTTGTTTTCTTCGTATCGCTGCTCTCTTACAAATACACAACAGGAAATAATCACAAAAGTGACCATCCCATTACATTCAGATTTCCTATAAACTTAATTACCATAGCAACTATCTTTGAAATTTGTCGAACATATGGTCAACCTTCTATCAGAATGGGCTTGATTAACAGACTGGCTGTATCAAATATCACTCTGCATATAATTGCTATTATTATGTTTCACAAAGTTTAATGAATAAAGTTATTATAAATAATGATTGCAATAAATTTTAATTTTTAACCAGGCAATCTATGTTTACGATATACATTTTTTTTATTACAGTAATGATATTCCAGTATAAATTTTACCTGACTTATATATAGAGTATAATATATAATCACGCAACGTTGGGCCAGCATTGGCCCAACATAGAGTTGTAAATGTAATTTCAGTTGATAAACACTTTCGGTATAACATTAACTTTTCATAAAGCCTGCTGCAATCGAAATTATCCGCCTCCCAAGAGAAATAAAGCGTAAAATATTATATTATCAATTCTATTAACAAAATTTCATATCGGCCCTATGTTGCTACTAACATAATGCCAACATTTGCCCGATTATTTATAACCAACATGAGATAATAATATGAATTTACAACAACAGACCAACGTTGGGCCAATGTTGTGCAGCCAACATAAACTTGCGACCAACGGACCGACAATTTGCCAACGTTGGGCCAATGTTGTGCAGCCAACATAAACTTGCGACCAACGGACCGACAATTTGCCAACGTTGGGCCAATGTTGTGCAGCCAACATAAACTTGCGACCAACGGACCGACAATTTGCCAACGTTGGGCCAATGTTGTGAAGCCAACACCAACGGTCGACCAACGGGCCGACCATTTGCCAACGTTGGCCCACTGTTAGTCTGCTGACTGGGAAACAATTAAATTGAGAAAACCAAAAGCCTTATTTCTTAATAACCCCAAAATTGTTAAATTATGTACGAGGAAAATAGGAATTTGCAATGTAAAAGAAGTTATATGATAATGGAAAGGGGAGTAAAGAATTAGTATCAACTTCTTGAAATTTGACCCAAACATAGTCTTTTTTAATAAATGATTTATTAGCGATATATCCAACCTCAGATTAAATTTTTACTGTTGTCTCAAATGTCTGCACAAAAGTAATGTATAGTAACTTTCCTCGTTATCCGATAATTCAGTGAACAAATGCAAAGACGAAAAAAGAATAGAATAACTTGAATATAAAATTAATGCTATATTTTGCAAATTTGCTTTAAACCACTCCTAACTATAATTATGTATACTATAAAAATAACTCTCATTAAGGATGGGGTCAAATGTAATTTAACTAGACTTTAAATTGCAAAAAAACATAACAAATTAAATTCTCATAAATTAGAAGTAGAAAATATTTTAAATTCGAGTTATTCGTTATTCAATTCCAACTAAAAAACTTTTTTATAAATTCTGATAAACTTGAAATATATTGTATTGTAAATTTACTTTAATGTGAATTAATTTTCAAATCGAATCAATTCAGTATTTTCTGACAAACTTGTAGTATAATTTGCCTTAAATTTCAAGTATATTTCTAAACTTCAGTAGAAAGAAATTTATTGAAAAATTAAATGTTAGTAAACGCATGCGTTCATGCAGTGAAAAGCACCCGATGAAGATGGAATTTCGGCAGAACACTACAAACATGGGATGGAAGAGTTAACTCCCTTTATAGTACATCTGCTAAATTTAATCTTAACATATCTGGATGTACCAATCTTCCTAAAGACAGGGATTCTAACACCAATCTTAAAGAAAGAAAAAGACAAAACATTACCATCTAGCTACAGAGGAATAACTGTAACTAAAACCTTTGCAAAAATATTACAAAGTATATTGAAGGATAGAGTTGACTCTGTATTTAACAACATACAAAACTCCCTGCAAAGAGGCTTTACAGAAGGAGTATCATCACTATGTGCAGCATTCCTCACATCAGAAGCAATCGAAGAAAGTAAGAAATTAAAGATACTGCTGATCTTAATAACTCTTGATGCAGAAAAGGCATTTGACAAGCTAAACCATGAAATACTATTCAACAAACTGTACCATTATGGAATAAAAGGAAAACTCTGGATATTACTGAGAAACTTGTATAAAGGAATGAGCATTAAGGTTAAATGGGAAGGGCAATGTACAGAAGATGTAATGGTGCTACAAGGAATTCAACAAGGTGCAAAACTATCTACAACGCTATATAAATGCTACAACAACGTCATACTGGATAGCATATTAAAAAGTGGACTTGGAGCATGTATTGGTGATATACAAGTCCCTGCGCCAACATGTGCCGATGACATTGCTGTCCTGGCAAATAGTACTGCAGATGCACAAGGAATATTAGACATAGTGCAACACCATACAAGCAGAGATCTAGTCAAAATCAATCCAACTAAATCTGAAGCTGTTCTATACAATGCAAAAGGCTCAAATATATCAACATTGCAATTTGAAGACAATGACATCAATATAACCAATGAAACCAAACATCTAGGTATCAAAAGAAACGAGCAAAACCGGGCAAATATCTCAGAAAGAATAAGAACCGGTAGGGCAACAATATACAGCCTTCTTGGAGCTGGGTTACATGTCAGAAGGGGATTCTCACCCATGGTCGCATACAAGCTATGGAGAACATATGCAGTACCAAGAAGCATATACGGACTTGAGGTGATGAACCTACTTGCAAAAGAAAAGGATATGCTAGAACTGGCAGAGAGAAAAATCCTCCGACAAATTCAAGGGCTTCCAAATAATACAGCAAATATGGCTGTCTATACCCTGGTAGGAGCAGAACCTATTGTCATCACATTAGACAAAAATGTACTTACCTTCTTCATGAATATTGTTCGAAATTCAGGAACCATAGAATGTGAAATTCTGCGCCGACAAATAGCATTTTCAGACCAAAGAGGAAAAGACTTTATCAACAGAGTAGAAAAAAACTCTATCAAAATACAATTTGAAATCTAGCAGCTACTACATAGAAAATCCACTGAATAAAATCGAATGGAAAAGACTAGTAGGAATAAAGATCAAGGAATACTGGAAAAATGAATGTCATAATGAAAAAATGGAAAAAACATCACTTAAATACATAGAGATACAGAACAATCCACTAAATGAAGCTCACAATATATGGAAAAGTGTAAAAAACAATAGTAAAGATGTAAAGGCAGGAGAAATAAAAGCAAGAATAAGTACACAAACGTACATATTCCAAGCCAAAAGAGCTAAGTTCGGTCCGAAAGTTAACCCGATGTGTACAATCTGTGAACAGGGAAATGAAGATCTAGAACATTTTATTCTACACTGCAAAGAATTAGAGCAAATAAGATCTAAATACTGCTCAAAAATTGAACAGACAATGGATGAAATTGATACCTCAACATACAAGAAGATCATACAACAAGGGAATTTACTGCAGCTCATAATGGACTGTACTAGCAAAGACATAAACTGTTACTCAACTGTGTATGAAAACATTGAAACTCTGGCTAGAAATATGTGTTATGAGATGCACTTGCTGCGCACAAAAAGGATAAAAAACTTGATCACAAGTACAGTATAAGCAAACTTTTTAAAATAAAACAGTTCATTACTAATAGTATATCATCTTACTATTTTATGACTTATAAGTACATGTATTAAAATAAATCTTCTCTTTTTAAAATTGTAAGATATCAGTTATAATTTAAAGAATAATGACAAGATCCCCATATAGCAAATTAAACTGTGAAGAAAATTTATGTATATATATTAGCTTAAATTTTTCCAAACCCCAACCATTTTACATAAGTCTTATAAAATATAATTTTCATTATCGTTCCCGATGTATTTATAGCACTCTTAACTAATAATTATAAGAAATTTTAATCTGAGACCATTTTAATTCTTATTTGTAAATATATGCAGTTGTCTCTTAAAATTTCCTTACAACCCAGCACATATGAATTATTATATATCTTTTAAAACTTTATGATGACAATCCTATGAATTAATTATGATATTTATCATTTAGTGATTATTATAACCAAATTCAGTCATCTGTATATAATTATTTGTTTCCTTATGTTTTAAGGTTAGGTGTACATAGTTGCTAAAACTATACCCTTTGGGTAGTGCTCCACAATTAATGGAGGAATATACAAGAAACTGAACTATTATATACACTCGATCAACAATGCACTAGGGTTAAGCAAATTTCAATATTGGAGACCCCTTCTTAATTGAATTAATCTTTATATGTCTCATTCTCAAGTACCTATTGAAATTGATGGATATAGATAGCACTAAGCACTTAATAGAATTCCGTTATTAAATAAAGCAGTTCTCTAGCTCACAATCTTAATTTGGGTTATCGTGAGAACTGTAATTCTCAGCTCTGCTCCAATCATTACTTGTGGAGCACGATACAACCAATAATTTGCTCAGGAGAGAATAAACATGACCAGATAATACGATATATACTACACACAGTATCATTATCTTGACATTATAAGTATATCAACACCACATCTTGCAAGTACTATAATTCTTAAATCTCCAAGATATGAAATATGTTTTAAATTGTGAACTCCTGCAAGTGAAAGTCGATTCTATAATAAATACGAAAGTGAAAAAGATGTGCTATGACTGCCAATGAGACAACTCTCCACAAAAGACCAAGTGACTCAAAAATTAACAACTTTTGGTCACCGTATATTTCGTAAGCTTTGTTATAAACGTTTTCAGTCAGTCACGGTATTTTGGATATGATAAAACGTAATGTTATGGTCCCTTGCTTTAACGGGAATTCGTATATCTAGGGGAAATATGTTTCAGATGATATTAACTTGTGCAGCTCATTGTACAGTTTGACCGATGACATCTTATTTCGTTTCTTATTATCTGCGACATAATATACTACGGTCAAGTTTAAGTAAATGGGCTATGTCACAGATTTTCAAAAACAACTCTTTTTTGGAAATATAATTTATTGAATTTTTATTTATTAATAATTAATTGAATAATAAGTGTCCATTTGTGTAGAAAGCATATAAAATTGACGAAAACGTTCTTAAATTTGCCTTAAATCATCAAATTCACATTTTTCTACAAATTTTTCGTTAAAAAATATATGTTGTTGGTCCAAAAGTTCCGTTTTGTAGAAATAAATAATTCAACTTACTGAGTATATCTCTCAAACATTGGTATCAAAGTTCTTTTGTGGTACTTCTATGAGAGTAAGATCTGCTTCGGCTTCCGAAACACTTGAGTTCACCGTCAGTCATTGATTCGGTTCATGTTGCTTATAACTGATTTTCAGAAATGTTTTGTAGACAGTTTTTTTCTTTCTTGAAGTCGTATAACTAAACGAAAAATGTTTTAAATGTGGTAATTCCTGTGGCATTTTGAATTCCATGGTGTGCGTTACAAAGATTTGTGTCTGCCATCACGAGTTAAACTTAGATTGTTTTCAGATGATTATGGCGATAAAGGATATAGTTTACAATGTATTTAGCGCTCTAAAAAATCATTTGCCTATACAATGTTTAGACGGGGCAATGCGAATAATGCTCTTGGGTTTTTTTTCGTTTTTTTTCTTTCAATTTATCATAAAAGAGGGGCAAAAGATACCAGAGGGACTGGCAAACTCATAGATAGAAAATAAACTGACAACGCCATGGCTAAAAAATAAAAAGACAATTAATAGTACACAAGACACAACATAGAAAACTAAAGACTAAGCAACACGAACCCCATCAAAAACTGGGAATGATCTCATGTGCTCCGGTAGGGTAAGCAGATAATGTTGTTGCTAGCAATCTGATGTTTGCTTAAACTGGTACCTTTTTTTTTAACCAGATAAAGGAGTAGGTCCGGTAAGGACCGATTTTGGCCTCAAATTTCAGGTTCATCTGACGAAAGATTTTGACCACTTTTTAAACACTTAAGTGTCTATTTCATTTGAATCAATTAATTTTTGTGAAAGATTTTAACTGACTTAGTCATTAAAAACGATCCGATTCAAGCACAAATATGAGAAATCTACCAAATATGCCGAAAAATGTCACTTTTCAGGTGGTTTTTGTCGAAAATGATAGTGGCCGCATCCGTGTTCATCCTAAAACCTTTATATATGTTATGTATTATCATAAAACACAACTTACACTTCAATATTAATAAGGATGAACACGAATGCGGCCACTTTCGTTTCACACGAAAATTGAACTAAAATGATAGAATTGTGAAGATGTCAGTATTTTAGCATGACTTAATGGTGCTTGTATCCGATATATGTGCATTGTATTGTCAAATACAGCCCATATATATGTAGCAGAAGCATTTTACTGTCCAATAAATAACTAAAAGTTAACATTTTAACAAGTTTGTAAAATTCCTATATTTTGGGGCCAAAAAGGGGTCTTACTGGACCTACTCCTTTCTCGTACTTTGACGAAATAAATTAGAAAATGCATGTATCTTTCATCTTGCCAGCATGGTATGTGTGCGTGTCATGCATAAAAACTAAAATAAAAAACACTAACCGCTTTATTAAATTATTTATTATTTATTTTTTATTTTTTTATAAGTTTGACTTAACAAACAAATAAGTAAACATACAAGCTAAAACGAACTACCAAATTTCCAGTCTATAATCAAACCACATTATACTTGTTATGCGTGTAACGATCATCTATCAATTGTAGTATACCAAATAATGTATACAATAAATCTTTTTATTCATTCATTTGTTTCATTGCCAGTCACATGTAAACATTTTTATTTCACCATATTCATTTCCTATCCAGATCTGGTTATTTTCATCGGTAGCTATACAAAGTGGACAGAAAAAGTCACTTTCATTAGTTAAAAAATGTCCAATTAAACTTCCAGTCTTATTCAATAGGTGCACTTTATGATTATCAGATTCAACAATAAAAATTCGGCCGCTCTTATCACATGCAATGTCAGAGGGAGCAAATCTGGATACAATTTTATTAATATGTCCGTTGTTTGTTTGATGTCTATCTGCACTATATATCGTTTTGACAAGTCCTGTTCTGTCTAAAATTATTACTTGACCACTGCCCATGGCAGTTTTATCAATTACACATATATCTCTATTTATATTCTCTGTTACTCTAAATGGTCGTGTAAACAGCTTTTCTTCTCCGTTATATTCATAAACACATTCCTCGTCGCCCTCGAACGTGTATTTAACAACAAGACGGCGACTGTCTTCACAAACAGACGTAGAATAGCTTTCACACATACACACGAGATAACCGCCATCTTTAGTTGTAGTAATACCTTTCGGATTGTAAGGTACATTGAAAAGATCGCTTGTTACTCCGGTATTTGAAACTTTTCTTATCACTTTGTCTCGAAATGAAGAGATGATTAGCTCCCCTTTTTTAGAACACGTTATGTCTTCTATTTTGAACCTTAAAGGCAGTGACTTAATTGTTTTTCCATTTTCATTAACCAATGATATACTTTTTGAATTGAGACCAGAGTTTACCCAAAGACTATTCCCGTGTTTGACAATTGAGTTGATGGACCCTCCTTGTTCGTCATCATCAGTTTCAACCTTCTTCCTTTCACATCTAAAGGATGTTTTAGTTCTACATGAAAGTCGTCCATTTTGTCGTTAGCTTTCATAAGTAAAAGCTCCACCATCAGTCGCCACTACAAACATCACCGAGCCAAATTTGTCGCTTAACTCTTCGACTGAAAGACGCCCATGATCAAACTTGACGTATTCCTTCCATATGTTTGGAACTTTTCTAACAACACTTGGCTTTTCTTTGAGGTCTTTGAAATCTTTTAAAAACTTTTGATCGTTAGGTGATTCAGATAGATGACGCATGCGTTTTAGAACACAATCACCTTCTTTTATTTCACTCTCAATTTCTTTCTGAATATGTGTGTACTGCTGTAAACAGTCTTTCTTTTTGTAATATACTTCTTTAACAAAATTATTTGCAATTGTATCCAGGACACTTTTCATATAAGCACACCTTTGGCGAATCCTTGCCACAACCTCGTCGCAAGACGCTCTGACATTGGATTTTTCGTTCTGAACAAACGCTAGATTTCTACGAAGTGCTTTGATTTTATCTTGTTCCATTTTTATATACTTGTCATTGAGCTCTCGTTTCCTTTCTTCTACTGCCACTCCTATACGTTTTGTTCTGTGACCTTTATGTTTCAGTGATGGTCTACATAATTGACAAACAGGCACTTCACACTTCCTGCAAATATGTGTCAGTTTACAATGTCCATGTAATTCGCACATTATGTTTTCCTCTGTAAGTCTAGGTGCGTCTGTGTTTTGTAGATCAAACGTATACTCATTCGGCATTACACTATCAGCAAAGTCCAAACTGGATTCAGTTATCTCTCTGATTTGATTGGGTGTTAAATCTGATAATGCTTCATCGTGTACCCTGTCCATAGTTAGTTCCTTGTAAGTGTTAATAACACTGCTTAACAAATCTTCACTACTTGTATATCCTCTATTTTGAGACATATTGGCAATTGAGCCTCTAGACAACCTATCCTTGGTGATCCTTCAACGCTGTTATCTTTAACTTCCTCGCATCGTGCTCGTGCTACTGTCAAAAAGTGAATACAAACGAAATTAAACTATTGATTTTTTTTTTTGGTTCTTAACTGTTGATTGATTGTAAAGTGGAAGGAAATTATATGTCATACATGTACGTATGCTAATGTACGTGTAATCCTAGGTGATTTGTCACATAAAATTAACCTTCTCCTTGGGTTAAAGCGTGTCTTGTTTCAATTAATTAATTTTCTTCCTTAATTGGTTTACAATATTTGCTACAGTATGTTTTCATTCAATTCAGACACATGCACGAAGAAAAGAAATCACCAAAACATTACCGGTTGAACAACGTCTTTCTAAATCCAAATGTCCGAGTAATATTAGAGTGTCAAGATGTGGTCCATTCATAAGTTTGAAACACAACTGCCTCAGAGTACATATTTCAATAGAAATAGCCATCCATGATGTTGTTTTTATTTCTGTATAAATGTATAAACAAATATATATGTATCTATTATTCAGGCAATAAAATATAATTCGTCCATTATTGCATTGTAAAATATATGTCTTCAGGTGGTTTATAACTTGTGTCATCTTGTTTGATCTTAAGACAGTAATCAACAGGTACAAATGATGTACATATCAAATTAAGGTGCGTGCTCTGCGGTTTAAAGTTAACAATATTTGCTACAGTAATCAACAGGTACAAATTAATGATGTTAAAAAAAACAAATGTACATATTGAAGGTGCGTGCTCTATGGTTTAAATTTAACAATATTCGTTTTCTGTGACCGATGAAGTCATTAAAACAATGCATCCTTTAGTTATATAACCGCAATTACAATAAACACCATTAAATTGATAATCTATCATAGGAACATCAGTTAAGTGTGTCTAGTCTAATTAACAAGTTTGATATATGTCCCACAGACAGCATTTGTTCCGGATATTGTTTTGTATGTCCCCACCTATTAAAGAAAATAGCTTGACCAAAACATTAATATAGCTTAGACCACTATATATACTTTCCATGGCTTTTCCCTAAGGCAGCAACCTTTGATTTTCGGAAGGGGGGGGGGGGGGGCTATGGATTTTTTTTAAGAAAAAAGTTTATTTCCAGTTTTTGGAGAAAAAATAATTTGTTTTTTTATTCTGAGAAAAAAAAATGTTTCTTTTCCCCTCAGCTGATGATTCAATGCTAAACATATGGAAATTTTATAGAAAATCTACAGCCTTTAATTATCCTTGTGCTCTCATGTTTGGCAATTTGGTGAATGATAGATCTAGGATTATTGCATGCGGTGCTAATATTGATTCCTTAAAAACAACTTTATTAATGTAGTTATTGGTTAAAACAAATATAAATAATGGACCAAATCAAGTACACCTTTTAGGGTGCACTCGACTTTAGTAAGTCAGCATGAGGTATTTTGGAATTTACAGGTTGCTTAGAACATTTTGTAAAAAATAAATGATAGCACATCATAGAAAAGCAAAAATCTCTGTATTTAAGGCTGTGGATTTTCTATAAAAATCTTGGTTTATTTGCCACAAAGTCCTCTTTTTCTGTTAAATGCAATGAAACAGTGAATAATAAGGCAGCAACCATTTGATTTTCTGGGGGGTGAGGGGGCTATGGTTTTTTTTCTGGTCAAATTATTTTTTTCGCGACAAGTCGAAAACAAAATTTTTCTTTCAATTTTAGCATTACATATAGTGGCAGCTGAGGGTGAAACAAACATTATTTTTTTCTCCAAAAACTGGAAACAAACTTTTTTTTCCAAACTACCCCCCCCCCCCCCCCCCAGAAAATCAAATGGTTGCTGCCTAATGCTTTGCATCAAGTTTCCCCTTGGTATATGTACAAAATGGCCTATCTCTTTTATTCATTATATCTGTAGTTTTGATACTATTGAAGCTAGTTTGAAAAGTTCGTACAAAAATGGCTACAGAAGGGGTCATAAACCTTTACATTGACGAATTTTAATCCTCAGTGTGTATTTTTGTTCATTTCTTTTCTTATAAAATCTATGTGTTCACTTTTATTTGCTGTCATTAGCCCTGTAAGCAGCATTTCTACACAAATCAGCTTGCGTGAATCTAAAGGCATGAATTGCTTTGTAATTGTTCCCCCTATGAGCTTCTGCCTCATTTAAAAAACGTATTTTAGAATTATACGGGAATATGTCGAGAATTATGTTAGACAAAACGCAAAATTTGAAAAGATACATATACTCTTTGGGAATTAGTTAATGCGACGATAGCTAATTATATAATACAATTTGAATTGTACCCACAAACAAAGCACTCAACATCAATCCCTTTGCTTCACAAAAAAATAAGGATTTGACAAATTAATTAAAATATCACCCTAATTGAAAAACATAGGTCAATTTGTTTATGTTTCTTTGGGTATTCCTTCACTTCTCTGGATATCGAACTTACATGCTCCACGAAATCACTGTTACCACTAGAATGTATTCAATCAGCAGCCGAAACTGTGCTTAGAGTTATGAAGAGAGTATACCCAGTGGCGGATCCAGGGGGGGCGGGGGGGGTTCCGGGGGTGCGCACCCCCCTTTATTTTTGCCGATCAATGCATTTGTATCGGGACATATGTTTTGCACCCCTTTGCACCCCCCCCTTTGCCCTGGGTTAGCACCCCCCCCCCCCCTTTCGAAAATTCCTGCATCCGCCCCTGATACCTACTATTCAGAGACTCTTTTCACATAATATCGTACGATTATTAAAGTTGATTGTAAGTTATAGGGAAATGTTCATGATAATTCAAGTATTTTTGTAGTAGGATTGGGGTTTTTTTTTGTCAAAAGGGTAGCAGATATGTTATTATAATCCACAATTAAAAAAAAACCCTTGGAGTAAATACATTATAAATCCCTCTTTGATAGAATTTTATTAGCGAGAACTAAAACTATATAATCCCCCCCCCCTTTTTGGAGATTGAAAACTATTCATTGTGTAGTATATATAAAAAAAAAAAAAAGAATCTACCTGAAAAGCTGTTGGTCGGACATATGTCGATCCAGGGGAAAATAAAATAAGAAAAAATTCTCCTACAAATTTACATTGAAATCTGGTACGGAATGTTAGTGCTATGGCAGACACAAATCCATAATTACGAGAGAACAAAACAGGCAACACCAAGTAAATCAAAATATGTAATATAGACGCAAGAAGACGTGGTATGATTGCCATTGAGACAGCTATCCAACAATTCAAAGGAAATGCCAAGAGAACTTATATGTACACAGCTATCGATCATCGTATACGACCTTTAACAAACAAAGTTTGAGTAACATTTTGTTTTTATTCTTTTTATTCATAAGCCATCTTTGATAGTTTATCTTCTAGGTCATTCATAGATAAATTATCCAAACGACAACTGGCTAATTCCAGTGTTGATAATACGTTATGTGGTTTGTTGCGAAATATAAGTCTGATATCATGTGTATTGTCTAAGCATATAAGATTAGATTCTAAATTCTTATTCAGTTCTGTACCCTCTAAAACGTTTACAACACAACGTTCTCCGCCTACAAAGTCATTGTACGCATGCAGTACCAATTTGACATTTCCATACTGTTCCATGCCCATACTGATCGAAGAAACATATGTCTCCGAGGCTTTGCTGTTTATCGATAAATTATCAGTTTCTGCAGGCATATGTTTACACATGTTTCCATTGTTTATCGAAAAATTGTTAGTATCTGCATGCATATGTGTATGTTTACACATGCTTCGATCATCATTGTTTATCGATACATTGTCAGTATCCGCATGTGTATTTTTACACATATTTCCATTGTCTATTGAATTATTTGATGAATTATGATGCAAAGTTTCTTTATCTGTATTTTTGTCATCATTGCATGTGTTTTTAACTTGTTGGTTTCTAGTTACCGAGAAATTTCGATTAAGTAGCTCCCAAAATCCTTTGGTTGCCTCTGACATCGGTCGCGACGCAGGCGGGCAGTTTTCAGACATTTTGACAGCTTGTAAAAGAATCTGTTCATCTTTTGTCCAAATTTTACCGTTTGCATTAGTTGTGCTATCGTTATTTTTAAAGGCACTATTGTTAAAGTCTTTGGTACTGTATACTTGTGCAAAGCCCGGAGGAGGTGGTCTCTGCTTCAATCGTTTCAAGTACACGTCAGCAGCCGAGAACATCTGTAGAAAGACAAAATATAAGTGTAACTATATATCCATCTATGCGTCTTGTTTTTAGTTTTCTTCTTATGTTAAGAGATTCGGTTTTCATGACAAATCTCTTAACTGAAGTCTGATTTATAAAGAATAAAATTAGAAAAAAAACCAAATGCATGATTAAGAATATATATATAAGGACAAAATCAAACTTATGTGAAAAGAATCATTTTACGTTAATGTCGATAGATTTTTTTATCAGATTGATAGTGTTTGAATCACAGACAGGTTACCATGAGTAAAATAACACCGAATATTTCTTTATAAAACATATATTTTATATGAAAGTACTTAATCTACTTCTTACGAAATTGTGCTCTCTGTTTAGTTTTAGATCGGTGACTAAGCAAGTAAATTCAAAGTACATTCCCCACGTTTATGTAATGAACAATGCAAACGTTTTTGGAAAGAAGTTTAAATAAAAACAGCAGCAGTGGACGCCATGGCTTTTACAGAATCCTTATGTAAAAACTTATTCCTATTTCATTAGCAGACAGAAAAGGCTTTTTCCTTGATCGAGATATAAATGGACATTAGTAGCAAATATACATGAATGAGTTGACGAAGGGGCGGATCTAGCCATTTATAAAAAGGGGGTCCTTACCAAGGATAAAGGTGGTTATAACTATATGTCCCCATTCAAATGCTTTATGCGTAAAAAAAAAAGTGGGGGACCGCCACTGTGAGGATCACTCGTTTTCTGGACAATATCTTCATATAATTCTACTATACCGGTACGTTACACTATCTTACCTTCGTAGTTTATGAAACAATATTCTTACATAATGTGAAATCTCCGAAAAAGGAAACAAAAATATAAAGAGAAATACACATATAAAGAAATAGAGTGTCTTATTAAAGTGTTCTCCGTGTCGCTAGTTATTATGATTAAGTACAAACGAATACTTTCAAGCTAAACTGAGCATTTTGAAAAGATAACAAGCACTCCATGGTCTGTGTATTTAATACAATGAATACATAAACAGACTATTTTATATAAACTGAATTATGTACGTTAAATCTTTAATCCGGTTGTTTCTACATGTGTATCAACATTGGTTTTTTTTTTGTATTCTAAAGTTAGATTTACCTGAATTGATAAACTAACAAAATTGCATATATAAGATTAGCTAAGAGGTTTTTTTTTAATCATTCATAGGCAAATTTGAATAGAACATCTCCCAAATTTATGGCACTATATCCATAGACAGTTTTAAAATATATACCTCAATATTTCTATAGATTTCATATACGTGTGTCGTTTCTGTATTTCCACACAAATTTTATAGCAGTTAGTTCGTTAGTATTTATAATGCCCTAACAGGGCGTTGTGATGAAAGATAGCAGTTATTTGCATTATTTGCAATTGATTTGTATTGTATTCAAGATAGACTCAGTAGGAATCAAATATTATATTTGCTTTATTTAAGTTGTTTCTAATTGTATCTCAAAATAGATATATAGTGATTGCAAAATTATCACACACGTAAAATTAATAAAGGAACTCAAATGTCAGTATTTTTGAATATATAAATACTAAATAGAATAAGCAATTATAGATAAAATGTTATTAAGCAAAAAATTAGATTAGACCGTTGATTTTCCCGTTTGAATGGTTTTACATTAGTAATTATTGGAGCCCTTTATAGCTTGCTGTTCGGTGTAAGCCAAGGCAACGTGTTGAAGACCGTACTTTGACCTATAGTGGTTTACTTTTATAAAGTGTGACTTGGCACTCATCATAGCACATCTTCTTATATCTATTACAATACTAAACTCACCGTATTGTGTGTCTGTCAGTTTGTATACCCACAGGATCCGAATACTGTCAATCTTGTATTTTTCCCGAAATGCATTATGCATTCTGACGTGCGACGTTATTGTAGCCGAGAGACTTACACTGCTGGGGTCTACGGTAGCTGCGGAACCCTAGCTCTTATGTCCTTTAATTTAAGGGCTTATGTCACATTTTTTTTTTTACAATTGGCATATCTATTTTGTCCGCAGTCCGCAAAAAGTCATAAAATAACATAAGAACCTAAGAGCTACGGTTCTGCTGCTACCATAGAGCCCAGTGTAAGTACATATTGTGTGGCGGGGTCTAACATTTTTGATTGCGCCAAACACACCCCTTACCTAGGACAGTGGTGTAACAGTACGCCAAGAACAAACTATGACATTAAGTTGAAATGGGCTGAACTCATCAGATTGATAATAGGCACCTCAGTTTAAACATATCATAAAAAGACAAAGTATAGATCTGAGAGATGTCGCATTTGTCTGAAAGCTCAAGTTGTTCAAAGCCAATAACAACTAAAAAAAAACATCATTTGTCGAAGACTAATGGCACATCTTGAATTTCCTCTTTAGATACAGTTGACACTAAAGTAGCGATGCAAGATGCATATAGCACAGGGACTCGGTTAGCAGATTAAAATTTTAGTGTAAATCAATGTTTTTAATTTATTTTTTATTATTTCCTGTCTATTTGCATTACTATATTAACGTATTTAACGTTGCCATCACTATTTCTTTGTTTTCTGGCAATGTGCAGTTTACTATCCATATACTGAAAAAACCTATGATTGGCGATAAGATAAGTTATCTATATTTATATAAAGTATTGGGGAATTTGAGTTCAACTCTGAGGAGTTCAAGGCAGTGGCAAAATATCATGAAGCATTGTCGACGCTCAAGGATTTCATACAACTTTTCTGTGTAAATACTGTTTCAAAATAAAATCAGTTTTTTTATATGCAGATAAGATTTTATATAGATTCAAATATCAATTTTGGTAGACTCAGTCGTTGAAAGGAAATGACTGTAAATATGTCAATTTTACCTGTTTACACTTTGGCATGCAACTTCCGTGTTTTAGACTATCGCAAATATGTTCGGGATCAGTGATTCTAATTTTATGTATTTATTTTACTGAGTTACATCCCTTTGAAAAACAGAAGAACTTATTTTAATATTTGATAGTTGTTTACTTTTAAAATTAATCTGATGTAAAGCTGATGATGAACAGGTATTTTTCTTCACTAGAAAGAATTTTGTTTTTGTTTTTCAGTTTAATTTTGAAAAAGACATTCAAATCCATGCGTTATATCTAATAGTTTAAAAATAAATCCATCAGTTCCTCAAATAATTTATACCTGAACTACAATAAAATGTATAACTATAAGTAAAGTTAGACTAAAAATGACCGTGTTTACACCACAAAATTCAATCTGAAACTAGTGCACCAGCATACCTGCCAACTGTCACTATTTGTGGTGATTTCCCCCATGGAGGCTCCTAAATTGAAATTTTAAAAGAGCAATTTTGTCCAAACTTTTAATCAAAACAATGATTTTTACAATGGCAATAGGCTTCTGCTTCTGCCTGATAATGGCCACAATCAACAAGCTGATTAATATACCATGACTTAAGTGCGCATACAGACCCCCTCCCCACCGGGCACCCCCAATTTGATAATTTACATGTAGTTCAGCTTTGTCAGCGAGGCTTTGAAGGCCTCGACTGACGGTGCTGATGCTACCATGGCTACCCCAGGAGGGAGAGCGTTCCAATCCCTGATCATTCTCGGGAAAAATGAGTACATGTATTTCCTGTAATCACTTCTGGATGCTGGAATTTGGAAACTTTTGTCGTGCATGTTCCTCAACAGTCGTGTTGGTTGCATTAGAGGACCTTCCTTAGTTACAGCCACTTTGTTGTATTCTATTTTATAGAGCATAGTTAGCCTAGCGTCTTTTCGCCTTTTTTCCAGAGATGGCCATTCCAGGTGCTCAATCATTTTGCTGACACTTTAGTGATTATGGTGTTTGTTGGAAACATTATATATCTTGCTGCTTGTCTGTGGACCATTTCTAGACAATCTATTTCGGTTTTAAAGTATGGGTCCCAGACTGGACTTGCATACTCTATTATTTGCCTTGCAAGGCTTTTGTATGCATTTTCTTTGACTGAAGTTGCTCCTATGTTTAGATTTCTCTTAAGGAAGCCTATATATTGTCTTATTGGCTTTTTTGCATATGTACATGTTATTGATATGATCATTCCACTTCAGTTCAGATGTGAAGGTGCAACATAGGTATTTAGCACTTTTGACAGGTTCAAGTTTGTGGCCATGCAATGTGTACGATGTTGGAATGGTGTTGTTTTTGCGGCTGATGGTAAGAACGTTGCATTTGTCAGGATGAAAGGACATTTTCCATTTGACTTCCCATGTTCCCAGTTTGTTTAGGTCGCTTTGGAGGTTCCTGTTTGAATCTTTGTCAGATGAGATGGTAAGATATGCTATTGTGTCATCAGCAAATAGGCGGACAGTGGATTTGATCCCATCTGGCATGTCATTGATGTAGAACAAGGATAATGCAGGACCAAGTACAGAGCCTTGGGGAACTCCAGATTTTACATCAATATGTGATGAGCTCTCTCCATCCATTACTACTGCTTGCATTCGATGGGATAAGAAGCTAGCAATCTTACTTGTGAAAGTAATAAGGAGCCAGAAAACAACATCAGATATATATTAAAGGCCCCCCTTGAAGGTTTTGTAGGACTATGATAGCTATCTTGCATGTAAAACCCCCATGGGCAATTTGAAAAGTATGCACCAGTAAAATTTATAAAGCATGACTTGACCTAACAAAATAAAATTTCAATGCATTTTATGTATCTTAAAAGTTCACTGGAATTTACTCAGCATTATTATATGCCCGTTTCCTACGCATTATGGTATAGCTGTGTCCATCCATCCTCAACATGTACATGTACATGTATTTAATCATGTAAGACATTAACTCAAAAACCCATTTTGCATAAAACTTTAGTGAATTGCATATATATTGACTGTTCCCAGATATATCTATCATTGTCTATTGACAAAAGCTCCCTTTCGTTTTTCAAAAAAAGTAGATTTTACTTTTCTGAGAAATGGGGTTTTATTCATTAAAAAAGGGTGTTTGTTTTTTTCATTTTTCGGACAATAACTTAAATATGCTTTCTCCAATTTGCAAGAAACTTTGGTCAATTGTTTATTTATTGTCATGAACTTCCTTTCAATTTTTATAAATTTTGTGTTTTTCGAGTTATGAGGTTTTATTCATTAAAAACAGGGGGATTTTTAAGTTTTCGTACAAAAACTCAAATATTCTTTCAGCAGTTCTCATGAAACTTTGGTGAATTGTTTATATCTATTGATGTAAGCTCCACTCAGTGAAACATTTGATTATTCGTTCCTTCACAACAATGCTATAGGACAGGAGTTATTCTGTTATTGCACTTAATTTCAATATTTAACTAGCCTTCCTTTTGTGTATATCTTTTTTAAACTAGAAATATTATTTTTCATTCAATTTAGTAGTCGGAATAATATTATGACGTCTTGAAAGGCTATTTAATTATTAGCTTTAGAGTTTAGTTTGACGTCACAACTCTAAAGCCATTTTTTATTCAGCTGGATTTTGAGAGGGAGTTTTGTTCTCAACTTTGAGACCCAATTTAGCAAACAATTTTGATTGATGGCCAGAAACTTTTGAATACATATATGCATATACAAATGTTTATATAATTACCTTTTACATTGTTTTATACATATGTTAGTGCAAAATATGTTCAATGTTATCTCCCTTTACCATTATTGTAATGTAAGAAGGTTGTTATCTCCCTGTACCATTATTGTAATGTAAGAAGGTTGTTATCTCCCTTTATCATTATTGTAATGTAAGAAGGTTGCATGAATATCAAACTCTTTCAATACATATAAAAATAGAACTTTTACAGGGTTCTTACTAAGGATTTTTAAAAGGCAAGTCCAGGGACTCTGGTTTTTTTTTGTCATGTCTAGTTCATGATCAACATCTAGACAAAATGTTAGAAGATACATTTTTATTGCTACATGTATGTAATACATTACTTTTGAACTTTTGTGATGCAATCTTGATAAATATTTGGACCCAACAGTTTTGAAAATGATAAGTCCAGGACTTGTGGACTCGCTTTAGTGAGACCCTGTTTCAGCAACTGCTTTGAGCCAAAAAAAATCTTTTCAACTAGAATGATGATTCAAAGGAAATATAATTAAATAATTTCTTTTTATTGTTCAAAAATATTTTTTTTGCAGTTTGTGATCAGGTTAAGTTCACTGGCAAAAGAATAAAAAAATCTACAATCAATCAATTGTCAATTATATATACATGATATAATTATATTTAATTTACAGTGAAACAACTGGAGAAAATAAAGTGGCTGTAAACATAGATGAAGCAGACCATAAAAATGAAAAAGAGGCCAATGGTTATGGAAATGATAGTCCGAATGAGTCTACAGAAGAAGATGGAGACATATTTATAGTGATGGGTAAAGAAGTAGACCAAGATTTAGAAGGACCAGTCCCTACAGACAAATTTATACACCATGATGAAGATGATCCAGCCTATTTTGACTTTCCTCAGACAAAAATTGGGTTTGTAATATAATTTATTTATATGATGATCTAATTATATATAAGTGCAAACATTATTCATGTTATTTTAACATTATCATGATTATGGTAAATATTTTTATTACTTTTTTGAAAGATTGAAAATTGTTGCTTTGTCACCAATCTCAAACCAGATGTTGCCATTTTCTGTTTCCCTGTACATGTATATATATATGTAGTTTTCTTCAATACATGTATGTACATATATAGGTAGTTTCCTTCAATATAAATATAAAGCACTTTTCATTCTGATGAAAGATTGTGTTTTGGGGTTTCTCATTACTAAAGAATTAAGTATTTATACATCCATTAAAATCAGAGAAATGTGTCAAACACAAATTAAAAAGAAATATCAGAGCAAACTGTTACATGTACAGATGTATATATTTTTTGTTGCAAGAGAATTCTCCATATGTTGAGCCCCTTTGATTTTGATTATGCTGTTGTTCAACACTATAAAGCTAATCTTTGTACATATACCAATCTTATTGATTTATCTTTCTTTTTATTTAAATGGTTCTTTGTTGATCTTTTTCAGGAGAATGAGATTTAGGATTGGTTCTGTGATGGAGAACGTCTGGTTTCGTTTGTTTACTATTATGTTGATTTTAGCAGACTTTACCATTGTTATCGTGGATATGGCATCAGGTCCTGAGACACATTTCCATGACGAATTAGAAATTACATCTAGATGTATTATAACTTATTTTGTGATAGAAATTTTCCTGAGAATATTTTATAAAGGGTAAGATAGTAACTAAGATACCTGTATTTGTGTATTGTAGATCTATACATGAGCATGGTTGGTTATTACACAACTATACAGCAGAGTTAAATGATGTGGATATAAGCAATTGTTGGTCCTCTACCATGAACAAAATTCATTCTGAATAGGCTAGCTAGCTACAAAACAGACAAAACGTTATACAATGTTAAAAAAAATCGAATGGCCTGATTTCCGACCTAAACAGCAAATAAAAAACAGAAAAAACAGACCGCAACCATCAACAACCATTGAAACACCACATTCTTTGGACATGCACATACAGAATGTGGCATGGTTATAAAATATGTTTGTGAGTGCTCAAGCCTTCTCCTAATATCATGAATATAGGACAATGGTGTAAGAGCCAATTGGAAATGGCTTAGCTCAATAGATTGGTACCAAGCACCAAAGACATGTTACTTAAAGACAAAATATACAAAGTATCATTCCAAGAATAATCATAGTTACTGATGAAAGCTAGTTTTAAAAAGTGTTAGAACAAAATATGAAGTCTACAAAGTACATATTCAAATTAATGATGCATAAGTATAGATTATCAGGTTTTCTACACATTGATATCGTAAAATATCAGCTACAATGTGAACCTTTTTGGTGAGTAAGCACATTGTGTCGAACGGCTGGTATTTTATGATATCTTTACAAAGAAACCCTGATTATCTGTTTATCGTTCTATTACTGGTCTTTTCCCTCTCCCTTAGACAGTTTTACGCTTGAGGAAAGCAAGCTTGATAACGTCTCCTCTCACATTGTGTCATTGCTGATAACTTTTCCTCTCACATTGTGACGTCGCTGATAAAGTGTGGTCTCGTTTTGAAGCCTTGATACTAGAATTACGGAGTGACAGAGCAAGGTGATATAGGCTAAGGGAAGGAATATAAATCTCATTTGCAATCATTGTAAAATAATGCATAAGTTGAAACCTTTATATATGAACAAAAATGAAATAATATGTTTTGTGTTTGTAGAGAGAGATTTTTCCACCACTGGGCAGATGTACTAGATATGATTATCGTGTTTGTTACCTTTATTATTGATTGGGCTCTCAGTGACTACGGCAGGTAAGATTATCATGTTTGTTACCTTTATTATTGATTGGGCTCTCAGTGACTATGGCAGGTAAGATTATCGTGTTTGTTACCTTTATTATTGATTGGGCTCTCAGTGACTATGGCAGGTAAGATTCTCGTGTTTGTTACCTTTAATATTGATTGGGGTCTCAGTGACTATGGCAGGTAAGATTATCGTGTTTGTTACCTTTATTATTGATTGGGCTCTCAGTGACTATGGCAGGTAAGATTATCGTGTTTGTTACCTTTATTATTGATTGGGCTCTCAGTGACTATGGCAGGTAAGATTATCGTGTTTGTTACCTTTATTATTGATTGGGCTCTCAGTGACTATGGCAGGTAAGATTCTAGTGTTTGTTACCTTTATTATTGATTGGGCTCTCAGTGACTATGGCAGGTAAGATTATCGTGTTTGTTACCTTTATTATTGATTGGGCTCTCAGTGACTATGGCAGGTAAGATTATCGTGTTTGTTACCTTTATTATTGATTGGGCTCTCAGTGACTATGGCAGGTAAGATTCTAGTGTTTGTTACCTTTATTATTGATTGGGCTCTCAGTGACTATGGCAGGTAAGATTATCGTGTTTGTTACCTTTATTATTGATTGGGCTCGCAGTGACTATGGCAGGTAAGATTCTCGTGTTTGTTACCTTTAATATTGATTAGGCTCTCAGTGACTATGGCAGGTAAGATTCTCGTGTTTGTTACCTTTATTATTGATTGGGCTCTCAGTGACTATGGCAGGTAAGATTATCGTGTTTGTTACCTTTATTATTGATTGGGCTCTCAGTGACTATGGCAGGTAAGATTATCATGTTTGTTACCTTTATTATTGATTGGGAACTCAGTGACTATGGCAGGTAAGATTATCGTGTTTGTTACCTTTATTATTGATTGGGCTCTCAGTGACTATGGCAGGTAAGATTATCGTGTTTGTTACCTTTATTATTGATTGGGCTCTCAGTGACTATGGCAGGTAAGATTATCATGTTTGTTACCTTTATTATTGATTGGGCTCTCAGTGACTATGGCAGGTAAGATTCTCATGTTTGTTACCTTTATTATTGATTGGGCTCTCAGTGACTATGGCAGGTAAGATTATCGTGTTTGTTACCTTTATTATTGATTGGGCTCTCAGTGACTACGGCAGGTAAGATATGTTGATGGATGCACGGTGAAATACATATTGTTATGGCATCACAGACTAAGTCATCCACAATATAGAAACACCACACTATGTGACTACACTGAATGATCACAACTTGTAAAAAATTCATCATGAAATGCAAGCAAACCCCTATGATACTGAGTTGATATCTAAATCTTACAAAGTTTATCACTACTTTTGAGATACACAATTATAGTGCATTGATCATAACATTCTAAACATCCTATCTATGAATATTTCCAGAAATTTATCAATGAAATATTTGCTCAGATATTCAAGTTACAATTTGCTGTTATAATTGTCAAGAAAAGTACATAACTTGTGCAAGGTGCAGGAATCTAATATCTGTTCTAAAAATATCAATAATGTCATTGTTTAAGTAATCTTTAAGATTAGAGTTATCTTCCTTTGTCCATAATTGTAGTTGAATCAACTTAATCCATGCTATCTTAATTTTAACTTCCCACTGATAAATTAAAGCAATCTTTACCTTTCAGTGGTTACAAGCAATTTGATTTATTTGTATTCTGATTTCTGTGCTTTCGATTGCAGTGAGTCTTTAATCCTCAGCAATTTGTTTGTGTTGAACTTTAATGAAGTTATCAGATAAATCTTGTATTTGCTGTTTAACATGTTTCAAGAATATATTACTATAGAGGTAATGTAGCATCCAATATCTTGCCAAGTTTACAAGAGGATAATATGTTCCTTATAGTAGTTATTGAGTTTTGAAATTTCTCATACAATTTTGTCAATTTTAAAAAGTTGTAAATTTGTCATTATTGAAATTTGGCTTGAAAATCTATATTAAAAAAAATACACGCAATGATATTGTATATATAAATAAAATGAATTAACATCAATGAGAAAATAATCCAACCACACCAAAAAATCAGCCAATTAAAAGAACAACACTTGTTTTACAACATTAAATCAATAATTCTTGAGTAATACATACATAAATAATTCAATGTATTATTTTGTAGACTTGGTGTTGCAGGAAGATCAGTCAGAATTATACGTATTGTTAGGAGTATATACATCATGTATTCAGATTTTAGACGATTTAAGAAAGTAACAAGACGAATTATATCACAAAACAAACGTAGATATGTTAAGGAAGGATTTGATCTTGATCTTTGTTATATAACAGGTAAATTATAGCTTTTTTTATGCCCCACCTACGATAGTAGAGGGGCATTATGTTTTCTGGTCTGTGCCTCCGTTCGTCCGTCCGCTTCAGGTTAAAGTTTTTGGTCAAGGTAGTTTTTGAAGAAGTTGAAGTCCAATCAACTTGAAACTTAGTACACATGTTCCCCATGATATTATCTTTCTAATTTTACTGCCAAATTATAGTTTTGACCCCAATTTCATGGTCCACTGAATATAGAAAATGATAGTGTGAAGTTCAGGTTAAAGTTTTTGGTCAAGGTAGTTTTTGATGAAGTTAAAGTTACATCAACTTGAAACTTAGTACACATGTTCCCTATGATATGATCTTTCTAATTTTAATTCCAAATTAAAGTTTTGACCCCAATTTCACGGTCCACTGAACATAGAAAATGATAGTGCGAGTGGGGCATTCTTGTACTATGGACACATTCTTGTTTTTAAATGAAAGAATATATGGTATATCAATTCATGACCCTAAATCACTACTCTTTTTTACTGCTGTTCTTCATCTCAATGTCACAAAAAGGCTTTCAACATAGAGAAAAATTCTCTCCTAACTTTACTTTCAAGATGGTGTGGCCCCTCGATGTTGATAAGAATAAACATGCTTAACTGTAATATGTATGTTCTCACTATCTTTACCATCTTTGGATAAGTGTATATGTCTTTTAAAGTTTTGATGTATCCCCCTCCCAGTTATTTTCTAGATTAGTTCTAATTATAAACTGGTAGATTTAAAATTTTGTTTTGTTGTATAAAAAAGCTATTGCATTAAGAAATATTACGTAAAGTACTTTACTTTACAGAGAGAGTTATAGCAATGTCATTTCCATCTTCTGGTGTTAGAGCTCTGTACAGAAATCCCATTGGGGTAAGGTACTAGTTTAAATTAATGTTAAAAATTAGAAATGACCAGAAATTATTTTATGAATGTACAAACAGCTTGATTTGCTTTTTATTTGAATCTTAAACTATTGTTTGTGTGGATATCATCATGGTTTTAATTTTCAGGATTTAGATGCATGAAACATTTGTCCAGATCATTATCTAAAAAAATATAAGCCAGTAGATCAAAGGGAAAACATACAAATGCCCATCAAAGAAGTTCTGAAGATTCCATTGACAATTATACATAAAAGAGTCAGAGAAAGTAAAGGAAAGACCATTTACTATGCTAGAAATATTTGTCTATATCTTAAAATAATATTGAAATATACCCAAAAACATTTATGAAGCTGATTTATTTTTTATTAAAGATGAAGAAGTATTTTTTAAATATGAAAGTAAAATCATGTCAATGTAGGATGTTAAAATTGATAAGGAAATCTGAATAACATTCTATCATCAAGTATGGTCCACATGTCTTCCTTTGAACTCAGAGCTACCAATTTACATGTTTTTGTAGTGTAAGACAGCTGGTTTGTTTAAAAGTTTTTACGTAGAAATTATCTTTGAAGATGTTTGGGTAGCCTGTCTCCCTCAAGTAAAGTACACTTGATATTCCATCCACTACAGGGTCAGTCAAAGACTTGGTATTAACTACTTCTCACAAAGTACACAGCTTTTAGTATTACAAGGATAGACTGATGAGCTTTTTATGTCAATATTATGGTCACATTTGTTCCTGCTGACTGTTATTTTGTGAGCTAGCATGACAAAAAAATTTGACAGCACATATAAAATGAAGTTAGATTTATTTTACGTGAACATACAACATTATTATCCTCAAATATGCATGTTATATTTGTTGCTTGATTTTAAACATCCATCATCATCATAATCTTAAAGGTGTTGAAATAATAAATGATTGACATCCACCATCCATTTGCCAGTTTCAAAAAAGTTGTTATATACATTTGTGCATGATAATTGATTAACAGCATAAATGATAACAGCAATGCTTTGGTTATTTCAGTGGTATTTGTACCAGAAAGAACACATTGTTAGTGGTATTATATACTGTGGATTTGTTATTTCTTGTGAGATACCAATTTTCATGGATTTCTTAGGTACAACTTTAGTCAAAATTTAAATGTTCAACGATGAACAAATTTTATAAAGGGTTGTGCCCAGACTTTTGCAAAACCATGAAATTAAATATCTACGAATTCAATTTTGTTTTACTTCAATCTAAGAATATTGGTATCAATGAAAATTAAAGGAATCCACAGTATTTTATTTGGGATGACTGAATGGGTCTTTTCGATTTCAGTCCGTAAACTATTATACTTAACATAGTACTTTTGTCTTACTCTAAAATATGATTGTACAGACCTGTAAATGTGTAAAATGGACCATTCCAAACAAACTTCCTTCACTATATAAAGGGACTGGGACATCTTAAAAGCATGAATACCTATTGTGACTATTTCTAGTTTTAGATATGTTTGTCCATTAATATAGATGTTATTCGTTTAAGAAGCATGAAAAGATTTGTTATACGTATTGATTGACATTTGCATGTAGAAACATATTTATAGAAAGTATAATGTTCTAGATCTCCTTCCTTAGTGGACAAACATGGTTGTTTATGAATATTTTCATATCAAGTTTTGAGAACATAAGTTGATATGGGCCAACTTGAGATATGTTCTTCTATTAAATATTATTCTTGTTTTATTTCAATTGCACGAAAACTTGCATAAAAATACCGTTATGACCTCTAATTGTTGGGTTGCTGTCTCATTGTTTTTTGTTCTACTTCTCCTTAAATTTGTTTTAGAAACTCATGTTTGTAGTACTACCTCATTGGAGAACAGATTATTTCTCATACTTTTCGAAATGTAAAACAGCATAATATGATCATTAAAAATGGTCTTTCATAAATTAACAAAAAATAACTTTAAGATGCAAAATAACTAACTGTCAACAGTTCAAACATTTTTGAATCAGGTTTGTCCCTAGTTATGAAGCTCAGAGTAATAATATATAAAACCATTCAAACGGTAATATATGGTTATTGCATGAATATTCCCCAATATTCATGCAATAACCCTTTTATTGTATATATAGCAATATAATATTTGGAAGTAAAAATTGGTTTATACTAAGATTTTGACGTTGCTGACGTCATGAATTTGAAGATTTATTGCACTAGTGCAATACTGGAATTTATTTCACTCTAACTTTTGGTTACTTTCTGTGGGAAATATTATATTGCTATACAATAATACATACTATTGAACTTGTTTGTACACATGTACTATTGTAAAATTTGTATAATAATTATTAAGTCCTGTTCAAAGTTATTCAAAGTAAAAGAAATGTTATATTTTCCTACCAAAGAATTAGTTATTAGACCAGATTTCATAGATAAGTGAGTATATTGAGAATGTTGAACTTGTATCTATATTGAAATGACTAATACAGAAAAGACTGTTTTTATTTTGTAGAAAGTTGGGAAGTTTTTAGACACAAAACACAAGGACCACTACAGAGTTTATGATCTCTGCAGTAAGTTTAATGTTTATCATTAATCATGCTTATCACATTATGATCAAATAAATGATTACAGTGCTAATTTTGCATAGGTACTATTTCTGTACTAAAAATATGTAATACTGGAAATTTACTTTTAATATTTAGTACTATTTCTTTACTTTAAAAGTATTGTAATATTTAGGTACCTGTATTTTACAGTACTTGATTAGTGCTACAAATTTTTGGTACAGAAATAATACCAACAATGATCACAATATCCCATGTGTAAAATCATAACTGTAAGAGATTTGAAATAGACAAATTTTCAAAATGCTGAAAATGTAACTGTGTAACCAAAAATTTGTGGTACTTAAATTTCAATTACAAATCAATAACTGTAAAATAAGGTACCTAAATATTACAATAATTTTAAAGTAACAAAAAAGTACTGAATATTAAAAGTAGATTTCCAGTACTACAGAGTTTTGGTACAGAAATAGTATGTTAATGTATGCAAAAGTAGCTTTATACCTGTATACTGGTATAAAGCATAGTTTTGATATTTGCTTTAAGCTTATATCCTTGTCCCTATACACATTGAATTGAATATTTAAATATAAGCCAGGTTGTTTTCCTCTAAATTTGTAAAAGGAGTAAACATGGCAGGTGTTACTAGTTGAGTCTGTCCGTCTGTATGTTTGTAACAAGTTTGATTTCCTTATGATAACTAATGTTCCGTTGACCAAATCTTTTGAAATTTTAATATAATGTCAGGGACAATGTCATACAGGTTTTTCATGGTTTTGACATTTACAGGTCAAGATGTTGCCCTAAATTTATTGAAAAATTGAAAACTAGATTGCCTAGATTTTAGTTTCTATTTGTCAAATGATTCTAAAAACACAAAATTTGATTTTTATGCCCCACCTACGATAGTAGAGGGACATTATGTTTTCTGGTCTGTGGCTCCGTTCGTCTGTGCGTCCGTCCGTTCGTCCTACTTCAGGTTAAAGTTTTTGGTCAAGGTAGTTTTTGATGAAGCTGAAGTCCAATCAACTTGAAACTTAGTACACATGTTCCCTTTTGGTTGATCTTTTTACTTTTAAGGCAAATTAGATTTTTTACCCAATTTCACGGTCCATTGAACATGGAAAATGATAATGCGAGTGGGGCATCCGTGTACTTTGGACACATTCTTGTTGTTTAAGTATTTTATAATAGCAATACAATAAATCACTTCAGTTTTCCATATATGAACCAACAAACTAACCATTGAATTGCAAATCTGTCTCAAGATTTGCAGATTTCAGCAAATAACTTGACTGATTTTGTACTGCCAAGATGGCGGTATACCATCAATTAACCTCAAATTATGTCAGTTATTTCTTTACGTTTATTGTATCAATCCATTTCAAATGATTTATTTACAGGTGAATTAAACTACAGTGAGAATATATTCCATAAGAGAGTAAGAAGAGTATATATACATGACCACAATGTTCCTTTATTAAGGTTGGTTATTTTTTCACTTGAAATTTGTTTTACATATAAAATAAAATCTCAATTTTTAGTTTTTTACATTCTCTACTTTTCTAACATGTTTGATATCCAGCCCACTATTCCAACAGCCCATTTTTCAGACAACCCATTACTCCCGACAGCCCATTATTCCGACAGCCCATTATTCCAACAATGCGTTTTTCTTATGTGTATGGGTAAATTTTCTCTAAAAAGACCAACTCCGTTCTCTATGATATTTGTGGTTGTCCGTTTTTATTCCAATTATTCCGACAATGCAGGATATTTTTCTCAGTACATTGGAGTTGATAAACATGAGTATAGCACCTGCTCAGTCCTTACCCTCTTCCCTCACTCGTTTTACGTATCTAGGTATTTTATTTATCTTTATATTTCGTTGTTTGTGAGTCCTCTATCAGCCTGTGCTTTTCTAGTTCGCTTTTTTTTGCATGTGTGTCTTGATCTACCTTCTTTCACTAGATCTTCGGTTCCCCCTTTTTGCATATCAGGGGAGTGAGGTTTCCCCACTAATAACTACATAAATAAATATATCGGAGTTGGATAATACTACCCAACCTCTTTGGTCACAACACTTTCTCTCCTTGTATCACTCATCTGGGTTTTATTTAAATTAATTTTGTCGCATAAATAATGGACTAATGTAGCATCAGTCAAAATAAGAAAAAACAAATGAGACAAATACATACCCAGGTCCTTAAAAATAAGAAGACAAATAGGAGGAAATATGTGCTCAGAAAAGATGAGCAATTCCAATTATGAATACGGTATTTCGGAAAATACGGAGACAGTACACAGCACTTCCAATACCGATCGAGCAGACATAGTCTGAGAGATGACACTCAATATATTTGTAGGGAAACGGTGTTTATATCCTGAGCTTATTTTGAAATCTAGAAAATATGCCTCTTTTATAATTGTTGGTGGAGATGCAGGACTGATGATTTACAACAAAACGTATTACGAAAAACAAATATGAGGGACATGAATATTTTTGGGCAACTTCTATCTAAATATTCATAAGGAAAAGTGAAATCGAGTCAGTGACTGTATATGTCATAGAAATATACAGTCAACCCATTTTGACTGTTCAAGTAGAACGAGTGCAGTATAAAAGCCAATAACAAACTAGTAAAAAATCTTTAAAAAGAATGTGTGACATTCTTGTTTGCTTGTGTCTTTGTCAAATTGTCTAATTGTAAAATTAAACTTAGCTAGTACATTATGTGTTTTGTGGGAAACTTGACACTCATTTTTCATTTAAAGATTTTTTCAAGAAGAAAAATATTTAGATATCATTGATTTTAAGAAAGGTTAATACAGAATCAATTTATAAGAATATAACTTCTAAATATTGATATTTTTGCAAATGTTAATTATTTTTGGTTGTTTTTTTTTTTTTTTTTAAATTGGCATTTTAAGGGGAGGTAACTCTAAAAAAGTGCATTTTCTGAAGGATTCTGTATGGAATTTTCCTATTTTGTATTTTAGCCGGAAAAAACGTACGGTGACCCTATCTTTTCTTTTGATATTCTCAAAGCAGTGTCTGAAAGCTATCTTTTCCTAAAGTATTTAACAATTCTATCATTTTGTTTAGTTTCTAACACAAAATGGTGTTTTTTCCTGTATAATCCATACAAAATGTGTCATTTTGTCCCGTCCTGTAGCTTGAGAAAATGCGCGGTGAACTATCATTTTTATTATATTTTTCAACATGTATCAATAGATACAACGTTTGCTCACTTTATAACAATTTGAGGGAGGAACTCTTTCACCATATTTCTAGCACATGTCAGAACTTAACATTGCTTAAAGAAGTTAGATAAATATGATAAATGTTTGATGTTAACACGAGAAAACTTTACTATTATGGAGAAAAAATGATGAATATATTGTTATTTCTTTTGAATTATGTAGTACATGTCTTGATACTGACTGTTATTTGATATTAGTGGGTTCGTTGTTTTTTTTTCTATTTTGTCTTGGCTCCGATTGTGACTGGGGCTTGTAGTGCTCTAAAGAAAATTATATCATATAGTATTGTAATGTCTTAATGTTGACCTAATCATGAGACCGTGGCTTGGAAAAAGTGGGGTATACTGTTTTACCTCTGTCTGTCCGTCCATCGTACAGTCCATCCGTCAGTTTGTCTGTCCAGGCGTCCCATAAATATTTTCGTAATATTTTTTTCATGAACTGCATTACAAGGATTTCTGAAAGGTTTATTGAAGTCAGCTATATCGTGTGATACCTTTTCAAATTCATTACTCATTACATGACAGCCAAGTTGAATATTTTCATCACATTTTTCTCAGGAACTACAGAACAATGATTTCTGAAATTTGGTTTCAAGGTTTATATAATTCAGTTATATACTGTGTGATGCTTTTTCAGATTCACAACTCAAAAACTACCGAAATATTTGGGCGGGGGTATAATAAGTAGCTCGCACCATCAATGGTTGTTCTAGATTTATATGCTCTTTAAAGATCCTTTAATTTGAAAAATGAAATATTCTTTTCTGTTATATTCTATATACAGATTTCGAATTGAAAAAGTATTCGAACTACCTTAGCCTTATGTTATATATACGAAGTTATTACTTAAAATATGTTATTAGTTTAAACATATTTATTTATAGGGGATTTGGAAACAAGTTTTACAACTTATATTAATCCCTTTCCACTTTGCGGGTGCGAGTGCTGCCTTGTAGCGGCATTAGCCTACTCTTTTTCGAAATCTACAAGTGTGTCTTTAACGTGCAAGAGATATGGCTCTCTCTTAACAAGGGTCAGAAATTTATCGTCCCCTTCCAACGGACTATCATTGTTTCCTCAAGACCATACTCTCAAATGGTGTCAAGGGAGAGCCTGAAATTTTCATCCCAGACAGGAATCGAACCAGGAACCTTTGTGTTAGTAGTCCCATACACTAACCACTACACCACGGCTCTCTATATAATTTTTTACATATCTAAACATATTATTTCAGGCAGACAAATTTTATTTTACCCTGATACCCTGATACTTGACTTGTTGGAGTATTGGACTGTCGGTACAATGGGTTGTCGGACTATTGGGTTGTCGGACTAATGGGTTGTCGGACTAATGGGCTGTCGGAATAATGGTGTGTAACCTTTTATTCATAATCCTGAATTAACTATTTAAAACTTCTTACAGTGACATGACAGAGTTTTGTAAAGATGTTAGAATGTGGTTAGCTGAAGATGAACAAAATGTGATTGCTGTCCATTGTAAAGGGGGCAAAGGTCGCACTGGAACAATGATCTGTACATACCTTATACATACTGAACTATTCCAAGCAGCTGAGGTGAGAGGTCACATGACATAGGTGCACACACAAACCCTTGATTTGTACATAAACATTTTAGTTGTGCCTGGTATATTGTTTCAATTTAGATTGCAGTTGTCACAAAACTTAATCCCAAATAAATAACATTATCTGTACAAGTTACTACTATCTGTTCCAACCAGGGGAGATAATTTGTAACAAGGCTCACATAATAACCATGATGTGTACATATGCATCCTAAACATTCACAAAACCAAAAAATGTACATACAGATTGTTCAAAGCAGGGAAGTGTAGATATATTTAAAACATAGGCACACAAAAACACTTATCTATACATGTTCATACTAAACTGGATTAGGGGAGGCCTGTTGTCACAAGAATTTAGTTTAATGCCAACATTATCATCTACACATCAGTCCTGTCAATCAGGGGATTTATATACCCTACACGCTGTTTTCTTGTTCTAAAGATACATGACTTTATGTTGTGTTTGTTTTATAGGATAGCCTGAATTATTTTGGTGAGAGAAGAACAGACAGAAAAGTTGGGAAGACATTCCAAGGTGTTGAAACTCCCAGTCAGGTAAATAGAAATTATGAATAGAACATTTCAAAAGAGAAAACTAATGGCTTAATTTCAGTACATAAAAGTACGGAAAACAAATATTTAACACATCAACAAAAGACAACCACTGAATTACAGGCGCCTGGCTTGGGATAGGCACGTCAATACAGAATGTGGCGGGGAGAATATTAGGGGGAACACAACCCTCCTCTCACCTGGGACAGTTTTGTAACAGTTCAGTTGTGTAATAGTATAACATAAATCAGTTGAAAAAGGCTTAACTCATCAGATGAATACAAATAGAAATACATTCAACAAAAACACAGATTGGACTTGGCCAGCGTAGTTATATATCCCAACAACAAAAAGACACTAAATACAAATCTGAGAGTACTCACATTTACTGACAGCTAGTTCAAAGTCACTAAAAACTTATAAAAATATCATGCATCTAAGACTAAATTATCAATCAGTACACATCCAACATCTAATAGATTTAGTGTAAAGACGTCATTTGTTTAATTCTCCAAACCATACTGTTGTTTATATTTCTGTAGAATGCAACTTTTTTTAAATCCATACAGCTATTAACTACTCAGTTATAGGAACTTGTTAACTTTTTAAAACAATTCACTTATAAGCCTTTAAAATCCCTAGAAGCAGACATTAAAATTCCAAACAATGCATTGAGCAGTTTAAGGCATACCATACAGTAGCAAGTCATCAAATTGGTTATGTTAATTTAAAAGTATTTGCAATCATTTTTAGATAGTTATCTACTGCTTGGGCTTTTAATTGTAGGCAGATGAAGATTAATAACATTTTATCATTAATAAATTTGTATATGACAGTAATTTTTTAAGTGTCTTGGTGTATGGCAGGAATAGCTGCATGAAGATGTTTTGTTAAGAATACACAGGGATATAATTAATCTACAAAAATGGGAAATTGGATACCCAGCATATGTTTTCTATTTAAAAAAAATATAAATGAAAAATCAACAATAGATATATTCTGTATTGTTTGCCTTTAAACAGTCAGGGGCGTTACTTAAACAAGTTATTTTTTTTAATTACTTATGTAAGTAATTTTTTATTTTAAATACAATAAAATTACTTAATAGAGTTATTTTAATTTTCAATAGAAACATAGACTAAATGTAGTTTTCATGATTTTAAACTACATTTTATATCATAAAATAAAGAATTTATCAAATTTGAGAGGAGTATAGAGATGAAGGGTTACTTTGAAAATAATAACAAAAATATTACTTGAATAAGTTATTTTAAACATTTTTGAAAAAAATAGCAATTACACTTATCTAGGGCACATATGTAATTGATTTAGGTTACAAATTATAAATAACTTCAGGTCTTAATTAATTCACAAGTATCTATCTATTTATATCAGTCTACCTTCAAGATTTTAGAGGAAAATGATAATTTAATAGTCCCAAGAGACCAATCTTTGACCCAGAAGCGTCGGTATGAAAGATAAGTGTGTCGGAAAGTTAATTAGTGTTTCTGAAGGATTAGTTTTTATATATCAAGGAAAAAATAACCAGATAACTGTGAAAATTATTTAAAGCTAGTAAAATCTGTATTCTTGGACACCTATAAAAATAATATTCAGAAAAATAACTTATATAAGTTATATTTAAATAAGCCTCGTTTTCAACATTACTTGTATAGGTAATTTTAATTGTTACTTGTTTAAGTAATGCCCCTGACTGTTAAATGTAATTCATTTGCATCAAAGGTATTAGGCTTATAATTTGATACACCAGATGCACATTTCATCTTCATAAGTCTCATCAGTGACGCTCAGATCAAAATATTCAGAAAGCCAAACAAGTACAAAGTTGGAGAGCATTTTAAAATAACCCAAAATTCCAAAAGGTTGTGCTAAAAACATCTAAGGTTATCCATGCCTGGGATAAGAATATCCTTAGTATTTCAAATAATTCATACTTTTGCATATAACCATGATAACTAATGTTCTTGTATTTTCTATAATTTCAGAGTAGATATGTTGGATACTATGAGAAAGTGAAGTATGATCTGAATGAAGAGATGCCTCCTCCTAAATATCTTAAAATAGAATCAGTTAAAATTACATCAATTAAAGGTTTGTTTCATAGACAGTAAAAATAGCCATTGCTATAAGTAAGAAAGCTTCTTGCAAGCATTATCTGTGAAGCTTCTTTTACAAGATGTCATTGTGCTGAAGCAAACTCCGAAACAATGGTGACATCTGGCTACGCTTCTTTGTAAAGAAAGGGAAGTACAACCCGAACGATAACGCTGTATGGAATTTGGTGCTGAAGAAGTAAAAATAGTTATCAAAGTCCAATAACTCTTGTCTGAATCTTCAAATCAAAATGGAGGTACCATAGTATCCTACTAATATGACCAAGTATAAAAGCTTTTGCAAAAAATATCTAAAATTTTTAGGAAATTAAAAACAGACATAGACTGTTAAAATGAACCTCACAGCATGAACAGACATTAAAACAGATTCACAAAAAAAATCAAAATTTAAAGCTTAAGTTATCAAATTAAATTTGTGTGTTGAAAAAGTATGATATGCCATAAACCTTCTCTATCATATAACTATGTTTCTGTAATTGACATAATATCTGATACCATGGTAACGTTGTAATTACCAAATATAGGGGACTGACTAATAACTCTCATCATAACAATCAAATTAATAAACAAGTAAGAGCATGATCTAAATAGCCTTATATGGCACAACCATAAGATGTGATTGGTTTAATATTGGTCATCAGAATTGACAAGAGCAAACATTTTTGAAAAGTTGAAAGTAAAAATCTTTTAACATAAAACAGCACACAGAACATACATATATTAATCACATTGGTATCTGAAGGAGAGAACCATTTACTTTAGTCATGTATAAAATTGACAATTCCAGGTGTAGGTAATGGTGATGGTACAGATTTAGCTATGCAGATATTGTTAGGTTACTCGCCTGAGTATACACAAGTGGACTTCAAACAGCAGACAGATTGCAAGGTAAAATCTTATACCTTATATAAGTTATTGATTATAAATATATAGATATTTCCTATTTGTAATACATTTTGTACATTCATGTTTGAATCTTTGCCTAAATATATCATGAATGATGTTTAATTGAAATGAGCACAATTTAAATTTAGTAGTACCTGACTCCTAAATCTTTTCCTTAGCAATAAATTAAGTTTTTTTAGTGGCTAGATTATACATGGCACAACTATACAGTGTTTTATCAGCTTCTTCATTTTACAGAATAATAGATTCAAAATGAAAGAACATTTAATCTTTTAAAAAATCATTTTCTTGTTAGAATTTTAATGGAATATGAATCGACTTATTTCAAGATGTTATATTTTTGATGTTTAAAGTTAGTGTAAACTTTTATGCATCCAGATAAATCTGATTTTTTTCAAGTCATTATTGTACAATATTTTATCCTAGGTTGAACACAATAACGAAGAAGATTATATATTGGTGACATTTAATGACAAACCAGTGGTCACAAATGACGTTAAGATCAGATTTGTATCAAAAGCTGTAAGTAAAAATATTTGTACTTGATATATGATAACAGTTACAGTAAATTAGTGGTTTCAAAAAATGTCAACATAAGATGTGTACCAAAGAAATTAAGAAAAGTTTATTTTCCATTGGACATCTTTGCTAGACTTGCACTACACAGCTGTTTACTTGTTCTTTGTTCAATGAAACAGATAATCTGGAAAAAAGACTTGTATGAAAACATTTGTCTGGTAGACTTATTAAGATTCACATGGATTTCTAGTGTAACTATTTATTTGTGTTTACATGCAAATTGTTGTATCTTAAAAAAATTGGTATTTTTAAATTGGAATGGGATTAAATCTGAAGAGGAATGCTGTAAACACATGAATCAATGTCTCATGTCACAGAGAACAACATCTAAAACAAAAGCAGTTAGAGGACTTCCTTATACATTGGTGAATCGAGAACTGTTTAAAAAGGGGTGGGGGGAGGGAGCTGCTAACCATTCTTCAGTGATTCCCTGTATAATCAACCATTTTTTCCGCCACATAAGGTGGGGGTGGACCCCTTGTTCAGCCTATGATTTAAAAAGTCTAGAGGATGAAACTAAAATTATTTGAACATACAGACTCCATAGATTCATTACCAACTTAATTTTTGTCTAATTTTCAAACTCAGAATGAAAAACTTTTGAAGTGATTAAAAATAGAATGGATATTTTTTAACCCTTTCCTCCATGGACATTTTTTTTTACACACTTGATTCGCATAGGATTTTTTCATTAAAAAAAAATCTTCAGGTTTAAAGTATCAATGCATTGGGAAAACAAATATTTCATCAATGAAATTCCAGTCAAGATATTCTCATGAATATCCTTTCATATTGGATACAAATTTTGTTAAGTCTGATGCAGACATTTCGAGGTCAAAGCGTTTCAACTGAGGTTCTACACAGGCGTCAAAAGGCGTCATTATGGAGTAAAGGGGGTGGCGTTAAAAGGCGTCATTATGGAGGAAAGGGTTAAAGAACTAGTCAATAAGTGGTTCTTCTTCCACAAAAATCCAGTGATACTATGCTGAAAATATGAATTCCAATGTAAAGACAGTACATGTATACATGAATATTATTTTGTTTATATCTAATATATTAAGAATTATCTATCTTTTCTATTGTTCTTATAGATTAATATGTGTGAATTTACTTTACAGAGAAATATACCCAAGGTTTATGACAACTGTGCATTCTATTTCTGGTTCTATGCTGCATTTATTGAAGACAACAGGTAATACTATGTATGTGTAGAATAGTTAACTAGCCTCATGGTAGACATACCACATGTTGTTATAGAGTTTCTTACCAGACATTGAGCATGTTGAGTGACCAACAGCTAATTTATAGAGTCACATTTTATTGGAATAATCTGTTTCTGTATACAGCATATTTTAAGATGATTTATTTTTCCTTCATGGTAAATCCCATTTCCTATTATAAAAAAAGGTCTTAACGGCTATATTTTGGAGGAAATTTTACATTTAAAATTCCATGAGAAATGACTTTGATCTCCAATCTGCCACATACTTTATGTGCCTGTCCAAAGTCAGGAGCTTGTAATTCATTGGCTGGTATTGGTTAGAAACTAATCTAAGCCATTTCAAAAAACAAATATGACAGACCAATGACAATCACTAAACCATAGCCTCCTAACTTTGGACAGGCCCAGAAAGATCGGGCAGATTAAAATATAACACTGAACACTCTGGCTTATGTTGGTGAACTTTTTTTTGTAGATTATTCCTTACCAGAGATGAAATAGATAATCCTCATAAGAAGAAAGCACAGAAAGTGTTCCGAGAGACATTTAGTATAGAGATGTTGTTTAGTGATACTGATGGTTCATAGCCTAGTGATACTGATGGTTCATAGCCTACCTGATTAAAGTGATGATAGTGTTAGGGGGAAAGACAATGTAATGGTGCTTACAGATCAAGTTTTTAACATTTTTATATAATGGAATTATGTAATAAAAACATATTAATAGTGTAATATATATCATATCAGTTGAATTTGATTTTTAAATGGTTGCTTTATGTTCACTTGCATTTTCACAAGAGTATTCCTCCAAGATAAGTTTATTGAAATTTCATGCTTATTAGTCATTCATTTACACAATTTTACAACATTTTAAATTTACTTTAAATACTTTTTTTTTTATTTGTTATTGAAGTTAAACTTTGAGTTGGGGTTAAAGACAAAGGTATCTTCATCTAGTAAACATTGAAAATTATGAAAATTGTACTGGTAATCATTTTTTGCTTAAGATTAGATTACCTTTCCTTGTATTGTATTGACATATCACATAAGATTGGCTGTGAAATAAACCTTTGTCAAACAAATAAGTCAAAAATTAGACAAAATCAAAACTTTTCTTGAAATTGTGAGAATTTTAACTTTGGAATTATGTCTGTATCATACTTATATATCACTTATGTGATACAAAAATGTACCAAAACCTGCAAGCTTATTTTAGACCGTAGAAGACTTTTTTTATACCGATAATTGATGTAAATATGTTTTATGATTGAACTTTTGTTTTAAAATTGCTTTTTGAAAACTTGTAAATACTAGTTCCTTTTAATACGTCTCTCATAATTCTTTTAGAATGGCATTAATAATTTTAAAAAGGTTTACATTTATAATGTGATATGTGTATACTGTATATAATATTATTGATGGTGAGACACTAATAAATTATTATATATTGTATATTAAAAATATTACCAACTTTGTTTTAAGAACAATTGGTTCCAAACAAACTTTGATTGCCAACTGATTATTGATTTGCAGGCAAAATCGAGTTGTAAACTACTACTAAAGCAGCAAAATTAATTTAATAAAATAAGGACTTGATTAGAATTAAGTTGTTTAAGGTTGATGATAACTGTATCTTAAAAACATAAGGAAAAGAGTGATTCTATATTCAGACTTTTCTCAGACATATTTTACTCACTATCACAACTATGCAATAATTAAAGGGCATTTTTATAAATTTTATATTTTTATATATTTTGTAGGAACAATATCTTAGACTGTTATATAAAATCTTGTATGTTTTAATATTATAAGTTGCTCAATAGTTAAAAATTGTATAGTCCTATTTGGTGTTTTTTTTTCTGTCTGGTTGTCTTTTAAAAATGAAAAATAAAATGGTTAATTGACCTCTTTGTAAGAGTTTTGAAGATTTGCTTTGTTCTAAGATGGTTTTGTCCAAATGCTATAGTTTCCATTGTATGTCAAATCTGTAAAATCATAAATCTAAAATAAGGGACAATTTTTTAACAGGGGATTATGACTTGGGCTTTACATCCCAATCTCATTCAAAATTGCATTATGAACTTTGATATGGGTTTTCAAAGAAATTGGAAATTGGCTGTATATCCTGGTTTATTGTTTGGATTTTTATATTCAATCCTTAGTTTTCTGTGTTGTATTAGTTGCATGTTGTTTGTTCATCTATTTTTGCCATGATATTGTCTGTCTTCCTTTGATTTAATGTTAAAAGAAGGATTACATGGTCTAGGTTAGAAATATAATAAAACTAACTTGCCTTGCTCTTCTATCCCCTCTATCCCTAAAACACTGAAAAACAACTTTTATTTCCTGAAACATACATAATTAAATCTATTTTCATAGACTTTAATCCAAGTATATTTTATAGTGGCGGATCCAGAACTTTTTATAAGGAAGGGGGCACTGACCGACCTAAAGTGGGGACCTCCAGTGATACCTTATATAATCAACTAAATTGTTTCCACTAAAAGGGGGGCCAAGGATTCGCCTATGTTTTACATATAAAATAAAGAATGGAACAGAGATCATAGAATAGGTTGTATTTCTATTTAACTTTATATTTTTTTCTAGTCAGAAATAGTGCCTTTTTTGTTTGTTTATATTTTACTAGTTGTGTCTATAGTATCTCTTTTAAATTATAACCAGTATTACAATTTTATTATTTTAGTAATCTCTCCTGATATATATATATATATATATATATATAATATCCCTCCACTAATACATATGTTAAAATAGATATGCTGTTGGACCAGCTGGTTTTGGTGTATGTTATGTATAACCAAATGAATGACAGATTACATTCCTGCCTTTATACATTCTTAGGCAGATTCAAAGTGATTTCAAATGTTATAAGAAGGAAGAGAAAATTTGCACATTTTGACACTGATCAGTAGATACTAGATTTTCTTTCAATGCTTTATATTACTGTGTTCTGTTATTGTTGCAGTAAATTGTTACAGTAAATAAGAAGAACAATTTAGAATGTCAAACCTTTATTCTTTATTTATTTGGTGTTTTATTATGATTTTGACCTAATTTTTTAATGTTGAAAATTGATTCTCCAAAAATTCAGTGATTCAGAAATAAAAATTGCTGTTGTCTTTAAATAATGCTCTATAAATATTTTCATGTGATAAAATAAAATAGGAGGGTAAA